>JALMGF010000002.1:122783665-123453665 GCA_023333645.1 Sceloporus occidentalis | reverse complement strand
AGAGGAGGCAAAGAAGCATTGTTCTGGGTCAGCCATGAAGATGCTGCCATGTTGTGGTGTGATGCGTGCGCCCATGGCAGCACCATTGACTCAAAAGCAGTGGTTCCCAACCTGTGGTTCGGGACCCCTTTGGGGGGTCACCTAAGACCATTGGGAAACACCTATTGAATTACAGTTATGAAGTAGCAATGAGAATAATGTCATGGGTTTGGGTCACCACAACATGAGGAACTGTATTAAAGGGTCGCGGCATTAGGAAGGTTGGGAACCACTGCTCAAAAGGCATGCGATTACCAAAAAGGCAAGAACAAAGTGGCAAACCTCACTGGCGATGTCTGCTATGGCCCCATCTAGAATGATGTTCCCAACAGCTGGCAACCCATTAATAATAATAACAACAACCCATTCTTATGTGGGACGTTGGTACGTAGCGACTCCATATCCATGGTGGCTAAGAAGGTGTTCCCTGGACTCTAATGTTAATGCTGAACATTAAAACTTGGGAAATTAACTTACTGTTAATGATTAAAATAGTTTAATTTGTTGAATGATGTTGGTGGATTCGTTTCTTGGGCTACTACAAAATCAGGATTTTACACAGAATCCATTAAGTCCTAGGAAACATCAGAACTGCTCTTAATTTAAATCTGCTTTCTTCAGCCTTTTAACAGTTGGACTACGAATCTCATAGTAAGATTGTTGCTTGAGAATGGTGAGAGTCCAATACCTATAGAAACGTACGCCTGAATTATAGTGGTAATCACAATTAGACTGGAGTAGATCAGTTGGATTTACCTATGTGTGAAATCACAATTCAATTCGATAATTAATTCAGTGGGTCTACTCTGGAACAAGCCACTAGGATTTAGACCTCAGGTTGAGAAAGGCAGTCCCACAGCATCAGACCTCCCCTCACAACCTGTTCATTTAAGTGTTACCATTGATCTGCATTTCTCATCTTCGTTCCACCTTCACTATCCAACACATACACCGCTCACATGTCAGTTGCTTTGTTTGTTAAATATTACTAAGGAGCGATGTGTTACTTCAGTTAGGATATTGACCCACTGAAACTGCAGCAACAAATAATTGACTGCAAAGATCAGTCAGTGAGTCAATGGTGGATTTGCTAATCATATTATTTTGAGTGCCTCTGAATGTATGTGGAATACTTTTATGCTCAGCTGAATCACTGCACCTTCTCTGCCTCCCTAGTTGCAAAGTTCTGGGCTGCAAAGATCCAGAGAATGGAACATATACTTGTATTTCAAAGCCATAGATTTGTTATCTCCAGCTTAAAAGATAGGGTTTCTGACAACTTCACACCACCCTGTATCCATCTTACCTTAATACTGTAGTTGTTTAACTCGCTTAGCCTTGCACTGTAAGCCTAATGAAATAGTGATGCTGGCATTCCTTTATTTTAGTATGTCTGTTTCATATGGCATGTTGGATGCTTGCAGTGAAGGTCCAAGAAAGAATTAATCTGCCTAATGATAGAGAGGGGTGTGTGTATAAGCCTTGAAGTTGCCTGTTGGCTTATGGTGACCCCACAAATTTAATAGGGTTTTCTTAGGCGAGAAATACTCAAGAGGTGGCCTTTGTCAGTTCCTTCCCCTACAATATATGCAATAGCACCTGGTATTTCTTGGTGGCCTCCCATCCAAGAACTAACCAGGGCTGACTGCTTAACTTCCAAGATCAGATGGGGTCTGGTCCCTTCACCTCCTTTCAATCTTTGTTATTGCTGTTGGTGCCTTGAAGACATTTCTGATTTATGGTGACCCTATGACAAACCTATCATGGGGCTTTTCTGGGCAAGATTTGTTCAGATGTAGTTTGCTACTGCCTTCCCCCAAGACTGAGAGCATGTGATGTGCCCAAGATCATCCAGTCATGGGTTTTATGGCCAAGCAGGGAAATGTACCCTGGTCTCCAGAGTTATAGTCCAACACTCAAACCACTATATTATGTCAGCTCCCATCAGTGTACAACCCCCTAAATAAAAATGATGCTGTGATTCAGTGGAAGTTGTACAGTCCTCCAGATGTTGTTGGATTGCAACTCCCAGTAGCGCTAGTCAGCACTGCTGAGGAATGTTAGGTGTTGCTACACAACATCTGGGGGCCCACATAATTCCCATCATTGGCGCCAAACAAAGGAGTTAACTCTATCCACGTAGTTTCCCACATCAATTTCCTTACCCTGATGCTGCAAGTAGCTGCACTTACCTTCAAACCACCAGACCATCCTGTTCTCGGGCAATGATTTTCAAATAGAGTAGACCTCTGGTATAGAGCCAGTCTGTGCTATAATGGTTTGAGTGTTAGATTAGGACATTGGGAGACCAAGATTCAAATCCCTGCTCGGCCATGGAAACCCACTGGTGACCTTGGGCAAGTCCCACTCTCTCAGCCTCAGAGGAAGGAAAGGGCAAACCCCCTCTTAACAAATTTTGCCAAGAAAGCCCTGTGGAAACAAATGGAAAGCACACAACAAGAACTCAGGGACAGGTCGTCACTGGACATGGGGAAAAGAAAGAGACAAGATGCACCAATCAATTGTAGCATATTGTATATATTATATGTATAAAATATTCAGAACAATGTTCTCAAAAGCATGTATATGCCAATGCAATTCAGGAGCAAGATCACACATACACTGCGAAGTCTGGCACAAGTATGTGAGCTCCACATCATCAAACCCATCCCCTTTTATCCCTCAAGATTTTCAAAGAGAGTCACTGCAGGGCCTTTCCAGGTGATGATATATATATATATTTTCTGAGAATGTGAATATTTGTGGAAGCTTCACCTGAGGGAGTAATATTTTTCCAAAGTGCTCTTCTTGCAACAATATTGTATTTATTACAGCTGGTCAAGTGTGATCCCACTGCCCGCACCATAACATTATGTACAATGCAACAGCATAGGTATTTATGACGTGTTCATGAGCCAGAGATAAATGACACAGTTCTCCCTTCAGTGTCTCCACCACTTTGTAAACTTATTAAAATGTTTTATTCTTTTTATAAAAAAAATTAATCCCCACAGTGCCCCCCCCCCCCAAAATAACACTTGACAGGCTTATGCATGTAGCCCTTTCAATACTGTGCAAATGGCAACCATCACACTTAGTTCCTCATTATGCCAAAGCGATCCATCCTTTCTTCCGCAATTCCACAGCAGAAAGTGCAATCTCAACCTCGTCCTAAGGCATTCCTGGCACAAAACTAAAATTAGCACAAGCATCAGGTAATGAGGAAGAAAAACAACTTGAGAGACCCCTTACAATACTTTAGCAAGAGATTTGGTAGGATTAATTCACTTTGGTCTTATACTTTACTTTTGACATGGATAGTGTTGTAAGAAAGTACAATTTCTGTGCCCGATGTTTCTCCTTACTCATTCTAAAGATGTGTGCAATGAAATATCAAGAAATACACCAAAATACCTGGATTTGATCCCCCCCCCCCAAACCATCTTCTCATAATTCTTTCTTCCGGTACTAGAACCATGACATTACTACTCCCTGTCTTCCCATTGCCAGAGATTATGTTGGAGGCCAACAAACAACATGACTACTTCATATGATCATATGCAGTAACCACAGTGAAGCAGCAATGTAAGAAATGTCACACATCTTGTGAATCGGCTAGGAAGTTTTGAAAATTACCCAGCTGAGTATTCCAAAGTCTCTAGCAAGGCATTACATCTTTGGGTATTTCACTGTATCTTCTATTTTTACATGTTTTAAAAAAACAACAACATGAGAAGCAGACCTGAGAAACCCTGCCTCAATAACTGCAAAAGGCACAAAAATATCCATCTTAGGATAAGGGGAGCACAGAGTTCAGAACCAATTAAATCCTGAACTACTGTGCATGTCAAAGGCACTTCAATATGTAGTAACGTAATGGATAAAGCATGACTTCATATGGTTCATAACATGAGAATCCAGAACTCTGAGTTTTCTTGTCTGTTGGATATGGCTATTTATGTCTGTAGCTCTTCAACTTCCTGTGAACAAGACAGCAGACATGCCCATTGGTATCTGGAATTTCTTGCAGTCTTGAAATGTTCTGAGCTTGGGGGTGGGGAGGGGTCCGAAAGGGTGGAAAAAGCTTTGGAGGCACCAACTATTTGTAGCACCTTAAACAGGGATTGGATGGCACCTCTAAAAACAGCTACACAGAAGATACAGATTTCCCAGGCCTCCTCCCACATGGAAGAGAGTAAGCACCACAGCTGCCAACCTGTGTTGCACAGGATTCCTCCAGTGAACCAACTAGAACTAAAGTGCTGCTTCTAAAACCGAGGACATTCTGGGAATAAACAAGACTTCTCCAAAAAGCTATATGAAACCAACTCAGGTGGCCCAATTCCAAGCAGCAATGTATGATTAAGCCTATATTCATTATTACTCAGTACTAATACACTGAGGATAAGATCCAGGACTTGAGAATATGAACTGGCAGAAGTTAAGTTACTCAATAAGTAGTTTTGGTCCCAAAAGAATTAAGGCCACAAGAGAGGAAACACATTTAGTAACTGACACCTGATAGTAGAACGGGCCCCAGTGTCCCAGGTGAATATCTTTTCCTGGGGATGCCATAACCCTATGGCTGCAACGGAATGGTCTTGTACTACCCGGCTCCTACTGAGGAGTGTCTTTCTTCACCATTCAGGTTCTTGGCTGGAGATGCCAGAAACCACAGCATACCATCTACCACTAAGCTGCATCATCTCCCCAATACCAAACCTAATCCTTATCAAATGACAAGAGATAGTCTACCCAGACTACTTGGTATTGCCATTTTTCATTCCCTTGTGTGGAGTATTGGAGGACAGAGGCTTTGATGCAAAGGCAAGGAAGTCTGCTACCTAAAGGCCACTGATGGGACAGAGTATTTGGATGTGCTTATAACAGAAAATGCCCATGACACTGTTAGTGTAGCACATACACAAAATAAATGCAAGAGGAGATCTGAATCTCAGGCATGATCCAAAATAATGTTCTGACTTGTCCCTTTTTGGTTGCTCAGCGTCCCAGTAAGCAGAGCTTGTTCTGGCTCTTTCAGGAGCTCTTGTGCACACAAGCAGTCAGGCTCCCAGCAGCCATCCTACATCATGGCCATGTTTTCCAAGTGGTTGTGCACGTGTGACATACTTGGTGTGCTGCTGTCCACTTTGTAGCTTTTAGAGGTCCGCCTGGCTTTCAGGAGAACCAGGAAGGTATCTGTGGAAATGGCTCCGAATTCAGCAGTAAAGGTGCCATAGAAGACAAGGACATTTATGATAAACATCCATTCACAGAGAGCAGCCAAGTGTTGAAGAACAAAGCTCTGCTGGATAAAAAATACACCACCTGGGGGTGCTACAGTCAAGGCAAACAAGGTCAAAAGGAAGATGTAGAAACAACAAGGAGAACAAGCACATTGGAAGTATTCATGGAAGACTCTCTTCAATTACGAAATCAGCTTGGCAAGTGTCAGCTTTAAGGGTCAGGTTTAATAAATACAGCCCCATCCAGGCAAGTGCCAAGTCAGCATTTGTTTTACATTTCAAGTCTAGTACTTGAAGGCAAGGAAGGGCTCTTGGAATACAACTGAATATTGTACGCTGGGAGAATTAATATTCTAAACCTCTTATTTCTCACATTAAGAGGCATTACAAAATATTAATATTGAGGCCTGCTAGTTCCCCTTGTGAAATTCCCTAACAGTCTGATATAAGGAGGCATTCTGTTTTAAGGGACAAAAATGGAAGACAAACATGTTTCTTCTATGGGCCTTGCTTCTAGTTGTAACATGCGGTGATGAAAGCACAGCTGGCTGAAAATGCAAATGTCATTACCTGATGTGAAAGGTTTTATTTCTTCCTTGCAAAAAGGACAACTCTCTTTTTGGAATTTAGAACTGAAACAACCCTCATAGAGCCCTATCCTGGCTTTGCTTGTTTAAATTTCCAAAGGAGGCACATGGAACCTTTTTTTTTAGTATATTTAGTTGAAACCTGATATGCCATCCCTTGGTTTTTTTCTTCTATCCTCAGTGGACAAAAGGTGCCATCATCATCATCACCATCACCATCATCATCATCACTATTTCATTTATACCTTTCATTTTTACCTTTCTCCAGTACTGAGACTGAAGGCAGGTCACAAAAATTAAAGCAAATACAGTTAAAATTACCTGCAAAGACATAAGTAAAAAACTTACAACAGTTAGTAAGTTATTATTAAAATGCAATTAAACTATCCCTACAATTAACACAATTTAAATAAATTATTAAAAGATAAAATGAACCAAAGCAGCACATTATTAAAAGCCCTTGTAGTCAACTCCTAAAAGCTTGTCAGATCAGAAAAGTTTTCGCTTCACGAAGTAGTTCCAAATATTGGAAGCAACCACTGAAGTTGTATACTTCCTGCAACTAGCCTGTTAACAACTTGCTGTAGTTCCTTGGGCCACTTTTCAAAAGCAGCTCCATGTACAGCATGTTACAGAAAGCCAAACATGATGGCGACATGTTGCAGTAACATCCGAAATCCACAGTGATCTTTATTGGTCCAATCCAATGATACAGAAGTTTCCTTTTGTGTTGCTAATGAAGTTTAACTTTTATTTCCTGAGTCTTATGACTTTTTCGTCTCCTAGACACCACATGGCCAAAAGGGAGGAATGGCCTCTACCTACATGGATATTCCTCCATACCATCGTGAGAACAACTATAACAACATTTAGGCAAAATGTAGGCCTGGA
This sequence comes from Sceloporus occidentalis, assembly GCA_023333645.1. Classification (NCBI taxonomy): domain Eukaryota; kingdom Metazoa; phylum Chordata; class Lepidosauria; order Squamata; family Phrynosomatidae; genus Sceloporus; species Sceloporus occidentalis. The sequence continues at coordinate 123,446,902 of JALMGF010000002.1, read as the reverse complement.
CTCTAACATCGCCATTTTCTTTATGCTTTTTAACTCCTTTGTGTGATGAAGAAGCCAGTGGAGCTTTGAAGGCTTGCAATCATGTATTTTGTGCATTTTGGTTGTCCCAATGACGATATCATTGTTTTGTGGATTTTGGATATTATTTTACTTTGCTCTATGGCCAACATAGCTACCCTCTGCATATGATGGCATCAGACATCTCCAGGAATGGCTGTAGCTGGCACACCAGCTTGAAATAATGCAGATGCATTCCTGGTCATAATGAAACCTGGTCCTCAAAGAACAAGCTGAATCCAGGAGTACACCCAAACAGCAGACCTAAGCCTTCAGGTGGGAATACAAAGCACTCCAGCATAGGCTGAAACCCCATTCCCTGGTCTGCCTTTCAATTGATCAGAAGAACCTCTGTCTTGTCTGGATTAATCTTCTATTAGCATATGTTCATCCAATCCCTTATGGATGACAGATACCAGTTTAACACAGAAACAACTTCCTTGGAGTTGGATGGAAAGCACAGATACGAGTTTAGTGTCATCAGCAATACTGATGGTAGTACACCCAAACCTCCAGACAACCTTTCCCAACAGTTTGATGTAAATGTTGAAAAGAATGAAAGGACAAAACAGAATCCTGAGGGACTGGGGTCAGTGGCCATGGAGTCAGAAATCACCACCATCACCTTTTGGGCTCATCTTTACAGGTAGGACCTGAGCCACTGTAAAACAGTGCCTTGAAGCCCCATCCCAGTGAGGCAGCACAGAAAGATACCATGACTGATAGTACTAAAATGAGAGGTCCAGCCAAACCAACAAGGGTCTCATCCTAGCCCAATTCCTAGCATAGCTCACTCATGGCAACCAAAGCTGTCTCTGCCCCATAACCTGGCCTGAAGCTAAATTAAAAGTCTCTAGATGATCTGTCTCATCCAGGAACCCTTGGAGCTGAGAGGCTACTACATACCTCAGTATCTTGCCCCAGAATGGAATACTGGAGAATTCCCAGTGTTTTATAGGCTATAAAATGCAGAATATATATAGTGTCTTATGCTTTACATATACAACCCAATCTTTGGCCTGTTTGTTTAAAAATACTTTACACAGAATTCAACAGGATTTACACTCAAGGCAGATCTTTCTGCTACTGCTGTTCTGGATTGCCTAGCAAAATTCAATTTCATTCAGTCTCATTCATCAGCCTTATTTGACTCTGGACCCACTTATTTTACCCAGCTATAATGCTGCAAGAAGGATACTGAAGATGAGGGTGATGAATGCCAGGGTTGCAAGGATGCTGCGCAGGTGGCCAGTCCAGTAATGGCCTCTCGTTGTTGCCATGCGGTAAGTCAGAACCGACTGAAGGAATAAAAAGAGCATGCTGGTTGGGAATGCCACGCCTGCCCCGATATAATGCAGCACTTTTGCATGGTCCACCTATGGGGGAGAGAAGCAGGCTTGCTCAGAAATTCAAACTGAGCCATCAGGACATAGGTCGCCTGGGCTTATCTCTGATCTATTCATGCATACAGCACCATGATGGGACAGAATCCTGAAGCAACCACATATTTTCAAGAAGTCTAATAGTATATCATTATTATTGTATGCCCCTTATGAGACAAGTTTGCTTTCTCCCTATATGTAGGTGTGTATCTCCGTTCCACACACACACACAGAGGAAATATTTAGATTTTATTCAACACATATGTCCTGTATTACTAATACTATTAACATTAAATATACAGTAAATATGATGTTCTTGCATTTTCTGCTGTGGAATGGGGTGTATGTGTGTAGTGTGGGTTGAAAATTGGTCAGTTCACAGTGAGCCCTAAAAGTCTATGTCTACAGGTCAAATGTTAATTTTGGATCTGCACAGCTCTGCAGCAAGGGAGAATGAAGGATGCCAGGAAACACGAAAACTTCTTCTCTCCACCTTGAGATGGGGGAAGCATCTCTTTGGGATTGTCGTAAATCTGAAGAGTCACAAAGCAACTGTCTGCTCCTGGCTGGGGCCTGGCTACCAGTAGCCACAGTCCGCTATAACTCACAGCCAGTTGCTAAGGGCAGCTTGTTGCCAAGAGGTTTACAGGGGCTGATCCTATTCTGCAATTAAACAAATATCACTCTATCTCCATTAAGAATAGCCAGAGGCAGGAAGAGAAAACCAGACACTCCAAGAAAGCAGCAGCTGCCCAAACATTTTTTTTAAAAAAGCTGTTTTTTACTCTGGCATCTCCTCATTCAGACACAGCAAACATCCAAAGCATGGCTGCCAATATAGGGAAAGCAAACATAGCCATGAATCTTTGGCCTGGCCTGCCGGGTATCCCAGTCCACTCTGTAGAAGAGGAGGTCAGCAATCAGGCTCTTAGCAACTTTTCTCAGGCCCAGACACCAAAGGAGGCCAAGGCACTGGCTGAGATCAACACAACCTATTGAAACACTTCAAGGAGTGTAGCTATGGGGGAGCAGTATGAGGTCTCCGTCCTCACAAGAATTCTGTCCTCTCAAATGAAATTTCCTTCAGTGCCCAACTTTCTAGCACTGCAGAGAGTGAGACAATAAAACTAGTTCACACCTATTTGCTTTGTTCACATTCCCTTGGTTACTTTGCCTTCCAATTTTTCATACCCTCCAGCTGTCCTGATTTGGCAGGGAAGTCCCAATTAATCTTCTGCCATCCCACATTTTCAGCTGTTTTTAAAATGTTACAGTTCCTCACTACCTCCCCCATTTCCCTCTTTTGTCTTTGGCTTAATTCCACCGAGTTTAGAGTGCAAAAGTACTTTGCACTCAGTTAACTGGGTGCACTATAAGTAAAAAAAAATTACTTGAAGACACACAACCTATGGTTAACCAAATAACCATTGTTGTGATGTGACAAGGAGAGAGTAAGCTTCAAGGGAATTTTATTAAGGAATGGCCTGCAGCTCACTTCTGTGAGTAACATATACTATGCCCTATCCTCTCTGTGGATTCCAAAGAATCCATTGTATGTGCATGCTCCTTCAAGTCACCTGTCACCCTATGGAACCCCATGAATTTCACAGGATTTTCTTAGACTCAGGTGGTTTTGCCAGGTCCTTCCTCTGAAGGAGGAAGTGCCTAGTATTCATTGGCATCTCCTATCCGATGCCGCATTCTGGTGACATCACATGGGAGATGGGACGAGGCTCTCTTTTGCTAAATATGTGATTAGAGTTCTAGACTGGGATTTAGGAAATAACAAAAAACTGTGGCCTGTTACAGACTGCCAAAATAAAGCTGCTTCGGGTCTCTTTGGAGGTTTGCTGTTTAAATGATGCATGCCTCCTAAGAATCCAGAAGCTGCACCAAAGCTGCACTCCAGTGCTTAGGAATGGAGTGTGGCTTTGGCGCGACCTCCGGACTCTTAGGACCCATGCATCATTTAAAGAGCATACCTCCAAAGAGACCCGAAGCAGATTTATTTTGGCAGTCTGTAACAGGCCTTAGTTTGAGCTACCTTAAAGAGATGGTGTGAGGACCAAATGTGGAGGATGAGATCCCACCTATACTGACTTATGCTCACTGGTGGAAAAGGTGAGATAGAAATGTTAATGAATCAAATAAATAAACATTGTGATGTCCATGGAAGTATTCAGGTACTTCTTGATGTATTCACATGATAATCACAGAATCCTAGGAAAGTGGTGCTCCCTTCTTTTCAAAATCTAATGGGCTCCTCTCTTGCCTTGAGGCTTTATATAGAGGGAGAAGTTGACTTACCTGGAAGTTGCCAACCATTATGAGGCCAGCTGCACAGATCCAACCTGCAGCCAGTCCCAAGGTGTTGAGAAGGGAAGGGCCATAATGCTCTATGACATGAGCATATCTCAGCAGGCCAACCAGCACCACTAGGAAAAGAAAACAGTGGCCAGAATCAGGTGTTAATCTTCACCTGCATGGTGAACAAGACCACCCTATTCCATAAGCACTAGAAACAGGGAGAAGAGGAAGAATACCAAACATTTACAAATGGACTCTCATTCCTCATGCTAAATCAGTGAGAAACGACCAAGGCCCAGGAAGAGATAACCACTAAGGCTTCAGGGTCAGGTATATACAAATATAGTTAACATCTGTAATTTCTTATTTCAAATACAGGAAACAAATGTCCAGCCTCTGGGTTAAAAAGTTTTAAAACATGCAAGTATTAACTGCTAACAGCTCCACCCTTCCTGGAATAGAGATGCTATGGCAAGTGTATAGCTTTCCCTTTTTCATAGCCTTCTGTCATATTATCCTACCCAAATGTGTCAGCCTTTTTTCCTCCCATATTTTGTTTCTGTAACACCTCTTCTTACACACAAGCCAACCTTCAGATGGGGATTGGGTTGAAAGTAAAGACTTACCCATGAAGGAGCCCAGACTGCAGATCAGACTGAAGAAGCAGCTCTCTGGTGGGAAGGTACCACACTTGCTGTGGAGCGGATATGGAGAGAACAGCAGAACATCAGAGCAGATCGGACTGAGGAACTGAAAATATTCCTATACTATACACTGGAGCTGTTTGTACAGTGGGCCCACCATATTGATGGACTAGCCATCCATGGACTCAAACCTCCACAGGTCTTCCCACCCCATTATTGTCAATGGTGGTGCATGCATGTCGCCACCCACTGACTATAATAGGGCTTGAGTATGCACGTTTCTTCTCATTTGTGGGGGGAGGGCAGAACCAAACACTCCCAGATGGGAAGGGAGTGCTGTGTTATATTTCTTGAACTCTTTGTAGTTTGTATTATACTTCTAATTGTACATCTGTGTGTTCTGAGAGCATGACAGGAGGATAGCCACATGGGTCTGCTCCATCCTGATGATTATTAGAACAGGAGAAAGAACAGTTCCTTTATAATACCACAGTTCTCTTACATGTACACTCAACATCCAGATCCACCAGTTCACCACTTAGATTTCTGGAAAGATGTTATACAAGAGGATTCATAATGATATCATGCTCTGAGACATATACAGAAGACCTTTAATTTCTTCTTTTTATCCTTCTTTTTCTTAAATGCAGCATCTGCAGTTTACTTTGTTGTGATATTTTTTTATTTATGTATATTGTATTGATTGTTCTTCTCCTAAAATAAAATTGATTTTTTTTTAAAAAAAACAAATAAACCACCTTGTATTTCCTAGAATACTTTTATTATTGGAAGAGAATGTGTAGAAATTGAAAGTGTAAGCTTAGGAATTAATTTTTTAATTGCAGCGCAAAGGTACTTTGCCAGAAACAGGAATTCTTAGCTGCACCTTATGAGTTGTTGCAGAGGACATAACTACCATATGTATTTTTTTTTTTAAATCACAGATTTACTTAAATCAGAACCATTGAAATTAATGGGACATAGACTAGTTGTGATAAGTTCCAATCATTTCAAGAGGTGTACTCTAGGTAATACTAAGGTTGGGTTTGTTCCCTGCATACATGTCATTTGAGGCAGACATTGCAAAGTCATTTTGTGCAGGATGGGAAAATGCTTACAATTTATTTATAGCTAGAATAGGTACTCTCAAGAAAATGACACAGAGAAAAAAATACTGAATATGCCACCAAGTGCTCAGTTGCATTATATGTTTTGTATTATAATTGCTCTTCTTGTAGTAAGTTTTCTTATAACAAATTAACTTTTTACTTTCCACAGAATTTGAAATAAAAAGTATTGACAACTTTTTTTAAAAAACACACAGATTACAGGAGAAACCTGAAAATAGAGAATTTGCATGGTTAATTTACTTCAGCTTCTGACAAGCAACTCTGGCCTGGCTGATCATCCCATTTCTTCTGAAGCAGAAGTGGCTGATTCTTAGGCTACATAACTTAAAGTCCACATAAAACATACATATACACATTAGCTTTCTTTCTCTCTCCTTCAGTGACTTAGCCACTTTAAAAAATGTAGAAGATTAAAAGATCAGCAGAGCGAGAGATAGTAAATGAGTGAGTGAAAGTTCACACTTGGAACATAATTTAAAAAGTAATTCATTACTTATTAATTTTAGGGATGTGTAGTTGCTGCTCTTCTTATTTGAAGACAAATCTGTTACCAATGTTTTGCTTTTGTTAAAAAAAATACAAATATTGCCCCTACTGACCCCAAAAGCAAGTTCTTAATAGCAATGAGTCAAATGTACTTTTCACAGAAAAACAGTTTATGTTGAAAGTCTTTATGTTATTTTTAAAAAATAATTTCATTATGCACCCTTATTACCACAAATGCTATTGTGTTGTGGTAACACTGTTACCTGTAATGCATAACTTCCAAAGTATGAGACGTTTTCTGATTGAAGAACTGGCGATAAATGCTTTGACTGAATTAACAGATAAATGATCTGTTTTTTAAATACTTTCTAGGTATTCTAAGGCCCCATACAGACAGGCCAAAATAAAGCTGCTTTGGATCACTTTGGAATTATGCTGTTTATTTGAAGGATGCGTCCTAAGAGTCCAGAAACTGCGCCAAAGCCACGATTCAGTCCTAAGGACTGGAGCGCAGCTTTGGCGCAGCTTCCGGACTCTTAGGACACATACATCATTTAAACAGCATACCCGAAGCAGCTTTATTCTCAACCATATTCTTGATCAGGAAGGGAACAAGACATCCTGGCATTTCTCATGGGCCCCAGAACTCTTCTATCAATCAATAAAAGTTGCCTCAAGCAACTTATGCAAGACGTCAAACTTTGCAAAAAGGGATGTCAGCACTGTTTAAATCAGGGTAACCAACAAGTGACACACTTATAGAGATGTCACCTGGGATAAAGGAGAGACAGGCCAGCCACATAGGCACTTCCAGAACTCTTCTAAGCATCATATGCACATCCTTTCTACCCCAAGACAGAAGAGGCAGCATCCCTTACCTGACAAGAGGAACATGATCCAGAGTGCAACAGAAAATAGGGCTATCCAGTTCACAGGACTGGTTATAAATCCTGTAGCAGAAGAAAAAAGGACTGGGTTACCTGAAGCCTTTGACCTCCAGACAAAATAAACAAACTTCAACTGGTACTTCAAGAGGATCACTTCACACATCGTCCTATCAAAATGGAAGAAGCTAGCCCAAGCTTCCGAGGAAATGAAAGGTGCATCTGTCATAATTCTGAGGGTCAGGTGAAAAATACTGGCAAGAGGAGGGTCTTCATTGGCTATTCCCCCACTTCAGCTCTGGAAGGTTGCTAAAATCCAGGATTTCCCACATGGGCAACAGTAAATATGACTATAAACCCAAGAGCCTGTGCACCAACAATGTCAGGAGGTTTGTTAATGCCCAGTTGGAAGAGTTTTTAAAGAAAAATGGCATTGAGCATCAAATTATGAGCCTTACACCCTACAACAGAATGGCCTAGCAAACAATATGCACAGAACTCTCAAAAAGTGGCAATCACCATGCTTTTTAGAAGCAAACATGCCTGAATGCTATGGTCTGAAGCCTTTATGACTGCTACATATTTAAATAACTGACTGCCAGTCAAATCCAGAGATGTAAGTCCAATTCAGTTATGGAATGGAATCAGACCTAAATTGAATCATCGCAAGGTTTTTGGAAGCAAAGCATATACCTATATTCCCAAGCAGAAAAGAGACAAACTTGACTGCAGGGCCAAAGGGATTTTTTGTCAGTTATGCTAGAAATGCTTATAGGATTCTGGAACCTAACTGACACACAATAAAATTAACAAGTGCAGTTGCTTATGTTGATGAAAGACCACAGCCCAAATTTAATCCAAACCAAGATGTAAGCAGATTTATTTGCAGTAGAAGAAGACTCCCACCAGAGTGTGTGGAATTCTTTCATCCTCCAGATGCCTTGCATCCAGAAGAGACATCGCACCCAATGGACCCGCCCAATTACGACAAACAGGATGAAGTGCAACCAAGTATTACAGGTGAGAATACTGCAACCGAGGTATGCCACATGACTGATTCCCTTACCTAGCCACAGAAGAAAGGAGTCCATGATAGGGTGGCTGTTGGGTTGCCATAAGTCGGAAACGAAAGCAAGCAACACACACACACACACACAGAGAGAGAGAGAGAGAGAGAGAGAGAGAGAGAGAGAGAGAGAGAGAAGAGCAGTAGCAAACCCCCCACATAAACTGGGGGACATTTTGGAATTCCTCCTGGCTGAAATGGAGGACATGTCCTGCAAAAGGAGAGCATCTGGCTCACCCTGTTTTGACTTATGGCGACCCTACCACAGGCTTTTCTTTGCTCAGAAGGGAGAGTGTGTGCTGCCCAAGTTCGCCCAGGAGGTTGAAATGGAGGACAGGTGCTGGAAAATGGAGGATAGGTGCTGGTCACCCTGGGCTGAGGGAAGCGACGACAAGAAGCTGCCGGGAGGTAGTCAATAGGCAAAAGACAGCCCCTGCTTACGAAACCTTTTTGGGAAGGGTCGTTCAGATCTCCAAATCGATTTGAAAGCGCATTCACACCGGCAGCGATGTGGATCTTTCAGGAAAACGTGGGGGGAAACTCAGTATCGAATATCCCCAGTTAAGTGGGGTTTTGGGTAGTCCCCCCCCCCCCGCTCCAAAGTGTACCAAGTACATTTGGGACCAGTGTGAACACCAAGGGAATAACCCAGCTTCACACTGGGGTTTTTTTCATAGTGGGAATAGGGCCCAAATTTGTTTTAGTAAAAACAGCATGTGATGGGGGGAAATGGCTACGTAACTTACTTTTGCACTTGGCAACAACACAGTCCAAAACAATCATTTTGATGTAAGTTAATCAAGACTGCATTAAGATTTTTCAGAGTGAAAAGCCACTCAGGAAGCATCTTAACATTGCCTTTCTCAAGGAGCAAGAGATGTAAAAATGAACTTGTTCAGCTAGAATCTGCAATACTGAAAAGGGGACTGTTGGAAAATTCTCTCTCACCTGAATCTCTCAGCCTTCTCTCTAACATGCTACAGTTTAGATAGGACCTAACTCCATGCATGTGAAATTCTTCTGTTTTTCTCATCTAAAGCCTCCCCATTTGCTCTTATCCTTTGAAATGCATGGACATAAATACCTTTTTAATACCCACATAACTAGATCATGTGACCTTGGAAAGGATGTCCACGCATATGTATGTAAATGTAAAAAGCTATTAGTAAACTTTTTCTAAGCTTGTAGCTTGGAACTGCCTGCCCTGTTTATTCTGAATCACTTTCAATTCTGGGAAGCAATGTGAGATTGAGGCATGCTTTACTCTGTCACGCTGCTAAAAGATGGCTGATCCCTGACATTTTTAGCTTTCATATTGATTCCCAAAAAGGCTAAACACCCTGGGAAACTCTAATTTCCAACAGAATCCATTGCCAAATGGTAGACAACCCTTACTTAATGATTTAATGTGTCTATTCTAGTAAGGAGAGATTTTGAGGGGGAAACCCTGAGTTCTATTTCGGTGTCTACTTCACATTACTGAATATGGATAGTGAGGGAGCTACTGCAGTCACCTGCAACAGCTATGGTATGTTTGTGTTCTTGCCAGAGGATTGGGTAGGTACATCTGCAGCAAATACAAAATTGGTTTCCTTTTTGGAAGAGAAGATCCAGCATTTTAGGGAGCATGAGGTTTTCTTGGACACAGTGGAGCAAACAGGGGAAACAGATGGGGATGTCTCTGAGGAGGATGTAGGTCCATTGTAGGATGTAGTCATTTGGAGGAATGTGACATGTAGAAGGACCAGGGATCATTCTGTGAGTTTGGCACTACAGGATCAATGTGATGCTCTCTCTCTTATCAGAAATAATAAGGAACAGCAAGAACAGCAACTGTGTCAATCCTCAAAAAATGTGTATGGGCCCATACAGACAGGCCAAAATAAAGCTGCTTCAGGTCACTTTGGAGGTATACTGTTTAAATGCTGCATGCGTCCTAAGAGGCCAGAAGCCGCGCCAAAACCATGCTCCAGTCCTAAAGACTACAGCATAGCTTTGGCGCAGCTTCTGGCCTCTTAGGACACATGCATCATTTAAACAGCAAACCTCCAAAGTGACCCGAAGCAGCTTTATTTTGGCCTGTCTGTATGAGCCCTATAAGACCTTGGAAAGTGAAGTACATGGAATGGCCTTTGCCAATCCTCGAAAGAGGCATACGGTGATAGTAGGGGACTCTGCCAAAGGGAATAGAAGCAGTAGTTTTAGGGCCTGACAAGATGCCTCAAGAGATGTGCTATCTTCCTGGGGGAAAATAGACAGTGTAATAAAAAGGCTGACAAGACTCATCAAATCTGCTGACTGTTACCCCTTCCTTTTGGTCCATGTGGGAACCAATAGCACTGCAAGGCATATAATAAGGGATTATGAGGCTCTGGAGAGGAAGCTGAAGGACCAGGATGCACAGGTTGATATTTCCTCTATCCTACCAGTGGAAGGGCCTGGCCCAGGTAGGGAGAGAAGAATAGTGGAGATGAACCACTAACTCTGCAGATGGTACTGCTAGGAGGAAAAGATGGCATCTTGGACCATGGTGGGTGGTTTCAGGAGGATGTGCTTCTGGCAAGGGATGGGTGGTACCTCAAAGCAGCCAGCATGAACGTTTTTGCCAAGAGTCTGAAAAATCTGATCAGGAGGGCTTTAAACTGAGTTCTGTGAGGGATGAATACAGTATGGGCAGGAGTTCATAAAGTACTGGAGATATGTTAGACAGAAAAGCAAGGCGAATATAGTCTTCTTATACACTGATTTTTTATATATGGATTCAAGCATCCACAATTTGAAAATGTTCAAAAAAAGTATAAATTTCAAATATCAAACCTTGATTTTACATTTTTATAAGGGACACCATTTTGCTATGTTGGGACTTGAACATACATGGATTTTGTTATTCATGGGGGATCTTGGAACCAAACCCCAGCATAAAACAAGGGTCCCCTGTATTACAAAAACCCAACACTTGAGGAAAAAAAACCTAAAGGCAAACGGAGTAATGACTCATGATGTTTCTACACTAATGGGCAGAGTATGGGAAATAGACAGAATGAACTTGAACTCAATACCGCAAAGTAATAATAATAAATGGCTGGAATGTATAATAGAGGAATATAACCTATTTCAGAGAAATAGACCAAGCAGGAATGGAGGAGGAGTAACATTATATATCAAAGATGTTTACATCTGTGAAGAGATTCATGACTTCAATTCTGGAAGGCAGGCTGAAAGCATCTGGGTAAAAATTAAGGAGACGAGAAACAACACGGATGTCATTGTGGAGGTCTCCTACAGACCTCCAAGCCACACTGAGGATTTGGGTGATGCTTTCCTGGAACAGATGACCACACATTCAGAAAGGAGAGATGTAGTAGTAATGGGAGATTTCAGCTATCCTGTTATTTGTAGGAAGTAAAACTCTGCCACGAATACAAGGTCTAACAAATTCTTCATTTGCCTTTTAGTGTCCAGAAGGTGAAAGAGGCAACAAGAGGATTGGTCATTTTAAATCTGATCCTAGCCAACAGTGATGATCTGGTTAATGGGCTGGAAGTGGTGGGATCCTTAGATGGAAGTGAGCGTGTTCTCCTGGATTCAGTTATACAGCAGAGGACCCAAATAATTACCTCCCAGTTAGCCTGACATCAGTACCGGGTACGGATTCTAGAACAGGTCATGAAACAATCTACCCTTTGAAACAGTTCCCAGAAATGGCACCCTCTGGAACCGAATTGGAACGCGATGGGAACGCACGGCGGCTGCGTTCCCCCATGCGGTAAAGTCGCGTTCTGGGCCCCATCCCGTGCTCATCGCGTTCCGTGCGCGCCCCCGTTGGAACGCGCTGGGGAACAGTTTAAACCCCATGCAATAAAGTTCATAGAAAAAAATGTTGTGATCCCTAAAAGTCAGCACGAGTTTCTCAAGGTGAATATTTTCTAGAAATCAGAAAAGTGCTCTAACTGGTGATCTATTTACTATACTAAATGGAATGCAATCTACTGTCCCTTGAGCTTTTGATTTGCCAATGGTTTATTTAAAAACAAGTTTCCTGTTTTTTAATATTTCTGTTCCCAGAATATCTGATGATTCATAATATGTCATAAATACAACATATCAAACCAGAAAACTAGGGATAGGAACTTTTAAGATTCCAGGAACAGTTTTTGCCCACTGCCAGACCTCAGTGGAAAAAATAACAAAGAACATCCCCAAAGACCTTAGAAGAGAGGTGAAATGCCATTTAAAACATTATTTCAGCCCTGCACTACTTCTTTTAGGTACAGGAAGTGACCTATTAAGAAGGCTGGGGATCAGAGGAGGCCCAGAATGATTTAGAAAAATAAAGAGTAAGTGCCAAGCAAGTTTTTTGGCGGAAATGTTCCAGAGATGGAAATGGCATTTTGGATTTTACCAAGAAAACTGGACTCAGAGAATTCCTTCTATAAGGAGAACCAGAAGAGTAGCCAAGAAAGGAAGTCCTTAAGGCCCTTCCAAAATGCAGGCAAAGAGCAAAACTGTGAATACATTGGCCTCAGAACCATACAGGGGCCTTCTGCTTCTAGCAATAACTTGTAATTTTGAATAAATGGTGACTAAATGTCAGCATGGTTTAGTGGTTTGAGTACTGAACTATGACTCGGGAAATAGGGTTTGAATTCCGGCTTGGCCATGGAAACCCACACTCTCAGCCTCATGTTAGAGTTTTTATGACTGTATAAGTGGTCATCGTTGTATTGTATTTTATCGCTGTGCTGGCTGTGTGTCGTAATAAAGCAGTTTTCATGTTTGGGACTCTCAGCCTCAGAGGATGGTAATGGCAAACCCCCTCTGAAAAAACCCATCAAGAAAAAAACATGATGGGGTTGCCATAAGTCGGAAACAACTTGAAGGCATACAACAACAAAAGGGCCTGTTTTTTAAGACTAATCACAGAAGCTTGACACAGTGTACAATATGAGAATAACACCACTTCGAGTTTCCAGATGCATGCACTCACATATCTAAATATTAGTTTATGGCATCCACACAAAACAGGTGTGAGCAATTTCTGAGGTTTCAGTAGCCATTTTGCCCCCTGGAAAAATGTTGTGTAGTGAAAGTAACCTTATTATTTTCTGCACACCCAATCCATATAAAAAAATAAATATCTGTGTGGTTAATAACCCACACCAAGAGATCAAATGAATATTATTAACACAGTGAAAAAGTGAAGTTACTTGTTGTAAATTCCTGTCTTCAGTAAATCTTGGAGGCATCCCATGCTCTGTGAGTTACCTTTCTCCATTTGGTTCACAAATAAGGAACAATCAATTCAACAATCAGCAGATAGAGGCCAACCCTGCCTTTCCTAGGAGTTTATCATACGGGGGAAATTCCATGCAAAAATGGAATTTAAAAGCTGGAGAAAACCCGCAATAGCAGGTTGATTTTCACACACATTGTTGTTATAGTGGTGTTAACCTGAACTAAAGTAGATTAAAGCCACTCCTTTTAACTTTCTGGATTTTTCAAAAGTAAAAAGGAGCAGCTTTTGTCTACTTTTCATTTGGGTTAACACCACTTTAACAACAAGGTTGTGTGAAAATCAACCAGCTTTTGCGGTTTTTTTTCTGATTTAAACCCCCATTTCTGCACGGGATTTCTCCCATGTGATAAATTTCCTAGACTAGAAAAAGGGCAATCCCTCAGCTTTAGTCCCTGAATTTATACATCAGAACCATACCCCGACCCTGTAGTGCAACCACTGCAGCACCACTGAACAAACAAACACCTAGAAACTCTTGGGATGGGAAAGCACCCAGTCTGCAGTTCTGAGAGTCAACTTGTTCAATGCTAACACTGACATGTGGCAGATTTTCTTTTACTTTTTGTTTTTCCTTATCTCATGTTTTTCTTTTTTCTTTTCTAACATCTATCCTGATTAGTGCAAGAGAGAGAGAGAGAGAGAGAGATGGGGAGAGGGAAAAGGTTTTTGTTTTTTTAAACTAACTACATGTTGTAGTTATGGGCAGTTAGACGAACTCCCAAAATTGCAGACTAGGTAGTCTCCCATTCCATAATTTTCTAGGTTTTTGTTCTGTGGTGTTGCAGTGGTTGCACTTCAACATTTTCTGTACCATCTAGCCTGATTCATGTTGGACTAGGACTTCAGGAGATGAGAGTTCAAATCCCTGCTCAGCCCCAGAATCCCACTGGGTGACCGTGGACAAGTCACACTCTCTCAAGCTAAGAGGAAGGCAGGAGCAATCCTCCCCTGGAAAAAAATATTGCAATAAAACCCCTATTAAAGTGTTTGCTTAAGTCAGAATTGATTTGAAGGCACACAGTCAGAAAAGAGAGATGTAGTAGTGATGGGCGACTTCAACTATCCTGATATTTGCTGGAAGTCAAACTCAGCAAAATCCTCAAGGTCTAGCAAATTCCTCACTTGCCTGGAAGACAATTTCATGGTCCAAAAGGTGGAAGAGGCAACAAGGGGCTCAGCTATTTTAGATCTGATCCTAACCAACAAGGATGACTTGGTTAATGGGGTGCAAGTGGTGGGATCATTAGGTGGAAGTGACCATGTTCTCCTGGAGTTTGTAATACAGTGGAAAGGAGAAGCCAGGCATAGTCAGACACGCATCCTAGACTTTAGGAGAGCGGATTTCAGTAAACTTAGAGAAGTATTGAGGGCGATTCCATGGTCAGAAATACTAAAAGATAAAGGAGTTCAGGACGGATGGGACTTTCTCAAAAGGGAGATACTGAAGGCACAATTTCAAACAGTTCCAGTGAGAAAGAAAAACGGGAGGTGTCTCAAGAAACCAGGATGGATGACTAAGGAACTTTCAACCGAGCTAAGTTTGAAACGGAACATGTATAAGAAATGGAAAAAGGGGGAAATCACGAAAAAGGAATTCAAAGAAATAGCAGGCATGTGTAGGGGTAAAGTCAGAAAAGCTAAAGCGCAGAATGAACTCAGGCTTGCTAGAGAGGTTAAGAACAATAAAAAGGGCTTTTTTGGATATGTCCGCAGCAAGAGGAAGAAGAAGGAAACGGTAGGGCCACTGCGTGGAGAAGATGGCAAAATGCTAACAGGAGACAGAGAAGAGGCAGAATTACTCAACACCTTCTTTGCCTCAGTCTTCTCAGAAAAGGCAAAGGGTGCTCAACCTGAGGATAATGGAGCAGAGGACAGAATAGGGGAATTTCAGCACAGAATAAGTAAAGAGATAGTAGAGGAACACCTTGTTAATCTAAATGAATTTAAGTCTCCGGGACCAGATGAACTCCATCCAAGGGTATTAAAAGAACTGGCAAAAGTAATATTGGAGCCATTGGCAATCATATTTGAAAACTCCTGGAGAACAGGAGAGATCCCAGCAGACTGGCGAAGGGCAAACATTGTCCCCATCTTCAAAAAGGGGGAAAAAGAGGATCCCAACAATTATCGTCCAGTTAGTCTGACATCAGTTCTAGGAAAGATTCTGGAGCAGATCATTAAACAGAGAGTCTGTGAACATCTAGAAGGCAATGCCATAATCACAAAAAGTCAACATGGGTTTCAGAGAAACAAGTCATGCCAGACAAATCTAATCTCTTTCTTTGACAAAATTACCAGCTTGGTAGATGAAGGGAATGCTGTGGATATAGTATATCTTGATTTCAGTAAGGCCTTTGACAAGGTTTCCCATGACATTCTTGCAAACAAGCTTGTAAAATGTGGGCTAGACAAAGGAACTGTTACATGGATTTGTAATTGGTTGACCGGCCGAACCCAAAGGGTGCTCAACAATGGCTCCTTTTCATCCTGGAGAGAAGTGACCAGTGGGGTCCCACAGGGCTCTGTCCTGGGCCCAGTGCTATTCAACATCTTTATCAATGACCTGGATGACAGAATTGGGAGCATACTTATCAAATTTGCAGATGACACCAAATTAGGGGGAATAGCTAATACCCCAGAGGACAGGATCAAGATTCAAAATGACCTGAATAGACTAGAAAGCTGGGCCAAAGCTAACAAAATGAAATTCAACACAGAGAAATGTAAGGTATTGCACTTAGGGCGGAAAAATAAAATGCACAGATATAGGATGGGTGACACCTGGCTGAATGAAACTACGTGTGAAAGGGATCTAGGAGTCCAAGTAGACCACAAGTTGAACATGAGTCAACAGTGTGATGCGGCAGCTAAAAAGGCCAATGCTATTTTAGGCTGCATCAATGGAAGTATAGTGTCTAGATCAAGAGAAGTAATAGTGCCACTGTATTCTGCTTTGGTCAGGCCCCACCTAGAATATTGTGTCCAGTTCTGGGCGCCACAATTCAGAAAGGACATTGAGAAACTGGAGCGTGTCCAAAGGAGGGCGACAAAAATGGTGAAGGGTCTGGAAACCATGCCCTATGAGGAACGACTTAGGGAGCTGGGGATGTTTAGCCTGGAGAAAAGAAGGTTAAGAGGTGATATGATAGCCCTGTTTAAATATTTGAAAGGATGTCATATTGAGGAGGGAGCAAGCTTGTTTTCTGCTGCTCCAGAGAACAGGACCCGGAACAATGGATGCAAGCTACAGGAAAAGAGATTCCACCTGAACATTAGGAGGAACTTCCTGACAGTAAGGGCTGTTCGACAGTGGAATGCACTTCCTCGGAAGGTGATAGAGTCTCCTTCCTTGGAGGTCTTTAAACAGAGGCTGGATGGCCATCTGTCAGGGATGCTTTGATTTGGATTTCCTGCATGGCAGGGGGTTGGACTGGATGGCCCTAGTGGTCTCTTCCAACTCTACGATTCTATGATTCTATGATTCTATAATAACAGGAAGCTTAATTAACAATTTAAAAAATACACATTTTTATCGTATTTTGATGGTCCAACAATTACCCAGTTCTGAATTTATCAAGTCAATTTTGACTTATGGTGACCCTATGAATGAGAAACTTCCAAGTTATTTAACCATCAGCAGGATGATGACAGGTCCTGCAAACTCCAGACTGGGGCTTCCTGGGCTGAGTCTATCCATCTGCAATGCTGTCTTCTGCTTTTCCTACTGCCTTCCATCTTGCAAAGCATGGTTGTCTTTTCTAGGGAGTCATTCTCAAGAGTTTATCAGACAAGGGAAATTGGAAATATAATCCAATGGCAATCCGAATGCAATCATGGGGTTTAACGTTATTGCGTGATAGACTACCACACGCAATTTTGGGCAATGGGAAGTCAGTCCGAACGCAATCATGGGGTTTCATGTTATTGCGTGATGGACTACCACACGCAATTTTGGGCAATGGGAAGTCAGTCCGAACGCAATCATGGGGTTTCATGTTATTGCGTGATAGACTACCACACGCAATTTTGGGCAATGGGAAGTCAGTCCGAACGCAATCATGGGGTTTCATGTTATTGCGTGATGGACTACCACACGCAATTTGGGGCAATGACAAGCTATTTTTGGGCAATGGGAAGTCAGTTCGAACGCAATTCGAATTCACGTAAATTCGCTGCACTAGCGAATTCATGTGAATGCGTTCTGGCCCCACTCTCTTTTCATTCGAAATTAAGAGAAATTCCTCAGGTGTGATAAACTCCTCAGTTTAGTTATGTTGGCTTCCAGGAACCGTCCAGGCCTAATTTGCTCCAGGATCCATTCATTGGTCTTTTTAGAAGATCACGGTATCTGGAGAACTCCCTAAGTCGTCTTCTCCAGCACTACATCTCAAATAAGTCGATTCTCTTCCTACCAATTTTCTTCACTATCCAGCTTTCACAATTGTACATAAAAATGGGAAATATGATGGGAGGGACAATTCTAACTTTAGTATTCAATGATATATCTTTACATTTCAGGATCTTGTCCAGTTCTTTCATAGCTGCCCTTCCAAGTCCTAGTTTTCTGATTTCCTGACTGCAGTCTCAATTTTGATTAATGACTGAGGCAAGTGTATAGGGAATCTTCCACTATCTCAACGTCTTTACTGTCTACTTTAAAGACAGTGATATGACAAGAATCCAGTAAAAGCTCACAAAAAAAGAGAGAATGCAAAGAGTGGCCCCTATAGTCAAAAGTGGACTTGCTACCTCCATTGTCCTCCTGACTGAAACTGGGCTCCTAGATCTCTGGCCTTCCCACTGATCATTCTTTCCTTTCTCCTACAGCAGCCAGAAAGCTGAGCAAATTCTTCAAAAACTAAAACTATGTAAAGTGAACCATGTTCATAACATAATCTTTCCCAACCTATTCTAGTCACAGAATTTAGGATTCCTTAGCCCAGAATTTGACATTTTTTACCCCTTCACACACTGATGACTACATTTTTTCATCTACAGTCCTTAATCTACTGATAGTATTGAAAGGAGTTGATGAATAAAGCCTATTACTAGCCAGATTACAAGAACATGGATTAGTATAAATTAGGAATAGGGCCTGCTAATTTGCCTAAGAGATAAGTGCGGTTGGGAACGCAAGAATTTGAATCAGTTTAGAAATGTAAGGGTTAAAATCAGAATCTCTCCAACTCCAGCCTAACCTCTGCTTTGTTTACACTTGGAATTATTTAAAGACACTTCCTCCCCCCAAAAAACCACAGGCAACTTCCTTCCTTTTCAGTCCCCCCCCTTCCCCACAGTGGTCTTGGCCCAATTCAGTCCTATCGTTTTTCTGCTTGTGTACAGAAGCAGTTGGAAAAACTTGGTGAATTCTTTCAGATCAGTATAAAGTATTTTGTGACATGTATTTATATTTAGTTTGTTATTTAGAATCAAATATTTCCCAGATGGTAGAGCAGAAACCAACTCTTAAAGGCACTCCTTTTCTTGACTGCACCATTTGCTTTAAGGAGCAAATACTGCCAACTCTCAGCCTCATCTTCCTGCACTCTGTTAACTCCTCTGGAATAATTTCATCCTTGATTACACTGTCAAAACTGTGAGACATTTTCCATTATGAAAACTAAGACAGAGCTGCTGTCAGAATTCTCAAACTCAAAGGAGGCCAACCTCAGCTTTTAACCCTCACTACCTCATAATTTATTTTTTAAAATGGATTTTCTACATGATAAGAAAGGCATGTTCTGACTACATTTGACCTACAAATCTCGAGAGAGGAGTGCCCAATTTCCAAACATAATGTATGCAGGAGAACTGTCCAAGATAATCTTACTGCAGCCAAGTAGACGGGTAGTGTATCAGACATAAAGTCCAAATCACTTTGAAAATAAACAGGGAGAGGGAGCAGAAAAGGAGTTTTACTATCTTCTTTTGCTGGTCTGATGTATGCTTTAGCAAAAATGGCAGCTCTTTTGCAGTGTGTGGCATTTGCACTAGATAGAGCTCAGGGGTTATCTTCCAGGCTGAGAGCTATGTGATGTTAAGGCACAGAGTTCATATGTCCAGATGTGTGTTTCTTGTTTCCAATGTTCTTGGATCAGATGGCTGTAACCAATGTATCGCACAGTCTTGTGATTTTCTAAACTGCTGGTTGTTCTAATTTCATCATCAAGATTGGAGATTCATAGTTGCTGAAAATTATGTATTGGTCAGTTGTTGTTTCATCCAACATCTTGGGAATTCAATAACATAAATTGTATTTCATGATTTGCAGGTGACATCCCCTTTGATACAACAGCTGTAGCACTCTTTAACATAACTGAGTTAAAATTAATGCAAACAGACTTTAAATTTTCTGGACTTTGCCCAATTGCTGCATGACCAGAAGAAGGAGGAGCCAGCCTGCTAAAGATACCCTCCCCATACCATCTTAACTAAGGACAGAAACAACAAAATGCATGCATCTTACTAACATCTCTAATTTTTCTTCTGTTTGGTATGTAACATCTTGCTTGATGAAGCCAGTGGAGCTTCGAAATCTTGCAACAAGTATGTTGTGCATTTCGGTTGGCCAATAAAGGTATTACTGTTCGGTGGATTTTTGTTTGAATTCACTAAATGGCCAACACAGCATGAGTTAAAATGACAAATTCAGTGCTTTGATTCACAGGGATGAATATTAAGTCAGAAGTATATGACATATGTATCTCTTCCAGGTAGTCCCTGATTGTTAAGGGCTTTTCAGCTCCAAAACAGTTCCACAGAATTGCATATAAATTGTAAATTACACACTTCTGGGGACACAATTTGCCACTCCTTCTTTTTGTGATGGTGCTGAGAATTTGGAGGGTAGCCCACCAAATGTTGGGTGTGGCAAAAATGGTGCTCAAACCCCTCAGAAACTGCTTACCTTAGGGTTAACAGACTGATGACATCCTTCTGGAATTTGGAACCATTTTTTGCAAGAGCTGTCTGGTACTTTTAAGGCTGTTTATAAAGTAAGAGTGGCACATACATGCCAGTCATTACAACACAACATAGTTCACACTGGCACGTTACAGACCGCCCCTTTGGGGCGGCCTGTAGGCGCGCCTTTCCCTGGTGTATCAGGGCCTCAGCTGCCACAACGGCAGCCTCCGAGGCCCTGATCCGCCGCTTTTCAGGCCGCAGGGAAGCAGCAAAAGGCCGCTTCCCCGCGGCCTGGAAAGGGCTGTCCTTGAGGCTTCAAGCCCCAAGGACATCCGGCGGCGGCGGGGAGGAGGAGAAAGGGGCCACTCGGCCCCTTTCTCCTCTGCGTTGCTGGGCGCAGCCATGTAAAGGCTGCGCCCTGCAACGCAAAGCTGGAAGGAGCTCCAAAACGGAGCTCCTTCTGGGGCCGCAGAAAGGGCGCTCTATGCGCCCTCGCGCGGCCCCACTATGTCACAACCCGCCGCCTCATTTGGAGGTGGCACGGTGGTGACATCATCATGGCGGCCCCCATGTAGAACGGGCGCCGCCATTTTGTACATGCTCAGCACGTACTAGGGTTGGGGGCATCTGGAAGGGACGCCCCTTTCTAACCCGAATACATGCTGAGCACGTACTTTCATGCCCGTCTGTAATGGGCCACTGTTTCATTTTAGACTACTTTATATCTGGTTCTGCGGCCTTTCTATTCTGTCTTCTTGTTTGGTAGACAACATCTGCCCCATGTCTTAGGCGGGTTATAGACCGCCGCTTTGAGGCGGTCTGCTACCGCCGCCATTTGCTCCGTAAGGGAGTCGCCACACCCACACCGCGCGGCTCCCTTGCGGAGCAAAAAAGAAGCTCCAAAATGGAGCTTCTTTAAGCGGCGCCTCTATGACGTCGCGAGGCGCCAGGGGCGGACTCGCGACATCATAGTTGCCGCGACACGTGCGGACGCATAGCGTCCGATATGTAAACATGGCGGCCCCCATGTGGAAGGGGCGCCGCCATGTTGTACGTATGGAAAACGTACTAGGGTTAGGGGGGTGCGGAAGCACCGCCCCTTCCTAACCCTAGTACGTATTCATTACGTACTAAATGGCGGTCTGTAACCCGCCTTAGATAAGGCCACTAGCAAAGTTGCAGCTCTTCTATGTATAATAGAATCCTTATTCTAGAGCAGTGATTCCCAAAGTGGCCAGTGTGCTTCCCACCCAGATGTGGTGGAAAGGAAAAAAGTGGATGGCAGGGGGGTTTCAGTCAAAGTATTGGTAGCGAGAAAGACGGGGGGAATCAGAAGCCTTTAAGACCATGGTGGGGATGAGGGTTGCATGAAACTTCTTTTCAGGGTCCCTTAAAGTCACAGTCTTGCTGATCACTTCATGTGGTGGTATCTCCCACTCTTCACTGTCCCACACAAGCTCACTCCCTTAGCTGTGTCTTTTGCTCATAGTGGTGGTTGGGCGTACCCATGAGGCTTGGGTGCAGAGCATTCCTTCTGTGGCTTGAAGTGGCACCATTTTGGGATAGACTGACTGACTGAAGTGGGATGTTAGAGCACCAGACAGTGGGAGAGAAGTGGCAGCAGAAAGGAGCTTTCAAATTTGGGACCCAGCTTTGTGAGCTTGATTGACTGTTTCGAATGCACATAGTGCTGGTGGAGCGCTAGGATTTCCACCCAAGAGGAAAAGGGGCGGTAGCCCCAAAAAATTGTGGGGACCACTGCTGAAGAGTAAGAATTTAATCTTTTCAACTTGTTGGCCAAGAATTTTGAACTTGTAAGGGGTCCCAAAAGGAATTTGTTCCTAATTTCTTATGAAAAGGGTCAGCGGAATAAATAGTAGGGAAGATCTTTGATTTCATTTTAACCACAGTGACAGACACACAACTGATACGGCATTTTGGCAAATCTGCCCTCTACTACTGCTGAAGATATTTGCTGAAATCTGGCTAGTGTAAATTCCCTCCATAAATAGTATTTGTCTGTTTTAAGCAAATAATCCTCTGGGCTTTAAATAAACTTGATAGTGCCCAGTGCAGGACAATCATCTTGCAGAGAGATGTCAAGCACCCAAAATTTAAATTCATTCTTTGCCTTTACTTTATCTTTTCAATGAAAGAACATCTCTGAGATTACAAATTTGCTGAGATAGTGGGGGGTACATTATCCAACCATATCTTATCTCTTGAGAGGGCAGGGGTCAATTCTTCATTGTAATGAAGTTTAAGAAGCCGATGATTAGCAATGATCATAGTTAAAAGTACATATTTTACTTTAACAAAGTATGTAAAGTATGTTAAATCATGTAATACTGTTGAGTCATGTATTCCACCATTCTATATCTGTGCATTTGGTTTTTGTGGCCTAAATGTAGAAATACAAACACTGCAACATAGAAATGCAAGGCCTGGTGGCCTGAATGAAACAACATCAGAAGTGCTATGATGAAGACAAAGGAGCTTCAGGTTGGTAAATGCTTTGATTTCATCACATTTTTAAAAGACTGTCCTGAACAAGTAATCTTTGAGCAAATTATATTTGTTAATAATTACTGTATGTTACTGTCATTTTGATACAGTGGCGGTGAATACAATGACTAACACTCAATAAAGCAATAATGGTATAAATAATGAAATAACAGAATTGGTTTGTTTGGTTTGTTATTGTTGTTGTTGTTGTTTAGGGAAATCCATCATCAGCATAAAGGATTCTGAAAATTGTCTGCCTTCAAGATCACCATCCTACTGTTCTACAGTTTCAGAGTTATCTGTCCATGACAGTGTTTCAGTCGCATCATATAAATCACACATCCATAGTATGTTTGTGATTCAGTTTCCTTGATTTTATTTTGCTGAACATAGTGGTTTCCTCTGTCTCTGCTCTCTGTAATTATTTTTCTCTCTCTTTATTTTCTTACTTTATAGGCAAGCCACTTCCCTGGTTTATTCGCATGTTCAAATTATCATTGTTTCCCAAATTTTAACTTATTAGCCATTTCTTGTGTCCTCTCACATTCCAGTTGTTTTTGTAAACTTACAATATCTTTTTTCAATTCCGTTTTTCTCAGGTATACTTTGAATTTTTTCTCTTTCTCTTTTAATTCCTTCATTATTCTTTCTTCTACTTCTTGTTTTTTTCTTCCTCATAATTGCTTCTTGCTGTATAAAGTAGCCTCTTATCACTGCTTTCCCCGCATCCCACACTATATCTATCCATTGGTGTCCTCAGCAATATTTCTGATTTTTTGATTTTCTTAAACATTGATTTTGTTGTTAAGGAACATGTCTATCCTTGACCATGATGTCTGTCCAAATAATATGTATAATCTCTTTCACCCTCCAAATATTTTCCAAATATCCATTAAATGCATCTCCTTCATCGTTTCCAATGCTATTTGGGGTAATTTCCCTTGGTTTTTCTGGTTCTTTGCTTTTATTGTCCTATCTACATCAGGGTCTAACACCCCAATCCAATCCCCTGCAAAAATAATTTCCTTATAATCTAATTCTGCTACTTAGAATCATAGAATCATAGAGTTGGAAGAGACTGCATGGGCCATCCAGTCCAATCCCCTGCCATGCAAGAAATCCAAATCAAAGCATCCCCAGCAGATGGCCATCTAGCCTCTGCTTAAAGATCTCTAAGGAAGGAGACTCCACTACACTCCAAGGGAGTGTGTTCCACTGTCGAACAGCCCTTACTGTCAGGAAGTTCTTCCTAATGTTGAGGTGGAATCTCTTTTCCTGGAGCTTGCATCCATTGTTCTGGGTCCTGTTCTCTGGAGCAACAGAAAACAAGCTTGCTCCCTCAATATGACATCCTTTCAAATATTTAAACAGGGCTATCATATCACCTCTTAACCTTCTCCTCTCCAGGCTAAACATCCCCAGCTCCCTGAGTCGTTCCTCACAGGGCAAGGTTTCCAGACCTTTCACCATTTTAGTCGCCCTCCTCTGGACACGCTCCAGTTTTTCAATGTCCTTTTTGAATTGTGGTGCCCAGAACTGGACACAATATTCTAGGTGGGGCCTGACCAGAGCAGAATACAGTGGCACTATTATTTCTCTTGATCTAGACACTATACTTTTATTGATGCAGCCTACTTCCCTGTACAGTTTCTTAAAGAAGTTAGCTTTACTCTTGATAGGGGTGGTAAATGAGAAATTATCTATAAGGCACATCAGGAATTTGTTGGACAGTCTACGCTTAGCAGAGTTAGTCTCCAGGCAGATATCAGGGTAACTGAAGTCCTCCATAACTACTCATTCTTGCATCTTTGAGACTTGTCAGATTTGTTTCTGAAAAAGTATCGTCTGGGGTTGGTGGCTTGTAGTAAACCTCTAACACCATGTAGCATTTATTTATTTCTCAATACTCTCCACTGGTCCACTCTGTTCAGTCTCATGGATTGCTGTACAACTCAATTTGTCTTTAACATACTGTATAATGCTACTCCCCCTTCATTTCTACCACACCTCTTTTCTTTGAATAGATTATATCGTTCAATTGTAATATTCCAAGCATGTGAGTCATCCGATCAGGTCTCTATTATTCTATAAAAATATATTTACCTTCCTCCACAAGCTCATCTTGTTTGTTTCCCAAACTCTATGTGTTGGTGTATACACACTTGAAGCTTTGTTTGTTCTCATCTATTAATCGACTGTTAGTTACTCTGTGGATCCCATTCTCTCCTTCAACTTCTCCTCTAGAATTTACATCAGTGTGTTTAGAGCATGCCTTTAGACTGATGTTTGAGTTATCATCACCAACCCCCCCCCCCCCCAAAATGAGTTGGTTTAAAACCCTCTTGATTGGACTTCCATGATACTATGAAAGGCGTTCTTCCCAGTCTTTGTGAGGTGCAGCCCATCTATACCTAGTAGTCCTCTCTTGAAAGACTCAATTGAATATAGCTGAAGAGATATCAAAAGAGATGTAGATCTGATCATTAGTGGCAGTAGGTCAGGCCAGGACTGAAAATCAGGTGAACTGTTACCCCAAGGGCTAGCCCCCTGCACCCCTCCTTTTTTCAACACTGAGTTGATATCAAAAGGGATATTTTAGGGATGTAGCCAAGAAGATTCCCCCAATGCAGGAAACTAACCATGCCATATAAGGACATCCATGACCATGTAAGGAGACCCAACTGGCTCAGCATGGGGAAAGCTCAAGAGCACATGACTAGGATCAATCAATCAAGATCAGAATCTGCATAATCCCTTCATTGATAAGAGTGATGATGGGTGATAAACCTTGTGCTTGCAAATGAGCAGACACCCAAGTATATCTCATCCTGGAGGAGATACTCCATGGTCCTGAGACATTTGCACTAATTGTTCAACTTACAAGTTCCTTTCACATTCTTCTGTCCTGGAAGCTTAATTTTAATCTCAAAATCTGCCCTGGAATACGTCTTGCCCTATAAATATGCCTGCCGAGGCACTTCCCATTTGGCCTCACTTGATATTCAGACAGACACTCTGTCACTTTCTCACCTGACTCCTCAGCATTGCGGGCAGCTGCTGAGCCATTTCAGTTCACCAAATCCCCCAAGTGGAACCTTGCTGCCATCTTTTATATCATTAGTGTGTGTGTGTGTGTGTGTGTGTGTGTGTAAGCATGCTTTTGTGCGAGTGGTAGTTCCCACTAGGGCTTATGCAACAAGGAGGCACATGAGATAGACGATGGTTTTCCACCTTGTACCTTGTTCCTAACTCTACAGTGGGACCAGCTCTCTCCCCAAGCACCCCAACTTATTCCAGTCACCAGCAAGACGGTTGCACTGAGGTTTGCTTCTTTGCTCAGAGACCTGGGGGAAGCATAATAATTCCTTGAGGTCTCAGCCAGTGCTTTGAGATCTGGCAACCCTAATTGGGATGTACAGCCTTTACACTAAAATGGGCCAATGATCCCACATTTTTCTCCAGAACATGAAGACTACCAACTTGATTTAAAAACAACAAAGACAACTCCCAAACTATAATTCTAAAAAGAAAATATTCTATATGGTAGATGACAGACTACACAAACCGTACTTATAGTTCAGATAATTACAGACTTGCACAACGTTTATCTTTCATGGCTGGAATTCTTTTGGTTAGATAACAGCTTGTGCCATCTGGGCAGCCAATTCTAATTTGAAAGAGACTAAATAAAAAGTGAAACTCCCTAATTAGTATAGAGTCTAAATAAATCTTCCTGTTTTATATTTTAATGCCAGACCTAGATCTTCTCCCTAGAATTGGTTAAAAGCCAATTGAGTTATGATGAAATGAACACACAGACCAGAAAAACCAGCACACACACATTCCCAACCATCAACAAAAGCCACATTAAAAGAAAGGATTCTTACCAGTTGTGGACTGGACAGATGTGATTGTTTGAGAGCGCAATGGCATATCTGTGGGAGTGAAAGACAAAGGTGATTACATTTACCCTCCTTAAATATTGAAGACTTATATCCTAGTTCTTTGCATCATATAACTCCAGACTCACACTCAAGCCTCCATTAACAACATACAGCAGATATGACACTGGGACTAAAACTGGTTAAAATCCCACCCATGGATTCAGGCTGAAGCTTACTGCAGATCAGTTTTCTCAGATCCAGTCTGCATGGGCCAAATAAAACTGTCCCACCCCAGAGCAGCATAGTGGTGGTTTCAGTGTTGGACTATGACTTTGGAGATTGGGATCCGATTCCCCGTTCAGCCATGGAAACCCACTGGGTGACCTTGGGCAAGTCTCACACACACTCAGCCCCTGAACCCCATGATAGGTTTGCCTTAAAGGTTGCTGTAAGTAGGAAACAACTTGAAGGCACACAACAACAAAAACAGGGGCAAACGTAATAATTGCAAAGGAAAACAAGGCACTGCAAAATGTAGGACATTACCAAATAAAAGCTAAAAACACTAATATAAATGCATGCCTCTTAGTCATGTTCAAAATGGAGGCCATTTTGGAATTTTTCCTGGATGGAAGGATGAAATGAAGGAGGTGTCCTGGAAAAGGAGGACATCTGGTCACCCTACGTTTGTAGTTTAGGCACTCCCCTCCTCTCCTACAACTCCCCCTGAGGTTCTGACTTTTAAAACACAAACCCTCTCTGGGATTTGGTCAGTTTTAAAGATCTCCTTTTCTTTAGCACTCCTTACATTGACATGCATGCTTCACTTTCTCTTTCCTGTGCAAATGCAATGGATTATGGAGAAACACAGTGTTTGTTCTATGCGTTTCTATGGTACAAGTTGTGAATGAGATGTTTTCCCTGTTATTTTGCAGCCTTCCTCCCCACCCCAGGGCCCTCCCCTTTCTCTGTTACATGCTCACACTGGGGGGCAAGGTTACAGGCATGCTCTTACACTTAATGTGCCTCAGGTCCTCTTTCTATGGAAAGAGTGGCTACTTGCTGGTGGTTCAAAAGTCTACTTTTCCACTCTGAGGATGCTAAGATTATCATCTCATCCTATTCCACCTGTACCACTTGGCTTATAGGCACAATCTTAAATTTGATTTGCAACCCTTTCACATTTCTTTGGTATTTTGACTGTTTTACTTAAATTGTTGCTTTGCTCTTTGTACTTCATTCTGAGATATTGTAGCATTGCTTTGCTCTTTATAACCTCATTCTGGCACAGGGTGAGATCTAAATATTGTGCAAAATAAAAATAAATGTGGGTGCTTTGGCATTGCCTATGGTGACTCTAGGCTCTACCCCACCAGTCCCACTAATTACATTCCAAGAATTATATTTATTATTAATTTTATTTATTTCAAGGATGTATATCCCATCTTTCTCCCACAATGGGACAATAAAGTGGGAGCCATCTCCTCACTCCGATCAACCCACGCAAAACCCATGGCACATGCTGTGAGGGGCTTGGTTATGATAATCTGGAGACTTCTTAAACTCTTTCAGGGCTGGTCTCACAACGGCTGCAGAATCCTTCTCATGATGGTCAGTGCTTTCCTATGGGCAATTCAACTCAGGAGTGAGCATATAATTCTATGATATTCCAGAGTATGGTCAACCAGGCCTGTTCCTTTGGTACTGCACCTTCATTTTTCACCAGTCCCAGGTAATACACAGAGTTGCAAAAAATAAAAGCTGTGACAGCACCGAGGATTGTCATCCACCTCTTTTGTTGCCAGTGCAGGCAGGTGACTTTCATGACAGCAGAGTGGTGAATTAGGTTCAGATTTCAGTCTGAACTTGAAATGACTTATGAAGTCGAAGGCTTTCAGGGCTGGCATCCATTGTTTTTGGTGGGTTTTTGGGCTATGTGGCCACGTTCTAGAAGAGTTTATTCCTGGCGTTTCACCAGGAATTTCTGAAGATGCCAGCCACAGATGCTGGCGAATCATCAGGAATAATAATAATAATAATTTGTTTTATTTATATACCGCTATTCCAAAGATCATAGCGGTGAACAGCAAGTAAGCTAATTATCAATAAACTGTTCTAGAACATGGTCACATAGCCCAAAAAACCCACCAAAAACTCTGAAATGAATTGCTATCTGGTGACAAATGGGAGTACACTGAAGCATCCTGGATAGCTCCCCTTAAAGTTCAGACAAAAAAACGGAGAATTCATCACAACCACTGGCTTTGCCTGACAGTGTTGTTAGAAGAGTGCAAAACACTGGGCTACATAAATGTAGTGCTATATTAAATTACGGTAAGTAATGACATCCTTCAGCCTCATTATCCCTTCCAGGCCACTCTCTACCTGGATGTGCATTGTGATGGAGTTTTAAAAAATGCACCCTCTATTAGTGCCAATAGAAGCGTTTCAAAATTTAATTGCAAGGAGGGATCACACTATGAGAAGAGGGGAGGGGAGGGTGCAATTGTCAGGGCATCAGAGCAATAGGGAGGGGTAAATTAACCTACTTCTTCCAAACAACACTTAGGGCAGAAAAAGACTGCAGAAATAATCCATCTTGAAACAGCTTTAACTGCCCTGGCTCAATGCTAGGAAATTGTGGGAACTGTAGTTTTGTAAGACATTTAGCCTTCCCTGTTAGAGAGCTCTGGTGCCACAACAAACTACAGTTCCCAAAATCCGCTAGCACTGAGCCAGGACAGTTAAAGCGGTTTCAAACTGGATTATTTCTGCAGTCTGTTTCAGCCCTTAGATAAGGCTTTTAAAATCCTCAGTGCAGTGGGAAGGGGACAATTTGGAAAAGTACAGTGGGCCCTCCACATTTGCTGGAGTTAGGGGCACATGGCCCCCATGAAGATGGGAAAATAGCAAATAAAAAACCCAAACCACCTCTCCAGGGATCTCTAGGTCCTCCAGCACAACATCTGTTGGAAATTGACCACAGAATTGCATTTGAGGACCTACAAATGCCTAGAACATTGTTCTCATGAGGAATTTCTAGGTCCTCTGGCATGACTTCTGACAGGCCTTGACCACAGAGTTGTGCTGGAGGACCTAGAAATTCATAGAGAGAACAAATTAACCACATCCGTGAATAATCAAA
Source organism: Sceloporus occidentalis (assembly GCA_023333645.1). Lineage (NCBI taxonomy): Eukaryota > Metazoa > Chordata > Lepidosauria > Squamata > Phrynosomatidae > Sceloporus > Sceloporus occidentalis. The sequence goes on along the minus strand of JALMGF010000002.1, from coordinate 123,417,210 downwards.
TCCGCCAAAAGTCAAAACTGCAGATGTGGAGGGACGACTGCATTGCTATCTTCTAGATGTTTTTAAATCTGCCTTTTATTCAAGTGAGTGCTCAATGGTTTGGAAAAGGAATCAGAACTGACGGGGTGTTCAGCCACAGAGAACATGTCCCTTTTGCTTGTTTTCTCAGGTGACAGCTACAGAAAACAGAGTTAAACCAAATCAGATATCAGATGCCCTGCAAAGGGACTTGAAGATCTTTGAACCTGGTTATATAAACAAACCCAATCCAATCCAGAGGCATCTGGAAACAGCCCTCAACTCAAAGAAATGACTGTCTGCTCAGTAATGTCTGTGTAATGCTGGAATCCGGTGTGCATTCCCCCTGAAATGGTCAACATGTTTGGTTCCTCGCTGTATAACTCCCTTTAGCAGGATCAAGGAGAGAACGGCAATCTGTGCAAAGATCACCCCTGCTAAATTGGGGACATGACTATCCTTTCCACTCAATTAAACAATATGAATTAGCATAATATCCATCAGTCCACTCATGATTTTCAGAAATCCCTGTCTTATTGCCTTGATGGAACAGCGAATAAAAATTAACTCATACCTCATTTGCTATCCCTGCTCAGGGTGCAGTTGGGTATATATAATTTGAAGTTGAACAATGCGCCTGCTGAAGAAGCACACTCCCTGTGTTTCATCTGGATTCAGCTCAGAAGAAACCAATTGGGTTCATACAGAAGGAGAAGCTGGCCATGCACCAGCTCCTGCATGACAGCATTAAACCACTTCCTCACCAAAGCAGGGTCCCCCCCCCAAATATTTAAAAAATATATTTTGTTTCTTATTTTAAGAAAGGGAGAAAACTGTACAGATATTTTACCTGTATATAACAAAAATTACACATGCACAGTTAAATCTATTGTTTTTAAAAAGTAAACAGCCTGTCTGGAGAGAAAGCTGGAGGAAAGGGGAAAACTGGCTGCTGAATATGTGTCCAGTTTGCTGACTAGTACATCTGCGCAAAAGAGGAAAAGAACCCAACTTTGGTCTTTGAGAGCAAAAATGGATGTAGAGTACATTATATTTTGCAAAGAAACCAAAACCTGCCATTAAATACTGCCTCACAATGTAGCACATGGAGCATTCAAACCAGAGAAGTAAACAGTTCTGCCAAGACCACATTCTGACACTCTGAAAAATTGGAACAATACAAATTGACCAACAGACTGAGTTCAGTAGGGCCATGATTTTACATGAGAACTGCATAGCATGAATCTCAGCATGTGGAGTTATGCACTGACTGTGTTGCACAGCCTTGTACTGAATGGCAATACTTTGCAAATGACTGCACAATTAAATGCATGTCCTAGAGTATTACCACCACTTCAGCTGGGGCAGGCAGATTCTCACTGGCTGAGAATGATCATTTGCATTCACAACAGCACTGTATGCACAATTCTGCCTCTGCAACTTGGATCTGAATGTTGATGTTGTGCATCAGACAAATGTTCAACCACTGGGCAACCTATCCATGCAGAAAACATTAGCAAAATTTATTTAATTCCTTTCATGCTTTTTAATTTCTGCAAGCTGGTATGAACTTCATTCTAATTTTATTATTTATATAGCATCATCATGACTCACTGGAACAGATGATAATTCTTATTCTTATTCTTAATCTTTATTTATGAAGCGCTGTAAATTTACACAGCGCTGTACATACAATCTTCTACATAATTCTTAATGGATGGAAGTAGAGAAAGGAAAATCACAAGGAAGCCACAGCCCTGAGTTTGTAAGACAGGGTGATTACAGAATTACTTGGAGGTAGTGATGTAAATTTCTCTCTATATTCCTCCCATCCCTGAAGAGAGGTGGAAAATTTTATTAGACTTCTTGCTCCTCCGTGGAGAACAAGATATTTTGACTTGGCCACCCCTCACAGAGAAGTAAATCATTCCTGACCAATTCCTAAAGAACTAGGGATATAAAATGCTCAGCTGTATTTCCCTCCATAAGTCTCCTTGCAATTAAAGGTGTGAACCACAAAACTTCATTTGCAGTGTCTAACAATGAAGAGTGACCTGTGTTTATTTTACAATGAAATTTGTTCTCCCCCTCTCCTCCTGCAGCCTAATGGAGCAATTTAAACTGTCTTGACTGAGACGAACACAATTAAAATGGAGATAATAATAATAATAATAATAATATGTTTTATTTATAGACCGCTATTCCGCGATGATCATAGCGGTGTACAGTAAAATCGTTAATACAATAAAAATACAGTTAAAGGAGGGAGAAGTCTCATCCTTCAGGCAGTCCAAGATGTTGCTGGTCTATTAAGATATTAATAGATATTAATATTAAGCTATCTAGGTGATCCTACTGCAGTGGTGCATGCTTGCGCACAATGTAAAGTGCACATGAAATACATATGCATACTTTTATGGTTTGAAACTATAATGGCTCTTTTGGTGGTGATTGAAGAGTGCCATAAAATATTTTCCTTCTGCAGTAACTAAAAAGGAAGGATGGCCTGTGTTTATCTTTAGACTTGAACTCCTCCTGCCAACATGTCTCTGGATCTGAATGGAGTAACACAAAGTGCCTTGATAGAGACTAACACAATTATAATGAATGGCTGAGGCACTTTTGTTGTTGTTGTTGTTGTTGTTAACTGCCCTTGAGTTGACTACAACTCACGGTGACTCTGTGGATGAGGTATCTCCAAGACCCCCTGTCCTCCACTGTTTTGCTCAGGTCCTGTAAATTCAGGCCCATGATGTCCCTAACTGACTCCATCCATCTGGTGTGCAGTCTGCCTCTCTTTCTGCTGCCTTCTACCTTTTCTAGCAATATTTTCTTTTGTAATGAACGGTTCATGCCTTCTCATGACGTGGACAAAGAATGACAGCCTCAGTTTTGTCATCTTGGCTTCCAGGGAGAGTGACAGAATGCAGCCTTGTTTGATCCTCTTGCAAACTGGGAACCATTTATTACTTAAACAAACAAAACAAATTTTGAAGATCAAATTTCTCACTGAAATGGACCCATTACTTCTTTTGCAAATAATGTATATGCAAATTCTCACACTTCAGTCAAGCAGGTGCCTAGTTTCAGAGCTTGTAAATACTTGAACTGAGTATCAACAAAACCAAAAATCCTGTGTGTTTAATGAATGGCAACAAGCTTTCCTCACATTTGGAGGTCTCTCATTCAGAAGGGCAGCATAAGTCAAAGTCAACTTGATGGCAAACAACAACAACCTCATCAACACACATATTGTATTAGAAGCCTACAATCTAAATACAGTGGAACCTTGTTATATGCTGGGGTTTAGTTCCAAGATCCCCCGTGTATAACAAAATCCATGGATGCTCAAGTCTCATTAAAAATAATGTCATAGCAAAATGGTGTGCCTTATAAAAAATGGAAAATCAAGGTTTGATATTTTACATTTATATATTTTTTAACATTTTCAAACTTGAATCCGTGTATAACAAATCTGTGTATAAGAAGGGCCGACTGTAGTGCTTCTTGTTATTTTAGAAGGGCTCCTATAATCCTACAAAAAGTTATACTAGTGGCTCCACACCTAGCATTGGAAAGCAACGACAAGGAATTCTTAGCATATAAGCAGATGATTTTTTTATTGTACCTATCTGATCCCAAGAATGTATGCCTAGAACTGAAAGTTCTTTGAGCATTTTAGGATGTTACTCCTGACTGAAGATCAATTACCAAAAGTCCACAAAGATATCTACAGTGGTCCCTTGGCTTACGCAGGGATCCGTTCCGGACTCTCCCCCCCCCCCCGCCCCCCGCATAAGCCAAAACACAGGTAAGCTTGAGTTCCATTCGGTTGAATGGGGCTCGTGCTCGCATTGTGAGAGAGTGTGCGCGCCATTCACTCTCCCGTCTCGTGGCTTCCACGTAAGCTGGAAGCCACGTATGGGGCACCTGCCTATAGCGTGGGCGCACTGTATAAACATCCTTAAAAACAACAAAGCTCCTAGCCAAAAAAAAAAAAAAATAGTGTTACTTTCTGTCCTTCATCTTTTACATATTTAAGCATAACAATAACCAAAGATTTGAAACAAATTATACCCAGAAATTTTAATCCTCTGACTAAATGGATCAAAACAAAACCCAGTGAATGTTCCAAGCCTAATCTGTCACTGCTTGGTAAAAGTGGAATAAAGATGGCTCTTGCACTGAATCCTCCCCCCTTTTTTCAGAAGATCCCTCTGCATTCACCTCAAACTAGGATTGCTAACCGGCAAAACATGACAGAACAATCTGTGACAAACTGTAAAAAATGGGGGTCACCAAAGGCAACTGCAAATGAGAGGTTTAACTTTATCTAATCTCACCTTGTACTATGATGCTTTTCAGATAACACAACTGATTTCCTTTTTTTTATAATTTCTACCCAAGACTGGTCAAATTTAGAACCAAACAAAACTCATCCACCTGATCAAAATGTGTGTTTTTTCCCATTAAAGATAATCACATTTTACTTTGCCAAATTACAAAGCCATTCCTAATAAATCAAAATATGGGGGTGCTGGATGAAAGTTCTTGCTTCCCCTCCATTACCTCCCACCCCCCCCCACCCTTTCCTGATGTCTCACAACTTTTGTAGTTTTGATAAGTTTTCCTAGTTTAAAGACTGGATGAATGCTGGATATATGGCATGGTGATTTGCATGTGGGACTGTAACTCTGGACACCAGGGTTTGACTACCTGCTTGCACATGAAAACCCACACACTCTCAGCCCTCAGAAAACCCTGTGATAGGATCGCCATAAATCAGAAACAATTTGAAGAGTCATATCTTCTGTGCCATCACGTTGTTTCCAACTTATGGAGACCCATGGGGTTTTTTTGGCAAGTTTCTTCAGAGAGGGTTTGCTGTTGCCATCCTGGGGCCAAGAGAGTGTGACTTGCCCAAGGCCACCCAGTGGATTTACATGGCCGAGCTGTGGTTTGAATCCTGGTCTCCAGAGTCAGAGTTCGACGCTCAAACCACTATACCACACTGGTTCTCAACAACAACATATATAAAGGCGAAGATTTAATTGTTAAGGAAAATGCAACATGGGACATACAGTAATAGAAATAAAATATGTATGTGAAAGCCACAATGACTAAGCAAGAGCAATTAAGAAGCTACACAGGTGAAAAAGCTAATGTAATTTTGAAGTCTTGAAAGTCAAGGACAGAATTATAGAATGTACAATTGGAAACACCTGAGATTCATTAAGTGTACAAGGTAAAATGATGAAATACTTGGGTTGGTCTTAAGTGTGGGTTGAACTATGTGAACCAATCAAAATGAGTGTACACACCCACTGGGTGGAAACTGACTAGTGGGTGGTGATTAACAATGGCTATAATAATTGCAATGTTTGCCAATGTTTTTTGTTGGGTAGTTGGAGTGGTTTGGAGATATTGTGGAGTATTGGAGATTGTAGAGATTGTGATTTGTAGGGCATATAGTATTTGTATATACAGTGGAACCTCGGGATACGAAATACCCGGGTTACGAATTTTTCGGGACCCGAAAAAATCCAATTGGAAATTATTGATCCGGGTTACGAACGTTTTTTCGGGTCCCGAAAAAACTTTTGGTGCTTTTCGCCGCGATTTTACACCAAATCGCGGCTTTTCCCCATTAGCGGCTATGGGGATTCGGCTTGCGAAAGCCGTTCGGGTTACGAAAGCGGCCGCGGAACGGATTATTTTCGTAACCCGAGGCTCCACTGTAGTAGAATAAAGTAGATCTTTTATATAAGACTACTGAGTTGTCTGGTGTCTTGAGTGAAGATACAAGAGCCAGCAGAATCCTGGAGAAGTTTGGAGACATCTGAGGAAAAAGAGTGAGAAGGCTTGAAGAGTTTGTCAGGGTCTTCAGCCTATTCTCTGAAACTCTGCTGCTTTGGAAGAAAAGCATTAACCACTGACCAAAGCTGGTCAGCTCCGCTGCATAACAAGGTGGTGAGTTAGAGCCAGAGGTGAAGAGCTACAACTCCCATCATCCCTGACATTAATCTATAATGGCAAGCAAATTAGTAGAGAACAAACTGTAGCTAAATTTCAAACATCTACATCTAGTGGCTGCATATGAAGCAAGTGATCTCACTGGCAAGAATGTCAGCAACCGACAACAGTAACTCAAAAGCTTTATTTGAACAAATGTGTAATACTTCTAACTTTAGCTGTAAAGACTTTTCAGTCAAATTATATTATTGGTTTGTGGATGCTAAAGTTCCTAATGAAAATTGCAATCAGTTAGTTTGGGGAAAGAACCGTAATACAATTGCAGAAGATCCAGAATGGGTTCAAATGTTGAAATCCTCCACTTACAAATCTGCATCAGCCTCAACTAGAGAATCTTCTTTAACACTTTTATACAAGTGACATGATATACCTGTTAAGGTGAATAGAATGAGTTATTGTATCTCCATGTTATGTTGAAGAGGCCTCAGGGGAAAAGGGGATCTTTCTTCAATTATGGACATATTATGAAGATGTGCATAATTACTGGTTAATGATATTAGAAATAATATCACTCATTACAAAGCAAAAAGAGGGGAAAACTCTCTGTTTTTTCTGGGCAGAATAAAGACCTGTTGCACAAGAAATGAATTCTCTTCTTACTTGCAACAACCTCTGCAGTTATCTTGTGTAAACGGGGGATTTAGAAAACTTAAATATACACAGCTGGTGGGCAAGAACATGGAATGCCACTTTAAAGGAGAAGCTGAACAGCAGGGCACTGGAGATGAAGACACATGTGGTTCCCCTTCAGTCAGTTCATAAATGAACATGGTCAAGCTGAAGACCCACCAGATTCACATTCTCTGTTCTAGGAAGATATCTGCTGAAGACAAAAGATTCCCAGATGCATCATGCTTTGTTATGTTAAATTAAATTTTTAATTTTAAAAAATTAAAAGAAGGCATGCTCAGGGACGTAGCCAGGATTTTAGGAAGGGGGGGTCCAGACTAAGTGCCACCATTATAATGGGGCTTGGGCACGGTGGCGCAGCAGCACACACCATTCATTTTTCTAATGGAAGGGGGGGGTCCGGACCCCAAGAACACCCCCCCCCCTTGGCTACGTCCCTGGAATGCTGCATCTTTTACTTTACTGACTGGTAGGCAGCTATCAAAGGTAGAGAAGTGGAGACAGAACAGGAAAGTTGTTAACTACACTATTCTTCTACCTTGCTTTCAACACTCATGCCATCATTGATGCATATCAGTACAATTTCAGCTACTATGTGGATGTTGCAGGAAAGAGTATTATCCCAGCTATCTTCGAGATGAGACTCTCACTAGGATGATGCTTTCTTCCCATCACATCAGGAGTCTTGCTCGTTTTTATCCCCGGTCTCTTGAGAATAAGAAAAGTCTAACAGCTCACTTCCACACCCACGCACCTTTCTGCTGGTATGCTAAACTACACAGTCCAGATTTATAAAGTAGGTATACAATGGGAAGTGTCTGAAATAGACAGGAAGGTCTGCTGGTATAATAGTAGGAGCATTCACCCAAGTAAAGTGACATGGTGGAATTGTGACTGGGTAGGATGCTGGGGCAGACCTGAGAATGTTACTTTTAAAGAGAATAAATGTAACATACTGAAGCCCAGAGCATCATTCCACTGCTACTCAGCTATGGATGGCTTTAGCATGTCATTATTTAACATGCTATTCTTCTTGAAAGTAATTTTCCAAGCTTCGAAGCTTAGGCAACAGAACAAGCATTGCAAATCATGTGAGAACCAGACATGTATCCAAGGAGTATAACAGAGCCTCTTACCTGCCTGTGGGCCCATAGTCTTTTGGTACATACCTTTGGGGGAGGAAACCCTACCTTTCTGCCAGCTGCCCACATTCAAGATGGTTACTGAGGGCACCATGCGTGTTCAATCCATACTACTCTCTAATAGCTTCAACAGTTCTGGTATGTACCTACAGACTGTGTTCCCCCAACCCCAAAATCACAACTGCCCCATATTCAAGGGCCCATAAATGTCTGTGGCCTTCTCCTATAAAGTGCAGGAGAAAAAAAGCATTCAGTGCAGGAATTTCTGTGATGACAAGTGCCCTGTTCACCATAAGATGAGCAGGGGCACACACTTGTCCCTGTCATATTGCCTACTAGATTTATGGGCCCTTGCTCATAACCTGTCATTTTTATTTGTTCCTGTGGTGAAATGGCCACAATAAGGTTGTCCCAGTGTTTTCCATAACTGTTTGGTCCTGTATCTTCCTTCTTCCTCCACTGCACTTTTTTTTAAAAAAAACACACCCATCCCAAAGAACTAAGGGGTCCAGCCATGTGTATCTCTTCATATTATGTCCTCCTCCCCCCAATAGGTGAATTACAACAGGCTCAAAAGCAGCTCTGAATTACCGGATTTATTCCCCTTAAATTCTGCTTATTGGCTTTTTTGTAATGATCTGGTTGCCACGGGGGGGGGGGGGGGGGGGGAGGGATCAGATGCTGGACTAGATGGGCTTCTGAGTAGTAGCCTCAAGACCAGGGGTGGGCAATATGGCCTCCTGGTAGATTACTCCCATTAATCCTATTCACCAAAGCTGTAAACTATCTACACTTACAAGACTGAGACAAATCTATCAGCAGTGATCCCTACCCTACAGAATCCTCCCTCCCTAAGATACACGGCTGAACCCATTAGCTCTTAAAGCTTCATCTGTATATTGATTTTCTAATGGCATTTAATGTTCTTTGGTATCTTGAAACTGTTTTATTGTAAATGATTTTATTTAAAGTGGTTTATATTTAATATTGTTCTATTAATATGTTTGAATCATTTTTATGTTACATATGTTGCCCTGGGGAAATAGATGTAAAATGGTTTGAATGTGTAACTAGTAATTAGTAAATGGGTGTGATCCAGAGCGACTGCTCTTCTTATGGTGCTGGCTGGGATGTTCGCCCGTACTTTCCTCTGAATTGCCTGGCCTATGGGAAATCCCTCAAAAGGCAGATAACTTTCCAGCTGCTCTAGGATGAAAGGAAAGGGATTCCCCACCCCACTTGCTCCAATTAAGCTTTTGAAGGAGACCCCACTAGAGCATGGGAGGCATGTGGAGTGTAGCTGCTGGGAGAAAGGCATAAGATTTCCTTTACTCTTAATGCTCCAACCCCCAGATGCCTCCCAAAAAATCAATGCTGCCCCCTTCTTCTCCTACAAGCAGTGATCTTTTGAAGGCCTGATTTCTTTCGGAGAAGTGCTGTATATATTTAAGAAAGAGAGTTTGAAAAGATGGGGAATCTTATGGGGATATAATGCCAACGGTGGGGTAGACCCACTTGCTGCTGCCGTATGCCTCCCCATCATGCTTTCCAGGATCAAACTGAGCACTAAGAAAGCTTCTGCACATCTATGGAGGCTCTGCAGCAAATCAACTAAATTCTGGGATGCAGTTTTCTCTGAAATAAATAACATTATTGACATCACCTTACAAAGACTTCAGAATCGCCCCCATGGGCTCCTTTCAAGGAGATAATGCACAGGTAGCTCATTAACTCTTAATTGGTCATTTATTAAAAGTTACTAGGTTATCCATTTTTTAAACAAGATTTAAAAAGGAAAACCGTAAAAGCCAAGTATAGTAAGTTATGGCAATTAGCTTTGGTTGAAAAATTAACTAATAAACTCCAAATGGCTAAAAGAAGGGGGGGCATGATTTTACAATGATTTGGAATTGTTTTCATGAATGTAGGGGGTAAAAAGATAATGCTGGACTTCCAAAGGCATTCAAATCTTTTCCACTGACTGTGTGAGGAAACACTTTTGACATCATTAATTTATTATGGCTGATTATTTCTACTCAAAATATAACTCTGTACAACACTTTTTGTCTCATCAAATTTCAGCTACATTCACAAGGTGTCAGCACCCATGTGGTGCAATGGCGGAGCCATAGGATTTTTCTGCCCATATTCCTTTCTATAATAATATAATTTTAAATAAAATTTAAATATTTACATGAATGTAAATATAAACATATTAAATCCTACACAAAATCTCTTAAATCTGAATCTATAATCCCCGTTGTTCAACCCTGCTAATTAAAGCTTTCTTTAAGAAAGAGACATTCATTTTTAAGTCAAGTTTTATAAACGTCACACTAAGCAATGCATATTTATTTTTATAAAATATTTGGTTTATTTGTGACTTTCAACCAAAGCACATGGGTATTTTCTTCCCCTTTAATGAAGAGCCAAACAAAAATCTTTCTAAAACTGCACACAGATTTTATTTTCCACAAATAAATATGGATTTTGTATGCCAAGAACCTCTGGATTATGCTTTCATGTAGTATAAAGATTCTATTTAACTGCAAACTAATGTTTATGTTTGTTTGACCAGCAGGAAAACAGAAAGCTTTTTTTACTTGCTAAAGGTGTAGTTTTAATAGAAGCAAGTCCTCCACTACACCTTTTCTTAGAGACAAACCATGTTTTTATTTATTTAGTTTCTGCTACCTGGTTATGCCTATTTGCTATGCAGTAATAAAAATGAAAACTGGGTTGGAACAAAAAATCTTCTTTGTTTCAATTGCTTAGACCAGACAGACTCTCTCAACGTCAAGTGAGGGAAACATCCCAGGAGAGAGACACAAGGATGCTAGAGACTCCACTGTCTCCCATGAAAGAGGCTGAAGGAAAAGATGTATTTTGGTGTGAAGACCTCTGCTGTGCAGTTGCTTTTGGCCAGTACCACCAAACTTCCATGCTTTACATCCAGGGGTCGGCAACCTACGGCCCACGGGCTGGATCCGGCCTGGCGAGGCCTTGGGACCGGCCCCAGCCCGGTCCTGCCACCAATTGCCGCCCCTGCCGCAGCTTCCGCGCCGCTCCAGGCGCCATTTTGAGTTCGGCCCCCCAGTTGTCTGAGGGACAGCAACCCGGCCCCTGGCTCAAAAAGGTTGCCTGCCCCTGCTTACATCTGTGGTGAGGGTTCCTGGCAGTCTTAGTGGGCTTCATAATTACTTTTGTGGGTGTTTTCTCTGCCACGTCTGACGAGAAACATTTTTGTTACCATCACTATTTTGGCACAGAGCAATTGACATGATACTCATGTTTAAAAAATATATAAGAAGAGGCGTGAAAGGTTATCTGCTGCCTGTGATCACCTCAACCTTTCCTTGTATTGCCCACCTAATCTGAACACAGTACTGTACAACAGGACAACCCCTATGAAACAAATCTTCCTTCATCCCACATCTATATCAGTAGTTATCAACCGGCTGAAAATTTAAGTTGAAAGACCAGTATTGTTACAGGTAGATCTAAACAGATGTTTCATGTACCTTGCCCTCTGAATAGCATACCATACATGGTTCTCCTTCTCCTACTTTAGCAACAACATCCCTGCACAGTAGATTACATTAGGTTAAGAGATAGCAGCAGGCTCATGGTCACCCAGCAAGCTTTACAGCTAAATGGAAATTTGGTTTTCACTCCCAGGCTCTAATCACTACACATCTACACAAAACTGCACAAAACATTAATGTTTTCTCACACACATACCCGTTTGCATATATTTCTGTCCCAAGCAACCACGTAGCTTGGTCCCCATTCTGCCTTTCCTCATCCTGATGTACTTAAGAAATAACTGAGATCAGCTCTTTCTATTGGCCCAGGTGTAAAATTCATCAATCTCATTGTGAGATTGCCATAGTAAAACCTTGCATCTTGACCTTATCATGGAAATTCACTCTTCTTGAACCCTTGAAAGAGTTTTGAGACAAATAGTCGTCTTGGGAATAACAGAAAAAGATGCCAGAATATTTTCCCATTTAGCCTCTTGTCACTGCTTCACATTTTTAACAAAGTGACAACATTTCAAGATAGGACTCTTTCCTATATACTAGGGGAGGCATCTGTGAAAGGTTGGGAGGCCGTATTAGCCACCTAGAAAAATTTGGAGGGTCGCATCGTGCCACAGAACCCCATTCAGTACCCTATGAACCCCACTAAAACCGCCATGAGCTGGGTTCTGTGTACTTTTTTCCTTGCTGAGGTAACTGGATGAAATTTCAAGTGTAGGATTACAACTCTGGAGACCAGGGTTCGACTCCCCACTCAACCATAGAAACCCACTGGGTGACATTGAGTGAGTGATAACTCTCTCAGCCTCAGAGGAAGGCAAAGGCAACCAACACCCTCCCATGAACAAGTAAGAAATGACTTGAATGCACACAATGATCCTGCCAGATGCAAAAATTAACCCATGTTTTGCATCCAAATGCCCTCAAGGGAACATGAGGATATTTTCACCATGTTTTGGTCATCTTCTGGGCTTAAAGATGACCCAGAGGCCCCAAATGAGGTAAAATTTCCTACCACCACCCATTCAATAAATTGAAACATTTTGCAATTCTCTGACTCCAGAGGAGTACAGGGGGCTCCCAAACATGGTGGGAATGGCCTCCATGCCCTTCTATGGCATTTTGGAGCAAAATATTTTTTTAACCCCTGTAGGGTCCTAGGAGCTACTTGCATCCCATTGGCTGCATTTCCATTACACACACACACACACACACACACACACCATTTAAACTTTCTTTAAGGCTAGAAATCCCTTCCACTGTGCAATAGGGTGGGGTTGAGGGGGGCACTGCTTTGCTTCCCAACTCAACTGGCAAGAAAGCTTAGATGACCTCTGTTCAAGCATGATAAAACTTCTTCCACTGTATTTTCCCTTCTTTTAGTACTGATGGCACTCAGACTATGCTCTCTGGCATCTTTAATTCTTAACTGTTCATGTTTACAGAGTAATTGCAAAACTAAAATGCAAAAGCAACCAGATATCACAAGCCCACCGGCTGCTGTACTTGCTTTCCTTCAAAGCACACACTTTTCAGATTCTATCAAACTTTCTAATAGAAATGCTGGGACAAAGAAATCCAGAAGGCTTCCAGCAAGGTTATTGTTGAATGTGCAGAGAGTGAGATAAAAAAATTTAACCATTCTGGAATATGTACCACAACAGAGGTCTTTCTGAGAGGGAAACTGAGCTCTTCTCAGGCTTTGCTAGGAGTCTATGCAATTCTGGAAAACTGGCCAATACATCAAACAGTCCTAGTCTACAGCAGCAGCGGCCCAAAAAGTGACAAGAGACACAAACAACATAGATAATCCCAAAACCAAACAAGGACTCAAATCTGCCTTTTCAGGATCTACCAGATCAGCTATTAAGTCCAAACCAATGCCTCTTGTTTCTCCTCCAATGAGCTCAGAACAATGCGCAAGTCACACAACACACTTATAGGTAGCTTAAGCTGAGAGTTATTTAACTCAGATCCAAAACAAATTGCAGAAATAATCCAGTTTGAGAGTGCTTCCACTGTCCTGGCTCAATGCTAGGGAATTTTGGGAACTGTAGGTTTGTCAGACATTTAGCCTTCTCTGTCAGAGAGCTCTGGTGTCACAACAAACTACAATTCCCAGGATTCTCTAGCACTGAGCCAGGGCAGTTAAAGCAGACTGAAACCAGATTATTTTTGCAGTATGTTTTGGACCTCAGACTATATACCAATCTTCACAGATCAGTAACAATCACTTTGTGTTCTTAATAGCCCCCTTTGGAGACTGTCACTGCAGCGGTCCCTCCACATTTACTGGAGTTAGGGGTGAAGGACCCCCCCCCCCATAAATGTGGAAAAACCACAAATAATAAAAATCACTATTCTTTTTACCTCTCTAGGAACCCCCAGGTCCTCCAATGCAACTCTATGGTCAACATCTGCCACAGGTTGATCATAGAATCATGCTTGAGGTCCTACAAATGACTAGAGACGTGTTTTCTCTAGGAACGTCTGGGCTTTCCAGCACAATTCTATGGTCAACTTCCGACAGAGTTGCACCGGAGGACTCAAGAGACTCCTAGAGAGAACATCTCTCTTACGGCAGGGCTTTCCTGAATAGATGCCCGGCCACCGAAGAGAAAAAAGTTATGTACTGAGCTTGTTTGCTGTTTTGCTTGCTTATTGTTCTTTGTCTGTTTATTTATTACTGTTTTTAATTGTTAATTATTTTAATAAGTTTTATACTGCAAATTGTATAATTCTATTTTAATGGGAAGGAGGGTTGGGGGAATATGATATGTATACTTTAAAAATTGTAAGCCGCCTCGTTGCCTGAGTACAGAGGGGTGGGATATAAATAAATTTTATTATTACAGCGGACCCTTGTTATACGCTGGGGTTTGGTTCCAAGGTTCCCCCGTTGATAACAAAATCCATGGATGCTCAAGTCCCATTAAATATAATGACATAGCAAAATGGTGTCCCTTATAAAAAAATGGAAAATCCAAGGTTTCATATTTGAAATTTATACTTTTTTGGAACATTTTCAAACCGTGGATGCTTGAATCCGTGTATAAAAAATCCGTGTATAAGAAGGACCAACTGTATATTATCATTATATTAACCAAAATCGCAAATAAAGCCACCAAAAGTCAAAGCCTCCTCATGCACTAAGATCTTGCAACTCTGGTCTCTTGGCCCAGCCGAGGATCTTCTCTTCCTCTGCTCCTATCCACCCCTTATCTCTTGCTGCCCCCTATACCTGGAATCTTCTTCCCACACAATTATGGTCCTTGGCCAGTTTTAAAGCTGAGTTGAAGATGATTTTATTCAGGGAAGGGTTCCAGATCGCCACCTGATTCGCCGGTTGTTAAAACCTTCCTTGTTTGTACGCTTTTATAATTGTCAGTATTTTGCTATGTGATGCCTTAATTTTATAACAATGGCGGGATACAGACCGCCCAACAAGGGTGGTCTCCCGTCGCCCTGGTTTGCTGCTCGAGGGAGCAGCAGTGGACAAACTGCACGGCTCCCTCGCACAGCAAAAAGAACCCGCAGCACGGTTGTGACGCCGCAGTGCACCAATGGCGCACCAGCGGCTTCACGATGGCACCAGGACGTGCAGATGCTAGGCGTCCGTCACATCAAAATGGCGGCGCCCGTATGTACAGGGTGCCGCCATTTTGACGCCCTCGTCACATGCAAGGGACAAGTCGCGTCTGGAAGTGCCGCCCCTCACACGTAACGACGGTGCCCCGTAGGTCCTGTCTGTACAGCACCTTTGTTTGGTTTGTAGATTGTACACCGTCTGGCAGGTTTTATGTCTATTTTATCTCCTATATGTAAAATTTTAGGGATACAGTGGCTCAAGTGGTTCAGACGCTGACTCTGTTGACTGCAAGATCGGAGGGTTGGCAGTTCGAGGCCTGGGTGCCGCATGATGGGGTGAGCTCTTGTCCCTAGGCCCAGCTTCTGCCAACCTACCAGTTCAAAAGCATGCAAATGCAAGTAGATAAATAGGTTGTAAGCCTAATAATAATAATAATAATAATAATAATAATAATAAATAATTGTAAGCCACTCTGAGAGCCTTTAGGGCTGAAGGACGGGGTATAAATACCGTAAATAAATAAATAATAGGTGCCACTTCGGTGGGAAGGTAAACAGCGTTTGGCGCAATCATGCTGGTGCCATGACCACCAGAGCAGTCCTCTGATAATGCTGGCTCTTCGGCTTAGTAGCAGAGATGAGCACCACCGCCTACGGTTGGACACGACTTGACAGCCTTGTCAACCGGGAATACCTTTACCTTTTTACCTTTATGTAAAATTTCACAGAACTATATAAATAAATGTTAATAACAGATAACGGGACTTGGAACCTGGAACAATGGGTGGAAGCTACAGGAAAAGAGATTCCACCGTAGCATTAGGAGGAACCTCCTGATAGTAAAGGTTGCTTGACAGTGGAACTCACTTCCTCGGTGTGTAGTGGAGTCTCCCTCCCTGGAGGCCTTTACACAGAGGCCGGGTGGCCATCTGTCGGGGATGCTTTGATTGGGATTTCCTGCATGGCAGAATGGGGTTGGACTGGATAGCACTTGTGGTCTCTTCCAACTCTATGATTCTATGGGCCCAAACAGACAAGTCAAAATGAAGCTGCTTCGGGTCATTTTGGAGGTATGCTGTTTAAATGACGCGTGGGTCCTAAGAGGCTGGAAGCGGCACCAAAGCCATGCTCCGGTCCTAAGGATTGGAGCGCAGCTTCTGGCCTTTTAAGATGCGTGTGTCATTTAAACAGCATACCTCCCAAGTGACCCAAAGCAGCTTTATTTTGGCCTGTCTGTTTGGGCCCTATGGTTCTATGAAAGGAACCCCTGTGGACTCTGTGGACTCCTCAGTGGCCAGCCCTTTCTTTCCTCCTTGTTCCTCCTGCTCTTCTGCCTGTGAGCTTTGGGGCAGCAGCAGCAGCAGCTCATGGCAGCCTGCTCTCCAAATGCATGCAAGCTGGCTTAGGGACAAGTGCTGTCACAAGGCCTGCTGGGCAGGCAATAAACAACAGCCAAGGAGCCCCAGAAGGGAAGCCCTGGGCCTATGGGGAATCAGGGGGGCTCCTCTGACATGGGACACCTCTGAGAGGGTCAGGCCAACAAGCAGGGACACTCTGAGGGTCTCTTGAGTTGGAAAGGGGGTCATTTTATTTTGCTGCAGAGGAGAGAGTCAGGAATTGCCCTCTTGGTCTTATGCCTTAATTATTACCAGGTCATGGATTTGGGATTTTGTACTTTGTATTTTACATGTGTATTATATATATATATATATATATATATACACACACACACACACACACACAGAGATAAAATACAAAGTACAAAATCCCAAATCCATGACCTGGTAATAATTAATTACCATGCTATGTCATGTACTTTGGGTTATGTTTGTTGTATTCTTTTATCCTTTATTTCTGCTTTTGTATAATTGTTGTTATTATTGTTGTTGTTGTTGTTGTTGTTGTTAAAAAGCCGCTTGGAGAAAAGTTCTCATAGCTAAGGTTGTCCTTAGAAGAAGAACATAAACAACAACAGCAACAACAACTGGGGAATTCTGGGGGTTGGAGTTTGTTGTGGGCCCACAAGAAACTCCAACTCCCAGAATTCCATAGCATTCAGACAGACAAAGAGTTAAAGCGGTCCCAAAGCGGGTTATCCGTCCAGTGTGGATGCAGTGAAGGGCCAGGGAAGGGGAGCTGCTACTCACACGATCCACATGCCCGAGATGCTGAAGGCCGGCAGGGCCACGGGAAGCACAGCCCAGGCGGGCATCCCCAGCCCCGGGAGGCAGCAGCAGAAGCAGCAGCAGCAGCAGCAGCAGGAGGGGGCAGCCCCGGGAAGGAGCCCCGCCGTCGCTGCCACGCCAGAGCCTAGTTCCCTCCTTCCCTCCCTCCCCTCCCCTCCCCAGCGCTGATCCCGCCCTCCTTCCCGCCCTGGGCCCCAAAGAGGAGGGGAGGGCAGGGCAGAGCCCCAGGGAGGGGAGGGAAAGGAAGGAAGGAAGGAAGAAAAAGGAAAGGAAAGGAGAGAAAGAAAAGGAAGGAAGGAAAGAAGGAAAGGAGAGAAAGAAAAGGAAGGAAGGGTGGGAAAAGAAGGAAGGGAAAGGAAAAAGAAAGAGAAAGAAAGGGAGGGAAAAGAAGGAAGGAAGGGAAAGGAAAAAGAAAGAGAAAGAAAAGGAGGGAAAAGAAGGAAGGGAAAGGAAAAAGAAAGAGAAAGAAAAGGAGGGAAAAGAAGGAAGGGAGAGGAAAAAGAAAGAGAAAGAAAAGGAGGGAAAAGAAGGAAGGGAGAGGAAGGAAGGGAAAGAAAAAAGAAAGGAAGGAAGGGTAGGAAAAGAAGGAAGGGAAAGAAAAAAGAAAGAAAGAAAGAAAGAAAGGGTGGGAAAAGAAGGAAGGGAAAGGAAAAAGAAAGAAAGAAAAGGAGGGAAAAGAAGGAAAGAAGGGAAAGAAAAAAGAAAGAGAAAGAAAAGGAAGGAAAGAAAGGAAGGAAGGGAAAGAAAAAAAGAAAGAAAAGGAGGGAAAAGAAGGAAGGAAGGGAAAGAAAAAAGAAAGAGAAAGAAAAGGAGGGAAAAGAAGGAAGGGAAAGGAAAGGAAAAGAGGAAGAAAAGGAGGAAAAAGAAGGAAGGGAAAGAAAGAAAAGGAGGGAAAGGAAGGAAGGGAAAGAAAGGAAGGAAGAAAGGGAAATAAAAAAGAAAGAAAGAAAAGGAGGGGAAGGAAGGAAGGGAAAGAAAAGAAGGAAGGAAGGGAAAGGAAGGGAAAAGAAAGGGAGGGAGGGAGAGGGAGGGAGAAAGAAAAAAGGAAGGAAAAGAAAAAAGAAAGGGAGGGAGATAAAGTAAAGAAAGAAAGAAGGAAAGGGATGGGGAGGGGAGGGGAGGGAGAAAACAAAAAGAAGGGGAAGGAAGGAAGGGAGAGAAAGAAAGAAAGAAAGAAAGAAAGAAGAAAAAAGAAGAACGAAGGAAGACCAAGAAAGAAAAAGAAAAGAGAGAGAGAAAGGGGGAGGGAGGAAGGAAAGAAGGAAGGAAGGAAGGAAAAGAAAGAAAGAAAGAAAGAAAGAAAGAAAGAATTAAGAAAGGAAAAATAAGAAAGAGCACTGAAAGTGCCAATCCCAAACTGTCCTACTAGATGCCTCTGGGAGCAGCAACTGATCTTTGAAATAGAATGCTGGAGCACTTTGCATTAACACTTTAAAAAAATACCCATCTTTTCAAAACCATCATTGGACTTCCAGCCATTTCTGTGTGTTAGTTTGTGGGTACTTTTTGGCAGCATGTGGCATTTCCTGGGCATGCCACCTTTGTCTCATCTGCTGTGGGTCTAGAAGGCTTTCCCCTGTGTGTGCCCAGCGTGAGCACTGCAAAGACTATAAACACAGCCATTTATACCCCCCACTCCTCCTCTTCAGGACATGGAAGGTGGTTTGCCCAAGTCCTCATGGAAGTCCTTATGAAAGTGTAACACCTTAATAGCCATAGGATGTAATGTAATGAACATGTGATGCCTTATGTGCAATGTAATGTAATGCAATTAAGCTCACCACCCAGACATTGACATGTCTGTGTTTCTCCCTTTGGGAACTGTGCATGTTTATTGATGGATTCATATGATACCATAAAAGAGTCCCAGACAAGCCTTCTCATTTCTCTCGTAAATATCAAGTACAGTCTGTCCTTGTTGGAGATGACCTTATTTGACCACCTTTAAACTTAAACTCTGCCAGCTCTTAACTTTTTATAGTTTTAGGTGTCTTTGCCAGTTAGGTTAACAAGTGGACATACAAACAGCATGTCATAATTTCCTAATACAAGAGCTTACAGTTGAACAAACTGACTACTAACTACATGACTAAAGGGAGGACTTCTACTCCTTCCCAAACCAAAACTGGAAGAGGGGGGACATTTTTCACCTTGCCTTTTCAGCCTTATGATTTATATTCTGCATAAACAAAGGGCAAATTTGGCAGTGGACTTACAAAGAATATTATGCACTAGGAACAAGAAAGGATCAAAATGTTCTGTGCAGTTTTATCTGTCTCTCCCATGCAGGTCTATGAAGGATGACTACAGGGGCACAGACATTGCCTGCTCAATATCCAGGCCTCATTCCCGCTACCTTTTAAACTGGATCACGATTCGGCTCAAATTGGTTCAAACGACCCTGGTTCCCACTTAATCCGAACCGCTGAAGTGATTCCGAGAGGGGGGCCATGCGCTAGACCCATTTAACACACATTTTTTAAAGCTGATTTTTTCCACGTCTTTTACGATAAATCGATTCTGCGCAAGTGTGAACCACAAACAGATTGGAATCTATTTAAATTTGCCCTTCGGCTGGCTGGAACCGAATCATTTTGAATCGAAACACAAGTGGGTTATTTTGATGCCAGAAAATGTGATCGGGGCAAATGTAGTGGGAACCACACTCCGATGTCGAATCGATCCATCGATTTGGATCACACACCGATTTATCTGTAAGTGGGAATGGGGACCCAGAGCATAAATGTATAAGAAAGGGGGGACCCCTACCTGGTATCCAAATGGTTCTTTTCCGCTTTTGGGATGTACAAAAGCAGCAGTATTCCCCAAGGTGGGAACTCTGTGGCATAAGGAAGTATCTCGGGAAACCAGAACTATTGCTAGGCTCTTTGGCCCAGTTAAGTGAAATTCCGATTCATTTAAACTCTATTTTATATGATATCCCTATTGCCATGCCACCTAGTGATGGTATTCTGCATGCTACTATATACTTTAAATAATACAGCAGAGGCATATATTTTTCTCCATTTTCCTGTAAGAGCTACTGATTTCCTTTGGAGGCAACCTTTCAGGCACTATATGCCACTGCAGTGGCCAGAGCCACCCCAGTCTCTTCCTTTCTCTGCTGTTCCTCCTCCTTCCTCCAGTGCTAGAGATCTGCACTGACCATTTGCAGAGGGGCTTTTGCAGTTAGGCCAAGTGCTTCAGGTTACTCGGCCATGCAAATGCATCTCTTCTCAAAGTGCAGCTGTAACCTATTCAGGACAGCATGTGGCCCGTAGCCATCTCTTGTTCAGGCTTACAATTATAACGATACCTGTAAATTTTGCTACTGCTGCTATTCCAGCAAATACAGCAGCAGCCCAAGGTCTCCTCCATCTTCATAGGAATAGAGATGTGTACCAGTCTGTGAGCTGCTATATCTAGCTGAAAAGGCACACGAACTCTGTGTGGGAAACTTCAGGTAAGTCCACTGCATCTTTAGTTTGAGTGATTTGGCTTTGAGTGATCATCGCTCTTTCTCTGGGTTCCCCTGCTTCTGCTTGTTTTCAGAAAGCTCTATATTTTTGGTCAAAGTTTTGGAGAACAGCAGCCCATTGTCATCCATGGTGAAATAAAAGGTTGATACCTACTTTGTCTTATCAATCTAAGGTGGCTGAATCCACAACCAGTGGGTTATTCCTGCAGGCCAGCTGACTGAGGCAGGAGTTCCAAGTTTCAAAGGCATTTCTTCCAATTACTCCTCTCCCTCCCTCAACAGTTTAATTATTGCTTACTCTTAATGTTTTTGAAACTCAGAGGAGGATAGAACAGGATAGTTTCAGAAGGGGTTTTTTTTGTAGTACAGATTGGGAGTGGTTTCCTCCTTCAGACGTCCTAGAATTATCATTTATGGTAGGTATCAACCTCATTCTCAGCCGCCCAAAGGAGCAATTCACAGCTAGTGAAATACAGTGGACCCTTGGTATATGCTGGCGTTTGGTTCCAAGATCCCCCGTGGATAACAAAATCCATGGATGCTCAAGTCCCATTAAATATGACATAGCAAAATGGTGTCCCTTATAAAAAATGGAAAATCAAGGTTTGATATTTGAAATTTATACTTTTTTGGAACATTTTCAAACCGTGGATGCTTGAATCCATGTATAAAAAATCCGTGCATAAGAAGGGCCGACAATATACCTAAGCTGCACTCCTTAACAGCTGCTGTCTTCTTGAACTAATGCTTTCAGAACAGTTCTTCCAAATGTCACTTAAATTTATGAACCTTGTAATATTTAATAAGTGTGGGATTCTTTTCATCTTGCCACTCTATACCCTTTGATTCTGTATCCCTGAATGGCAGGAGGTTGGACTGGGTGGCCTTTGTGATCTCTTCCAAATCTACAATTCTGTGATTCTTCCAAGGATGTTACTACTCTAAATCACATAACCATAGGATCATAGAGCTGGAATCTATGGCCACAAGGGCCATGCAGTCCAACCCCCTGCCATGCAGGAACTTACAATCAAAGCACCCCCGACAGATAGCCATCCAGCCTCTGTTTAAAAACCTCCAAAGAAGGTGACTCCACCACTCTCCGAGGGAGTGTGTTCCACTGTCAAACAACTTTAACTGTCAAAAAGTTCCTCCTAATGTTTAGGTGGAATATCTTTTCCTGTAAATTGAATCCACTGCTCTGAGTCCTAGTCTCTGGAGCAGCAGAAAACAAGCTTGCTCCATTCTCAACATGACACATCTTGAAATATTTAAACAGGGCCATCACATCACCTCTTAGGTTCTATTCTCCAGCTAAGCATCCCTGCTCACTAAGTCTCTCCACAAGGTTTCCAGAATAGGGTGTGGTTTCCAGAATTTTCAACATTTTGGTTGCCCTCCTCTGACATGCTCCAGCTTGCCATCATCCTTTTTGAATTGTGGTGCCCGGAACTGAACACAGTACTCCAGGAAGGCCTGACCAAAGTAGAATAGAGTGGTAATATTATTTCCCTATTGATGCAGCCTAGAATCTCATTGGCTTTTTTAGCTGCTGCATCACACTGCTGACTCATATTCAATTTGTGATCTGCTAGGACTCCTAAATCCCTTGTAGTTGCACTGTTGTCAAGCCAGGTGTCCTCCATCCTATATCTGTGCATTTAATTTTTTTATGCCTATGTGTAGTACCTTACATTTCTGTGTGTTGAAATTCATTTCTCTGAAGATGCCAGCCACAGATGCTGGCAAAACATCAGAAAGAAACTCTGCTAGAACATGGCCACATAGCCTGAAAAACCCACAAAAAACTATGGATGCCAGCCATGAAAGCCTTCGACTTTACATTGAAATTCATTTTGTTAGTTTTGGCCCAGCTTTCTCATCTATTAAGGTCATTTTGAATTTTGATCCCAACTCAGCCATGAAAACCCACTGGGTGACCTTGAGCAACTCAAGTCACACTCTCTCAGCCTCAAAGGCAAACCCCCTCTGAAGGAACTTGTCAATAAAACCCTGTGATGGGGTTGCCTTAGGGTCGCCATAAGTTGGAAATGACTTTGAACCCTGGTCTCCAGAGTCATAGTCCAATGAATTTTAAGGCCTTGGTTTCTATATTAGGATTGTATCAAACAATCAGATTTTATGTACAAGCTCCACTTTGAAAGTCTGAATCTTTTTGTTAATTCTCCTTCTCCTGTAATTCTGCCACAATTGGAATATCGTCTAGTCTATTTCAAAAACCAATGATGACAGAGCTGAAAAATGCATGGAAGAGGATAATTAAAATCATGAAGGCCATAGAGTACCATTTCTACAAAGAAAGGCTATGTCTTTTCCTTTTTGAAAATTTGGGATTACTGATGTGGGAGAGATGGAAATCCACAAAATTATACATGGCAGGATATTTTACCCCTCACCCTTCTAGAACATGAGTTCCCAATGAAATTGTGATAAGTGCATTCAATACAGAGAGGACATAATATTTAGCAATTGCACAGTGATTTCCAGGTTCATTATGTTCTCAGTAATCCTTGCTGCCATCCTTTAAGCCTTACAGTCTAAGGTAAATGAATATGGCTATCCCCAAACTGCAGAAGAAGACTGAAACTAAGAAACACTGGCTTGTCTAAAATTTCTTAAGGCATGTGCTGGCTCACCCATGTTTTTTAATAATGACACCACAACAACTCTCATATGTTCACATCATTCTCTAATAGTGAGAAAATGATTGGATGCTGAATAAACAAGACTACTTCATACACTACATAACCGAGGAACTTCACTGCCATATACTGACATGACAGTTCCTAGCATAGATGATTTTAAAAGGAGGCTGGACAAATTAAGGCAATTAATCTAACAGCAATTATTAGCTATGTTTACTGAATGGAGTCCCTCTGTTAAGAGCATCAGACCTTCTGTATACTGAGAGAGGCAGCAACTACTAAACGGGGGGGGGGGGGGGGGGGCTGTTGCCTTTACCTGCTGTTTGTTGGATTTCTGGATGCATTTGGATGGATCGTTTTGGAAAGAGGATGCATCCTCAGGCTGATCCTATTGGACTCTCATGTGTAATTAATATCCTAAATAATAGATTGCTTTTTTTTAAAAAGGGTGTTCTTAGCCATAGTCTCTAAAATTAAAATATTTCTGAATACTCAGTGTACAGAACGCTTAACATAGGGTCAATTTTGTTCCCTACTAGTGAACTTTCACTGGCATTTGAGTTGCTGTTGTGATAAACAGAGCTGTACCAGATGGACTTTGCTCTGATCCTCCAAGGCAATGCTTGTATCAGTAGTAGTTATAACTAACTTAATATGCAAAAAAACACTAATCATCTTTTCTCTAATTCCCTATATGGTGTAATTATATCCAATGTACACAAAACGTAAAAGATGAAAAAAAAGAAAGGATGTCACTTCTCCCCTTTTTCAAAAAAAGGGTGGAGGGTCACAAGTGCACAAATTGAAAACATTTCAGGCTACACAGGTCCCTGTAGAAGCAGAGAGCATCCGTGTACTTCAACAAGTACGTGACATCCTTGTCAGTGGATGCTGAACATGCTGTATCGTGGATATGTGGTTAACAGGATCACAGCAATGACGTGCATGTCAATGTGTTTTTTTCCAGCTTGGATTTCAGGACTGTGTGGAAACAGTTTGTGAAACGTGCCCCTCAATGATATTTGAGCTCAAAAAATCCAAAATTAACCCACCTGGGAGGACAATGAGACACTGAAGTGTGCTACACTTAGTAAACTATTAACTCAATGGGGGGGGGGGCACTCAGCTACTGACATGCACTGTAATCTGTGAAAGCACATGCTGTAATAAATTCTGTTTTTCTGCAATAACCAAATATATCTCCTTTTGGAAAATGAAAAGAGGAGTTAACATCACAGATGTTAATGGTAATTTTGCTTCAGCATTGTCTAAACTGATGAGGCTGCAGGTGGAAGGTGCCAGTTTGGGATGTTCTCCTACCTATAAATTGCACATTAAAAACAAAACAAAAAACAGCCAGTCCTCTAAGAACTAAGTTCTGACCCAACTCCAGCAACTATTTGAACTCCAGCTCTCACCTGCTTCAAAAGATCAAACTGGTTAATTGCTCTATATGTAGCGAAGGAACCTGTTCCCACCCCCCAAATTAATCCAAAATATCTGTGATCCTAGGGTACAAAGTAGGTAGAGAATAATGCTGAAGGCAAATATTTCATTTACAGATCATATTTATTCCACTGTATAAAGTCAATTGACTTCTTAAAGAATATATATATATACACACAGTCACTTGCTGTTCCACATAGTAGACACTGGCTTCAGTTCCGAATGGGATTCTGCAATAAATGTGGAAAAATTTAGCCTGATGCATAAAAGAAAGGAAGCACTAGATGAGTCACATTTTACTTTCTGGTTTTGTGCTGACAGCCCAGTGGCGCAGGAGGACAATGGCATCATCTTAATGTGAGAGATTGTTTGAGGACTGAAAGGAACATTTGGCAGCCCTTACTCAACAGAGCTGCAACATGTATAGTAAAGGCTGTGTGCTTCCAGAAGCCTTTCACTCAGTAGGCAATATTCACCTCAGCCCCACTGTTTCACTTGAAGACAGCAAGCACAAATTCAGAATGCCTGGAGGATATCCAGCAGGGGTCAAATGAAAGGTGGAGAGCCTCTAGTGGAGAAATTGATCAAGACAGAACTGCTCACTCAGTACTTTCAGAGAGAAATGTTTTTGCCCCAGTCTATGTATTCTTTCTATGGATTTTTTCTCCCATCCTCTGGTCTTGGGCAGCAATATTTTCCAGATGCTCCCAGAAGGCCCAGCATGACACATAAAGCTACTCAGCCTAACACGCTGAATAATCAAGAACCAAATGTGACTGGAGGAAAACCAGTGCCAAGCAGAGCAAAGAAGCATAGGCATACTGCGACCTTCTCCTCCTGGTTAAGTAAGGAAGCTGGCTCCTTTGCTCTCCAGTGCAGGGAAGATCATACCTTTGTTTGGATCACAGACACCAGGAGGGCTGCACTGAAAGACTGGATGCTGTCCTCCAACTCTACAGAGAAGAGGAATTGGCCATGCAGAGATTCCCTCCATTCAGAGAGAATCAGGGGTTCTAGAAAAGATGTTCTGGGATGGTGATTTTGGCTTTATGTCCACTGGGAAGAAGGGCCACAGTGGAAAGTGAGCTGCTAGGGCCTTCCCTACAGCAATCATGGCTTCTACCAGACACAGCAGGCCTGCATCCATTATCATAATCTCTCCTGCAGCCATGTGTCCCATTTATACCTCTCCTCAATTGACTTCAGAAGTTGTCATGGAGTCAGTCGGATGTTGGGAGGCTAGAAGAGGCACAGGGGAGGTGGCCTCTATGAGGGCTGGGTTCAGAATAATAGGCAGAGTCATTGGTGGCACTCCAACCTGTAAAGGGGAGGCCAGTGGCTGAAGAATAAGGGGCTGCTGTGCCATTCCTGGAGGTGCATCTTTTGCTGAGTTCACTTTCACAGTTGCTGCTGGAGAGACAAACTGTTGGCCAGGGAGGCTGGATGTGCTGGGACCAGGCACCGAGGTATTCTCTGACTCTGGAGAGAAAAGAGAAAAGATTGTTCACTTCTTCATAAAGGACATTAAGCCTCAGCCAATAATAACTTTAATAATAATAAATAAAACTTTTATTTATATCCCACATTTTGTTAAAACAATCAAAGTGGCAGGGAGTAGCTTACAATAATTTCCAAGTTTCCCCCATCCCACTCTTAGCCTTGTTCTGGTGTTAACTTGTGTGACTAACAACATTATGTCTCAGTACCTGAGAGATCCAAAGGGGCTGTGGGTCCCTATTTTTTGTCCAGCCTCCAAGACAACATGACTAATCCCTGCCTCTCAGGTATAAAAACAAGTATTAAATGATGTATTTATCATATATTGTTATAACATTTATTTTTTATTTTGAACCTGGAGTTGGTGTCAGTACATTTCTACTGACTCTGACTCCACATCCCTGGTTCTTAAGTACATATTGTGCTTTAAGAGTCTTCATATTTCAATGATAATGGGAGGAAAAAGTAATTTGCACTTGCCCTACAAGAAGCTACAAGGAGGCACAATTAGTGCCATGATGAGCCTCAATACCTTAAACATAGTTGCAAGGCCTCTGCAGTTTGGTGTCTCCTGTAAACTCCTTTAATCTTTTACAGTTTTTGTCCAACACATGTGGGTATGGGTGTATGCCTTCAAGTCACCTGCTGACTTATGATGATCCCATGAATTTCATATGGTTATCTTAGGCGAGGAATAGTCAGATGTGGTTTTGCCAGCTGCCCTGCTCTTGTATATGTAGCCTCTTCAACTGATTGTCTTTGATTGATACTGTATTTACTTGTTTCAATATTCTGACCTTTTTAATTCAGCTTTTTCAACAGATACCCTTGCACAAAGAATATTACAGATATGTACCATATATACTCGTATATAAGTAAAAAAATGTAGGTCAAAAAATTGACCCAAAAACGCCTGGGTTGATTTATACATGGGTCAATATGGACATCCCTGGAGCCTCTTCCCAGCTGGGCTGCCTCTTTAAGTCTGACCCTCAACTTATCCATAGGTCATATGAAAATCAACAATTTTGGCCCCCAAAGTTGACCTTGGCTTATACCTGAGGTCAACTTATAGTTGAGTATATATGGCATATCAATGGGAGATCATCATTGACATTAATCTTTTTGCCTGTCTTTTATTTCCATGCTTGCATGCTGGAAAGGCAGCTCCCAAAGAAATTAAATAAATAATTCCTCCCTTCCTTTACCATATTTTCTATAGTGTTAGGCTATAAGTAACTTAAGGAAGGGATTTATGTGTTTTTGTTTGCTCGCATTCGTCTGTAAAGCACGATGTTAAAATTCAAAGACACAGCTACGTTAATCTGGAAAATCAGTATGCAAAGGGATCTTGTAGCACTTTTGAGATTAAATGAAATAGAAAAGTTAGTAGCTTTCGGAGCCCCGAGCCTACCTTCTCAAAGGAAATAGGCCCAAGTCCACAAAATCTCATGCTACCAATTTCTCTCTTTCAGTTAGGTCCAACACACACTGCAGCAATAACCCAGTTTGAGACCACATTAACTGCCCTGGCTCAATGCTTGGGAATTGTGGTTTTGTGAGACATTTAGCTTTCTCTGTCAGAAGGCTCTGGTGCCACAATAAACTACAATCCTCAGGATTCCTTAGCACTGAGCCAGGGCAATTAAAGCAGTCTCAGACTGGACTATTTCTGCAGTGTGTTTTGGACCTTAATCTGAAAGGTGCTACAAGATCCCTTTGCTGTTATAAGAGTAGCAACAACAACAACAATAGTAACAGCAATACTAGTAACAACAACAGAAGTAGCAAAAAGCACGAGACCTACCTGTCACTGTCAGCTCAGGAGACTTCTCAGAATGTATTGAGAGGGGGGTAGACCTTGCATCACCTCCAGAAGAATGTGGCAGAGCAGATATGATTGGTTTTGCAGGATGCATCTCTACTGGTAAAGTAGAAACTGGGTCTAAATAAAAGCATTAAGCAGAAAAACTTATATCTGAATGCAAAGCATTTTCTTAAACCAAGACTACATTTTCCAGATTTCAATTGCATTTCAGATTTAATAAGCTACTAGGACTGTGTGTGCTCAAGCTCTGACCCCCTTTCAGTCAAAAAAAGCAAGAGTGATGGCCAACTTGAACTTCCCAATTGCCCAATACATAGGTTCTGTCTTTGCCTGCTCAATAACCTCAGACCTTCTTGACTGCAGGGATCTTGGTATGGCCATTCTTCACATAATGAAGGTTACTTAACTTTGAATACCTTTCTTAGAAGACCAAGGCTATTCACTGGTTATACATAATACAAAGGGAGATCCCTACATGAATACATACCTTGGATGACTGTCTGTTTGAAAAGCTCATCTCGCAGTTTTGGCAAAAAGCAATCTATTCGCTCCCAAGTGATCTCCCAGAGATCTGAATAGCCTGTCCGTGAGTCAGAGCTGTGAAATATTCCTGCTGTGTCCATTACTAGCAGCATATTCTTCAGTGATTCAGGAATGGCCTCTGGCTGGAAGGGAAGACATTTCAGGGGAAGAGCTGAAATCTGAGTGTGAATGCCTATAACCTGTGTGGCTAAGCATTCACACTCTGGATTATTTCAGAGGGTCAGTGGGCTCATCAAGTAACCAGGAAAGGTGAAGAGGTGGGACAGACAGAAGAAATGCCCTAAAAGATTACAAATAAGCAGAAAAGGATAAAAGGAAGCTTCTGCCAAAGGAGACTTAGGGGTGAAACAAACCATCCCCAAGGAGCGTCCTGCCGCTGCCCCTTTTAGCATCGTATCAAGGCTATGGCAACTGCACACTGTGGCCCCGATCCAGGGTTTTTCCAGGCCAAAAAGAAATGGCAAAATGCCACTTCTTTTTGGCTTGGAAAAAGGGCGCCCATGCTGTCGCCACTTCTCCATTTCTTTGGCACAATGTGTCTAAATGCTGCGCTGAAGAAATATCGTGATGCTGCCTGTCATCTGGTCAGGTGGGCGAAGTGATGCCACTTTGGGAGTGGAGTCAGTGCACATGCAGCGTGCAGTCGTCATGCTCCCACTCCACCTCGACAGTGGCCCTTTTGACCAGTCTGTACAGCCCCTTACATATGTGTTTTAAAGCTCAGAAAGAAGCAAAGAGAACTACTAGAAAACCAGAATAGCAACAAATCACATACCAACAAATCACTGGATCCAGAATGCATATATTTGTCCATGAAATCCAGAATTGTCAACCACAAAGCAGCGAATGTTGGGAGCGAAAGTAATGGAGACAAGTGCTGCAAGAAGACCTAGAAAAGAGGAGAACTCAGTAAGAATTGCAGCAAAAAGAAAAATGATTTCTGTCCTTAGCAGGTTCGGTATGACCAAGGTTCCACATAGGATCTCAAATCCTTGGCACTCGAAATGTAAGGAACACCGGACAGTATCAGCTTGCCCCATATCAGTACTTTTTGATTAGCTCACAGCTTGGAAATGGGACATTTCCCACCAATTCTGTGACTTCAACACTATGACAAAGATTAGTGTTCTTGAATGGACAAACTCTTCCTTAATCGTAACGTATTGCTAAAATTAAACAGAACAGCTGGAATGAGAAGAGGTTATCTGAAGTGTTATTAGGCTTCAGTTTACTGTAGAAGCATGGAAAATCATTAAAATACTTTTTTGGCAAATCATAATTGCATTTTAATTGTGAAGTAAAGCTGTTTTTACTTACAATAAACCCTTCAGCTTTTTTTTTTAGTATCCATGGCCAGCTGAACCAACTTCTTCTCTTACTGCTGATATATATACACTATATTACACATTTAAACAGAAAATGATACTAAGCTAACATGCTCCGCTGAGCCTGTTTGAAATTTGCATTAGTCCAACAAGGAAACTTGTTAGGCAGCCCAATCCCATAATTGCTATGATGATGGGTTTTTTCTTCTTTAGCGGTGGTATGTGCACTAATACCCACTTTGACTAGCAGAGAACCAGTGAATTAATAAACCTGTCCTAAGTATGACCTTTGGATCTTTATTTCCCTTTCCCAATAACTGTCAGGGGATCTTTAAAGTGATGTGCCTTCTGATTGGAAAACTTCACACTTTGAAATACAAAGAGGCCATGCACCTTGGAAAGTAGAGTTGAAGCTCTCATTCTGGTCTCCTCCATCCCACCAATGTCTGCTGGGCTGATGTTTTCCAGGAGTTTGGTCAGCAAGGGAAATAGCACCTGTTTGATCCAAGAACCAAAAGTAAGAACAGTAGACAAAATCCAAAGCATGGGGAGTGACCAGGAAATTATCTTGTCTAACTTCTTCACAAGTCAAAATGCTATGAATGAGACACCAGATTGACTCATCAGCAAATGAAATATTAGCCACAAGAAAGACAGCCAATAAGGAAATATACAGCTGTATTACTTAAATTGTTTCTGTAACTGGTAGGCTATGCCAGTTCTCCTCAGAATCCTTTTCATGGTAACTATATTGAATTAGTCTTTATTCGCAACACATCCTTTGATAAATTAGTTACCACTGAGGACAACCTAATGCAGGGGCTCACTACAGTTCTAGGAGGGACTCAGTTCCCACTCCCCTCAGCAGTCCCTAGACATGTATGCCCCCTGATACCTCTAACTCCAGCAGTTAATATCAAAACATTCATCCTATGGCTACAAGTCAGAACCCAAAGAACAATACCTACTTCTCAATTGCCACCTGGCAGCAGCCTTTCCATCAGGCTGCTGTCAGGTGGCAATTTCCATCAGAGGAAAGGGAATTGTGAGATGCAGAGTCTATCAAACTAAAGGTTCCATTCCCGACTTGCTTTCTGTGTTGAATCAGGCATAAAACAGTTACCTTGTTGAAACAGGATTCCCACTCCAAAGCATCAAGCGCTTGCAGGTCATGTACAAGGAGAGCTCGTTGAAGGTAAGTCAGAGCCTGCATCCGCACCTGTCGCCGTGCATCACAACACAAGCAGGCAATACCTGTTCAGAGTAAAAGTTAAAACGATGGAATAATAGAGTTGAAAATGGCTCCAACTCTTTCCTTATGTTAGTCTCTAACAAAAACCTTCTAGGAAAAAGCAGTCCATCCTTGTCCCAAAGCAGTCTACTCCATGATTTTACAGTTCTTATTATCAGGAAGAGCCTCCTGTTTAATCAAAACCTCCTGTCTTGTAATTTGAATTCACTAGTTTAGGTCCTACCCCTTGCAGCATCAGAAGTCATGCTTATAAAGCTTGCAGGGAAGTAAATCTTAGCTTATTCTGTTTTGATAAGAATCACTATTTCCAAACATGTTCCCCATGCTGGATAAGATTATGAGAACTTTTGAGCATTTTCTCTTTTTCTTTCTTTCTTTTATTTTAATTATTATTATTGTTGTTGTTGTTATTATTATTATTTATATCCCGCCTCTCCCTACGGATCAAGGCAGGTTACAATAAAAATTAAAATACATAGTACAACAATCAATAACATTACCCAATCCACCAACCCTCCAATCTCAACATAACAATCAAAACAATTTAGACAAAGAAAAATGTTTAAAATAATTTTAAAATAGAATGTAAGAGCGAGACGATTTGGGATGGACAGGGTAATCCTTTTCAGTGGGAGGTCAGTCTAGGAAGAGATCTGTCTTGACTGTCTTTTTAAAAGTGTCAAGAGAAGTGATATGACAGATCTCCTCCGGCAGGTCATTCCAAATTTTGGGAGTGGCAGCTGAGAAGGTCCTCTGGGAAATCACAGCCAACCTGGTCTTTTTTGGCTGCAATAAATTCTTCCCAGAGGACCTGAGTGTGCAGGGTGGACTGTATGGAAAGAGGCGTTCCCGCAAGTAAACTGGACCCAAGCCTTGTACTGTGCACAGAAGTTAACTGGCAGCCGGTGGAGGAATTTTAAAATAGGTGTTATATTGTCGAATCTGAATTTACCAGTGACCAGTCTGGCTGCCATATTTTGGACCAGTTGAAGCTTCCGAACTTGGCACAAGGGTAGCCCCATGTAGAGCACATTGCAGAAATTGAGACGAGAGGTTACCAGCTCGTGTACAACTGCTTCTAGGTCCCCGGCTCCAGGTAGGATAGCAACCAGCATATTAACCGAAGCTGATAGCAGGCACTCCTGGCCGTTGTATCTATCTGTGATGACAACTGAAGCGACGAGTCCAGGAGCATCCCCAAGCTGCGAACGCAGTCCTTTAAGGGAAGTGTGACACCTCCATCCAGAAATGGTTGACATATCCCCATGCCCAGATTAGGGGGCCCTATAGCAAGTACCTCCATCTTATTAGAATTCAATTTAAGTTTATTTTTCCTCATCCAGTCCATTACTGCCT
The DNA here is from genome assembly GCA_023333645.1 of Sceloporus occidentalis. Taxonomy (NCBI): domain Eukaryota; kingdom Metazoa; phylum Chordata; class Lepidosauria; order Squamata; family Phrynosomatidae; genus Sceloporus; species Sceloporus occidentalis. The sequence continues at coordinate 123,384,680 of JALMGF010000002.1, read as the reverse complement.
TAAGACATTCATTCAGAGAGATGCCTTCCTTAGTCACTGCAGCAGTCCGAGACATGAGAAGCAGATCTGGGTGTCATCAGCTTACTGATAACACCTTGCCCCATGTCTCCGGATGATCTCGCCCAGCAACTTCATGTAAAAGTTGAATAGCATAGGAGACACAATGGTCCCCTGAGGAACAGCAGATTTTTCTCTCTTTTAGAAGAGCAACTGTCTCCCAGCATCATCATCTGGAATCTGCCTGAGAAATAGGAATGGAACCACTGCAATGCAATGCCCCCAATTCCCAACTCTCCCAAGCATTTCAGAAGGATACAATGGTCGATGATACCGAAGGCCACCGAGAGGTCCAAGAGCACCAACAGGGTCACACTTCCCCTATCAATGCCCAGACAAAGATAATTGACTAAGGCGACCATGGTAGTCTCAACTCCATATCCTGTCTTAAAGTTGGTTGGAAATTTTGGGACTTTTTTAATAAAAAAAAAAAAACCCTGTAAATGCTTTTTTATACAAAAGAAAAGTAGTTCTGTGCAAAATATTCTACCCCTATAAAAATCCCCATGTTTTACTATGTCTGCTGGAAAAACACAACTCTTAATCTTTTTGCTCTTCTGCAGGAACCAAAAATATTATGGTAGCTTGGAATTTTTTAAATTCTCACTCTTGCTTTGAGAGAATGAGAGAATTTGTGAATATTCTTTACATGCGTACCAGCTTCTTCTATATGACATCTCTTAAAATATTTGAGGATGGTTATCATATTACCTCTCAGTTAATTCTCTTCTAGGATAAACATATGCAACCCTTCAACTGTTCCTCATAAGTCTTAGTTCAATTGACTTAATCATCTTTATTAACTGCCCTCGAGTTGATCTTGACCCATGGTGACCCTGTGGATGAGACATCTCCAAGACTCCCTGTCCTCCACTGCTTTGCTGTCCTGTAAACTCATATCTATGATCTCTTTGATAGAGTCCACCCATCTAGCATGTGGCCTTCCTCTCTTTCTACTTCCCTCCACCTTTTCTAGCATTATTGTTTTTTCCAGTGAGTCCTCCTTTCTCATGTTGTGCCCTAAGTACGACAGCCTCAGTTTTATCATCTTGGCTTCCAAGATGATCTCTGGCTTGATCTGTTCTAGGACCCATTTATTTGTCTCTTTGGTCATCCATAGTATTCTCAGCATTCTTCTCCAGCACATCTCAAATGCACTTATTTTCTTGTTATCTCCTTTTTTCACTGTCCAGCTCTCACATCCATATATGGTAATAGGGAACGCAATGGCTTGTATGATTCTAACTTTTGTTTTGAGTTGTGTAACTTTGCATTTTAGAATCTTTTCTAGTTCTTTCATAGCTGCTCTCCCTATTCTTAATCTTCTTCTGATTTCCTGGCTGCAGTCCCCATTTCTATCAATGTTTGACCCCAAGTATGAGAACTCTTTTACCACTTCTATTTCTTCATTGTCTAGGTTGAAGTTGTCAAGATTCTCCATTGTCATTATTTTTGTTTTCTTTATGTTCAACAGTAGGCCTGCCTTTGCACTTTCCTCCTTAATCTTTCTTAGTAAGTTGTTCCAGGTCTGGGAAGTTTTCAGCTACATATCATAGATTGTTGATATTTTTTCCTCCTATTTTCGCTCCTCCTTCTTCTTTGTCCAAGCCTGGTTTTCTTACAATATGTTCTGCATATAAGTTTAACAGGTAGGGCAATAAGATGCAGTCTTATCTTACCCCTTTGCCAATTGGGAACCATTCTGTTTCTCTGTGTTCTGTTCTAGCAGTAGCCTCTTGTCCTGAGTACAGAATGCTCATCAGGACTATTAGATATGTTGCCATTCCCATATCTTTAAGGACGTTCCATAGCCTTTCATGATCTGTGCAGTCAAAGGCTTTGCTATAGTCCAGTGGTGGCAAACCTATGGCATGAGTGCCAGAGGTGGCACTCAGGGCCCCTTCTGTGGGCACACATGCTGTCGCCCCAGCACATCGTTCGCCCAAGTTTGTTACTAGAAAGCCAGAGGGATTTGGCACTTTGTGATAAATAAGTGGGTTTTGAGTTGCAGTTGGGCACTCGGTCTCTAAAACGTTTGCCATCACTGATATAGTGTATAAAGCACACACTAATTTTCTTTTAGAATTCCCTTGTGCATTTCATTAGCCGTTGTATGTTTGCAGTTTGGTTCCTAGTGCCTCTTCCTTTCCTGAACCCTGATTGGACCTTTGGGATTTCTCTCCCCATATATGGTTGGAGTCTATGTTGCAGAATTTTTAGTAGAATTTTGCTTGTGTGGGAGATTAGTGCTATAATCCTATAGTTGCTGCAGTCCTTTGTGTCTCCTTTTTTCTGGATGGGGATGTATATAGATCGTTTCCAATCTATTGGCCATCATTTTGTTTTCCATATCTGTTGACATATGTTGGTTAGCATTAGAGTTGACTCTGTCAATGTGGACTGCAGCAGTTCAATTGGAATATCATCTGTTCCTGGTGATTTTTTTTTGGGGGGGGGGCATTTCTCTTCTTGCAGCTTCCACCTCACTTTTAAGAATTTGGGGTTCATGTTCAAATGGTTCTTAATCCCATGTGTCCTTCATTTTGTCATCTCTTTTATATAACTCTTCTATGTATTGTATCCAACATCTTTTTATTCCATCCTAATCTTGAATTATGGGTTGTTGTTTTTTATCATAGAGCATTCTGGTCCTTGTTTGAACTTCCCTTTGATTTCCCAGGTTTTGTGGAATAGGTCTCTTGTCCTTCCCTTTTTGTTGTTGTGTTCTTTTTCTCTGCACTGGACATTGTAGTAGTTTTCTTTATCTTTTTGCACAAGCCTTGGTATTGTAATCAACTACTGAATGATAAATCTAATCTTTTTAGTGGGTGTACTTTAGCTAGGACTTCCATTAAGATTTACACAAATGTATCTGACTCTTTGATGTACTGTTGTTGTTTATGTATGCCTTCAAGTAATTTCTGACTTATGGTGACCTTTAGCTGAACCTATCTTGGGGTTTTCTTGGTAAGATTTGTTCGGAGAAGGTTTACCTTTGCCTTCCTCTGAGGCGACTTACCCAACAATACCCAGTGGGTTTCCATGCAAGTTGGGACTGGGGATTTGAACTCTGGTTCCCAGAGTTATAATCCAACATGAAAACTAATACATGCTGGTTTAATACTAAGTTTAGAAGACCTAAATAAATTTTAATTGTTCTGAAGACTGATATCTGTCATCCTATGTTTCCTTCTGCTATATGGCCGACATCATCAGATCCTAGGGTGCATCAGTTTTACCTTGCAGCAAAGGGCACCAGCAATTAGTCCATAATGTCCGAGAGTCTGCTTCAATTTTCTTTCCTGCAGCCTCAAGATGGTGCTGCTCTTCTGCCCAAGAGTTATAGATGCTCGCAGCTCGGGTGTGGAGGGTATGCATTAGGTCTAGCAGCTGCAATTGAAATAAAATAGGCAAAGAATAACCTATTGATCTGTTATCTCTAAACAAAACAAAACCTTGTAAATAATGATTCATAGCAAAATACCCTGACAAGGAACAAACCTGTGTATTTCAGAAATATGACCATCCTTCTGCCTGCACTAACTTTAAAGATCTTTCCACAAGCTATTATTCCCAGGGTACATAGTTAAAGTACAGCTCTTTGGACACTGTTGGATGTGGCCCAACTGGCTGTGCTGGCTTGAGTTTAACAGCGGCAGAAACACTGTGCACACCCCTACTCTGATCTAAGTGAGAAGGGGCTACTTTTTTTTTCCATCACTATATTTCAAATGTGTATGGCAAAAGTGCAAACACAGGACCTCTTTAATAGTTAAGATATAAAGAGATCTTGTAGCACCACAGAGACTGAAAGAGGTCTGTGGCATTAGCTTTCATAGAAAAGCTTATGTCACAAACATCATTCTCTCAGCTAGTCTTGAAGATGCTACAAGATGCTTGTAACACAAAAGGTGCTACAAGCCCCAGACTAACATGGCTATTTCTTTGAATACTACTGGTTAAGATATAGGTAAAAAGAGTTAAGTGTTCCTTAGCATATATATTTTTTTAAAAGAGCAGAAGTGCCAAGGCCCAAATCTAGCATTATCTATTTTTTGAAAGAATTCTAGAGACCACTAGTCCCAGACATTTTGGCTCCTCAACTCTGGGTCCTCAAATGGTCTATGGGTCCACTAGTCAATGGGCACCAACATTCGTTCTACTCTTGCTCTAATCCAATGGCCCCAGAATTTTTTAAACCACATGGTATATAAACCTCTCATTTTATATATCCTCCATCAACTTCATCTTTTAAAAGGAGATTACATTGTCTGTTTTTATCATTCATTTTGTTCTTCATTGAACATAATCGTGTCTTGGGACATACCAGGAAGCCTCAAGCTGGTTTGCAGAGAAAAAGACATCTAGAAATGAGTGAACTATTAATGGCACCCAAGCAAGGCAAGGGATCATGTGATTTTGAAAGAGACTGTTTAGATTAGATCTTGACTCCTCCTACCAGTACAAATTAGCCTCAAAGAATACAGAGTTAAAGAAACAAAGACGAGATGGAGATCTTGTGATAGAGAAAGGAACATTGGTACTTACCTGGACGGAGCCCCTCCCCCCAGTAGGCCATGGCACAGCAAGGAGGGCCTCGGAGAGCCCGCCTGAGGTTCCCTCACTCGGGAATGTAGGGGTGGCAGATGCAGGACCAAAACCAGTCCAGTCCCTAGTGGAGGGGCCAGTGGGGACCCCAAAGGGGGCCTGAGGAAGCATAGTGGGGGCACCTCTTAAGTCGGCTGCTGCTTCCTGGGCAAAAATCACCCTAGTAATGTTTGCCAGGTCTGGGGAGTCGTGAAGAGTGGGAGAGGGGAGGATGTACAGTGACCCTTGTTATACCATGAGGTTTGTTTCCAAGATCCCCTGTGGATAACAAAATCCGTGGATGCTCAAGTCCCATTAAATATAATGACACAGCAAAATGGTGTCCCTTATATAAAATGGAAAATCAAGGTCTGATATTTGAAATTTATACTTTTTAAAAACATTTTCAAACCGTGGATGCTTGAATCTGTGTATAAAAAATCCGTGGATAAGAAGGGCCAACTGTACTTACCCCCGGCCCCAATAGTATAGCTGTGGCTGGTGAGGCCTCTGGCATCACCTGTCCTGAACAGACTGGTGGTGTGGCTGGGGCTCAGAGTCCCCCTCCCTGGCCAGCTGCTTGTTGGTTACGGAGGACTGGGAATGGGGTGAGCTCTCTGCTGCTGCAGCAGCCTTCTCTAAGGGTGATCCATAAGGCAACCATAAGGTTGCGAGTTCAATATCAGCCAGGTCTCAAGCTTGACTCAGGCTTGCATCCTTCTGAGGTCGCTAAAACAAGTACCCAGCTTGTTGGAAGCAATTAGCTTACAGTTGAAAAACCACTTAAGAGACTGCTTAGGCAGTATGAAGCGGCATATAATTGAAGCTGCTATTGCTAATACTGCGATTATCCCACAATTATCGTGTGAATAAAGAGGAATTCTAGCACCGCTTTTTACTCACAGGGAAATCCCATGAATAAAAGGTGGTGCTAGAAGTCCTCTTTGTTCACGGGATAATTGCGAGATAATAACAATAGTGTGCGACGTCGTGTGATAATCTTCATGTTATTGCGTGATACTGATGGGAGCATCCCACTATGCTCTCGTCTTTTTGCCCATTTGATAAAGTCCTTAGGGAGCTGGGGATGTTTAACCTGGAAAAGAGATGGTTAAGAGGTGGTATGATAGCCCTATTTAAATATTTCAAGGCATGTAATGTTGAGGATGGAGCAAGTTTGTTTTCTGCTGCTCCAGAGACTAGAAAACAGAGCAATGGATACAAGCTAAAGGAAAAGAAATTCCATCTCAACATTAGGAAGAACTTCCTGATAGTAAAAGCTATTCAACAGTGGAACACACTCCCTCTAAGAGTGGTGAAGTCCTTCTTTGGCGATTTTCAAACAGAAGCTGGATGGCCATCTGTTGGGGGCACTTTGACTCTGTGTTCCTGCATGGCAGGAGGCTGGACTGGATGGCCCTTGAGGTCTCTTCCAACTCTATGAGTCTATGATTCCACCTATTGCTACATTGTCTTCTACAGCGATAGCTCTGTAGAGAAACATTTCCACGTATAAAGCCCGCTTACATTTAGCCTGCTTCCAACTTGAAGACATAAGGAGTCAGAAATTATTCTGTTGTTTCTTGTGGATTGCCTTTTGAAGAGGAGGTTGTCCCACCATGGCCCATTTGGGGCAATGTGACTTTACCTAGCCTGGTTTTAAATCCCTCAAATCCCTGGGATATGAAAAATTTCTAAAGGGACAAAAAGACTGGTCTGAATACTTTGATTGCCTTTTCCCCTCTCTTTTCTTTACAGAGACATTCTTTTGTCTTGATGAGAATGTCTTTGAGGGCACCCTCCCTGAAAAAGAGACATCCTATGAAAGGAAATGTAGCCAGAATTGGCCTGGATGTGTATATGGATTCCAAATTTTTGAAACCAACTGACCTGCTAGTTACTGTGAATATCAGAGTGGAGCAAGCTGAAATATGTGAGAATTTCTAATGGCATTGACTATAAAAACTAGACTCTCGTAAAGTTTAATATGAGATCCTGCTTCTCTCATACACATACACACACACACACACACACACACATCTCTTCCCCAGAGCTATATACATCCGTTCCCTAGAAACCAGTGAAGCTTTGGAAAAGGTCCACATATACAATTTGCATTCCTCATGAAACCACTTTAATGCTCAGTCTACTCTTTGATCTCAAGGTCCCTGGTTGTAACACATCTGACTGAAGAGCAGAGACAGAAGCACTTACTAAAAGCAACATAAGAAGGTCCACATCCTGGCAAGTTGACCATTCAGCTCTTACCAGCTCAAAAGAAATATCCCAAAAAGAAATCCTCAATTTTGAAATCACTGTAGATTCATGAGGGAGTGAATGCAAAAATGAGTAGATGCAGAAACATCTAGTATTCCTGACTGGGCTAGGTTTTGACAGATACCAGTTTTGATAAGAAAGGAATAAAATAATCACTAGTAAAATGTATTTTTGTACACTCCTCATGTTCTCCTGAATTTAGTCACCTTCTGTCCTCTCTGTGTTAGGGAGGCAGAAAAGCAGAAGCTGAATCTGTCCCCCTTTCAACATCTGGGTGTCTGGATGTAATTAAAGCCCTTGGGTGTAGAAAAGGGGGATGTCTTCTTCATACAAAGAATGAATAACTTCTTGAGAGGAGAGGCTGCGTGTTAAATGGGGAATGGCAATGGCAATATAGAAATACAGAATTATTTAAGAAAAAATATAGACCCAAGACTATGACCTCTTCTGGATGACGGCAAAGTAAAAGGAAGCCAAGTATCTTGTAGAAGAAGCTAGAGACCTAGTAAAAAAAGCCTTTGAAAATCACAGATCCCTTGCCTTTCAAGCACAGCAGAGGTTAACTCATTCCTAGATGTCTTCTATAATAACAGAAAATCCCAAGATTTTAAACTCCTTTGTAACAACACACTTAGGGCTGGAACAGACAACTTGTTAAAGAGGCCTTCTGGGCATCTTGGGAGTGTGACGTTTACACACTGCACACTCCCAAGCTGCCCAGAATCTGGCTAGAAGCCGGCTCGCTGCCCAGACGTGGACAACTTCAAGATGTTCTGGCAGTGTGGCATTTACATGCCACACACCACTGGAGCACCCAGAAGCCGACCTGGGGTTGCAGGTCTCTTTCCCGGCCCAAATAGGACAGATCCACTCCTATTTGGGCCACATTCAAGGCAGATGAGGGGTGTGGCATGTGCTTGCCACGGCCCCAATCCGTCTTCAGTGGGGGCAGCTTGAAGCTGCCCCTTCTTGCCGGTCTATTCCAGCCCTTAATCTGTCAAGGAAAAGTGGCTCCTGAACCCTCTAAAGTTGCTCACTCTTCCTGTTATCTGAGAGTCATGATCATGGAGGCTTTTGGAGGAAACCAAAATATATCTATAGTATTTATTTAATAAAAAAACCAACACATGCTGCTTCCTTACTCATACATACTACATCAATAGTGATTACAGTACTAGTTTTCTCCAGCCCTACACATATCCTTAGAATAAAGCCTAAGATGGTAGATTTCAAGTAAAGTACTCCTAGGAACAAAACAGAAGTAAACTCCCTGCAAATGCATCAGTAAGGATCAAACTAGTCACAACATTATTCACACTGTTTGACTTTATTAGGCTGTGTGTGTGTTTGTACAAAGAACCATGATGGGGCCTTCTGAGCTAGACAGGGTTCATGGTGGGTGCAAAGGAAGGGGTTTAACCTATTCTGTGGTCTTTATCCAAATCCCTCCTCCCCTAGGCACCTGCTCTTTACAGTGGTACAAAAGTCCCTTTTGATCCAAATATGACTACCTAACCCTGCCACATTCTGGCAACAGCTATATTTTTTTAAAACAGCAGCCATGAAAGGCCAAACAACATGAATAATATAATGTCTACTTTGGCCCAAAGCAACTCCAATTAGGCCACAAACAGCAGGGAAAGACAAGGAAGAAATCCTGACTATACTTACGTCCTGACTAACCTGTAAAGACACAGTGTGGTAACTGGCAGGGACACTCTCATCCTCATCCTCATCCTCACTGGGGGAACGGTGCTGATGCTGGCTGGAGGCTCTCATGTGCCGCTGAGAACTCTCTTTTGATTTCTTCTTAAAACGTGTTGGTTTCGAGTCATATTGATGGCTTTTCCCCCGTTTCTCCTGGGACTTGCAGCCTATGGACAATATACTTCTTTATCTTACCAAGTTGTAATGCAGAAATAACAACCTGAGCAACTCAGCTCAATAAACAGACAGCTTTTAGATATAAAATAGGAAAACTGAAACATTTCCTAGGGGACTCTGAATTCTAGGTCATTCTTAAAAGAACAGAAGCCATATCTAAAGCGGCCATTTCCCAAAGAATATCCTCCCTAATAGGTACTTCTATGTGCCCACCAGGTCTACTAAATCAAAATTCCCTACAATCTCTTCAGTCTTCAAATGGCTGCTAATTATTAAAATGAAAAGGAAAAAAAGGTAGGAAAGCCTGACCATGGATCTCCAACTTCAAGTCTAATTTAGCTCCAAGGAAATAAATACGTGAGACAGAGAGTGTGTGTGACAGATTTATTGTGTTAGGTGTTGAGAAATCCCTGCCTGGAGATTATGCCTATACATAGACTGCAACTGATCATAGCTAGCAGTAAATCCTTCAAAGCATAGTGAAATAAGGAGAATGGCAGAGGTTATGTTAAGCAAGAAACAAAACAAAACAAAACATCTCTCAGAAATAAACTAGTCCTGGGCAGGTAGAGATGTACACTTGCCAGGCAGCAAACTATCAATGGCGTTTCCAAATTAAAGTATATTCTGCAATCGTTCTTATTTTCTTCCTGAACAGATTTTTATGGGGGGGAAAAGACAGAAGTCATGGGAAAAGATATATGTATTAGAAGCAAAAAAATGACAATGTCTGGACTCCCACAGGCAGCGCACTTGCAGATAAAATCTGTCTTTTAAAAACTGTCTTAAAGCACCCAGTGAGTAGCACATGTGAGCACAGTGAGCAGTCTGTCACTCCAACAAAATGAAATAGCTTGAACACATTGACAGAGAAGGCTTGGTGGCAACCTTTCAAATTTTCTTAACTGGGTTTTATTCCAAAATAATTTCTCGACATAACTTAATAACTAACTACTATTGCTAAAGCTCTGCTTTTTAACTTCCAGCACCTTTTCCTCGAAAACATACCACTTCTTGTTTCCTTTTCTCTGTCAGGCCTTTTTACTTACAGTCAGAATGTTCATGAGCATTCCATGAAATTAAAAGAACTCAATCAATAACTAAAGAGAAGATTGGTCATTTTTATAAAGTAAGGACATGAACCATTAGCCACATGTTTGAATGTACACACATACGCCCAAAGTTTAAAATTATATCTGGTTTTCTGAATTTGTTTTTCTAATTCTAAAAACGTAAGTGAAATAATTTCTTAATTTGGTGCTTCACTTTCACTTTCATACCATATTTATCTCTGTATTGTAACCATGTACCAAAAGTTGTCTTTGACTTCAAATATTCATTAGAGAAACAGGATTAAAATATCCTTCTGTATCTACCTCATGAAGACACAAGTAAACATGAGAATATTAATTGGGGGATGTGGTATCTAGAATCCGTGTATTCTTGTCCTGTTTTAAAGTTACCTGAAGAGTATAAAATGTTCCCTTGGTATTCTTATGGACATAACCTGTCACTCCACTGTCAAATAAGGGAAGTTATTGTAATGTATTTTTAATGTGTGTGTGTTTTTATGTTTATATATTTATTTGTGTTTTTGTTTTGTGTATTATGTATTATTGTATGAGATCTCGTAGCACCTTTAAGACTTACTGAAAGAACGAAGTTGGTAGCATGCGCTTTTGTAGACTTAAGTCTACTTCCTCAGATGCATTTGTAAGTATACTTAAGTCTACAAAAGCACATGCTACCAACTTCATTCTTTTAGTCTCAAAAGTGCTACAAGATCTCTCTACATACTGACTGTACTAACACGGCTATATTTTTGAATTCTTCCACTGTGTATTATTGTGTTTATGTTAGTTTTGAACAGTGAATAAAAATTATTTTAAAGATTGTAAGCCTGAGGGCAGGGAACTGTCTGATTAAAAATAATTGTAAGCCGCCCTGAGAGCCATTAGGGCTGAAGGGTGGGATATAAATACCTAAATAAATAAAAATAAATAAATTATTCCCTTAGTATTCTTATGGACATAACTTGTCACTTCACTGCCAAATCACAGAACTAACACACAAGGTTTGGCCTCACCTCCATTTAGACTAGCCTCCACAAAGATGCGGATAGTTTTGACACAGAGCTCAAAGTTCTCAGGTGTGACATGGGCAGCATCTCGTACGATGAAAGACAAGGATTCCACACACTTCATGAGGGACTTGGTATTATGTGGGCCAAGGTCCATCCCCACAGTCAGACTGTACTGATTCACCAAAGGAGAGCTGCCAAGTTTGGAGAGTCCAGCTAGGACTTTTGGGTTATCAAGGTCATCCTTTCCAACCTGTAGAAACAGAAAGTACTTGAGTTTTATAGGACATCCTTCAGCCCTAACTATGGCTTCGAAAATAGGCTGTGTTCACATACTGACTTTTATTTACCACTTTGTGTACTGTTCCAGAGCAATGGGGTCCTCCTTCCTTAGTACAGTGGGCTATTGGTATTCACTGGGGTTTGGTTCCAGGGCCCCCCACGGATTCCAAAATCCATGGATGCTCAAGTCCAATTAAATACAATAGTGTAGTGAAATGGTATCCCTTATATAAAGTGGCAAAATCAAGGTTCGCTTTTTGGAATTCATAAGTTTTGTGGAATATTTTAAATCTCTGTATGATTGAATCTGTAAATAAAGAATCCATGAAGATGGAGGGCCAGCTGTATGTCCTCTTTTCATATCTAGGCAAATCACTAGGAATACAAGTGGCTCTGGGCCTCTTCATTCAGTTCAGTAGACAATATGTCAATGGAAAGAGATCTGATTTTGCAGACGTCAGTACATCACTTGCCTTTCCCTGTGGCCTGTAGGAGTATATCACCAGTGCTAGTAATGCAATTGAGACTGATTGCTTCAAGGCTTCCAAATTGGAGTTCAGGGACTTTTAATCCTCCTTTCAAAACAGTTGTTAATCTGACAGTGAAAGGAATTCTCTTCTCCTCACCCTCCCCGCTTCTCTCTGCCCCCATTTACTGGATGGTAGCTACTGTTACAGTGGCAGGCAAAGAAAAGGATGGATCTGTTCAGCTGATAATGTTATGCAGCATGCCGGACTGCAAGTAGACTATTCTATTAACTAGAATTCAGCAAAATGAACATACTATGCCATAGCTTTTTCCGCTGTGCTATCTTCCATTGGGGTGTTTCCAGACCCAACTCAAAGTTCTGTTTTGAATTTTAAAGTCCTATATAGCTTAGAGACAATTTAGCTAAAGGGTTATTTCCTTCCACATATACCTTAGATCTTGGAAAGGTCCTTCTTTGATGGCCACTGCGAAATAAAATCTAGCAAGAAACTATAGGTGAGAGGACCTTCTCAATGATAGCACACAGAATGCCCTCCCCAGTTTAGCTCCCTTGTCACTTACTCTGCATGCCTGGTACCATTGAATCCATTGGAACACTAAGCAAAGACCTTTAAAATAAATATCCCCTATGTTTCTAAGAGCCATTGGGAAGCTTTCATTGGATTTCATGTTTCTTAGCTTTGAAATTGACAGTATAGTATCTATTTTTTTTAAAAAAGATTACAATTATTGCATTTTAAATAATTTTATATTTTAAATAATTTTTAATCATTATGCCTACAATCTAGAGGATGTTGGTTCATTAGGTGGCATAGGACCCACAAATAATAAACAAATAAACCAACAAGCTGTCAAATGCAAATATGCTAGATACTAGACTGGAAAGTGATCTTTGTTCCTTTCCCTTCCCAATTTGCCAAAGATTACGGAGAAAGATGATAGTCAGTGGTCCAGCACATGTTTTGCATGTAAAATATCCCAGATCCATTCCTTAGCATCTCCAGACAAAAAGGGAAAACTATTTTGTCTGAAATGTTGGAGAGCTGTCATACAGTATAGGTAACACTCAGCTAGATGGACCAATGGCCTAATTCATCACAAGTAGATTCCTATATTTACAACTGGAGAAAGAGGTTGGTGGAAAGTCATAAAGCAGGTGAACATCATCAACTTTGCTTACCACAAGCCAGCCACTATTCACCACATCCACATCTGTGACAGAGCGATGAATTTTGACTTGCTTGCTGTGATCTGCATACACCTCTGAATCAGAAGTGTAGCCACGATCCAGACCGGCTTCATTGGAGTGACAAGAGATCTCACTGTCTGACTGAGCCCCTTTAACATAAATAAATAAGAACAGAATGAACAAAGATATAAGGACACATTTGTTACCATACTGCAAACAGCTTTGCTAGTAGCAAATACATAGGAGACAGAATACGGTTTCATATTCAGCTTTTAAAAAAAATATACAAGATAGTAAGAGTGGAATAAAAATAATCCCTGCAACTCCTCTATTAACTTGTACAAACTAAGGCCTGTTACAGACAGCCAAAATAAAGCTGCTTCGAGTCACAGTGGAGGTATGGTGTTTCAATGATGCATGCATCCTAAGAGTCCAGAAGTCGCACCAAAGCCACTCTCCAGACTGGAGCATGGCTTTGGTGTGGCTTCTGGACTTTTAGGACGCATGCATCATTGAAACACCATACCTCCACTGTGACTCGAAGCAGCTTTATTTTGGCTGTCTGTAACAGGCCTAAGACTTTGAAAGATTATACACATGGATTCTCTGGCCCTGTTCCTCAGCATAACTACTACTTTCACAAACACATAAAGTACAGAAACCCGGCTCAGATATTTGTTGCAAGTAAAAGCGTATGGTACCCTGGTTTGGCATTTGTTTACCAATGGGTCTGAAAAAGTGGTAGGTGAACAAGAAAAGGGTGTTTTGCTGGATATGACAATGAATGTGTCAGCTAGTTATGTGACTTATGTGAAAGGCAAGCACCTTGTTGGAGATTGGAAAGACACTGTAAATAAAACTGCTAATATTGAAAATAAAACTGCTAATCTTTATACAAATCTATGATGTGAATGTGTTTTGAATACCGCAAACAATTCTTATCTCTCCACTGTGTGTAAGTATGCAGTGTGTGGCTGCCATGGAAAAGGCAAAATCCATTTTCAGCATAATGAGAAAATCAAATGAAAATAAGACCAAAATATCCTATGCTCCTATACAAAACTATAGTGTGACTACATGTGGAATACTGTGTATAGATTCTGCCACCACATGAGAAAATGGTGTAGACCAGGACAGCCCAAATGATCAATATGCTGAAGGAAATCACCTATTTGGAAAAGTTACAATATGTAGGGCTGTTTACTTTGGGGGGGGGGGGAGACAAGTAAAGGTGTACCAATAAACATGTATGGTGTGGTGGAAAGTGCACAAGGTAAACTTTCTCTTCCCACTTTCATTTTATTAGAATCAGGGTATCATTTGAAACTAAACAGTGGTGAATTCAGGACAGTTAAACAAGTTCTTTTTCATATAATCACATAATTTAAATATCAAATTTGCTACTAAACCTGCAGTGATAGTCACCAGCTTGAATGACTTCAAAAGAAATCTTCCAGATGTATGGAGGATTCTATCAATGGCTATAAGTCATAATAGTTATATATTGTGTTATATATGGATAATCAGATACCTGAACCAGTATGCCCCTATATGCTAGAGAACATAAGCAGACAGATATTATTGTGCTTTTTAAAAGTTTGGTCCCTCAAGGATCTGTACTGGGACCAGTGCTTTAGAATTTCTTCATAAATAATCTGGAGTTAAGGATAGAAAAGTTGCCAAGGCTTGCCAGTCACATCAAATTATTTGCTGTAATTAAAATAAAAAGTGACAGCAAAGATCTCCAAAAAGTTATTTAAATCACTATCAAGTATGTATACTGAGGTACTGATTTCTTCAAGAAACAAACGTCAAAGCTGATTCCCCTTTTTATTTGGTATGTTAGTTCACAATGACATTAGATTTTAGTGGTAGGAGCAAAACAGTGTTACCTTTTAACCCAGGTAATGTTGATGACAATCATGGCAGTTAAAAATAAACAGAGATTTTGTGAAGCACAATGCCAGAGGCATTGTAAGTTGCCTAGTAAGTTGCCACAAGATTCCTCAACAATATGATCCATTGCCAATATTACCTGTATCAATATCTGCTCTTGCTGTGCCTTGCAGCGCTGGGGGTGGTTTTACCCCTGAACCAATGCATTCCAAGAGGGTAAAGAGGGTGTACCAGTCATCTCCAGAGTGGATGTTGGCAGCATTGGTTTTGAGAAGCTCATGTAAGCCATATGCAATCTGGTGACTGGCCTTATTCAGCATGCTGGGTTTCATCATGAGCAGGATGCGCAAGGAGAGCAGCACCTACAAAGAGAAGCAGTGGTGATTACCGGAAAAATAACTATGCCTGCATAGCCTCATTCTTGATCTCTGACTGCAGAACCTACCCCCATCTGCAAATGTGAAATGCACCTAGAGGACTGTCTTTGTGCATTTTACTCTATGTTTAAACTAGTAAAGTCCCAATCTCTTGAATTTACAGATACTTTTAAGCATTTTGTAGTCCATAGGTGCTGGCATTGGTGGTGTAAAATGACTGTACACTTAACTTCAAGCATGTTCAGTGATAATCATAAAAAAACTCTTTGTTGCTGCAACAAAATAAGGACTTTAAATGTTGTGCAACAGTTTTAAATATTCCACTGTATATCTATGACCTCAAAAACTGTTTGGCAAAAAAGAAAGCATGCCGAACGCAAGATTCTTGTTATTTTAAACTAAATTTCAGGTTGCATGTGGCTCAGAGGATTTATTAGTTCTGCTACTATGCCACAGCAATGCCTCCTACACTTGCATCTGTCATTGCAAAGAATCCTGTCAGTTGCGTTTTCCTTCCTTTACATCTTTGCTTTTTAGTCTTCTAGGGAACTCTTGCAACATTCCCTTTTTTCTAATTCCTGACTTTTCTCATCCTGGTGGCTTTCCCAGAATTTGCAATATAAGCAAGATGTGCACCAAAATGTTGTAGTGTGGAATCTCCTTGTTTGCATTCCAATAAGTCAGCCATATCCTACTACACAATACTCAGCTTCAATAATTATGTTAAGTGAACTTGTCATTATGAGTATAACAAGCAGTAAGCCTTTCCCCATCTGTAAACTGCAGAGGTGTGTGGTGAAATCCTGGCAATAATCCAAGATTGGGAGGAAGCCTCTTATTACTGGGTTGCAGTAATAAGAGGCTTCCTCCCAATCTTGGATTATTGCCAGGATTTCACCACACACCTCTGCAGTTTACAGATGGGGAAAGGCTTACTGCTTGTTATACTCATAATGACAAGTTCACTTAACATAATTATTGAAGCTGAGTATTGTGTAGTAGGATATGGCTGACTTATTGGAATGCAAACAAGGAGATTTCACATCAGCTGAAGCTGGAGATTCCCCGTATCAACTGTGTATGAACAAAATTAAGACTGTTAGTCATTACTCAGCACCAGAGATCAGAGCCTCAGCAATGAACATTTTCTGAAACTGCCTCTCCTCCTCCCCAGCCCCTGTACCAAAGAGAAGTGGAGAACGAGACTCTTTCAGCTTTTGCTTTTTTTAAGGTTTCAAGTCTCTTGTATGATTAGAAGCTGAAGCTGAGATGCTTCTTACCTGTCTTTTCCACAAGATGATTAGTGTGGATGCTTTTGCTGCAGGGGATACTTGTCTATAACTAACCGGAAGGGGTGATAAGCTTAGCTTGTAAGGCCAGCCAAAAGATTTACACCTCTGACAAGATTACATTCAATGTTCCTCTTACCCATTTTTCCATCCCCACTCACAAAGTCATTCAGTATTCTGAGTACATCTAGCCCCCATTTTCCATCCTGCCCCAGTAAGTTTACTTTTTCATAAATACAGTGGACCTTTCCCTTACGCGGGGGATCAGTTCCGGACACACACACCCCGCCACGTAAGGGAAATACTGCGTATGGTGGAGCTCCATTAAAAACAATGGGGCTCAAGCACGCGCACCATTGCTTCTTCCGGCATGCGCCATTGCGTCTTCTGGCATGGCTTTCAGTGTATGCTGAAAGCCGCATATGGCGCACCCACGTATGACGCGGGCGCACTGTATTTTATATACTTTTGTAAACCTTACAATTCTCCAAGCCTGCTGATGGATACCCCCTTTTGTATGGAGGAAGTGCCATTTTGGCAAGAAAATGTTTACCTGAGCACTGATCTCTTCCCTACGCAACAGTCTGATTGCCAGCCGCAACAGCCCTACTACTGCCCTCTCCACAAGGAAGCAATACTCCATAGCATTAACACACAAGTGGTAAAAATGGTCTCGCACTGCCTGCCACACAAAGGCTACTCGATCCCTAGAGAAAGATAGAGAAAGAAAGGGTATTATAATAAAATGATATGTGTATGTACAACTTCAGATGGCCCACAACCCAGCTGGGTTGAGCACACAAGCTTATATTCATATTCCTTCTCTCACTTATATAAGAGAAGATGGGCACTCATCAAAAGTGCATCCCTCAAAAGTCCACTGGTCAGATGCAAGTCAGTACTAAACAGTGATGGCACCATGAAGTGAATACTTCATGGATATGGATATAACAGATTCAGAAGAATAACAGGTTCCAATTTTTGGTGACCAGTTATTCAGGAAAGCCTGCTGGAAGAGATCCATCTTAACAGCTTTTTAAAAGCTGTTTATGCTGGTAATGTGATGGATCTCGGCCGGCAGGCTGTTCCATAATCTGGGAGCGGTTGCCGAAAAGGTCTTCTGGGTGGTTGCAGACAGTCTAGTTTTCATAGGCTGCTTATATTGAGAAGTTATTGGAAGTGAAAGAATGATAGCAGAGCACTCAAAAATTGAAGATTGAATTAAATTGCAATTTGGATTAGAAATAAAAAAGAGAATCACTGTCTCAAAGATTTAAACAATTAAAAGCTCTCTATGGAAGTCATATTTACAAATGGGGAAATAAATATGGCCTCTGACACCAAAATTTAAGCAGGCATTAATTTATACAATATCATAAGCATGGACACCAGAAAAATGTCCAGAACTGGATTAGACAAAATTCATCCTGTGCTCATTAAAATTTAAGCCTTCAATCTGAAAAAATGTGTGAAACTAATGGGAATTCAGAGAAGAAACTGGGCTTGTTAAGATTATGAACTTTTTGAGCAATAAGAAATCTAACTATGTAATAATCTGTGGCTATGGTTATTACTGATATTAGTAGGATTATATTGAATGGTGCTTGAGCTTATATGGGATTTGCCTTATGGGGGGAGGGGTCCGGAACAGATCCCCCGCATAAGGCAAGACTCCACTGTATTTTCATTATAGCCAGGACTGGAGATCAGAGCCCAACTGTGTATTAGCTATATTTCAACTCATTTTTCTTTACTACTTGTGCTCTCTCTCTCTCTCTTTCTTTTCTTTATTTTTCTTCTTCCTTTTTCCCTCTTCTTTAACTCTCCTGCTATGGTTTCTATATCTCTGTTTGTATATTATTTTGATTGTAAATTAAAGTGTTTCTGCAACACCACCCATTAATAAATTTCAGGTTTTCCTCAGTCACCTACTGATCACACTTACTTTCTTCAAAACACTCTGATCCCTCACCCAGATTAAATCTGGATCTCACCTGCCTTCTATTTTTTGATACAGATAATACAGCTAAGTTGGGGATCTCTCTCTATGCCTCATCATGTTTTCTGCCCACTAAGTGATCAGGAGTGCAGCATGTATATTCACAGAGACAATTGACTAAGAATAGCAGATTTTACATACAACCATTCAAGGGTTGGAATGCCTATGATGAGACATCTCTATGGCTCACCTATTTTCCAGGACAATCCTTAGAAGCATCTCTAAGCAAAAGGCACAGTCTTCCTCGTCATAAGTTTCCTCATCAGGTGTCACAGAGATGAGAGCCTGAGGCCAACACAGAATATCGACAAACATATTTAGAACATGATATGGAATATAGGATTGAAGTTCCCCATAACAAGTCTGCATATACCCATTCTCTCATCAAGAACTTCATTCTGTATTCAGAAAAATTTATAGATAGCTGGATTTTATAATTCCAAAATGCAGGATCCTTTTTAAAAAATATTCTTTCTCCAAGTAACCCATGAGAGCATTCCAGGTAACTTGTTACTGTCTAAGAGGCTCTGCAGACTGCCCCTAAGGGGTGGCCTGCAGCCACTTCCAGCTGCACTGGATTGGGGCCATGGCAACCGCACGCCACGGCACTGATCTGGCCATTCCAGGGTGCAAAAAGGAGCTGCAAAAAGCGGCTTTCATGATAGTCACAGCTTTAAGGCGCTCCTTTGGTGCTGGGTCGTGCTGCAGCACCAGAGGAGCACCATGACTCCATGTGTCATGTGGAGCAGCACAAAGCATCACGCCACCCTAGGGCGGGGCGTGCATCATGTGCCTTTATGGCCGGAGTGCACAGCCCCTTAGTAGCTGGTACAGTCTATTTTGAATGTTTGGCCCCTCCTATTACTTTCCATTTTAAGATTGTAAGACAAATACTGTGTCTGTGGCTTAAACATGAGCCATGCCTCTCCCCCTGCCCAGAAGAAACTTTTTACTTTATTTATCATCTTGCCTAATTAAAAGTTCTGGAGAACTGAAATGCTTTACAATATTCTGTGTAAATTTAAGTAGCCCCAATAAGCGATATTGCCCTAATAGGGTTTTCAATTGTTTCTTTTGCCCAACATATTTCTTCTAAGTCTACCTACCATTTTTGAACAATGGAGTAAAATTCATATGTTTAGAACAGAACTAAAAGCATTCTAAATAAATGGGAAAAAATAATAACCTTTTTCTCAGACCCCTACACTTGATTAAGCTTATGGTTCACTGGTCTCACATGAAAATCTCCAACCCAAGAGCAGAACTGCTCCTGTGAAAGATATATATATATATATATACACACACACACACACACACACACACACACACACACACACACAAATAGCATGCAGCACTTACACAGACCATATACATTCAACCTGCCTGGAGGATTTATTCATCCCTCACCTTCATCAGTTCCTGCAAGGATTCTAGCTGTAAAAACTTGCTTTCAGTGATTAACTTCTCTGGATCACATTGCTATAAATAAATAAAAATTAAAAAGGATGTATGTTAGGACAAAAATAAGGTGTAATTATGTCAGAAATGAATCCTGAAACTTAACAACTGCTCAGAGAACATCCTCTTCTCTGAGTAAATCATGTGTTTTTGTATTCTTATCTGCCTTGACTCTGAATGGTGATTCAGCTAGAGTTAGAAGGATGGCAGAAGTATGTTGGCATGGCCAAAGATAAGGGACTGTGGGAGTTGTAGCACAAAACATCTATCATATATGCAGTACTCAACTATAAGCTGACTTCATGTATAAGCTGACAGCAGGTTTTGGAGCCTTAATTATGGATTTAAATATGACCTTTGGATAAGTCAAGGGTAAAACTTGGGGACATGTAACAAAGGATGTAAAGGATGAAACAAGGGAAACAATTCCAAATAATTTACAAAATCCCAGCAGGCATAACTGTTTATATTCAAAAGCTGGATGGATGAGGAAGGAAAGGCAGTAAATGGTGGTGTGTGAGGAAGGCAACCAGACATCAAAAAGTATGAAAAGGCAAAGCAAATAAAATGGTGACTATGTTAACAGGATCATTTAACTTAATGTGGTAGCTTTGTTTGATATTCATCCAGAAAAGCTGACAAACATACACAAAGGTCTTATTCAAATCCTTCAGAGCCCAATTCCTCTCAGTGCTCCTGTGAGGGGGAAGCACCAAACAGCTGCTACTGTCACTATTTTCCTGCCCAGGAATTCAAAAAGGTCATAAGTGGCACTGCAGCAGAGACAATAGACAGGGTTGGTGCTTCTTTTAGGTGCCTCGGGATGGATTAAGCTCTCACCTTTCACCACTTTACACAGAGAAGGGGATGGTTCCTCATTTAATAAGAGTTAAAATACAGTACTTAAACTGACTTGTGGATAGGTCAACTCAGGTTTTTGGGGTCAAATTTTTGATTAAAATGCTTAGACTTATTTATGACTATATACAGTACGTGGCAATTAGTTCCCCACCCCATGTCAAGGCAAATGACCATCCACACTGCTTGTATTCCATCATGGCTTTTCTAAAGAAGAATAAACAACATAGGCAGATCCCATTTCTCCTTGTACTAACAGATTCCTGCATACTTCTCAAATATGCTACAAAGGGTTGGTAGACCTTATAGAGAAAATCTGGGAGTCACGTAAGAGGCTACAATGTGGGAGGATGAGAAATGAATTCCCACTGTGCAACTGTAAAGCCATTCACATAACACTAAATGTAGCCCGCTGCCATATAATAGTGAGAGGGTTTTATTATTTATTTAAAATATTCTACACGAGCCTTTTCATCTTACAGGTCACCAGGGTTGGTGTGGAAATGCAGCTGTTCCCTCTCTTTCTGTCATAGGACTGTTAAGATAAAATACAGCACTGAGCTCCTAGAAGCAATTGCTGGATAGAATTCATAATAAATGTTGGCTTAGAGAGAATTAAATTCCCATTTTACAAATATTTTGGGTAAAGAAGAACTGCACATTTGCACTTCAACTTCATATCATTTTTAAGAGATAAAGACCTATAGTGCAGTTCTGGCAGACAAAGTGAATCCACTAGCTTCTTTCTAATATATGTGTATTCCTTTCTTGCTGGCCCTGAATTACCTTTATGCATTCCAGTGCCATTCTTTTTGCCTCTTGGCTCTCTGTAGATGGCCCTCTCATACCAGATTGTTCTGTGCCACTGAGTGTCAGCCAACTAACAAAACTTAGTACTGTAGACTCACCACTGCAAAAAAGAAAGATAGACAGATCAACACGGCAACAGGAAATTATTTCTGACAGTCTCAATCCTTATGTAGTCAAGACACCATCATACTCTCAAGTGGGGGATATTAAACAGGCTTGGGGAATCCCTCATTTTGCAAAAATATAACTAACCTTAGAAAAATCTAGGAGGGATGGTATAAAGACCCAATGGATACTAAGCATGCTCAGTGGGCAAAGAATGCAGACTCTTTGTTGGGTAATAGGGAAAAGTGGTGTGAGAAATAGGATGTCTGGGAAAAGAAGATGGTTGCTAGTTTGCAGCCCAAATAGGAGCATTCTACATTGCAACATGTTGCTGCAAGTGCAACTTGTGCCCTCTATCACTCAATAGCCTTGTATTTTCAATAGTCTTGCACTTAGAACGCAATAGGATTTCATCTGGCAACAGAATGGAATGCCTGTCTGCTAGTCTATGAAACTGACTGGGCTATTACCGGTTGGAAGGTGTCTCCTCACGCTGGAGAGAGATCTTGCCATTGGGATCTACAAAATCTTCAACCTACAAACCAAACCAATATATAAACAATTTTAACTGATATTTTATTAAAATATTATTAAACCATCACACAACAAATAGATATCAGGGTAGCTCACAAACACAAGGCAAACTAAACAGGTCTCTGTCATAAAGTGTTATGAATATAAAAATGTAACTTTTTAAAAGAAGTTAAACATAGGAGAGTTTGATCAACTAAATTGATCAAGTAAACTATATTTTCACCTTGCATTGAAAGGGAAACCAAAGTAGTTGTTTACCTAGGGTGCCAGAACCAAGAAGATTCTCTCTATTATTGACATGTGTAACAGAATGTAACATTCTGAATGTTTGGCCCCTCCTATTAGTTTCCATTTTAAGATTGGAAGGAAAAGTAACAGAATGGTAGGAAAAATGCAGCCTGTGGGAACCATGCAGCCTAGGAGTCCCACTTTTATGCCTCCTAATCCCTTGAAGTGCTCCCTAAAAGCCCCCAGAACTTTTTTCCTTGGAGAACAATTTTCACCTGAATTTTGCTGAAAACAAAAGCAAACCTGCAAACAAGCAGTGTAGTCCTTCCCTCACCCTCATCAGCCACAAAGTCACTTTTTGGTGTTTTATGGACTTGCCAGGATGGCCCATCCAAAGTATAGCAGTGAAAAATGACAGCTGCCCATCCATGTTGCAACAGGCATAACAAGAACAGCCTTTCCAGCAGATGTTAAACACAGGCAGGCTGTTACAACAGCCACAATGAGGACAACCTTTCTAGCAGATGTTAAGACATAGGCAGGCTAATACATGGAAAAATATTCCATCAATAATTTGAAGTGTCAAAAACAGCACCTCACCATGAATTGAGCACAGAAGGAAAGAGGCAAGCAGTGCAGCTCCCTCAGACTCAATGTGTCTTCTTGCATCCAAGAACAATCTGGCAATTGCATCTAGTACCAGTTATACTTTCAGGTTAATTTCATGGGCAGCCCCATGTGCAATGCAGTAATCTGACTAGTTTACAAGGGAATCCATCAGCATTGCCCAACTATCCCTGCCTATAGATGATTGTAGCTGAAGAACAGGTTGAAGCTGGTGAAAGATACTCTGATCCAGAGGCCATCCCAATGGACAATGCTGGATCAAACAGTATCCACAAATTATGCTCCTGCTTCATCAAAGGGAGCGTACCCCCCCCCATCTAGAGCAGCTGCACACTCAGTTCCTGCACATAAAAACCACCTACATCTCATTCAGCCTACTGTTGAGCCCAGAAATCGATTCAGAGCTTAAATACCTCACCTGAAATGACAAGAAGAAACAGAACTTGGTGATCAGGACACCCTTGACAACTCACTGTAGAACTCCTGATCATCTACTCAATCAGTGGTTAAGTCTGTGGCATGAGATTCTCAGGAAAGAGCTATTTTAAGGCTTTCATGTATTCTAGCCACTTTGAACATACAAAAAATTTATTTATTTCAGCATCTGGTATTCACCCAGCTACCATTATGGTCCAAGCTAAGTGTCTGGGATGGCAAATATCATGTGATCTCACCCAATTAGCCTGTCATCTGCTGTCAATTTCTTTACCTCCACCATTGTTTTTGGCAACAGTTCTGCTCTGAAAAGCTGTAGCATAGCTTCCATTATATTTTTCCAGCCCTCCCGCAAAATATCACCATGGCGATGAGCCAAATGGAATACAGTCTTCGCTGCAATGTGGGCTTTAGGATTGCTTCCAAAAACTGTAGGCAGGTTCTCAATGGACTGTAAGAGAAAAGACAAAGACAAACATTGAGTCCCCAGCCAACCACAGACCAGTTAGGGAAGACAAAACAATCAATGGAAGGTTATCCATGCTAAAGGAGGATAGTGCACATCATGACCACTAGTTCTGTAGGCTTTCGCTTCAGCAATATTATATTTGCTACTGCTATGTGCTGTATATGGAACTTCTCTTAAAACAATCTTGAAGGTTCAGTTTGTGCAAAATGCAGTTTTACACTGCAGAACTTGCAGTGAAAGTGCTCTATGGATCTATATTCTCCTTCATTCTTCTACTCAAATGTATTCCCTCTTTTAGCATATACCATAATATAGCATTAGGCAGGGAATCGAGGTTATCACTAACTGATGTTAGATTTTAAGAGTTTCAAATCTGCCCCGAACCATCATGCTCCATTTGAAGACTCACCTCACTGCTAAGAGCCGTAAATTTGCAGAGAGAAATTATGAGGTTGTCAAAAACATCACTGAGGCCATAATGGGCAGAAATCATGGCACATTTTCTGAAATAAAAACCACAGAAATTTAAGAAGGAATCTAACAGTGAGTTTTCTACAGGTAGATCCACCCTCCCCATCCTCTAAATCACTGTACAATGATGCAAGGCTGATATTGGATCAAACTGTATCACTGAAATCCAGTAGGAACATGCAAATTACATTGTTTAATAACAGCCGCCAAATTTTGTTAGTTTAAGATACAATGGATTTTAATTGTGCATTAAATGTTGCAGTGACCTCAGTGATAAAGCTGTGTGACATCTAGGGCACTTCTGTCTGCCTGAGCACACTTACATAGATACTGTCCTATCCACTATTATGTTTTCATTAAATCAAGCACAATAAGCTTCACTTGCTAGTATGAGTCATTAATTGTCCATGGACACAAAATGTCTGTATATACAGAATAAGTCAAAGAAGAGTTACCTGAAACCAGATATGGCTTTCTGGATTATTGTTTCATCTAGGCTCTTGTCAAAAACATAGGACAGAGCTGCAACAGTGGGGCCCCAGATCATGGCAAACAGGTCGTGGTCATAGCTTCCAGGTGGGACATGCAGAAAAATTCCTTCATCAGTGGCTCCACGGTGCAGCAGCACACTCCATAAATAGTTTTCCTTTACTAGGCCTGTCTGCTCCTCTGGCATCACAATCTCTTCATTTCTATCAAAGATTATTGGAAAAACATTACATGTTTTCCTACTAATATTCTGCATCAACACACTATAGCAGATAACAGATGATAATTGCTTAAAGTGTAAATGGCTGTTTTACAAGCATCTTGAGATTTCCTGGAAAGAATGTTAAGGGAGATTATTTTATTATAAAAGGGCTCTCTGAGAATTCAAGGACAAACAACAAAACACTTACTTGACAGCATGATACATGTCCTCCAGCATGTCCTGTTCAAAATCCTTGCCTCCATTTACTCCTTTCAGGTTTTTTCGGAATTCCTGTAAATAGGAAGGAAGGAAAGTAGAGAATTACTTTGTGAAACATGTTTGAACTGCTTTTTATTTAATTTTGTCAAAAGAAGCATCACAACTATTATCATAAATTCCTGGGTATTTCATTGTAAACTGAAGTAAGAATGGGCTAATTTATTTTTATGTTTTAGAATACTGAAAGTCAACCAGAAATTGCAGAAAGAAAAGCAAAACATAAAGTTTGAAAAGCATCAGTAATACTAGGGCCAACAAAAGGGAAATAAAGCATAATGGACCCTGTGACAAAGTCTCTTACCTCTAGCGTCATTGGTACATTTTGCTTGCGAACATTATGGTTGTGTTGGTCAGTATTCAGCATGATAACTGCATAGGCCAGGGCAAAACATGCATCGCTGTTAGCAAATGGAGACCCATTTGATTTCTGAAAAGGAGAATGACAATGCCACTTAGGCCTTTTGCAATTAATCTAGATGCAATATCAAAGTAATTCCTAGTTTTGGCTTTTGCTCTAGTGTCCCTTGGTACATTATTTTCATCTCTGTTTGTCATTTGCTACCCTACTGCTAGTTTTTGTAACTTTCTCATAGAGATTATTCTTAGTGCTACAGGTTGGGACATATACAACTTGACATAATCTGACACCTCTTTCACTGCTGACCAACAGAAGTGAGATAAGCCTAAAAATAAGTGCTGCATGAGTCAGTTCAGTCACATCAGAATGACTGGGAGCTTGGTAGTGCCGTGGTTAAATGCCTGTACTGCAGCCACACATTCACAAACGACAAGGTTGTGAATTCAATACCAGTCAAGGGCTCCAGGAAGACTCAGCCTGACATCCTTTCATAACTTGCTAAAATGAGTACTCAGCTTGTTGTGGGCAATTAGCTTACACAATGCTTATCAATGTACAGAAATGTACTTGCTACTGGTTGATACTTACTGTGATTAGCCATTCTAGGAAAGCCGAAGGCACAATCTATACAAATGAGTTATCAATAACCCATTTGTGTGGAATGGTCCTTCAGGCAGCTTGAGAACTGGGCAGACAAGAACAAAACAAGGCTAAACAAGGAGCCCTGGTGGCACAGTGGTTAAATGCCTGTACTGCAGCCATTCACTCGAAACCACAAGGTTGCGAGTTCAAGACCAGCAAAAGGGCCCAAGCTCGACTCAGGCTTGCATCCTTCCGAGGTCACTAAAATGAGTACCCAGACTGTTGGGGGCAAATTAGCTTACTTGTTAATTAGCTTACTTGCTGTTCACCGCTATGATCTTTGGAATAGCTGTATATAAATAAAACAAATTATTATTATTATTAATTATTATATGACAATTTTAAAATATGACCATTTTAAAACATACACGCCAATGTTCTGTGAAAACTTCTAACAGCCTATGGATTACAGGAGCTTCTCCTGGCAGCCGGAAGGCTTCTAGATAGAGTCGCAGGGCTTCATCTAATCGCAAACCTTGGAAACTGAAAGTTCTGGAATGAAAGCAAAAAAATCAAGACAAGTGCTTAGACAAAAGTATTTGAAGGTAGATACAACACAATACATCGGAGGGGCAAGACACAGAAGCAACCTCTCCAGTGAACTTAGGGAAAATAGTTGGGTTTGTCCAAGCTTTGATGCTCTGCTTTCTTCTCAAACAGTACTATTATTATGAAAGACACTTTATTTTGTACTGCTAAGTATTTCATCCATGCTATTGTTTAATTAATTTGTACTGGTCTTGTGGAAACATATTGACGTTCACCTTTAGTTTAAGAGTTAGTGAATTTTCTAGTTTAATTTATTAAAAGAAAGTTAAACAGGCTGTATATGTGGCGGCTATATCTTTAAGGCTTCATCCAGAAGAGAGTGTGGAAAGATTCTAGTGGTCAGACTGTAAAACCCAGCCAGCTATGTTGAGGGTGAGACCTCCTGACAAGAAGGGAATTTTTAAAATGCAGTCAGTTGGGATAGTTAGGTCAGTAACTGAGTTAGTTCAGATGAGGCTGGAGTTCAGAGCGGGGAGGAAAGAGTGGAGATAGTTGAAGAGCTGACATGGAGATGTGTGTCTAGAATAGTGGTTCTCAACCTTCCTAATGACATGACCCTTTAATACTGTTCCTCATGTTGTGGTGACCCCCAACTGATGGTCTCAGTTCCTAAAACCATCAGAAATACGTGTTTTCCGATGGTCTTAGCAGGCGACCCCTGTGAAAGGGTCATTCGACCCGCAAAGAGCTCACGACCCACAGATTGAGAACCGCTGATGTAGAGGAAGAGAGTAGGGTAGTGTCTAAAAGTATGTCAAGTGTTAGATGTTAATGTAACTATACTAAACCTGAAGTTAACACACATAAGGCATTTTATTTCTCTATGTTTATCAATTAAAGTTACTGTTTGTTTAACAGTGCATGAGCTGGACTGGGGTGATTACTATAAACTGTAAAGAAGGACAGGTTGCTTACCTGTAACAGTATTTCTTCGAGTGGTCATCTGCGAATACATACAAATGGGTTTCACTGCGCCTGCGCAGTGCTGTTCGGAACCTACTGGAATCACTGGGCAGAGTTCACTCTGCAACATATTGAAACTTTTTGGCGGTAACTCCGCCCACCCGTTATAAGGCCCCTGCCTTCCCGCTCTTTTCCCCAGTTCCGCAATTTTTCCGCCAAGCAGGCGAAGGAAGAGAGCCAATGAGAGCAGGACACTGAGGGGACGGATGGGTGGGATTTGTATGTATTCGCAGATGACCACTCGAAGAAATACTGTTACAGGTAAGCAACCTGTCCTTCTTCTTCGTGGTCTCTGCGAATCATACAAATGGGTTTAGACTGACAAGCTAAGGTATGTGGCGGAGGGAGTGTCCTGAGACCAAAGCTATGGTAAACCAAAGGTATATTTATTACAAATAAACACCTTGAACCATGAAGAGTCAGTCTTTTGTTCATGCACTGATAAATTAGCAATAACTTTGCTAAACCTGAGAAGGGAACAGAGGTCATGCAAGACCGATCCCATGGAAGTTGTGCAAACCAACATTCAACAGTAAAAACAGTGTAAACTGTATAACACAAATACATCAGTAGTGCATTCAATGCAACCCTGAGACCAACACAGCCCTCCCGAAAGCTGCGTCTCGGATGGCCCTGGTGTCCAACCTGTAATGCTTAATAAAGGTGAGGGGTTGGGACCAGACAGCAGCCTTACAGACATCCTCCAGAGGAATCCCAGACAGGAATGCTGAGGATGTCGCCACAGCTCTTGTGGAATGTGACCGAACCCTGCCAGGGAGAGGTTTGCCCAGCAGTTCATAGCAGAGGTGGATGGTACCAGCCACCCATTTGGAGAACCTCTGCGTAGACACGGGCAACCCCTTCTTCGGTTCCGAGTAGCATTGAAAAAGTCTCTCGGACCGGCTGGAGGCAGCAGTTCTGTCCAGGTAAAAAGCTAGCGCCCTCCTGACATCAAGGGAGTGCAGGCGTCGCTCGTCATCCGACGTCGGATCGGATGCTAGAGTGGGCAACACAATGTCCTGGCACATGTGGAAAGCAGACACCACCTTCGGCAAGAAGGTGATGTCCATACGGAGGACCACCTTCTCCTTGTGGAACCTCAGGAATGGTTGGTCCCTCCGTAAGGCACAGAGTTCGCCCGCACGACGGGCAGAGGTGATGGCCACAAGGAAAGCGGTTTTCCAAGTCAATAGTCTCAAGTCCGCTGTGGCCATGGGTTCAAAGGGCTTGGATTGGAGAGCGGACAGTACCGACTCCAAACTCCAAGCCGGTGTTGGTACCGACACAGGAGGATATAGGTTGGCACAACCCTTCAGAAAGCCCTTCACCAAGGGATCCTTAAAGAAAGACACCCTCCCCCCGAACTGATATTTTGCACTAATGGCAGAAAGGTAGCCTTTGATGGATGTGAGGGACAGCCCTCCCTCCAAAAGCGCCATCAAAAACTCCAGCACCACTGGAGTGGACACCTGTGCAGGAGACAAGCCCTTCTGGTCAAGGAAGAGGCAAAATCTCCTCCATTTCAGGGCATAAGAACGCTGGGTGGAAGGTTTTCTGGCAGCCAGGATCACCGTCCTAACCGATTCCGGCAAGGCGGTCAGGGCCGGATCTTCCAAGCCACCAGCGGCAGGCTCTCGATGTCCGGGTGGAGAATTCGTCCGTCCTGAATCGACAGCAGGTCCGGACGCGGGTCGAGACGGAGGAAGCATCTCCTGGAGAGGTGGAGAAGGGATGCGAACCACAGCTGTCTCGGCCACCACGGGGTGATCAGGATCGCCTGCGAGCGGTCCGTTGTCATTTTGGACACCACCCTGATGATGAGAGGGAACGGAGGGAAGGCGTAGAGGAGCTCCCCCGTCCAAAGGAAAGCGAATGCGTCTCCAAGGGATCCGTCGAATCGCTTCCTGGAGCAGAACTGGGGACAGTGGCTGTTCCAGCTGGTCGCGAAGAGGTCGATCCGGGGGGTTCCCCACCGATCGAAAAGGTCGCTGACCGTCTCGGGATGGAGCCTCCACTCGTGGCACACCGACGGAGATCTGCTGAGGCTGTCTGCCAGTTCGTTGTCCTCTCCGGGAAGGTGAATCGCCTGGAGGAGGACACGTCGTTGGATGCACCAGTTCCAGATGCGGAGCGTGAGGTCGAGCAGGGTCCTGGACCTGGTACCACCTTGCTTGTTGATGTAGTACATCACGGTGGTGTTGTCCGTCCTCAGGAGGACCACTCTTCCCGAGACAGCAAACTCGAATGCCCTCAAAGCCTTCTCCACTGTGAGCATCTCCAAAGCGTTGATGTGGAGGAGCTTGTCTTGTGCGGACCACCTGTCCTTGACGACAAGGTCGAGCAGGTGGGCGCCCCATCCCTCCAGGGATGCATCGGTTGTCAGTGTCAGCTGTGTCTGAGGCTGATGGAAAGGCATCCCGGTGCAGACATTGGAGCCGTCTAGCCACCATCTGAGGGAAGCAGCTATAGGTCTGGGTACCGTGAGCCACTTTGAAGGTGGGTCCTTGAACGGAGAGAAGACGGAGAGGAACCAGGATTGGAGAGGACGAAGACGGAGTCTTGCCCAGGGGGTGACGAATGTCGTCGATGCCATGTGGCCCAGGGCGACTTGGACGTCTCTGGCCCTTATCCTTCTGTGTGAGATGCACGGCCTGATGGATGTAGCCAGGGCCTGAAACCGGTCCGGAGGGAGGAAGGCTAGGCAGTTGTCGGAGTCGAGGATGGCCCCGATGAACTTGACCTGTCTGGTCGGCGTGAAGTGGGACTTTTCCTTGTTGACAAGCAGCCCAAGGGAGTCGAAGAGGTGCAAGGCGAATGAGACTGCCTCGTGTAGCTCTTCCTGGGATTCGGCTGCAAAGAGCCAGTCGTCCAGGTAGGGAAAAACCATGAAGCCCTTCTGATGAAGGTATGCCACCACCGGTGCCATGCACTTCGTGAAGACTCGTGGGGCCGTGGCCAAGCCGAACGGGAGCACGTTGTAGTGGTACGAGTCGGAGCCGACAGCGAAGGCGAGGAATCTCCGGTGGGATTCTCGGATCCCGATGTGGAAATAGGCGTCCTTCAGGTCGACAGTCGCGAACCACAGGCCCTGGTGGAGGAGAGGCAGAATGGAGGCCAAGGTTACCATTCGGAAGCGACGGCAGTTCAAAAACAAGTTCACTTGTCTCAAGTCCAGGATGGGCCTGATGCCCCCATCCGCTTTAGGTACGGTGAAGTACCTGGAGAAAAAGGCCCAAGGATGTTGGTCGGGCGGTAAAGGGGAGATTGCCCCCTTACCAAGCAAGGTGCGCACTTCGTCGAGAAGGGTGTCCGAGGGGGGAGTGGACATGAAGGCTCCAGCTGGAGGGAGCTCTTGGAACTCGAGGGCATAACCCCTACGGACGATGTTAAGAACCCACGAGTCCGATGTTATAGAGGCCCAGGTGTTAACATAGGGCCTCAAGATGTCCAAAAAGAAGAGGGATGAAGGGGAGACGAAGCGCGCTGCGTCCCTTCAGGTTCTCTTCTTCCCCTGGTCGGTATCCTGCCGGCAGGACTTGCGGTACCGAGGCAGGAAGGTGCGACGGCCAGAGGAGGAGGAAGACTGCGAAGGGAAGCGCTGTCTCTGAGAACCTTGATGCTGGGGCTGTCGGTCCCGGGAGAAGGTCCCTTGTGACTGACCTTGCGGTTGCCACGGGCGCTGTCGCTTCCGGAACGGAGAAGCCGGTGCTGAGGACATGCCATGCTTCTTCGCCGCCGCCTTCATCCTGAACTTGCGGTTCAGGCGGTCGTCGGTCTCGGCGTGGAAGAGGCCGGTCCCGTCGAGCGGCATGTCCTCAATTGCCGCTCTAACCGTCAGGTTGAGGTCGGAGGCCCTGAGCCACGCATGGCGCCGAAGAGCCATGGCAGCTGACATGGACCTCCCGGAGCAGTCCGCCATGTTCCTGGAAGTGGTGATTAGCCAGCTTCCGATGGAGTGCGCCTCGTCTCTGATCTCCACCAGCTGCCTCTGGATGTCATCTGGGACGTCCTGAACAACGGGAGAGATCCGTTCCATGAGGGTCTGGATATAGGCCCCCATGCAGGCGGTGTAGTTGGCAGCCTTGACCCCAAGAGCCGAAGCCGAATAAACCTTTTTTGCCAATCCATCAACCTTTTTTGCCTCTTTGTCGACAGGGGAAGTAGCCTGCTTCGGAACGAAGCTATGCTGGGCTCCCTCCACAATGGCCGAGTTTGGTCTGGGGTGTTCTGCCAACCAGGAGCAACTCGCCGGGGCGACCCTATAGAGGGCTTGGACTTTGCGGGAGGGCGCCGATAGGGCGGCCGGAGCATCCCAGGACCTTTTCACGATGGTCTGGAGAGAAGGAAGGAGAGGAAGGCATGGCGGAGTGGGGACCCGTCCATGAACCCTACGCTCGACCGGGTCCTCCGCGTCGTCCCCCGCGGATGCGAGCTCGATGTCAAGTGCCCGTGACATCCTGACCACGTGCTCTGTGAAGGTCCTGACGTCGTCCGACGGCGAAGACGGCCCTGGGTTGTGCATCCTCTGAGGGGAGGCCGAACCCGAGAGGACATCGTCATCCGAGGGTGCCTCCGAAGGTGGCAGCGGTTCGTCCTCAGAATCCAGGTCGGAGGAGAGAGGGTCCGTCACCCTGACCTGGGATCTCGGGCGGGCGAAGTCCACTGACGATCGGGAGCGTCTGCGGGATGGGGACGGCGACCTCTCACGTGCACGGAGTGGAGACGGCGACCTCTCGCGTCTACGGGACGGCGATGATGACCTCTCGTAGACCGACACAGTGGGAACCGCTCTGGCCGGGTCGGCTCGGTCTACGGGGTGAGGGTTCAACCTGGTGAACTCCCTCAGAGCTCTGTCCTCCGGCACCGACATGTAGTAGCGGCGCGATTGCACGTCGTAGAAGAGGTCCGGGATCCCCTGTATGTGGGCCAAGTCATCTTCATCATCGGTCGCCGGATGGGAAGGAGACCGATGATCAGGAGAGCGAGGGGCGTCATCCGTCCCGTGGATGAAGTCCATGGCCGGGGGAGGCAGGGATGTAACCGGGGTCCCCTGGTCTACCGGCGTCGGCTCCTGGTATGGAGCTGGCAAGGCGGAGGCGCGGGCCTGTCTGGAGTGGGAGCACTGCTTGTCCTTTGCCCTCGGCGGGTCGGTGATGGGCCGATCCTTGGAGGGCTTGGCCTTTTTAGGGGCCGGATCACGGTCCGCCTTGTCATGGTGCCTCTTCTTCCCAGACTTGGGAGTCTCCTCCGATGGGAAGAACGGGTTGTCCGGGAGGTCCAGGAGGACAGCAGCCGGCATCGATGACGAGGGCTTCGGGGACCTTGTCCCTTGCACCGGCTTGGATGCCTTGGAGGACGAAGGCGAGGCGAGATGGACCTCCGGTTTGGGAGCCTCCTTCGAACGGGGGCCCTCCGATCCCTCCTTTGGCTTGGAGGCCCGTTCGGTACCCTCAGTCCCCGATGACTTATGGGGGCGCTTGGAGGGTTTGTCGGTGGCACTGGGCGGTTTGGAGCCACGGGCCACATCGGCGGTGGTGGAAGGAGTCCCGGCCGGGACACACACCACGCTGGGGACGGCGGCTCTCCCCGATCCCACGCTGGAGACACTTGCCCGAGAAGATGAAGCGGGGGGCGGCAGAGGCGGGACAGAAGAAGACCACGAACCCCTTTCTTGCAATTTTCCCAGGGCAATCGCCGAAGTAAGCCGGGACTCACAGTTTTTCCGGGCCTGGGAAGAGAGGGATCTGCAAAGTGCGCAGGCCTTAGGGTCGTGACTTGGACCAAGGCAAAGCAGGCAGGTGGAGTGCGGGTCCTGAACGGGCATCTTGCCCTTGCAAATGTCGCACTTCTTAAAAGCCGCAGGCATTTCAAAGTCGTCAAGTCGATGGGGAGATCGAAAACGAGGTCAACAGTCCGAGGTCCGAAGTTACCAGGGGCGGGAGACAAAGAATGATCAAGATACAGTCCGAGGTCAAAAAACGAAAGTGATTCCAAGCAAGCAAAGCAAGCGAAGGTTCCTCTGAAGCAGCTAGCGCGGCGGAAAAAAGGAACTGGGGAAAAGAGCGGGAAGGCAGGGGCCTTATAACGGGTGGGCGGAGTTACCGCCAAAAAGTTTCAATATGTTGCAGAGTGAACTCTGCCCAGTGATTCCAGTAGGTTCCGAACAGCACTGCGCAGGCGCAGTGAAACCCATTTGTATGATTCGCAGAGACCACGAAGAAGAAAGACAAATATGCTACCTAAAATACTGAACTGGTTTATGGGGACACTTAGGACCCTGGCCTTATATATTTCAAGTACTAATAGGGCAAAAGTACAGCCAGTGTTAGTGATGGAGTGGCCTTCTAAGATTGGAAAGTAAAAGCAATCTAAGGCTTTAAAGACTGTCCTGTCACAGTATGAAACTTGCCATGGACAAACTCAGTACAGTACTAAGGATTCTATATGGTGTGAAATGGGAGGAGGTGGTCAATGTGCAGGTGACACCATGAATGACTGTATTGGGTGACACCAATTCTAGGGATGTCACTGCCTTGGAGTGTGGTGAAGTCTTCTTCTATGGTGGTTTTAAATCAGAGATTGGATGGCATCTGTTGGAGGTGTTTAATTGTGTCTTCCTGCATGGCAGGGTGTTGGACAAGATGGCCCTGTCGTCTCTTCCAACTCTATGATTCTAATGCCTAAACAAAACTTGGTAATTTTGGATTGCTTCGAATATCCTTCTTCGTAACACCCACCTCCCTTTACATATTGTACATTGTTTGAGATATGTATGTATCAGCAGAATTTATTTATTTTGTTATTTTAATATTCTGTAGGGACTGTAACGCTCTACATCTTACAAAAGCATTACAAGCCTTTCAAGAAGCACCATGATACTATTATGGAATAAGGCTTAGGCAGTTAGAACAAATTAGAAAAATCACACTGAATTTCTATGTGCCCCAAGCTAACTTTTTACTATTCCCAACAAAGAGTAAGGTTATACATCACCTAGTAGGCTTGGTCTCAACTTGTATTCTCTGCCCAAACTGTTAAACCAAATGTGGACTATTAAGTAATCATTCTATAAGCATCTAGAAAATAATGCATTGCTTATTAGGAGCTAGGATAGGACCAATCATGACCACCAATGCCATGGACATTTCAGAAAAGCACTTGCCAGTGCCTTTCAGAATTTCGTAGGTTGGGAAGATAGTACAAAGGATACTTGATAACTGACTGATATGACTGAAAACTGATCAATATGTAGAATCAGCATTTAGAGAGACTAAGGCCCGTTACAGACGGGCCCTTCCGGTGCCCCCGTCACGTGCTAGGGGTTGGCCGAGGACCTAGTGTCCACACCGGCCTCACCCCTAGGGCATAAACATGGCAGCGCCCTATACACACGGGCGCCGCCATCTTTACGCGCTGGACGCTTAGCGTCTGCACGTCACGCCCCGGATGTGATGCCGCGAGTGCGCGCGTAGTGCCTCGCGGCGTCCCATCCGGGGCACAAGAAGAAGCGCCATTTTGGCGCTTCTTCTTTGCTGCATCCGGGAACCGCGCGGTTTGGCTGCTGCGGTTCCCGGACGCAGCAACCGGCGGCGGCAGCAGAGCGCTGCTTTTCGGCGGTCTGTAACCTGCCTAAGTGAAAGAAAGAAGTTGGCAGCATGAGCTTTCATAGACTTCAGTCTATTTCTTACAAAATGAATCTGAGGAAACAGACTGAAGTCTATGAAAGCTCAGGCTGCCAACTTCTTTATTTCACTTAGTCTCAAAGGTGCTACAATATGCATATACCCAATAAGTCCTCATTAATCTTCATCAATCTGCAAGGAGGTCTTAACAGAGTGCTACATGGCTGTTTCCTAAATCCTGTGGTGTTCAAAAAATTTATGAACAACATGGATAAGAGTGTGGAAAGTATCCTTATTAAATTTCACAGAAAGTAAATAGGAAATAGGAAGGAAAAGTTAACATTATGAAAGTCAGAATCAAGATTTACTATGGCAAGATTCAAACAGTTAGCCAAAACTTACACAAGGGGAAATTCAGCAGAGATGAAGTTGAACCACAAGTGTGGATAGGAAAGACTTAGCCTGGCAGTAATGCATAAATAAGATCTAAATGTTTAATGCAATCTCAGGTTATATTAACCTCTAGCTCATGAGATGCAATGCTTCAGTGAATATCCCACCCTGTTATGTGTTAGTCTCTCCAAACATCTGGTAATCTATGCTTAGTGTTGTAACTTTTAGTACAGTGTATAAACCAAGTAGGATGTAACCAGAGCACAGCAATTAAGATGGTGAATAGACTGGAAATCAAAATTTTTAAGCAACAGTTAAAAGAGTTGGGTGCATTTAGCTTGAAGATGATTAGGTTAAGGGGAAACATGATAGTTGTCTTCAAATATCTGAAGGGTTTTCATAAAGAAGATGGAGAAAGGTTTTGGGGTTGTTGTTTTGTTGTTGTTTTTGTTTGGGATTTTTTTTAGTTGAAGTATTTGTGGGGTGTGTTGGTTTTTGTTTTGCTGTTGCAAGGTTATAATAGAAAAAATAGGAGAGCAATAGATTTCAAGAAAACATGAGAAATGTCTTAAAAGTAAGAACTTTAGAGAAAAATGTCTCAGGAGGAAATGGACTCTCCTTTGCAATGGATATCTAAAGAGAAGCTATTCAGATATCTTTCAGGGACACTTCAGAATTTGTAGATAATCTCCAAGGCTCCTTTCAGTTCTTTGATTCTATGAAAACAATTTCCATGCTAGCACACTCTAAATGGTTTCCCTATTTGTAACCAAATATAATATAGGAGCTTGAGGGTTTTCTACTTACTTCACAAAGCTGTCCAATAAATCTACATTCTTCCGGTCACTTATGAATTCCCCAATCATTTTCTTGTCAAGTCTAGGATTTTCCCGTAGCCACTTCGCCACTTCATTGTTATCCATGGGGGTTGTCAAGAGGCTTTTCTCCTGCAGAAACTGTATCCCTTTCTTTGGCTTTTGATTGAACTGTTCTGAACCACTTATTAGGAGCTTAAAAAGTCAAATAAATAGTATTAATTAAAACACTGTATACAGATTATATTACTCTAATAACAAATTAGTGCCTCTAACTTGCTTCCTATTTACATCAGGTATGGACATCTATGGCCTGTTACAGACTGCCAAAATAAAGCTGCTTCGGATCTCTTTGGAAGTATGCTATTTAAATGATGCATGGGTCCTAAGAGTCCAGAGGTCGCGCCAAAGCCATACTCCATTCCTAAGCACTGGAGTGCAGCTTTGGTACAGCTTCTGGATTCTTAGGACCCATGCATCATTTAAACAGCATACCTCCAAAGAGACCCAAAGCAGCTTTATTTTGGCAGTCTGTAACAGGCCTATGGTAGGTATGAGGGCCAATTTTTACCCAGAAAACCATCCAAAAATACAACCAAGAAGTGATCAGAATTCACTTCCAGTTTAAATTTCTGGAGTTCTGCAGCAGTTGTGGGGGTTAGGAAGATGTTACCTACCTGAATTGGCTAACAATTCAGCATTTTTTCTGTGATTCAGCATTTTTGACCCATCTGATGGCAATCTGAATCTGAATTTCATCCCTAAAGATAGGGGGGCTCAGGGACCCAAGGCAAATCAGGGAGGGAGACACAAAATAGCCCCTGGGGTATACTTTCCCCATCCCTAAGGTATACTGTAAGAAGATATGATAGTATCTACATCCTACCTTTTAAATCTGATAGCTGAATATGCTGCCCAAATTTAAAGTAGCATTGAAGAACAGTCTCTTCTGGCAGGCTTATCTAGATAATTTTTAAATTGTGAATTTTAAATGATAAATTTTAAATGTGGATTGTTTTAGAATATGTATGTCTTATTTGTCCTTTTAAACTGTTGCAAGTTTTAATTAAGGTGTTTTAATTGATGCTTGGTATTGTTTATTTGCTGTTTCCCACTTTGAACCATGGGGAGAGGCAGGTAAGAAATAACTACTACTACTACTACTACTACTACTACTATTATTATTATTATTCAAAGTATTATAGTGGTGCAGCACATCAACAAAATACAATTTTCTCTAAAAACTTAATGATTTTGAAAGTATGTTAGTTTCTTTTAAAAAAAACAATCAGGAATACTCTTGTCTCTTGAAATGGTAGCCAGCGGTAAAAGAAAAGGACATGTGATAAGTAGCAACTAGTGGTACAGGAACTTGTTCTCAATAAACACAAAGGCTCTAAATGCAAGCTTTGAGATACTGTAAGAGGCCCTGTTCTCTGTACTGTTTCCACAAGAAGCAGGGCCTTCACAGCGGAGACACCAAGACTTTAGAATGTTTCCCTGTATATCTACCATATTTCTTCATCATGTGCTTGCTGAAAGTGTATTTCAACAAGATTTTAGTGTTTAATCTAATATTGAAAAATTTCTTTGCTAACCATTTAATATTTGATGTCCTTTATTATATGGCTTTGAACAGCTTTTTAGTTTTATCTTCATATTATTCATTCATTGTTGCAAAGTCCCACTGGACTACTTTCAAAGAACAAAGAGATGTAGAAATAGTAATAATTAACAGTTCTATCACTCAGGATAACCTTGAATTAGAGGGTACCAAAGGTGATGCATTGCCTTTCTCCACACACAGATGATTATGCTACCTATTCCCCATTTCTTAAGTTTCCAGTTTGATTTATTCTTCACATACATTATTGTGTACAAAGGCACACGCTCACACTCCATTAAACCTCTCCTCTCAATTATTCCTGACAGGAGACAGTTCAGTCAAAATGTGTCAAACCAATATTTAGTCACTAAATATGTGTTAGATATTTGAGTAAACATCTTACACAGTAATCATTTGTGAAGACAAGAGCTAAAACCCAGAACCTAATGGTTTCCATCTATCATTGCTCCACATATATTGTTGCAAGCAACAGGAAAACTTTATAGGACTTATTCTTGGTGTAAGTATGCAAAAACTGTGCCCTGGACCCTCAAAACCTGGAGAGAAAATAGATATTCCTAATCACAGGACGCTGGGCCTGTTTTTAGAAAGACCTGTCTCTGATTATGTAGGAAAATTCATAAAATTCTAATTAGCTTCTTTTGTAAGCAGCAACCCAATTCCTGTAAATGTACAAATAAAAACAGGTTGAGCACCCCAATCCAGTAATTCGAAAACTTCCCAAAGCCGAAACTATTTGCTGCCAACTGCTCACTTTAGCATTTGAGGCAGTGGCAGCAACACTTCTGTTCATTTATCTCTCAGATCCTCAGTCTCTCTCCAGCCTTGCATCTCATACACAACACAAGTAGTGAACATATGAGATGCAAAGCTGAGAGAGATGAATGAGCAGAAGTGCTGCAGCCTTGAAGTCAGAAGTGAGTGGCTGGCAGCAAAAAGATGCAAACCTGGAGAGACACTGAGGACCTGCAAAAAGGCAGGAATCCAAGTGTAGTGCTCAACACAAATCCATGCCTTCCACTATTTCCCTATTTCACAAATCTTGTCTCTCTCCAGCCTCACGTCTCTCTCCAGGCTTCCAAATACAGTACAGGTACATAGCTACCTGTGTATTACAAATCCAATAAATAAATAAATAAATATCCAACTCCAAACACTTCTGGTCCCAAGCATTTCAGATAAGAGATATTCAAGTTGTATAATAAATCTAGACTATTCTTTGAAAAATATACAAGTAGCTACAAGGCCTGAAAAGTACAGCAGAAAAATGACACATTCATCTTTATGTTCTTCAAGTCGTGTGTGTGTGTGTGTGTGTGTGTGTGTACACTAAATTGCTGAGCCTGTACATGATTTGTATTTTAACCATTATTCATACTTGTCAGAACCTAGCTTCTAAAGCTCAGGAATATATAATATAAGTGGATAATGTCATAAGAAGTTACCCAAGAGAGGGTTAACTAAAAGGTTGTGTGTGACTAGAGATCCAATACAAACACTTATGTGAACTTTACCAAAGCACCAAAATAAATGTCAGTCTTCAGTTGCTGCCCATCACTAACAGGAAGCAACACTTCAGTGACTGTGACACTAGAATGTATGGATATGTACAGTACAGCATCCTCCTTTGTTCCTCTGGCAGAAGCTTACATTTTAGTAACTGCGACATGAATGTTCAATTACTAGCCATAAACATTCAAGATATGAAGAATAAAAACATCACATAAGAATATACCATCTTCAAGTAGTTTCAGAAAGAAAAGTTTCACAGAAGGCAATCTTCCAAAGTGCACCTCACACATTTGTTCATTAAGTTACTAAGAGTCCATCACATAACTGAGACCTCTAGAAAAAGAGACACGGTGCTCAGTTTTCTAATCAATACCATATGAATAAAAACTATTCCACATTGTATTATATATCCTATGCTGCTGACAAAAACAAGCCCTTTCACAATACCTTCCTGGACCAACTCTCTTCCTTTATTAAAAATTTAGTTGAAAAGCAATGGAGAATATGACTATACAAAAACAAACAAACAAACAAACAAAACCTGGATATCAGAAATAATTGAAGTCTGTTTATCTATTTATTAATTAAAATATTTATATTGCATCCTATATCTCAGGGCAGGATACAATAAAACATGTTAGAACAATTTAAAATGATAATATTTTAAAAGACTAAAAGCATATTTAACCATTTAAAATCATGTTAAACAAGAGAGAGTTATTTACATCTCAGTATTCTAGGTGAGCCTTCCAAAATCCCAGAAGGTGACCAAAAAAAAAGGGGGGGAGTGAAAAAATTCTACAAAACAAATGAGTTCATGGGAGAGTATTAAAATAACTATGTATTCAATGGAGACAACTAATCTAATCTAATCTATCTATATATCTAGAGCAGTGAGATGAAGCAGGATATACAAATTAAGGAACCTGAGAAAACTGTTAGTGATACCCATTAAATTATTATTACTCACGTGCCAGAACTGAGAGAGAAGTATTTATTTTGCAAAGCAGGCCATAAAGATTCAACTGCTTTTTAATATCGCTGACTAAATTATGCATCTGGGGAAGCAGACCAAAGGGTGAAACAGATGGGCAAAATAAAGCAGTTTCCAGATGCTTTGAAGGTGGGGTGTTTAAATGACTCACACCTCGAAAGCAGCTTGAAACCGGACGGAAGCTGAGATCCCAACCAAAGCCAAGGTTGACGCCATTCCTGTGTGGTCAGCCTGTACTTATTCAGCCCACTTGGGAGCGGGCAATGTGGGCAACAGGGTTTTTGCCAATTTTCAGAAAAAAACACAGAGCTGCTTTTTTCTGTCCATGTGTTCCGCCCTCAAGTCTATAAAAGCTTATGATACAACTTCTTTCATAGTTAGTTTCAAAGGTGTTACAATACCTCTTTGCATACTGACATTCCAGAGTACCACCCTCTCTACTCTCTCATCCATCCAGTCTTAAGAGTAAGCACAAAGAGTCATGTCTGCTGGAATTTTGTAAGTTCTATTATATTGTTTTGCTTTGCTTCATCCTTTAGATCCTTTGCTATATGCCCCTAAGCTTTACCCTCGACTTATCCATGGTTCATAGCAAAATCCATAATTTGGGCCCCAAAACTTGCCCTCGACTTATACATGAAGTCGACTTATAGTCGAGTATATACGGTAATACTATTCTTAAAATTACTATTGAAACAAGACTATTAGTTAGTCCATTAAAATCAATAGAAATTAGGTTGGTTATGACTAATGTTTCACTCATTTCAATGGGTTTGCTCTAGGTAGAATTAAAATTGAATATAACCCATTTATGGTTAACTATGACAGTTGATATAATCTGGATTTTTATGATGACATTTACACCTACAATTATAACTAATATATTACTTATATTACTTAGGATAAAGTAGGACAAACATAGGCAACTATTATCATGTTAAGAATATTATGATGGATAATTCTAGGGAAGTTGGGGTGGAATATACATTGAAAACATAGGTGCATGATTTGCTGTATGCATTAAGATAATAGTAAATTGGTATTAATTTAGTGTACAGTTCTGTCAAAGTATAATATTAACAGTTTAAAACATGGCTATTTAAGAATACATGTCTCACATATTTAAAGAGAAAAAGAAAGGAAGAAAGAGAAAAATAAATATCACAGCACCTTTAAGATTGTTTTTTATTTTAGCATGAGCTTTTGTGGACATAAACTGACTTCTTCAGATGCAGTACTGAGTGGTACAACATTTGAAGAAGGGAGTGGTTAAGCATTTCCATATTTAAAGAAGTATAGTACTATAGCCACATATTTAAAGACAGTTTCTGATATACTTAATAAAACAAGCAGAGCAAAGAGTAGCTATTGTTACTATTATAACTTCTAGAATTTCATACTTTGGGCATTGAAACAAGCAGGCATTCTTCTTTATATGTTTTTACAAGACACGTAAAACATTTTTTCAAGTTACATTGGGTGGTTCCTCTGATATGTTTTTTTTTTAAATAGGTTGTTTTAGTTATTGCCAGGTAATTTAATTTGCTCGCTTAATTTAACTGTTTTTAAAATTCTATTATAAGATGGTTTGAGCATTCCAAAAAAAGGGCAGGGTATATTTTAAATAGTAAATTTATCAAGATTTTCCAATGCCTTTATTCTCTTTTTCACACAAACAACAACCTCTCTCTATCCACATCTTTTCTGATTCTTTGCTCTTGTAAATACTCAAATTAAATCCTTCACAAGTTCTCCTTTTCTTTCTTACTGCTTCCTATCCATTGAAACCTTCCTGGAATGTACCTCACTTTCTTCTTTTTCTATGTTATGACATTTCTCCTCTAGCACAAGAGAAATTTCATGTTCCTACTCTCTTCCTCTGGCATAGTCAAATTCCATATTCCTATTCTTCTCAAATAACCAGTTGTTGTTGTTGTTTTACTGTAAGCCTAAAGCAGGGGTAAAGAAAGTGCAGTACACAGGTAGACTCCCCCCATCATCATTTTTAAAACATGTTTTTAAGCCCAAAACCCTACCCAAACTAGCATAAAAACATGTTTTGACTATGAAGATTTTCACACCAGCGCTTATCGTGGGGTAAGCACTGGTGAAATAATGTTACTTGCAGTTGACTGTGAAGCACACTGGAGAAACTGCAGATGTAACAATCCCACCCACCCACCCTCTGAAGCTGCAAACCTCTGATCTAACGGAAGTGTCTATGCCTTTACTGTACATACAACACCTACTTACTATAGATGTTTCATGAACAACAGATCATACCTTTTTTTTACTCTTGATCATTATCAATTCATGTGTTGTAGGCAGTAAGCAGGAAAAGCGAGTAGGCTTCCTCGGAATGTTTTTTTCTGCTAAAATCAAAAGTAGATTGCTTTCTCAGTGGATTC
Source organism: Sceloporus occidentalis (assembly GCA_023333645.1). Taxonomy (NCBI): domain Eukaryota; kingdom Metazoa; phylum Chordata; class Lepidosauria; order Squamata; family Phrynosomatidae; genus Sceloporus; species Sceloporus occidentalis. Next base: position 123,341,426 of record JALMGF010000002.1, on the reverse strand, counting down.
TTACAAAACAGCACTGTTCATTACATGCAATAAAATAACCTCCTCTTCCTCCCATACCAAACTAGCAGCAGTGCCTTTTTTATTACCATGAAATATGAAGAAAGGTTTTTCTTAATAAAGCAACAGAACCTTGCAATTTAGCTGCAAACTTTCAAAGGACTGCTTGACACATAGAAACAGCTGTTGGGATGCAAGTAAAACATGTTACATCACATAAAGTGCACAATAAGCACAAATAGCTGTTAATATGTTTTAACATGTACTGTTGTAACTTATGAAATAATCCAGATAATTTCACATCATTGTTAATTTGTTTTACAAATGACTGCACTTAATGATTCAGTTCAAGTAAATGTGCATTATTTATATTGTTCACTGTTCCAAGGGTGCATATGGTGTAGTCCTAGCTATGCTATGTTTATCCATGGTATAACAGCTGCAGAGAAACAAGAAAAAGAAAGAAAACACACATGGTATCCACTGTACTTTAATGTTGATCAAGAATCAAATTTACCTGCATCACTTCCCACTTCCAAATTCATGTGGTTTGTCATCAAGCAACCATTAGTGGGTTGACATGTGTCTGGTAATTCTGTAGTGGCTGACTTGCCTTCTACTATTATCCCCTCAACAACTACAAAGAACAGAAGATAATTAGAGTTATCAAGGATAGTGTTATGGTCACCATGATATTCTTCAGAAAACAGACAATCAAGAACTGTTCTGATATGACATTACTGAGGCAAATAATCATAAGCCATATGATGCTATGTACAAAATTAAAATTGGAAATGATACACAGAAACCTTGTTGAAAAAATCTTACTGAAGATACACTGCCAGGTTTAAGAGATTTGGGACCCTAACACTGAAGCTACACATTTACAGAACACAACAGCTGCCTTTTCTTGAATGAAGTTAGGAAAGACAGACAATACTATAAAACAAAAAGTTCTTACTAGAGCTTGTTTCTCTGACAGTACCAGTAGTTTCTGTGTTTGGCCTTAGTGTTGCTTTCTCTTGCTGGTATATGTTGCTGAGTACTTTGGCTTGACACTGTGCTTCAGTTCTATCTATCACTGTCAGCAATGCTTCAAGGGATAGCAGGTGAGTAGTGTATAATTGTCCAGAAACAGGAAATGCATTCTGAAAAAATCAAGCATAGGTAAGCATTAAATTACATCTCCCATTTCTAGAGGATAATTAGACAAGAATTGCAGCTCAAAATTCCACAAAAACATGTAAACCTTCATACATCCCAGTCCTCAAAAACCATCCCCATGCAAATAATGTGTGTTTCTTCTCAATATTATATATAGCTTGCTACAGACTGCAAATGTTCATTCAGTCCCTGGTGCAGATTCATGCTTTTGTGGTGGGGGGCACTGATGTTGTATTTATACCTTTGTATCCAGCAGAAAATATCTAAGATGCTCACTCACAAACATACTGTATATGTTCTCTGCTATCTAGAGTGTAGATATCTGCCAGAGATCTAGAGTTATTTGCAGTTCACTGGAATTAGTAAGCTGTAGGTTTCCAAATCTCTGAAGATGTAAACTTCTCTTAAATAATAATAATAATAATAATAATAATAATAATAATAATAATAAATTTTATTTATATATTTTAACATAAACACCACTGACAAGCAGCTCTGCTTTTTGTAAAGTAAATATGACATAAGAAAACCCATGATTGGATTCCCCACTGTTATTCATAAATTAAGAGAGACAGGATGTTAACAGAATCGGATGTATAGTATAGCATCCTTTCCCTTGTTCTCTTATTCCAATTTCAAACCTACTATGCACCTCATGGGGGGAAATACGCAGGTTAAGTACACTTCACACACATCCCCTTAAGACATATACATGGGTTTTATTTTATTGTTCAAGAAGCACCACACCTAGCTATGCCCTTATCTTCTGCTGTACAGAGATGTGTGCAGTTCTATTGAAAAGAAAATAGCAAAGTAATTTGTTCCAAGACCTTGGACAGCAGCTTGGTGAGATCTTCAAATAGATTAGCACAGTAATAATCACAGTCATAGTTGATGTAGAGCTCAGTGACAAAACTAGGTATCCTCCAGAGCTGAACTATGGCCTCTAGTGCCATCTCCTTCATCTCATAGGGCATCTTAGGATTCTCCACAGTGATGATCTCCATCAACTTCTTTATGTACATCTAGCAGAAAAAGATACAGGATACAAAAGAAGGCAGAGTTCTTAATTTTGCGTATGATAGTTTTTGTGTTCACCTCCACCACTTTTTAAAGTGAAGATGGTACAGTATACATCCACATACACACTTTTTTCTATTTTAGAGACAGAGAGAGATGAAACAGCCACAATAGCTTTGCATCTGGAACCATGGAGGAAATAGGGCAGAAAGGGTTTCAAAGATGTACACCAGCAATTGTTACTGTTATTAATTTTTTACCATGCAAATACAAAGCACTGCATCTTTCATGGACAAGAAAATACTACTACAATAAATCAATAAAAGCACAAAAATGCTACCATATACAGAAAATGCATATTATTGTGGTATCATTGCCCAAATATGGGAAGTGCAAAAATATTTCAAACAAATATGCCTTCATATAGAATGAAATATTCTGTTATCCAAAGACACAAGGAGGATCAGGAATATACTGAGGTCGGAGAAAGAGAATCTTCCTGTCACTTCATTTCTTCTACTTGACCACTGTGGTTGTTCATACTAAAAATCCCAGTGAAGGCTTGGATTCCATGTTGAAAGAGAAGCAGGATAAAAATAAAAATAAAGGTAGTTGTGCACCTGTGTATTGCCTCCATGGAGACAACAAACATACAGCCACCACATTAATCACTGGGCTGGGTCTTCTCAGCCAAAATGCCTATCCATCCCACAGGACACTTCACTTTTGCAGGTTTTATCAATGGAAATGCAGTCAAGTTTGTGGGGTATTCAAGTATGGTGCTTTTGAGGAGGGGTGAACGCATGCTCTGCCACTTCGAGTGAGCCTCCAAATATGTCACTTTTAATATTCCTCAAGTCTAAGACTGTCAACAAGTTAAACAAATCAGACACTGCCATAAGGAGGGACCACTCAAGGAGGATACCAAAGTAGTAAGGGGGATGTGCACCCCTTAAAGCAATGTCTGATTGGACATTGCCATAGGGAGGGGGCACCAAAGTAGCAGGGGGGATGTGCACCCCTTAAAGCAATGTCTTATTGGACATTGCCATAAGAAGGGGCACCAAAGTAGCAGGGGGGATGTGCACCCCTTAAAGCAATGTCTGATTGGACATTGCCATAGGGAGGGGACACCAAAGTAGCAGGGGGATGTGCACCCCTTAAAGCAATGTCTTATTGGACATTGCCATAGGAAGGGGCACCAAAATAGCAAGGGGGATATGCATCCTTTAAGGCAAAATGATGTTTAGTTCAGCTCATTGCTACACAGACTCAGACTTGTTTATACTGACACAGCTGAAGCTTTGATACCCAGCTACCACTGAGAAAACTTCCTTTACAGGTAATGTCCCACAGCTGTCTGGGACAAGACCACTGTCATTACTATCTACAGGAGGACTGAACTTTAGACTCATGGTGCAGTGCTAGCTATGCCATGTTTATCTATTGAATATGATTGGTGTCAAATTACCAAATGGATTGAATCAATGCTATTTTGATATTACAAAGAAAGGAACTTGAGAATTCTGTAGACACCTCTGATTTCTCATCATGTCCGAACTTCTTAGATAGCATTTCTATTACAACTTTTAAGAAAGTCACAAACTATTTAAATTATCAGTTTCAAACATATATATAATTATATTTTTTAAAGACTCACCTCCAGTTGGAATTTCAGGTGCTCTCTCATATTCTCAAAAAGGAGGAAACAAACCCTAAGCGAAGCTGAATACAAATTAAGCCGCTCCACGCTCAGTAACTGAGGAGGAATTTAAAAATTGGAAGAAGATTACCATAAATATATTCGAGATCAGAAAGGTAATGTATTTGCTTTCCTCTAATCTGGAAAGCAAATCAAAATCAAAGTTGCCTTAACAGAAAGACATATCAATACTTCACAAGAATAAGTTGTTTTAAACTCACTTGAAAAAGGTATCGACATAATTCTTCTTTCACAAGTCCTAAGAGAGATGGGAAGTTTGCGACAGAAGCCAACTCCAGAGCAACAGTGAGCAGTTGTAGTCCCATGTGGATCATCACCTCAGAGTTGTGTCGGTCATGTGGGTTTGTGAGGGAAATGAGGAAGCGAAGTAATTCTCGAATGCAGGGCAAGCCATATGGGACTAATGCTGTTCCTAGTGGGGGAGAGGAAAACGAGTAGAAAGTTGTTACAACTACAATACTTCTGCTCCAAACTCTTTCCAATTAGCCCTAAAATATAAAATTATTTTGACAGTGGCAAGTCAAATCCTTTCTTCCTTCTTTATAGAGAGGAGGGTGCATAAAAACAGAAGACTCTGCACTCACCTTCTTTCTGAGAACACTGAGTAAACCGCACTCCCCGAGGATTGACATAGTCCAAGTCATGAACTGAAGCAGAGTCTGAATGTTCAGCCACAGATGTGCATTCCTCAAGAACCTCTGGAATTGACTCCACTGAGGTGCATGGAGTCTTTTCCTCTCGAGGGCATTCACTCTTTAGCAATAAAGACAAAAAGAAAAGAAATTAATATAGATGAACATTGTTGTATGAACACCTGATTGACACAAGCAACACCATGTACATAAGTACAGTTAATATTAAGGACAGAATTACTCTTCTGTTTTTGTCATTCTTTAACCAAAACGTACCCAAATACAGTCACCCTCCTAACTCGCGGATCTGAGATCCGCCCCTCTATTATGCGCGGAAGAGCAACCTCTGTTGTTCCTAATGGTGCATGCACCGAGGGGCACACCCTATTCAAGCTTATGAGGCTTGACTACATGGGAGCGTCCGTTTTTGCGGGGAGGTCCGGACGGTGTCCCCCACGCAAACAGAGGGACAACGGTAGTTTAAGCACAGTGTTACTTGCACCCTCTTTAAGAGTAACTCCAATCATATGCCCTATGGAGCAGTTCAGAGTCACTGTTCAAACTACTCTGGCAGATACTAATGCTTCAAGTGGAAATAATTTTCAAAGTCTAGCCCACTGGAATACATTTGTACCTGATGTTCCAGCAGCTCTCTGCCTCCAGGTTCTGTTAAAGGCATTGCTGTACTGATTTCCAAAGGACTGACCATTTGCAAGTCAGTAAGATCTTCCTTTGAGCTGATCCGGGAAGAAATATCTACACCACTATCAGTAGAAGGACTGACTGCAGAAGAGGCATTTTCTGAATTTCCAGATGAGATGGGAGAAGGTACATCAATGAAATTAACTCCACCTGTTGATAAGAGCAACAGCAATATATTAGCCACACACCCAATATTAGCTCAGGGTCACATTCTTAAGTGTATACAAGCTGTACATTGCACTCCACTGATTACTTCAGTTGGTGCATAACACAGTGGTCTGCTCCTCTGGAACTGGTTGCAGAACACATATTACTCCACTGGGATTCACTAGTTCCCTGACATGTTCTAAGCATAATTTCAGGTGCTGGTTTTGCCTTACAAAGTCTTCAGTGACTTGTGCTCCACTTACTACAAAGGCCCCTGGGGAAAAGCCAGAAAGAGACTTTGGGGAAAAGGAATTTCTTGTTTCTCAGAAAATTCTTTAAAAAGTTAAAAAGCTCCAGGCCAAAAACAATCATATTTTGAAAGATAAACCATGCCCCCTAGAGGCCTTAGAAGTACAATTCATTGGGATTTCTTGAGCTGATGAGTCGGATATTGCCTCAGGTAATATGCTGGAATCTTCTCTGAGGGTCTACAACAATAACAACAAAGGCTACTTAGCTTTCTCTTCTCATTTTACGTTCAGATTACTACACCTTCCTCATAATTAGGCCAGAGATGAAACAAGAAATAAAGCAAAATATCAGGGCGACAATAATTAACTTTTTTGTGTTGCAGGTTCACAAAAACAGGCAAAGCAAGAACATAATGGAATGGTCTTTCCACCAGTGAATATTATTGGTAGAGAAAATTCTCCCATTCTTCTTCAATTCCCTCCTTGATTACATCCCTCTTGCATTACTATAACACACTGTACGTGGGGCTGGCTTTAGAACTATTCAGAATCTTCAGCATATCCAAAATGATGCAGCCAGGCTGCTGACCAGGAACATACAGTGGGCCCTTGCTTTACGTTGGGGATCTGTTCCGGACACACACACACACACACACACACACACACACACACACACGTGTAAAGCAAAAAACGCTTATGCTTGAGCCCCATTATATCCAATGGGGCTCGTTTTCGCTGCGCGGCCACACACGCCATTTGCAAGCCCCATTGGATATAAATGGATATGCTGAAAGCCGCTTATAAGGAGCCTGCGTATGGCGCGGGCTTACTGTATAACTCTCTTTTTGAAACAGCTACTGGTTCATTTCCAGGCACTATTCTACATGCTAATCATGACCTATAAAGCCCTATATAGCTTGTATTCAGACTATCTGAAAGCCTTATTTCCTCATGTGGGCCTGCTTGTGTTTACTATCGTCATAGGAGGGCTTTTTCTCATTCCTCCAAGCTTCCAGGCTCATTTCCCAGGAAAAGACATTTCCAGCTGAACATTAGGAATCTCCTGACAGAAAGAGCTGTTCGACAGTGGAACACATTCCTTTGGCAAATTGTGGAGTCTTCTTCTTTGGAGGTTATTAAACGGAGCCTGGATGGCCATCTGTCAGGAGTGCTTTGATTGTGTGTTCCTTCATGGCAGGGGGGTTGGACTGGATGGCCCTTATGGTCTCTTCTAACTCTATGATTCTATTTGGTGAGGTCATGGGAGAGAGCCTTTGAGGTGGCTGCTCCAAGGCTATGGAAAGTGCTCCTGATTGACATCCTTTCTGCCTTCCCATTTAAATGGGTAGGTTCTTCCAGCCAGGTACTCTGTCATTGAGCTGGTAAGGGGAAGTGAGTGAGGGGACAGAGTGGCCTTAGTTCATAGGATTCATAATCTTACCTTAGCCAGGATACCTGACCGGAAAACAGACCACTTCGAGTGTATGTACCTAAGCTTTAAGACTGATAGTTTGGGGATTCTGTTAGTATACCATCCACCCCATTATCTAACAGACACCCTAACCGAGCTGACACAACTGGTTTCAGAGTTGTTGTTGGAGTCGCCCCAACTTTCAGTCCTGGGTAACTTCAACATTCCACTCAAGACCAGTTTGTCAAATCTAACAGGTGCAGCTCGGGAGTTCATAGAGTCCATGACAAACATGGCCCTATCCCGATTGGTCGTCGGGCCTACACGCTGTGCAAGTCATATGTGGTCTTTGGTACGGAGGTAATCAAGACCACCACATTGTCCTGGACGGATCATTTCCTAGTCAAAGTTGAACTGAGAGCCACTGTCTGCCCTGTTGGGGGTGGAGGACCAATTAGAATGGTCTGCCCTCAAAAGCTAACGGAACCAACTGGATTCCAGAAAGCCCTAGAGGGTTTAATAGTTGGTAATGCCGGGGATTCTTGAAGCCTTGGGGAATACCTGGAACAACCATCTTACCAGGGCTATTGACACAATTACTCCCAACCTTTCCAACCCACTTCTAACCTTCAGCCATGGTATACCGAAGAGTTTAGGAATATGAAGTGGGCTGGACAACAACTAGAGAGCAACTAGCAAAAAACTCGACTCTTGTCTGACAAGACTCACCATAGGAAATTTCTTTGTTCCTAGAGAGAGGCAATACATGCAGCGAAGACATCCTTCTCCTCTGCATGTATTGTGTCTGCAAATTCTTGTCCAGCAGAACTGTTTAGGGTGGTAAGCAAACTGACACAGATCCCATCTGTGCAGAACCCATTATTCAACCTGACAACAGCCTACTGTGATGTGTTTAACAATCTCTCACATAAAAGCTGATTTGGACGCCGATGTTTTAGCAAAATGGAATGATGAAGTGTCCAACAACTCCGTGGATGAGATTATACTGGATCAGTTTGGGTTTGTGAGTACTGCTGATGTAGATGAGCTTCTTAGTTGTGTGAAGAGGATGTTTCCCTTAGGGAAGGTCAATTCTACCTTGTTCGAAGGAAGTGGCTGTTAGGCCGCTTCTGAAAAAATCTTTCCTAGACTCTCTAAACAGCTATAGATCAATACCCCATCTGTCATTTTTAAGTAAAGTGATTGAAAGGGCTGTTCCCCTCAGCTCCAGGTTGTCTGGGATGAAACTGAGAATCTAGATGCATTTCAAACTGGCTCTAGGGCAGGATATGGAGTTGAGACTGCCATGGAAGTGTGACCCTGTTGGTGCTATTAGACCTCTCAGCGGCTTTTGACATGACTGACCATGACATCCTCTAGGAACGCCTGAGAGAGTTAGGAATTGGAGGCATTGCATTTCAATGGTTCTGTTCCTTCCTCTTGGGCAAATTCCAGAAGGTGATGCTCGAGGACAGTCGTCTGCAAAGAAGGAGCTTAATTGTGGCGTCCCTCAAGGCACCATCCTGTCCCCGATGCTATTCTATATATACATGAAGCTGCTGGAAGAGATCATCCGGAGACACGGGGCGGGGTGTTATCAGTACGCTGATGACACTCAAATATATTTCTTCATGTCTCGGTCTACAGCTCTGACTATAGATGGCATGTCTCCTCTCAATGAATGCATAAAGCGGTAATAGACTGGATGACGAAAAACAGACTAAAACTGAATCCAGACAAAACAGAGGTATTCACAGTAGGGGCCCCTAATCCAGGTATTGTGATACAACCACCAGTTCTAGACGGGGGTCACACTCCCCTCAAAGGACTGTGTTCGCAGTCAGGGGGTGCTCCTAGACTGATCGCTCCAGATGACAAATCAGGTAAATGTGAGGTCAGGAGTGCTTGCTATCAGCTTCAGCTGATATCCCAGCTGTGTCCTTTCCTGGAAGTGTGGGACCTGGAAACTGTGGCACATGTGCTGGTAACCTCACAACACGCTCTACAGGGGGCTACCCTTGCGCTTAGTCCGTAAACTTAGTTCAGAACATGGCAGCCAGGTTGGTCACTGGTAAAACCAGAAGCGATCATATAACACCTATTTTAAAATTGCTCTACTGGGTGCCCACTGGTTTCCAGGCGCAGTACAAGGTGTTGGTTATGACCTTTAAAGCCCTAAAGCCAGCTTGAGTGGAGGAAGAGGGAGGACTCCAAGGAACCACCCACCCCCAGGACTCACAGCAGCTTTAGCAGCCAGGCAAGGCCTTAAAAACCCTGCCTGAGAAGCTTTTCCAGCAGCAGAGCCAGCTTGAGTGGAGGAAGAGGGAGGACTCCAAGGAACCACCCACCCCCAGGACTCACAGCAGCTTTAGCAGCCAGGCAAGGCCTTAAAAACCCTGCCTGAGAAGCTTTTCCAGCAGCAGAGCCAGCTTGAGTGGAGGAAGAGGGAGGACTCCAAGGAACCACCCACCCCCAGGACTCACAGCAGCTTCAGCAGCCAGGCAAGGCCTTAAAAACCCTGCCTGAGAAGTTCACTCAGAGATAGAGACTGTGCAAGAGGAGGGTTTAAACTCCCCTGAAGGCACCAAACTCTCCTCTCTATTTTTTTTGATGGTGTAACAGAAATTTCAGGAAACTTAAATTTCTAGGATTGGCAGAGCAATAGGATTGGCAAGAGGACCTAGTAATTGAAAATCCATAAGTTTATTTCCAATTGTCGACAAAGGAAAACAATGAACTCAGTGGAATTCAAGTTCCAAAAGCTGAGACCCCGAACAAGACAAAATGGCTCTTTTTATATTATTCAAGACAAAGAAGCTTCTTCAATACACCTGATTGGCTAATTACAATTTAAACATACAGAATTCTTACAATCAGAACAAAAATACATGCATACATTAAAACTGCATCATCACTCCTGACCCCCTCCTGTAGGAATTCAGTGGCTTTCCTCCTAACCTTGCTTCTGAATGTCCTTATCTCAGTACATTATGTTATGTCTTTTTTATTGGTGCCAGCTTCCATCCAGGTCAAGATGCACTCATTATTCCTTTGCTCTAGTTTTTCTAAACTCCAAGCCTTTATTTCAAAAACCATCTCTCTGGCTGACAAAGGTGACTCCGTTTTTCTATAGCTTTTTTATTTCAACAAGGAATATTTCCACCACAATGGGATGTTGAAATAACGAGGAAATAGTAAAGTAAAGTAACTTACTACCAAGATAATAAATAACAGTTAAGTTATCTACTAATTAGTTGGAAATAAGGAATTTGGGAAACTTGTCTTTCCTTTTTCTCTTTTCTTCCCCAAAGGAAAAAAAAACTATTTGTATATCCCCTTTCTCTCTTCCTTCCCCCTTCTCTTCGTAAAATAGTGTGATTATGGCAGATAATAACAATTTAGAGAAAACAAAGGCCCTTACTCCATCTAATTCAGCAATGTACTCTGACCAATTAAGAGTAAGAGAGACTCATACCTACTTATTAGAGGAAATAAAGAAAATTAGCTCAGATCTAAAAACAGAAATAGCAGCTAAGATCAAGGAGGAAATAAATTGCTTAAGAGAAGAGATTAAAATGGATATACAAAAAGAATTGAATATTTTTAAAGACAGCATGACAAAAATTACTGGAGAAGTCAAATCACTTAATAAAAAAATCACTGAGATTCAAGAGAAAACGGAGGTGTTAGAAAAGAAAGTAGAAACCTCAGAAGAGAAACAAACCCAAGATGAATATTACAAAGCTAATTTAGAATTACGGCTACAAAGAAAGGCAATAAAACTAAGAGGTCTAAGTGAACAATTGAACGAAAACGTAACAACAAGAATTATTTCAGAACTAGCTCACTTTATTGACTGGTCAGAGGATCAGTTAGACTCAGAGGTGGATAAATTGTACAGGGTGGACTCATGGGCTGCCAAAAATAATAACCTCGCGAGAGACATTATGGTTTTTTTTGTCAGGGAAAGGGTGAGAGATTTAATATTAGAAATAAGCCAAAATAAGAAATTTGAATTGGAAGGTAATGAGATTAAGATATTTAGGGCAATCCCAGCACAAATATTGAGGAAAAGGAGGGACTACACAATTTTAACAGAATACCTAAGACACAATAATATCAGGTACAAATGGGAAAAAACAGAAGGGGTCTCCTTCACCTTTGAAAGAGAAAGATTTGTGATTAACTCAGAAGAAAAAATGAAAGATTTTTTAATCAACAATAAAAAGGAACAGAAAACTGGGGAAACAGAGGAAAGGAAGAAGGAAAGAAAAAGAAGGAGGAACAAGCTAGGGAATATAGAGGTGAAGGAGGGGAATGGAAAAAACCAGGAAACGAAGACTTCAGAGGAAGAAAAAGATAGTTCAGAGGAAACGGACAGATCCTCCTCAGAAGGAAGAGAAAGTGAACTTGAAATAGATTTAGAATTGGTGCAAGCTAAAGCTCAGAAGCAGAAAACGAGAAGCCAAAAGGGAAATAGTGAGAAAAAAGGGGAGCAGACAGAAAATAGGAAGGGGAAAAGGAAATTAAGGAAAAATAGAAGAATAAGGCATTAAATAAAGTTGTGTTAAATAAAAGAAATAATGGTAAACAATTTATTGTCATGGAATATCAATGGGGTAAATTCCAAATTCAAAAGGAGAAGAACTTTTCATTATCTCGCGAAACAAAAAGCAGATATTATTTGCATTCAAGAGACACACATTAAAGAAAAAGACAGGCATGTTTTGGTAATTGCTAAATTAAGAAAGCTTTTTACATCCTGTAATGAATAATGAGTGATGATTACTGTTATATATGTCGATGAATGGAGAAAGAAAAATACCTGTTAAAGTTCATACTCTAATTATGTAAATATCCAAATTTAATTTTAATTGTTAATATTCAAAGCAGAGAATCATTTACTATTGCTTGATAATAATTATGCCGCTACATGTGATGAATCTTATAGCAGAGAGGGTGGGACGGGGGATATGGTGTTGGGTGAGAAAATAGAAAAATTTGATCAAGAATTTATAAAGTGTAAAGTTTATTCGCTTTTGTCATTATTATTTTTCTGTACATGACATTTATGTTATATCTTGATCTAATAAAAATAATTTTTAAAAAAAGCCCTAAATGTCTTGAGACCAACCTATCTTCAGGACCGCCTGCACCTGTACAATCCACCCCATGCTCTCCGGTCCTCTGGGAGGAACTGAATGCAGCCTACAAAAACTAGGCTGACTGCTACCACCCGGAAGACCTTTCCTTCAACCGCTCCCAGATTATGGAATGCCCAGCCGGAGGAGATCCGTCAGATTATCAATTTAGGCAGCTTTAAAAAGGCTGTCAAGACGGATCTCTTCCGGCAGGCCTTTCCTGAACAGCAAACCCAGCCACCAACTGAACCATCCCTCTGAATACGCTGTAGCCCCATTTGCTCACTTTTGTTCACTTTCAAGTATGTTTTTAATAGTTAATTGTTTAACTGAGGTTTTAGGGGAGGGTGGGAATTATTGGGATATAAGGTTTTGTATGTATTCTTTTAACTGTAAGCCACCTCGATTGTCATGGGAGGGAACCTAGCTGGGGAGAGGTTGTAGGGCAATCTGTTGCCCTTTCCGGCCTCCCCCGAGCTCGGCTTTCTCCTGGGGAGGGAGCCCAGCTGAGGAGAGGCTTCAGGGCGATTGGTTGCCCTTGCCAGCCTCTCCCCAGCTGGGCTGCTTCTTGCAGAGGCAGCCCGGTTGGGGAGAAGCTTGGGTCAAGCACCGTACTGATCCGGGATTATAAACCCACCCAGGGTTTTTGGGTCAGTAACTGGCATGTGGCTCTCAATAAGCATAAAACTGTGTATTTATTGATACCCATTCTGTTTTGGCTTTTGTAATGGTAGCATCCTTGGAAAGTGCGTTATGTAAAAAATGACATAACATACCCCAACCAGAAATATACACCACATGGGCAAACATATCATTGAAGTCAACCTTCCACTCATTTATTACACTCCTAAGCCTTATACAAATTAGGACTCTGCTCCTATACATTAATTAAATTCATATTCAGAGATGTTCTTCAAAGTTCCCCTGCTCAGGTTAGGCATATAACAACCCATGGAAGAGCCAGATAAGAGTCCAATTCTTCAGTGGAACACACCATTTGAAGAATTCTTTCCTCAAAGAGGCCTGCCTGGGGCATGCATTTTAATGTATATTTATTTATTTTTAACATGGTTCATTTGTATATTTATTTTTGTTTGTGTAAATCAAACTGAAGAGTACTACATATTTTTAAATAGATGTTAATAACATTTTAAATAACAAATTTAAAGAAAATTTTAAAAAAGCAACTACTTGTCATACCTGTACCATTGGCAGCAGGTGGTTCTGTTCCTTGAGATGCTTTGGTTACGTGGCAAGAATTCCTTGGTGATTTCTTCTGCTTTTTCCATTTTGATGAGTCACTCATTCCGCCTGCTCTCATTTTCAGCTGTGAACAGCAAACATACAGAATGTCTCAAGTGGCCTAAAGAATGGGAGCAGCATTCCATTGAGTCAACCCTAGAGCCCTATAACCTGCCAATCTGTACAAGTATTCCATCTCATGAGCTCAGGATCCAACCTGATCTCAAGTGGAAATCAGTTACCATGTCTGTTAATGTAATTTATAAATAGTATACAGTGTGCCCTTCCCTTACGCAGGGATCCGTTCCGCCCCCCCCCCAGCGTAAAAGAAAAAATGCATAAAGTCAAGCCCCATTAGAAGCAATGGAGCTTGTGCCCGCGGCATGTCCCATTACCTCTTCCTGGCACGCCGAGGCTTCTTCTGGCGCAGGCTTCCAGCATACACTGGAAGCCACTTAAGCCATGCCCGCATATAACATGGGCAAACTGTATAAAAGTTTGTGAAGTCAAAGGTTTCATGGCTGGTGTTCATAGTTTTCTGTGGTTTTTCTGGCTATGTGGCCATGTTCTGGAAGAATTTATTCTTGTTGTTTCACCTGCATCTGTGGCTAGCATCTTCAGAGAGTGCTGGCATAGAAGTGCGTGGAGTATATATACTTGTGTGACCCTTAGTTGGGAGAAAGTGATTTACATGTTAATCTCTAAAGTGGTTGGTTGTTGAATAGCAAGGCCTCAGGTTGGGAGGATATGCATGGTAGATGTGTGTCTATGTAATTAGTAATCAATTGTCTGTGGGGAAAATCCCTGACCATGGATGGTGTTCATTTGCTTGTACTGAGTCTTGATTTTGGTGTTTTTCAGGACTGGTAGCCAAACTTTGTTTATTTTCAGCATTTCTTCTTTCTTATTGAAGTTGTCCAGGTGTTTTGTGGGTTTCAATGGCCTCCCTGTGCATTCTGAACTAGTAGTTGTTGGCATGGCCCAGAATTTCAGTGTTTTCAAATAGCATTCTATACCCAGGATGGTTTATGAAGTGTTCTACTACTGCCGATTTTTCTGGCTAGCTCAATTTGCAATGTCTCTCGTGTTCTTTGATTTGTGTTTGAACACTGTGTTTAGTGGTCCCTAAACCTGCCCACGGCTGCACAGTATATGTACAGTATATAAACTCCTGAAGCAGTGAAAGGGCCTCTCCTATTCCTTTGCTGAGCGCAGCATTTGCTGGATTTTCTTGTTCGGTCTGTAGATCATTTGGAGATGTGTTTCTTCATTGATGTCCCTATTCTGTTCATGACTTCTTTGATGTATGCTAAAAATACCTTTTCCTTTGGTTGTCTTCACACTTGTGCTTTTTTCTGGGTCTGGCAGCTCTTCTGATGTCTGAACTGGAGTAACCATTAGCCTGTAGAGCCCAGTTTAGGTGCTTCAATTCAACTTCCAGGAAGCGGGGTTCGCAGATCCTTTTTGCGGGGTGTACCAGTGTTTTTATTGTGGTCATTTTTTGCCTCAGGTGATGGTTGAAGTTCTCTCATTATCTGTCCGTGTGTGTATGTTTTCTATATTGTGTGTATGTTTTCTGTGACCCAATCATTGTTTCAGTTTGCTGATGACCAGGACATCCAAGAACCTTGAGGCCTTGCCATTCAACAACAGACCAACACAGAGATTAACATGCAAATCACTTCCTCTCAACCAAGGGCAACACAAGTATAGACACCCCACACTTCCATGCCACCATCCCTTGAAGATGCCAGCCACAGATACAGGTGAAATTTCAGGAATAAATTCTTCCAGAATGTGGCCACATAGCCCAGAAAACCCACAGAAAACTATGATATAAGAGTTTGTTAAACAGCTATTTTAGAGCACAACTTAAATGTCATAGGTTTCTTTGTGTGGGGCAGTGGGGCAATGAATCCATATTTTGGAGGTAGTGTTCAGCACTTTAGATGGCTCAAACAAAATTTTGACTAAAACCTTGAGCAGATTCAACCCCCACCACCAATGAAACAGAAGTGCCCGATGTGTGTGTAAACATGCTTGTGTATGTGTGCAGATACATCTGCCGAATGTTCCCAGCCTCCCAACACTCTGCCATGTCTAACATAAGAAGAAACAGAGTAAAAAAGTTATGCTGGATTAATTTGTTTTCAATTACTACATTACAATAATAAGTCTGCAGGACACACCAAATGCTCTGTAAACAAGGACACAGTTGAAATGGGTATAATTGTATTGAGTTCCACAACTTGAAAAGCAAATAAAAGTAGACAGTTTCCCACTTCCATCATCAATCTTAGCTCTGTTGCCAGCAAATAGCGGACTTAGTATTATCCAACCATCCAGGAACCATCCAACCTCTCTCAACTAGGCATAAATGGCCTAATGGAGAGAAGCTGCCTATGGCCAGGTCATCAAGGATAGTGTCTCTCCTCTCGTGGCCTGTCTGGAGTCAGTAATGGGCTGGATGAGGGAAAACCGACTCAGTCTGAATCCAGAGAAAACGGAGGTGCTCGTGATAGGTTCTCCTGGTCCAGGAATGGTGGTGGTTCCACCTGTCCTGAACGGGATCACGCTACCTGTGAAGGACTCCGTGCGCAGCCTGGGGGTGCTTCTTGACTCGTCGCTTCACCTTACAGCTCAGGTGAATGCGACGGTCAAGAACACCTGTTATCAGCTTCGGCTTATTCGCCAGCTGCGCCCATACCTGGCCCAGAGGGACCTTGAAACGGTGGTACACGCTCTGGTAACCTCTAGACTGGATTTCTGCAATGCGCTCTACATGGGGCAACCCTTATACCATACCCGGAAGCTACAGTTGGTACAAAATATGGCAGCCAGTCTGATCACTGGTACTTCCAGGGCCAGCCACATTACACTTGTGCTAAAAGACCTGCATTGGCTGCCTATCCGCTTCCGGGCACAGTATAAGGTGTTGGTGATTACCTATAAAGCCCTACATGGCTTGGGCCCGGGATACCTGAAGGACCGCCTCTCCCCATACAATCCGCCCCGCACCCTCAGAACCTCTGGGCAGCAACTACTTAGGGTCCCAGGGGCCAGACTCACCTCCACAAGGAGGAGGACGTAGTCCATCGCTGCCCCGGCCCTTTGGAACACGCTGCCCACAGAGCTCCACTCGGCCACCTCCCTGGCTCAATTTAGAAGGGATCTAAAAACCTTCTTATTCCAAGCTGCATTCCCCGAGTGAAGCTCCAGTTGGCCTGCCTCCCTCTTCTGTTAACATGTTGGATGGCTGATGGGTTTTTAATTTGTTTTTTAATATGTGTATTTTGCCTGTTTATTTGTATATGCTTTGTATTTTATTGTATTGATTTTATATGCTGTTCACCGCCCTGATCATTGGAAGGGCGGTATATAAATAAAAATTTTATTTTATTATTATTTATCAAAATATCCACCTTTCTGTCTGCATTGGGTTTTGAATCTCATGTAATTCTTTTACTACCATCTAGGTATTATTGTTATGAAGAATGCTGAAAGGCCTTTCTTCAACTATATATTCACTATTATATTTTACCAAAATTTCAAAACAAATGAATCAGATATAATTTTAAATTCAAATTTGGAAATATCTACATAAATTAATAAGCTCCAAAATCAAAGGGTTGTCTTTAAAATCTCATAGTTCAATCTATCCCTTTGTTTAATTGATAAAAAATTGAAACAGTTGTGATATTCAATGAAAGGAAATGCCACTGCTTTAGGTGTATTTCATAATAAAGCATGGTGCAAAAATAAAGGTAAAGATTTCCCCTTTGACAAGTCATGTCTGTCTGTAGGATGAAGTGCTCATCTGAGTTACTAAGGCGAGGGAGCCAGCGTTATCAGAGACGATTCCGTGGTCATGGGGCCAGCATGACTGCACAGAATCCTATTACCTTCCCACCAAAGTGGCACCTATTTATCTACTTGTACTTTTACATGGTTTCAAACTGTTATGTTGGCAGAAGCTGGAACTAGTGACGGGAGTTCACTCCGTAACACAGCACTTGGATCTCGAACTGCCAACCTGCCAATCTTGCAATCGTCAGAGTCATGTCTTAACCACTGAGCCACTATGTAACCATGGGATATCATTCCTTAAATGAACCTTCAGGGTAGGTAACAGTGAACAAAACTTAAAATCTAGTATTACTGCAACAAAATAGCACACAGGAACAACAATAAATTTTGTAAAAATCAACATGATCTGAATTTTTAAAACATTTTGGGTACACTAAAAAAAGGAGGGGAGTTCATCTAGCATCTAAAACGCATTATTTTAGCAACACATGACTTTCTCTAGGATTGTTATCCGAGGACAGGACTCCTCAAGTGAATAGACACTTTCCCTGATCATCACTATCCTAACCACTGACAGTGGAGGTATCTGGAGAAGAAACCCCGGTTGATGATCTTAACTAGTCAGGTTAATCTGAGAATCTTAAAATACCCCCGACTCAAGACATATAGGACCTCAAAAACTACAACGAGCAATTTGAAACATACTAAAAGGCAATTTAGTATTTTCACAACTGGTGAACTTTAGTCTAGCCACTGACAAGAGCAGCAACCATATTTTAGATCAAATGGCATTTCCCCCCCCCCCTTTAAAAAGAAACAAAATACAGCCCACTCTCCCCAACTATGGGCTTGCCATAGTTGCGGATTTAAGCACTGGTGGGCGACAAATTCAAATACCGCCAATGGCCATATGTGCATACAGCTGAGGCAGAGTGGCCATGCACACCACCACTGAAAACTATGGGACTTGAGGTCCCATGGTTTTTAAAATCTGGGGGGGGGGGGGGGGTTGGGGTCGGAATCCCCACAGCTAAGAAGAACCCACTGTAATCTAGTCCAGTCCCCTTTGAGGCCAAGGGATGGACAAAATGCAGACTAGAGGCCATTTTTGTGGCTCCAGGGGATCAAGAAATGTTTGCAAAATTTTGCAAACATGTTTTTGTCCTAAATGCCTCCTAGGTGGCTTTGGAGGCATTTCCCCAATATTGTGGGGACCCCAATTGAATTATATGCCCAGGAGAGGCCTTTATTAAAACAGAAAATAAACAAGAAGCACTTCCACTCATTTCCTATTGTTTTTTTAAAAAAAGCCTTTCCTAGGCCTATAATGGCCCAGGAGGCCCAAAAGTCCTAGTGGACATACCCCTCCATGTCTCTAAGCAAGCATTTGGAGCAAAATTTTGATATATAATTTTTTCCAGGGGCTGGTGTGGTTAGGTATCTGGCCCTCCAAGTTTTCCTGAGGGGTTAATGTGACTCCCTACCCTTCCACAGTTGCCAACTTCAGATCTAAAGCCATGGTAAATAAAATTGCTCCATCCTCTCCATGGCAGCCCTTCAAATATCATGTTGTGTCTTTGTCTTCTCCAGGCTAAACACACCCAACATCTCCTATCTTTCATACTAGGATTTGGGTCTCTAAGCTCCTTCCAACTCATAGGATTGGGATATCCAAGCACCTTATTCTTCTCTGGGTACTTTCCAGTATGTTGATAACTCCAGGAGAGATCCGATCAAGGCAAAATAAAGTATCCCTATTACTTCTTGTGATCAAAACAATACCGTACCATTTTTAGTCCTGCACTACCCTGTTGTTCAGCTTGATCAAAATCCCCAGAGTCTTTTACATTTGCATTTCCATTTACTAATGTCAAACTAGATGTCATCCAACCTGTATATGTGCATCTGAAATTCTAACCTACATGCAAAACTCTACATTTATCTTATACTCTGTTCTCAGTTTGTTGAGATCATCATGAATCCTATTTCTTTCTTAAGTTATACAATACTCCTCCAGATAAGCATTACCTGCAAATTTGATGAACCTCTCTATTCCCCACCCTGTTCCCCTTTCTCTAGTAGGCAAAGACCTTGTTTAAGCAGGCTTTTAATGAATAATTCTTCACTGGAGATTTCTTATGGTCTAGTTTTACCCTTTCATATGTTTTTAATGATTTTATATTGTTTAATGTATGATTTCAAGAATGGCAATAGTTTGTGTTTTAATTTTATTGTTACACTTTGTTAATCACTGTCTCACTATGGCCGGCTATCCAGCTGAAATTCACCTAACAAATTCACCGACAAAATATAGCCCATATTTTGCTGTCTTTCTAAAAATAATATCATGATGACCTTGTTAGCCATGCTGAAGTCAAAGTGTATTATGTTCACAGCATACACTGATTAAACAGCTTAGTAACTGAGGCCCATTACAGACCGCCCAAAAGGGGCGGTCTTGGGCCGGTGCCGGTTGCAGCGCGGAGGAGCCCCAGCAGCCAAACCGTGACACTCCTCCGCGCTGCAAAAAAGGAGTGCAGAAATCGCACTCCTTCCGGCAACCCGGAAGAGCCGCCGCAAGTGCCAAAGCGCGCACTCGCGACGGCTCTTCCGGGTTTAGACGTCCGGACGCTGTGCGTCCGTTACGTCAAGATGGCCGCGCCCGTCTGTATAGGGTGCCGCCATCTTGCCATACAGAATACGCGCGAGGGGCAAGGCGCGTCCGGAAGCGCCGCCCCTCGCGCGTATTCCTGGCGCAACGACGGCGCCGCTTAGGCCCGTTTGTAAGGCGCCTGAGTCAACTGAGTTAAGATTAGTTTGGCATGATCTGTTGTTCAAAAGCTGGTTAATGACCCTTAAAGTAATGTCCCAGAATTTTTCCAAGGATTAACATCCAATTAATCTATAGTTAGTTTCCTGGATTCTTTTTTTAAAAAAAAAAGATGGAAACTTTGTCTACTTTTAGTCTTGTAGCTCTTCAACTGTTCTCTAAGATTTTTTTAAAAGATTATATCCACAACTTTTAAATGCCTTAAGTATCATGGCCACTACTATTTCTCCTAATCCAACAGCAGCTAAAGCAAAGAGTCTGTCAGAATTGGATTAAATTCCATCATCTGTCTGCTGCCCAACAGTGGTATAAACACTCAAAGTGCAGCTCAGCTAGACTGAGACATTGCTGAGAGAGACATCGTCCTTATAGAAAGCTGCAGCACCCACCCTCGGTCCACAAACTCTAATTCATGCTGTACCCAAGTAGACAGAAAGTACATTAGTTCCTCTCCTCTCTTATCCATCCAACCTATTCAAAAAAAAAATTAAAAATAGGAAAGAGTTGTTTTATAATGGATTGGATAATGCTCTATATTATTATATTGACAAAGTTACAGTCATCAGCTCTTCCCATTAGTGACTATTCACCATTTTTATGTGACCGTCTTAAATATAAATGCTATTCATACACATCAAGGAAAAGGAATCTCATAATTTGTTTTCTAGGTAGTTTCTTGGGTGGTACTACACTGTAGTCATTTGTCAGGCATCTTCTATAAAATTATACTGTTATGAGGCTCTAGAGGGGAGTTTCTAAATCATAATGGCAAGACTGATCTGAAGAAGTGTTCTCATTTCATCTTAATTAGAAGGATGTTAATCATTTATTTTAGGTAACTTTTATCATAAAAAGAGTTTGAAAACCATAAATCTAGCTTTGGGTAAGCAGCTCTGTATGAGTATCGCTGACTACTAAAATTACTGTGCATTCCACATACTTATAAAGTGTCTCCTATGCTAAATCTCTAAATAAATCTTTTAACAACACTGACAATATCTGCAGCCATGTCCCCCACTCCCAGATTGCGAAGGCTACTTTCTTTCATTTGTTTCTAATCAACCTCTCTAGAACTGTACTAATGGCACAAAACAATAATTTTCAAAATGGGATCTAAATTAATGACAAAATATTCTAATTTAATTACTTAACACTCACAGCACCATCCGTAAGTTAAATGCTCTGTGAATTCTTAAAATGGTTTGAAAACACCATTTCTGGTATTTATAATGCCATTTACCTCCTCATCAAGTAAAGCCTTCTCTCTGAAACTATTCCAAACAGATGGCCACTTTACTACATGCATGCTTCCCAAGCCATGCTGCACAAGAAAGATGAATAAAAGCTTTTGATGCACAAGACATAGCTAGCACCCCCAAATGCTTGCAGAAGGGAAGGAGAGAAAGAGAGACCTTCAATTTCTTAAAGAGCAGTACTCTCTCTAACTGGTTCAGGGCTTTGGACTGTTCCCCACTACACAGATCCAGGCTGTTGAGGAGATATGGAGACATCTGTGAAAGACAGTCACATGTATGGTTTGAAAAAAGAAAAAGAAAACTAAATCCAAACAGAGAATCAATGTAACAATGCACAGAATGAAGTGAAAGCATAGAATGCAAAGGCAAGCAGGATAGAAGAACTGGAAACTTTATCAGCTGCAAAAAGCCATCACCTTATCATTGAGAAGCTATCATACATTACTTGCATACAGAAAATAATTCAGCCTTGTATGTCTATCGCTTCTGTGATATACCTATTTCCTAAACACAGCACACCTTTTGAAGACATTATTTTTGCAAGCATGAACTACCACAAGGTCCTCCCTAGTGATGTAAATCCTGAACCCAAAACACTGAACTGGCTGGTGTAAACCTTGAACCCACAATATCTTACAAGGTTAGGGTGAATTTTCCATACTTTTTTCTCTGGATCAGTGAACTTCAACATTTTAGAGGTCCAGACCCTTCGAGAATCTGACAAAATATGGATTCCCTATCCAGAAAAACATACATAAACACATACACTAAAATTCTGCATACTTTTCATTTTATTGCATTGGAAATTGATTTATTTCATGTAGAATAGTCTAGAACAAAAATATTACAATAAACACTTGAAAAAATATGTTTTTTCCTCACTAGAACAAGAAAAATTCAAAGTAACAGTGGGAAATCAAAAGGGGGAAAGCATTTTTTTCCATCCAGTTCATGGAATGAGCCCAGGTTAACAACCATTGTTCTAGGTACTGTGAACTGTAATGCCCATCATTGTTGAAAAGTGGCTATATATGTTGTGTCTGACAAAAGGTGCAGTCCTAAACGTTAGATAGGGGTCACAATGAATAACAGTACTATAGGCCAGGGATGGGTAACTTTGGAGGGAGTGGGGACCGTTTTTTCACCCTTGGACCCAAGCAGGGGTCTCACTAGTGTGCCCAAAGCTACCAGAAGTGATATCTTGCCATGTAGAGTTTTGTTTTCAACCAATGTGGCAGAGGGTATAAGTGTTGCAGGAGGTGTGGGGTTGTGGGAGCAAAATCAACATTTGGGGCATTTGTTGCTTCTGTCACTTCCCTGGTGGTGCAGTGGTTAAATGCCAGTACTGCAGCCACTCACTCAAAACCATAAAGTTGCGAATTCAATACCAGTGAAAGGGCTCAAGCTCGACTCAGGCTTGCATCCTTCACTAAAATGAATACCCAGATTGTTGGGGGCAATTAGCTTACACTTTGTAAACTGCTTAGGGAGTGCTTAAGTGCACTAATAAGCGGTATAGAAATGTACTTGCTATTGCTATGGCTAAGAATGCTTATGAAAACGTCACAGTTCAGGCTAAACTACAGATTATTAGAACCCTTCTACTTTTTAATTTGTCTGCTCCTTTCTTCATTTCCTGTTCTCTCCACCTACTCAAATATACAAGGAAAGAAAGCTAACAGAAGAACTATATTTTCCATATTTAGACCAAGGAACAAAGGCAAGATGCCTGTCACGAAACCAACGCCTGCCAATGTTTTCCTCTATATATCCCAAAATGCTTACCAATAGCGCTATATAAATAATAATACAATAATTATGAGGTCTTCTGGATGAAGTACAGTACTCGCCTCTGTATTCAATCTTCCTCCGGAAGGAAGAAGAGGTGGAGATGCCAGTTATTGCTGAAGGTATCAAAGTGATATAAACAATAGAACGTTTATGGAGAAAACAATAAAGAGTAAAAAAAAGTCAGGGTGGAGGGAAATTATGTATATCTTTAATGAGGGAGTTGACACTGTCTCTCATCACACTGTATGCTTTTAAGGGCTAGGATGAATATCTTCCTGCTCAGTTTCCCCTAACTGTGATCAAAAAGGTCTAAAAAAAGAAGCAGACGTGAAATAGTTGCTGTGACTACACAGATAACCACTTGAAGAACATTCATAAGCAATCCATTTTTCTCCTTTGTGCAAACAGATACATGAGGCACAAGTGAGCTAATGTACTGGAAGCTGGATGTACTAACTTTGTGTACAGCACATAGCATTAGCCCTTGAATACAGTCAATGGCATAATGTGTAATAAAGATGGAGGGAATCAGCCATACTGAAGCCATGCACAGCACATTCAGTGGACATGGCTGGATGAGATCAGATAGTTTTAACTCACTCTCTCTACACTGAGAGTTCTAGCAGCAGATGATGGCAGTGTTAATCTACTGAGAAAGCTAATGCCCTTATAGTAGGGAAGGTAGGAGAAAAACTGAAATTAACAATGTCTTAACACACACAAAAGGTACAATGGAGATGGAAACCTATCCCATAGCAAATGTTCAGGATCTGAACAGTAGCTTTCTGTTGATACAGAAAATGGAGACAGAAAACGACAGGAAAAACTACTTCCTGTTGAGGATGAAAAGAGAAGATTCTGAATAAAAATGCACAAACACAGGATTTCCTTGGCACTGTGGGCATAGAGACAAGGAAGAGGATGATATAGTTCCAAAGTTTGTGGGCTAAGGCAATAAAACCAGGGCACTGGTTTTCACAAAGAGGTAACACAAGAGGTAACAAGTTGCATGTGTCTGTAAGCTGAAAGGGCCTGTACATTGGTGCAAGAGCACAACAGAAAAACCCCAAGCCAACAACAAAGAAACTTACTAAGGGCATGAGGCAGGATGTTCAATAAGGACATTCTGAAATATGAGCTGAAAATGCTGTCTTGTGTAGCTCAAGCAAAAGAAGTTCTAAGCCTAAAGTATAAATTCAGAAGGTACTCTAGTATTCTTGCCAACAAAAGGAAGGAGATAATGGTACTCAATGAGCAGCCATTCAAGTTATACAGTGTAGTGGGAGATAGAGAAAAGGGAGGTGGTTGCACCATCCTGGTGACAGAATTTATAACAGGGTTTTAGTCACCCACAAACTGTTTCCTATTCCACATAAACTGATCAGTCATGGCAACAAGCCTCCCGGGCTGAAAATGCTGCTGTTTAATGACAGGTCAATAAATGGTAAACCAGCTGCCATTCAGGACTTGATCCATGATGAACATGCTGACGTGGCATGTATTACAGAGACCTGGTTGGATGAGGCTGGGGGTGAGGGTGGTAATCTCTCTAAGTTTTGCACACCAGGATTCCCAGCAGGTGACATGGGGGTGGGGTGGATGGAGTTGCAGTGGTCTATCATGATAGCATCTCCCTGGCCAGGAACTCTATCAGGATTTCAGTGTGTTTATTTAAAGATGGATAGTTGGGATATATTAGGCGTACCACCCACTGCACTTCTTAACAGTTTCCCTTCCTGAGGTAGCCAGGGTGGTCTTCGGGGTGATTTTGGGAGTCTTCACAGCTTATACTGATGGGGAACTTTAAAAGCTTTGCTGAGGCTACCCTGTCAGAAGTGGCTCTGGACTTCATGTCCACCATGATAACCATGGGCCTGTCCCAACTGTTTTCTGGCTGCTGGGTACACTCTAGACCAATAATTTCCAAAATGGGTAATGTGCTACCCATAGGAATGATGGGAAAATCCAGGTAGGTAATGAGGGAAAGGGGGTGTCAGGGATGTCGTCAGTCAAGCTATTAGTGTGCAACAAAGACCACTAGACAGTTTTGCTTATCACTTAATGTGGTGGTGTCTACCTCTCTTTGCCTGTCTGAGTGAGTTCACTCCCTTAGTCGCCTCTTTTGCTAGTAGTGAAAGCAGCAACTGGGAAACTCTCACGAGGGTTAGGCACAAGGTAACCCTTTGGTGGATCAAAACGGCACGACTTTAGGACAGATTAACTGAATGACTGGAGCAAAGATAGAGCATGTGGCTGTGGAGGAGAAGGGAGGTTTCAAATTTAGGACCCTATTTAAGCTTTGTGTGCTTTGCTGGGACTTGAGTGGCAGGTTGGAGCTGTCCTGTTCCTACTGTTTTCTTTTGTCGGATAGGCTGAGAGAAGAGGTAGCTGAAGCAACAATGTTTGAACAGGAGGATTGTGTGGAGAAGGCACATCTCTAGGGAGAAGTATCCAGGGTCGATTCTTGGAAAGTGTCCTTCACCTCATATTGGCTCCTGTAGTTAAAATCTCTTCCTTTCTCCATCCACACCAAGCTCCAGTCCAGAGCATGTGCCTTCTGTAAACCCCTCTACACACATATTGGCTGCGCCCTTCTCTGTCCCAGTGAAGAAGAAATAAGAAAAACTTTGTATCAGAAGCAACAATGTTTAAGCAGGAGGACAACTTAAAACTGCGTGGGGAAGGCACATCCCTGGGGGGAAAGCGGAAAGCCGGCTGTGCCTCTCTGTGCCCTGGTAAAGAAGAACTGAGAGTCCTTCCACACTGGGAAGAAAAGTGGGGTACCAGCTGTGCCACTCTCTACTGTGGCAAAGAAAGATTGAAAGTCCTTCCTCGCTAGCGAGAAGCTTCTCCCTTTTTATCCGGTTACCTTGGCAGCAGCAACCGAGCAGTTGGCTGCACAGCTAACAAAAAGACTCTCTAGTTTGCTGGCGTTATAGCAAAAGCCAGGGCAAGCAAGGTACTTTTGTGCCAGCAGGCATTGCACTGGAGATCCCACTCTTAAGCCAGAGGCAGCTCCTCATTCTGCAAAGGAGAAATGAGTGCCAGGATCTCAGATAAAACAAGAACAGTGGAACAGTTCGACAGTGGAACACACTGTCTCAGAGAGTGGTAGAGTCTCCTTCTTTGCAGGTCTTTAAACAGAGGCTGTGGCCATCTGTCAGGGGTGCTTTGATTGTGAGTTCCTGCATGTTGGGAGTTGGACTGGATGGCGCTTGTGGCCTCTTCTAACTTTATGATTCTATGATTTTAAGATTTCCTAAGATGATCCTATACAAGTTCAAATCAAACTGACAGGACCACACAAAGACCACAAAGGAACACGATGAATGGAAGGAGGCAACAGTTTCCACCAGCAGGAGTTACTACCCTACAGAACTAAACAGAGTAGCTGTCTGTTGGTTCATTCAAATATCAAGATACAGTATCAATTCATTGGATAAACCTGTATGAGATTCAGAGTTATGCCACTGACACCATTGCTAATTTTTAACTTTGTTTATCGAATGTAGTCATCTGAATTTATTTTTCATTAATAGTGTACACAGTATTTTAACAGCAAAGGACTCAATAAAAAAAAATCAAGAGTCTGAGTCTTACCTTTTTTATGTTAGTCCCCACATAGCTTTTAGGTTCCTCTTTAAATTGAGGTAATCTGAAATAATATGAGTATGCAATATTATTAAGGACAAAAAATAAGGGGAAAATCTCTTCTTATCAGACACTAGTTATAATGGAATTGCAACTCTGAAGATTTCTTCTCTGTGTGTAATTTTCGGGGGGGGGGGGGGGGAACAGCCTCCAAACTCAGATGTGTGAATGAGCATTTGGCAAATTTTCACTATGGATGTAGAAAGATAGCCATCCCTAATATAAATGTGGCAACCTACACCATGATTACATTCTAGAAGACTCAATTTCTAAATACAGCAGTGGCAGATTAAAATATTTTAACATGACTATACCTTACATAAAGGTATTAAAACTTTGCCAAATTGCTGCACTGGAACCTCTTTGAATCATTGGGTAACTCAAATTTTGCAACATTATGTAAGGAATGTATTCTAATGCCCATAACTGTGGATAAATATGCTCTCTAAATACTATCCTTAATTAAGTGGTAAAGTTGAAGTTGGACATACTGGCACCCGCTAATAATTGTCTACAGAGTATGCATAAAGCTTTAGATTTCTAGCATCTTAACTTCTGAAAATATTCTGAAAAGCCAAGCATTTTTTTTTTTCATTTATAGACTGCTACATCTTTTGTTTAAAAAATCAGGCAGAATAGGACAAGATAATGTCTCTGGATCTATGAAAAAGTGAAATAAACTATAAATAATTTGTCCCAGTTGTTTCCAAAAGTGCAATGCTCCTTATTGACTGAACTGAAACTGTGTAAGAAATATGTAGTTAAAAATGTCTCTAGGAATAGAACATGTAAATATGGATTCAGATGAAGTTTTGATTAGAGCAAACAGGACTATTCAAGACTTACATGGAAAACCCATGGACATACTGGATTAACTGAAAATGCTCCTTTCAGAAACATATAAGCTTGAAGATTCTGTCAAGTGTCTTTTTGCAGTCAACACCAGCAAAGAGACTATCATTATATCACAATGGCTGAATGCTCACAAACTTATTTCCTGGTCGAGAGTAAAGAGAGGAGAATGGTGATCTGAGTCGCTGTGTACAGCAGTAACACTCGTTATGTGTGCCCTTCAGGGTGAACATTTACTGTTTTTGTCTAAACAAGGATGGATTAGATAGGCAGACCAAATGAAAAGTAAAGATGATCCAGTAGATCATTCTCCTTGACGCTCCTTGGTCAAAATATTCCATATGACTTAAGGTCATATGGAAGTGGGGACCTACTTAAGAACAGAATCAGGAGTAATTCTTCAGTCTTAATTGATAATCACACCTATGTGAGATTTAATTTCTAACTAAACTACAACTGTTTCTTTTAATACCAAAGCTAGACTGCAAACATTTTTATGCTTTGCTCCATAAGAAACCTCAATGTTCATGAACATTCTATAGAACTGATGCATGCCAACATGACAGTTCACCAATACACACACAATATGGTAAAGAGAGTTTCTTAGTTTAGAAACAATATTTCAGTGCTGTGAGGTAGGCTCCAATTCTATAATGTGACTAGCTAAAAATACCAAAACGTTCATATTATCATCTCCTTCCATTCCTATTTGCTAATCTTAACAACATTACTTTTAAAAAAGATTATTATTTATGCGCTACTGACAAGCCCAGGGGTCCAGGTACTACAGGATAAGAATTCAAAAAAATATTTAGGAGCAATATTTAGAGAGAGCTAGCAGTCAAAAACAGAATGCCCTCTGATCCATAATATATCACTAGAAGAAAACCCAAAAATCAATCAGAAGCTGGTATCCAAAAAAGTAATCCAAATAGGCCAAATAAATAACTGAGATTAACAACTAGTGACTATTATATTAGCAGTTTCCCTCACATTTATTTATACTGTTACTAGTAAGCCAGTGTGCTGCTGAGTTTAGCTGCCATGGAATCCACTTGCACCACAGCTTTAGCCAAGAAAGGTAAAGCAGAAATTTGCCTTGGCTAAGTGGATCTTAGTGAGCTTAGTGAGTAAACTTTCCAAATTTTTTTGGTAGGCAAAAAAACCAAGCAGACAGAGGTCCTTCAGTATACAAATTAGAATTAAATCAAGATGCACCTTCAAGCCACCTGTTAATTTATGGAGTTATCCCATGAATTTCATAGGGTTTTCTTAGGCAAGGAATACTCAGAGATGGTTTTGCCACTTGCTTCCTCTGATCTGTAACACCTGGCATTTGTTAACGGTCTCCCATCCGAGTACTAACCAGGGCTGCCCATGCTTAGTTCCCAAGATCAGGCAGGATCTGGTGCCTTTAGGTTATTTAGGCTATCGCCTTCCTTATTTCCTTCTGTAGTCCTTCAGACTGGCTGGGGCTGGATTTGAGAGCTTTTGAACCTGAACCAGATCAAAACATCAAGGGTTCATCACAAGGCACTAAGGGTGTACACTGAAATCCTATGCGTGCTACTTGCATTCAGTTTTGCCATTTTCTTAAGGTAGTAAAAACTTAATTAGGCCACCCTTTGATGGCAAATGACTAACGAAGCTGCTGCTGCTGCTGCTTCATTAATCTCAACTGGCTCCCATGTTACTTTATACTCCCATTTTGGGAGAAAGGCAGGATATAAATCCCATAAATAAATAAATAAATAAATAAATAAATAAGGTTTAGTTTAACACAGTGTTGTGTTCTGGCTTGCTCTGGGCTTCCTTTGGACTGGTGAGATAAATATAAAAACACTATAGCCTCCCAAGAAAAATATCAATTTTGGTGAAGGAAAAAGCTTTGACAAGCTCTGAAAAGCCTTGATAATGCTCAGTATGGATGACTTTTTAAGGTGCCTACACACACATACACACACACAGTTGGAAGTGTGGGATCTTCCTGCCCTTGAAGGGCCATCTGAGCAGTGTTGAGACAAACATAAGGAGGTTTACCTTGTGAAGAGCAGCTGTACCATGTCGACCAGAGTGTGCTCTGCAGATTTTCTCAATAACTCTGAAGACAAAAACAAATAACACAGGTGTCATTACTTGGTGTGATATTATCTAGAGGTTCCTCTGTGTAGACTCCCCTCCAAGTGTTGTTTACAAAGGATTACTGAAAATTTATTAAAACCAGTTCCAGTCGCAGCTGTGCAGTAAAATATATAAAGGTACACTAAGTGGCGCTATAGAGCTGAATGGGGGTAGTGGGGAGGGAAAAGGAAAGAATGAATGAACAGAAAGCAGTATTCAAAAAACTTTTTTTTTAGTTATGGTAATTCAACTGTATAGTGTATGCTATGGTTGTTTATCTTTCAGCAAGCATATGCCACTCTTGCAAACTGGACTCGTTATTTTATGGAAACTGTTACCCATTTGTGAACATTTAGGCTGTACTTGTTTCTACTGAAAACCTACCACTAAGTCTCATCTCAAAACATATACGAAAACAAGACTGCATGATTTCACACACTGATTCATTGGTGAGATGAGCTCCAACTGGAGTCAGAAGGAGAGTCCTCAGGACCTAAAAGAAGAACAAATCATCATGAAATTATATATCCTAATGCCTTTATCAAATAGGATGCATAAGTAAAACAACAAAGAAACACTTGACGACTGAAGGAAGAGTAGAAATATGTCCCTCTTTTACGTCAGCACTATAAATGGTCTTGCTTAAGTGAATGACAGGAAACAATACATTATCATGTGATATGAATAGAATTCAAAGCCTTGCATAAAAAACACCTAACTTTTGCTACAGTTGATCAAAGATTGCTACTATAGACCAGAAAAAAATTGAGCCACATGCATAAGCCATATGCTTAAAAATAAAGCTGTAACTAAGGGCCCAAACAGACAGGGCAAAAAAGCCAGCTTCTGTACAGCTCGGGCGTAGTGATTAGACGATGCATGCCACCAAAATGCACAAAAGACACACCAAAGCTGCTCCCGGGCTGCAGGAACCTGGCCCAAAAAGGAGTGGGGTTTTTTCTGCTCCATTTTGGGCCCGGGACAGAGGGCACCCTCAGGACTGTGGCATGCGGTTGCTGCTGTCCCGAGGCATCTTGGACAGGGGTGGCTTCAAGCTGCCCCTTTGTGCCATCTGTCCCCCCCCTCAAGTAATAACAACCCATTTCCACAATCCACTATCTATGGAAAAGATTATGTAGAACATTAGATGCAAGTCATCACATACCTGTAAGATCTTCATCAGGACAACTTCATCACTTGCAGGGTCTGTGCCAACAAATCGGGCATGTGTGACAGCATCTGCCATGTTCTCCATTCCCTCAGCTGTGCCCTCATGATTAGAATCTGTACAAAAGAGGAGACTTTTAGCAAAACCAAACCACAGGAAATCTAGGTCCAGAGTATAACTTCCCACTGTTATTTCCATGGCTCTCCTGCCCCTCCCTTGTGCATTGACTGACAATACTGCTACAACCATCTTTTCAACTGCTGTATCTCCTATGTAAAAACCATGCAGTCCAGTGGCAAAAATATAGATCATTCTGCCCCTTCTCTATTTTTCCACTATACGTTTCTATGCTAGATAGGCAGGTGCCTAACTCTCATTCTATTCATTTAGCATAGAAACCAAATGAGCTGGCAAAGGAGTTGTAGCCTGTTCTATCCCTTCCACTAGTACTCTGTCACACGTGCCAAATATGCAAGAGGTTCACCTATTGCATATCTGCTACAGAAACAGAGCAGGAAGAGCATTCCTTCTATTCACTGTCAACCATTTTGGTTTCTATGTTGGATACATGGGAGCTTCACCTTCTGTACATCTATGTGGAAAACACAGTTGGCTGCACAAGGAAACATGGAGTGCTCCATCTTTCTGCTGGCAGTCTGCTTGGTTTCCACACTGCTTGGTTTCCACTAGCCTGCACAGCTAGTAATACAGTAAGCATCCAGAAGAGAAGTTAAACACTTCATCTCTCTTCCAGGATCCTACATTTCTCTGCCATGAGAAGGTAGGAAGAAGGCTAAGTTCTTTCTTCCATGTTCAACAGAATGCTAGAGGAGAAGACTGAGTACCCCAGTGCTCATCTGGTAGCATGCTCATTTCCCATGGTAAAATTCCAGATCATTGATGATAAGTAGATGTGTGGTCAAAAACAAAGCTCTTATAACTGCAAAATCAGATAAATCCCTGAGAATCTTCAGATCTCCATCTTCATTTAATAAATGGCATATTCTTAAGCTTTGTTGATATAGTGTTAGAAAATATGAATGCAATAGTAATATCAGTTCTCTGTGCATATTATTTTCTTCAATCAGATTGGCTCAACAAGGATGCATGTCCTTGAAAAAACCCCACCTCTGATAGCAAAATGATGTGAATTTTGTGCTGCCTTACTAAGCAGAGTTAAGTCCTATCTAGCTGCCCTGCTGAATGCTTATCAAACCATCCCTCAGCTAGTAGTTGACTAGTTTCACAGTATGTGTGTGTGTGATCATACACTCCTTCAAGTTTCCTGTCAACCTATGGCTATTCCATCAGAGGTAGTTTGTTCCTCTGAAATACAGCCTACAGAATTTGGTATTCGTTGGCAAACTCCCATATAAGTACTAAACAAGGCTGACCCTGCTTAGCTTCCAACATCACACAGGTTCTAGTGTCTTTAGATTGTGCTCTAATTGCTGCTACTGCCATTTAGGGTATGCATTCTCAAACTAAATAGGTCTGCCCTGGGTAACCTACAAACATAAAAGGCCTAAAAGAAATGAGGAGATTCCTGGTGTTCTTGAAAGGGAAAGATCTATCTAGCTAAAAATCAAGAATTATTTTTAATTCCAACTTGCGCCACTTGCATTCAATAGATTGAAAGACAGAGTCAGTTTCTTCAAAAAGCTATATGGAAATGATTTAGCTGTTGAACTGGACCACACAACCACCTGTTGCTAAAGCCTTCAGAGTCTTTTCCACCTGAAACCATTTTTATGAAAGAAATGTATTCAGAACAAACTCAAAAATAGAAATCTGTCCAGTGAGTTCAGAATATGAAACTACTAAAACTCTAGAACTTTACACTGTTGGGGTAGGGAATCTGTGTACATTCATAGTTCAGTTAACAAAGTCTCTGATAAAGAACCTCCTTTTTACAAACTGTGCCCAGCCCAATGTTTTCTTCATTTTCCTGTCAATTGAAAAAAAAAAATTTAGTAGCAACAAAATTGAGAGTATGGTGCAGGCAGGCTAGGGAAACCCAGGAGATTATTATAAGAGGAACAAGACATCCCTGTCCCATCATTCCCACCCGATCACAAGAAGGACTTTCACACATAACCCACACTTGGCCAAGCAAGGAAGTGCAAGTGAGAGTGATCGCACAATCACTTTCACACTGCAGCCGGCTGAAAAGCGCTTTCAGACGTCATTTGCAGTTTTTTGTATTAACAGAGGAACCCATTAATACCATGATGGCTGAAAGCACTTTTAGCTTATAGTTGAAAGCACTTTCCAGCCAGCTGTATACAGTATAAAAGTGATTTGCGCAATTATTATCACTAGGATTATGGACGAGATAAGGATAGGTGAGTGATCCCGTCCCTATCCAGTCCCCTTTGTAATAATCTCCACAGACTTTGGGTATCAAGTTGCAGGAGTGTGTCTCCAGTAAACAATGCAAACCTGAGCTGGAAAAGAGCACAATTCAACTTTAGCATGCAAAAGAATCTTGAAACACCTTTGAGGCTAACTGAAAGATGGAAGTTGGTAGCCTGCGCTTTTGTACACTTCAACCTACTTCTTCAGATGCATTTCATGTCCAAACTGAGGAAGTAGGCTCAAATCTATAAAAGCTGATGCTATCAACTTTTGTCTTTTAGTTAGTCTCAAAAGATGCTGCAAGATTCCTTTGAATACTGATTTTCCAGACTAACATGGCTATGTCTTTGGATTCTACTTTAGCAGATCATACTATAGCTGTGTATGTCTTCCTATAGTAGGTAAGGTAAACAGTAGATGATGATGATGATGATGATGATGATGATGATGATGATTTATAGCCCGCCCAATCACAAGGAATCCGGGTGGGTTACAGCAATAAAAATACAGAGAATACAATAAAATACAATAAAATAAGATAAAAGAGAGTGACGTAAGTCACAGAATTCACAGCTAGAACTGATGGAATCAGATGCCTCCAGAATACTTTATTGAGTATGTGTGACTGGCAAAAAGGACTAGACAGGGGAGAGCAAATAGGTCTGCCTCATTAGCTCCCCCCAGAATGTTGGTGAAAAAAAGTATCATTCCTGGTTAAGTTTTGGAAGAAGTCTCTGGTTGTTGCATTTCACATGTGCTGAATAAAAAGTCTACTGAAACATGTTGATCTGCTCTGCTTTTGGGCAATATAAGAAACTTTGGTATATGGTACCAAATATTCTGTTAAAGGAGTAATGTCCAGGAACACATCTACTTCATTAATTGAGGTATACATGTACTAGAGGAGGGGAAAATGTAAAGAAATACACAGTACATCCTCACATTCCTGAATAATATTGGCTTCTGTATTTCCTCTCTTCCTCAACTTTGTTTCCAGTTGAAAAGGGGTTTGTCTACTCTGCTTACAATACTGGCAGATTCCAGTTCCAATGTATTTAAATTCAAAGGTTCAGAACACCAAGATATCTAAATACTATGACATCTGCTTATCAGCCCACTTATGACAGCATGCCACAGTCTTTCTAAACGACTCCAATTGTATTTGGCAGCACTCTACTGGAAACTCATTCTTGCCACTAAGAAATGCTTCTAAAATATTCCCAACACAGTTCCTTCTCATATTGATTATAATGTTCCAAGGAATACAGGTGCATTTTTCTCATCAAAGCAACAGTTTTCTCAAGCCTAAGCAACAGTTTACTCAAGCCTAGTCTTAACTGATATTAGGAAACAATTGGTCTAGATCCATACCTATTAGTGCATATGAAAGGAATTTATTTACTGATGTTAGAGCCAATCCAGTGATGGGACCTGTAGTATCTTCTGAACGGATAACTTCCAGAAAAGGTCGAAGGAAGACAATAGGCTCAACAGCTGAAAGCTCTGGAACAAAAAACAACAGCATATCATTATGATCAATTATATTGTCATAAGAGCAAAGGCAGCAACTCATTTACTGATGGAACAGCAATGTCTATTCATCTGAAATTTGAGTTTGATAGACCAAGATTGCACCACCAACTATTTTGTTGATTCACTGATTTAAACATTTCAGATTAATTAATCTCTGTACAGAGATACTATAAAATTACCTACATATTAACACCAGCATGAAAGGCACAGATGGGCTACTTACCCAGATCATACAATACTGGGCAAAAATGAACATTGAAAAGAATATAGCAGGTAATCAAAGAAAATTACAAAACAGAATAGATGGGAATTAGTTTAGTATTAGTTTAGGCTACAAACCATCAGGTAACTACTGATTCCTTTCATCATCCAACATCTATTCTTAGTGTATTTTTATAATGATTATAATGATTTCAGCCTTTAGCTGAAAAATTTCTATGAGATTGCCCACAGTTTTTTTAGGAAGCACATAAAGGTATAATGGCAGAAAAAAATATTTTTATATTCCAATAATAGTAGCAGTTTGGTGACATAACTTCAATGTTTTTGTCTATCTGGTCTAGAGAACTCAAAATGAAGTGGAAATGTACTGGCCTGTCTGCCTTGTGAGCCCAAGTAAGGAAAATCTTGAACTATTTCAATATCTTCCTCATCTACTTTAAAGTTATGTAGATGGTCTGTGGTCACTATTATTATTTTTTTCTTAATGTTCAGTTGTAAACCTGCCTTTGCACTTTCTGCTTTCACTTTCTTCAATAATTTTTCCAAATCTTTGATATTTTCTGCTAGTAGTATTGTGTCATCTGACTATCTTAGATTGTTGATGTTTGTTCCTCCAGTTGGGTTTGGTTCCAGGGTCTCCTGTGGATATCAAAATCCGTGGATGCTAAAGCCCCATTAAATACAATAGAGTAGTAAAATGATGTCCCTTATATATAAAATGGCAAAATCAAGGTTTGTTTTTTGGAATTTATGTATATTTTTGGAATATTTTCAAACCATGGATGGTTGAATCCATAGATGAAGTATCCATGGATACAGAGGGCCAACTGTATATGTTTTAACAATACATTTTTATTGTATTGTGTCTTTTGATAAGCCGCCAAAAAGTTTCTATATGTTGCAAAGATAACTTTGCCCAGTGATTCCAGAAGTTTCCGAACAACACTGCGCAGGCGCAGTAAAACCCATTTGTATGATTCGCAGAGACCACGAAGAAGAAATAAATAAAATAATGGATGGATGGGGTCTCTAGCTTTCCATTCCAGCCAAGAGTACAAAGCTTACCTAAGTACCCAAACTGAAGGTAGCTCACTTTTTAAAAATAAAGTATTAAAAACCGTCGTGTAAAAAATGGAGCAAATGTGTTTCCTGCTACTTCAGAGGGAAAGGCCTGAAGCAATGGATTCAAATTGCAGGAAAGCTGAAATGGATTCAACTAAATAACTTCTTCATGATAAAGAGCTGATCATAGTAAAGAGTAGAAGAGATTGCAACAGAAGATGTTGCACTTTCCTTCATTGGAGATGCTCATCTGCTTAAAGCCCTTTTTAAGGGCTGCTATAACTATGGGTTCTTATGATGCACAGGGGGTTGGACTAAAGCAGTGGACTTAAAACTATGGTCTTTAAGGGATTTTGGACTTCAGCTCCCAGAATCCCAGACAACTGGCCAACTTGGCTGAGGCTTCTGAGAGCTAAAGTCCAAAATCTCTTAAGGTCAAAGTTTGGGGACCATTGGACTAAAGGTTTCTCAAGATCCCTTCCAAATCTAAAACTGCATGACCTGAAGAAGAAGAACATGAGCTTCTGCTCCACAGCTTCGTACTAATGTAGCTCAGCCCAAATCATCAACTACACAAGAGCCAAAGTTTTGTTGTCAGTCAATCAAAACATTTTGAGCTTTGATTTCAGAAATGTTTAAACATTCAAACAATTAAGAAGCGGCAGTGGTGGGAGAAATCTATTTAGGGAACTCTCCATTTAAGAAATTGTAAACACAAATATTGGGAGAGTGAACAGGTGACTTAGGCACCTATCTGCTCATGCATGTACACATACTCTTTCAGAGTTTCTTTGATAATCAACAAGCTCTTAGGCATCAGATTAAATGAGCAAAAGACCGGAAAGGGTTAATATCATAACAGAGGTGCATTACCGCAAAAGTTTAAACATATGTTGCAGCCGTAACTTAATTTCACACCAGCTCATCAGGAAACAACTGAATGAAAGTGTCACAGAGAAAAGGCAGCCACTTTAGGCATCTGCATCACCTGCTGGGATTTGTCGGTAAAGTAATGACACATTCCAGACAGGCATTCCATCTACTTAAAACATGAGATACAGCCATGCAAACAACACGTCAGGCAGGAAGTAGCCTTAATCTGCATCACGTTTAGAAAGTCAGACTAAGGCAATCCTCACCCATACCCTGAAGTACATATCTAATTTTTAAAGGAAGCAAATCCTTTGGTGGAAACAAAATCCTTCAAAAGACATCAATATCGTATTTACAAGCTGATGGCGTATGGAGAAAAGGGGCATGAGAAAATCATGAATTTTCCCCTTCTTTTACTGCTCCATCCCTTCGCTATCAGCTAGGGACATACCAGTTCTACAAGAGGGACTGCAGCAGGTGCCTCCATACTTGGTTTCCCAATGGACCTGGTATGGGTAAGGATGCAAGTAGGAATCCAGGAAACTGAATGTGATTGCCATCTGGTGTCTGATGATTTCATGGAACCACAGACAAAAAGACAGAGCATGAACATGCTAGGGAGCACTCTTTCATTGTGTTTTGCTAGCATGTTTGGCTAATACAAGTGCTTCACTGGCACGTGTACTAACCATGTTTCAAATCCATAAGTAAAACACACAGTTTAATGATAATAAGCTAAAATAAGTTTCAGTGCCTGAGAAAAGAGTAAATAGCATACTGGCCTTCTCCACTGATTAGCATTGCTATGTATTGCTGGTGTGACAAAATGGAGCATCTGAGCAGAATAAGGGTGCAAATCCAATGGACTTCCAGATGCTGTTGAATTGCTATTCCCAGCAGATCTAGCCAGCACAGCCAGTTAAGACAAATAATGGAAGATACAGACCATTTGGACGATCTCCCAATTCTCACCCCAGTGAACACATCTTTAAAAACAACACAAAACTATGTTACATTTAGATAAAATTGTTTCTAGCTGGCTTCCTGATTGGCATCAAAGAATACAATCAAACGGCTTTCTCATCCAGTCTCAGGACTTTCTATTTATGGCTGATATCATCTGCATATTACAAAAATGATCCAAATTTCATACAAGCAGAAGTTGCAGAGTACTGTTGTTACTGCCATGCACTTTCATGTTGGTTCTAATTTATGGTGACCTTAAGGAAATCTATCATTTTGTTTTCTTCCCAAAATTTGTTCAGAGAGGTTTGCTCTTTGCTCTTCTCTGAGGCTGTGTGACCTGCCCAAGATGGGTTTCCATGGCTGAGCAAAGATTTGAACCCTAGTTCAATCCAGAACTGTAGCCCAACACCCAAATCACTACACCACACTGGCTCTCCCAGTGTAGTGTGCCTACCCATATATCTGCATTTAAAAACTATGAATATTAATATTTCAAATAATTAGTGTGATCAGATTTGAACTTCCCTGAGCTTTACTATCTTTTTTTAGTGAGTACAATCACTGTGGTTTAGTCATTTTGCATACTATGGCATAGATGGTCCTGACTTTAGTATTCAATCATGTATCTTTACACCTGAGGATCTTATCTAACTCCTTCCTCCCAAATCTTAAGTCTTCTTCCAGTTTATTGAGTAAAATCTCAACTTTGACTAGCACCTGGAATTGCAATTTGATATCTTATCATCCACTTTAAAATTATGTAAATCTTCTGTGGCCTTTATTTTTGATTTTTTAATTATTTAGCTGTAACCCTGCATTTGTACTTTCTTCTTAACTTTCATGAATTGCAGTTCCAAGTCTTTGCTATTACATGCTAGTAATATGGTGTCAACAGCATATCTTAAACTAATCAGGTTTCTTTCTCCAGTTTTTACATCTCCTTCCTGCAAGTTTAATCTTGTTTTCTGTAAGTTATGCACTGCATGTAAATCAAGTAGAGAATCAGCAATCATTCTTTTTCTCCATATTCTCTTCTAACAGTAGCCTCTTGTTCAGATAACAAAAAACACGTCAGAGCATTCAAATGTTGTGGCATTCCCATTTCTTTTAGTGTAATCCAGTTTTGCATGAACTACACATTCAAAAACTTTGCTATAATCTATGAAGTACAGGCTGGTTTTAATTCTTCAGAGTGCTCTATTAACAAATTATGATCACAATACAATCTCTATGATATCCTTCAGTTTGCACTCTATATATGGTAAGCAACTGTTGAAAATTCTTGCACGAAAGATTAATTTTATAGTCCAATGGTTACTGCAATCCCTGGTGTCTTCCTTCTTTGAATTTGGAATATAAATGGAGCACTTCTAATCCATGGGCCATTATTTTGTTTCCCATATTTGTTGGCAGGTTTTTGTTATAATTTGGATGGATTCTGTCTTTATAGCTTGAGACAGTTTTATTGGTAGGCTATCTCATGTTGGTTTATTTTTTCCAAGTGATCTGATAGTAGATTTTACTCTTTCTAAAGTTGTCGGTTCATCATTAAAAGATTCTCTCTTTTGCATGCACACATTAATGCCCTGTTTTTTTTTTGGGGGGGGGGGGTTGAGTGTCTTACAGAATGAGAGCAATACTGTCAAGAGACTAGACTAATCTGGAAACACTGAAGGCAGCAGTACACTCAAAGTGGGAAATCAGCCTAAGAGGCATCCATCCTCTTTACAGAGTAATGGCCACATCAAGAAAAGACTACTGATAGTTCCAGTGGTAAGGATGGTGCAGCAACTCAGAAAGGGAAGCTCTGTGAAGCAGCAATAGTGAGAGCTGGCAATGATGGAAATCACTTTCAGACAACTATTGAAGCACTTTAGCTAACTCTTGTTAAGTAGCACACAGCGGGTGGCACTGGTAAACCACTTCTAAGTGTCTTTTACTTTAAATAGCCTATGATGAGACAAAGTATTAATACATACATGCAAGTAAATACATAAATGCAAGTAAACCGTGATCTGTTTTCACTTGTATATTTGCCATAGTTTTTATTCATTTTTGCCTTTTTGTCTTCATTTCTTTTGTGAGTATCGTATATACCTGACTATAAATCAACCTTGTGTATAAGCCGAGGGCAGGTTTTGGGGTCAAAATAATGGATTTTGATACGACCTATGGATAGATAGGTCGAAGGTCATGCAACAAAAGATGTAAAAGATGAAGCAAAGGAAAACAATGTCAAAGAACATAAAAAATTCCAAGAGGAATAATTGTTTATGCTCATATTCTGTAGATGGGAGAATAAAGGGAAGTCAGTGCTCCCAGGACAGACTACTCTCTTGCCTTTCACAAGGGGCTGGTTCTCACACTCACACACACACACACACACACACACACACACACACACACATATATATATATATATACAGTCGGCCCTTCTTATACACGGATTTTTTATACACGGATTTAAGCATACACGGTTTGAAAATGTTCCAAAAAAGTATAAATTTACCTTGATGTTCCATTTTTTATTAGGGACACCATTTTGCTATGTCATTATACTTAATGGGACTTGAGCATACACGGATTTTGTTATACACGGGGGATCTTGGAACCAAACCCCAGCGTATAACAAGGATCCACTGTGTATATATATATATATATATATATATATATATAGAGAGAGAGAGAGAGAGAGAGAGAGAGAGAGTGAGTGAGTGTCGACTGGTCAATGTAAGTATTGTACTTTAACTCATATATATATATATATATATATATATATATATATATATATATATATGAGATTTAAAGTACAATACTTACATGGACCAGTCGACTCAGCTTTTTGGAGTCATTTTTTTGACTAACATTTCTAGACTTATGAGTATATATAGTATGTTTTGTTTATCAGCAAAGAATAAAGCTTGTTTCCTCTGTGCATACATGTATGTGTGCATGCATACGCACACATATACCCTTCTATATGTTATTAATAGTATTTTAAATAACAAGGATTAACAAGACCCGCAGACAGAGAAGCTACCCAAATTGCAGAATGAAATAAAACAAATGAATAAATCTGACATAAATATTTATTGGATATCAGTTCCACTAAAGTATATGCATTGTAAACCACAAATGTGTATTTATAAATCACACTAGCTAAGCAAACATAACTTAATCAAAGCCACAAATACATTACATAACTACAGTATTAAAGAGATTAATATTAATCTTTGCTGTCTCATGTCAAAGAACAGTTCAAGTTCCATCCAACAAGAGCCAGAGGGCAGCATGGGAAAGCCTAAACAAGAGCAAGATGAATAAAACTTGTGCCTCTCTAATTTCATTCCCTCCTTATTACATTTTAATACATCAGCTACACTTTAAAACGTTTTAAAATTGAACACTACACTGAACAACACAGAACAATCCTGCCTCTCCAGCATTATCCTATTTGCCTTTAGCCCCTCACCTCCACAACAGTGATCCCCTCTCTCTCCAATCTTGAACCTCACAATGTGACCCTTACCCTGTTCACACCACTAAAATAAGCCTATTAGCCGTAAATGCTATCAAGACTGTTTTTCATTACCAACAGCTATTGCCTGTTTGAGGTGCATGCCTAAAAATACTTTAAGTGTATGGCTTGAAATAAAATCACAATTGGTTATGTTAGTGGCTCTATAAAGGTGTGATGGAACCCCCAGCAGGGCCATGAGAGCTGCTCAAGGGGGGTGCAAGACTTGGAGGGCC
This sequence comes from Sceloporus occidentalis, assembly GCA_023333645.1. NCBI lineage: Eukaryota > Metazoa > Chordata > Lepidosauria > Squamata > Phrynosomatidae > Sceloporus > Sceloporus occidentalis. Next base: position 123,299,753 of record JALMGF010000002.1, on the reverse strand, counting down.
TGATTCCCCCTCTTCCTCCTCCCCTGCTCCTCTTCCGAAACCTCTACTGTCCTGAAGGGGAAGAGAAAGGTGAGGAGGGAGGGAGAAGGACAGCAAGGAAACTTGCTGCAATGTGGCCATCCTGAGCCACCGCTTCTTCTTCTCCCAACCATCCCATCACTGTCTCAGTTTTCGGGATGAGACACTGTTGCAGCCTCAACACACTCTTTCACACACCCTCAATATGTCTCTCAGTGTGTGAATGACTTTCTGTTACACACAAATTTTCATACACATGCACTTTTTCTGACTCTCTCCCTGAGATGCATTCATTTGCACAGTGTCCCACAAAAATTCTGTCTCACTCTCTATCACTCACACACACACACACACACACACACACACACACACACACACACACACACAGAGTCACACTCTTCATCTCTTTTTTACATACTCGCATATGCACTTGTGTATACAGTGGGCCCTTGTTATCAGGTGGGGTTTGATTCCCCCGTGGATAACAAAATCCATGTATGCTCAAGTCCCATTAAATACAATGGCATAGTAAAATGGTGTCCCTTATATAAAATGGAAAATTAGGGTTTGCTATTTGGATTATACACTTTTCAAACCGTGGATGCTTGAATCCATGAATAAAAAAATCTGTGGTTAAGGAAGGCCGACTGTACTTGCATATACCAAGAAAATGAATGTTTCTGTGTGGCTGTGTGTGAGAGACAGTAAATGAGTATGTGTATAAGTGAAAGAAAGCATGAAAGTGCATATATGTGAGCACTCACTTGTGTCAGTGTGGCTGTGTGTGAGACAATATGTGTAAAATTTACACTTGTGCATTTTATTTAAATAAAACTGTTCCAATTTGAATGATGCTATTTTCTTTAAAATGTGAAAAAATGAATATACCTGAATATTCAGACAAAAATATGCACACTAAAGGCAGGGAGGGGTGTAATGTCTGCATGTAGATGTAAAGGGTGAAGTTTTAGAACCACTGTCTTGGGTATTTACAATTCAATGTAATAAACAGGCCAACCTGCAAGAAACAAGATTCAAAAGCACTTGAGAGTGGGTCAGATGCTGAATGTTTTTGTTTAAACAAAACAACAATAAAATTCAATAGTGGCCTGAGTTGGGGAGAGGCAGGGATTATCAAACCTTGATCTTTCCTGTTCCCCTCCCCAAATGATGTTCAATGGTCATGAATGAACAGTTATCATGCTCACTCCTTCCCAGGCCATTTTTACTTTTTGTTTTTCTCCTCTCTCTTTTAACGTCCAAATAAACACTTACAGCATGACTCAGGAGACCCCTTGAATATATACGATCACAACCTAAGTATAGCAATCACACTCTTTTCTGTGATTTGTCGCCTTCTGATGCCCAGATGACTGGACTGGACTAGGATTTCCGAATTTGCAGTGCCATAAAGCAGTTGATGTGATTCCAAAACACAGTGTTGTTGCATATCCCCCATCCTCACCCAAGCCCCTAACAGGAACAGAAAGAAGCCTTTTTAATATTTTTTAGTTTCAAGGATACTGTGATGAGTCAGAGAGAGAGAATTGGGCTCCTTGCCCAGTAGGTATAACCAGAAGCATTAGTTAGGATAATTGTTGTTTTAAAAGCATCAGTAGCCCCTCTGATATCTAATTAAAGAACTCCTGTAAAATTTAGTTTCATTAGGTAAATGAGAAGAGAGCCAGCATGCGTAGTGCTTTGGGCTATGATTCCGAGACCAAGTTTCAAATCCTCACTCAGCCATAAAAACTCTAGTGTCACATTCTCTCAGCCTCAAAGAGAGGCAAAGGCAAACCTCTCTGGACAAATCTTGCCAAGCAAACCCTGTGATGGGATCACCTTAGGGTCAGAATGAGACGGAAATGACTTGAAGGTACAAAACAAGAACGGTATAGAAGCCTCAGGGGAGATGTTGGCATTTGGGAGATCTTCAGGTATGAAGAGGTCCTTTGGCCAATGACCTGAGAGTTACAGTATTGTGAGAATGACTCCTGCAGTTAATAAGAAAAGTGGTATCAATTCAAGACAAGAAGATGTGCAGTAAGTACCATACTTTGAGATGCTGAACCGCCATCAGCAAAATGATCAAGGCTGTTCCTATACCAGCACTGCGATATTCAGGAAAAAGGTGCTTAGGCACACAGATCTAACTGGGCTAGTCATTTTGGGTAGCAAAAATCTTGGCTAGATTTGGCGGGGGGGGGGGGGGGAGATCACATGAATGTTGCCAGAACACTGTGTATAGGCTTATCTCTTCCAGAATCACTGCAACTAGCTCCTCCAGTAGAAGAAATAATTAGGAAAATAGAGGTGGACTGAAGTTCCACATAAAGGAGTTCTAGATGCAAGACATATGTAATAGTCATAGTGGGCAAGGCTACTCAGTTTTCTGAATCTTATACTGTATTATGAAGTGAATATGCTCAGGGTGATGGTAGACCTTTCTTAATCTGTCCTCCAGGCCAGCGATGTAGTTTATGTCCCAATTATTTATATAATTGTGTCAAAACATGGAAATCAAATGTCTGAAAACAACAAAAAAACTTCTATTTATCATTAACACTCTCAACATTTTTGTTGAGATATTCAAGCACATCCTGGTTGAACCAACTCAGTAAGATAATTAATTATCTTGATTTAGTTATGTTTACTGAATAGAAAGCCTTACAGGTTTCTGTGCAGTTCTGCATTCATACACTTGATAGGTAGACTGCCAAAGGCACACTGGCCTAATTAGTCAATTGGATGGATCAAAAGACATGAAGTAGAACCATACATCTGAAACCTCAGAGGGCTAAATGAGGTTTTGAGATCTTGTGGGGGAAAACACAATTACTGTATTTCTTATGCACACACACCCCTACTATGCTATGAGATTCCAATTATTCAGCAGTGGTTTGCCATTGCTTTCCTTTCAGGTTGAGAGACTGTGACTTGACCAAAGTCATTCAATAGGTTTCTGAGGCTAAGTTCAAACCCTGGTCCCAAATTCTAATACTGAGAACACTACACCACTCTGGCTCAGACATAAGCATACATTGAAATAATGTTATGCACTGAGATGACTTGCTCAATACATTGATGTATGAAGCAAAATAAAGGTTTTGTTATATGATTCCTCAATATACTTGCACAGGCTTTTAACATACAACTTTTTCAGGTTTAGGCTGCAATCGTATGCACAATGACCCGGTAGCAAGTCCAACCAAACACAGTAGGACATTATTCAGAGTAAACACACAGACACATACAGCATTAGTACTCAAATTCTCATTTCAGTGTCCCAACACAACTGTGACATGACTTTATCATAATACAGATATTATTTGAAAATTAGATGTATATTTTGGGGAAGGAGCAGATGATCACAGGAAAGTTACCTTCTGATGTAGTAATAAGATTTGTTTAGAACCCTGTGTTCTGCATAACTATAGGATGTATGTACAAGCCCTGTTTCAGCGCAGGGAGCAAAATTTGCCTTCCCATAAAGCAGTTCAGAGATGAAGCAGTTTTGCATGCTGCTGTGTCCACAGTCCATTCTGTACACACAAGGTCAGTCACATCCAGCAGGATTGCATCAGACTCCTGGAATGCTGAAGTCCACATATTTGCCATTCAGCATCAAAACTGCTTTTCAGGTTCAATCAACTATAAATGTTGCTTTGTTTTAATTTTCCACTGAACTTCCTGGAACCTATTATCAGACAGCCAGAGATGTATATTTAGCAATGGCAACATGGCCTTTTCACAACTGCTCCACTGCTAATGTCACCTCCAATAAACAGAAACACACAACCCACCCAGCAAAAGACACTCGACCTCTGACAGTTGTTTACCGCCAGAACTTCAAAGTTGATAAAGGCATGCCTAATTCTCCATTTTGTATTCTTTAATCCCCAAGAACAAGGAGAAAATCCTTCAGCCTTCATGCACTTCCCAGATTCACATGTAAAAATAATTTATCTCCATGTATAAAATCATCTGAATTTTAAAGGTGATTAACTCCAGCTCAAATTCTTGCTTGAAACACTTTTTATTTTGTAGAAGAATTAAGAGATAAAGCAATTGTTCCACAAAATGCCTGTCTACTCTGCAGGTATTCTGCCACAACTCACAAGTCAGGTTCATTTCAATGAATTCAAGAATCACAGAACAGATACAAATTACTGTCACAGAATAAATACAAAAAAGGATAGCATTTTTTTTCCCTTTTGCATATTTTATCAAGGAAAATATTAATATAACACTAAAAGAAGTGACTGCAGAAGCTTAAAAGGTACCACTTCTCTTGTGAGAGTAAAAGACCATAATATGGTTGAACACAGGAGAAATGCAGGGAGAATGAAGGAGGAGAAATAAACCCTCTCATTCTTACAAAAGAAGGATAGGAAAGAGAGACTACTACAGTGGGCCCTTGTTATCCATGGTTCCAGGACCCCTCATGGATAACAAAGTCCGTGGATGCTCGAGTCTCATTAAATACAATGGCCTGTTACAGACTGCCAAAATAAAGCTGCTTCGGGTCTTTTTGGAGGTATGCTATTTAAATGATGCATGGGTCCTAAGAGTCTGGAGGTCGCGCCAAAGCCACACTCCATTCCTAAGCACTGGAGTGCAGCGTTGGTGCAGCTTCCGGATTCTTAGGATGCATGCATCATTTAAACAGCATACCTCCAAAGAGACCCTGAAGCAGCTTTATTTTGGCAGTCTGTAACAGGCCAATGGCATAGTAAAATAGTGTCCCTTATATAAAATGGAAAATCAAGGTTTGCTATTTGGAATTTATACTTTTTTTGGAATACGTTCAAGCCGTGGATGCTTGAATCCATGAATAAAAAACCCATGGATAAGGAGGGCCAACTATACAGAAATACAGGAGGAAAAACTGATATTATGGCCACATGCGATCTCATCTCCACAGATGAAAAGTTCTATGACTAAAAGCCTGGCACATAAACAAATGGTCTGATCACATATGCCCTGTTGTTCAATTATATATTGTTGTGATACTGTTTTTATTTTAATTTTTCATAAGTAACCTAGGATTAAGTTTAGAAAGGTAGAATATAAATTTTATATTTATAAAGGCTTAAAATGTTAAGTGTTTTAATACTGAATTCATCCTATAATTCTCTCAGTACTCTGATACAGATATTGATACAAACATTTCAGATTACATGAATCCAAGTTGTTAAGGGGAGAGCTGAATTACAATTCCAGTAATGTAGTCTCTTATCCATTTATAGCCCACTGCTCAAACAACAGTTCTCAAACTGATTAATAAGAATTAAGCATAAAATAATACAAAGATAGAGCCATGTTAGTCTGTAGAATCAGGATGTAAAGAGATCTTTAGCACTTTTGAGACTAACTGAAAGAAAGAAGTTGAAGTCTACTTCCTCAGATGCATTTGGACCATTACCCTTTTTAAAATAATCTGATACAAGTATCTGAATGTAACATAAACTAAAATCTACACTCTATCTCCTAAAATTGAATCCACAACCCTTATTGAACACATTAGCCCAGTTTAGACAAATGTATGCATATAGTAGAAAGCTTTATTTATTACATTTTTAAAACTACCCATTAGTCAGAAAATTGTTAGGCAATCCTGCTTCATGTTTAAAAGTACATTCAGTTGAGGGAAAAGGTGCACCAAGTATAACTCACAAACTATATGTGGTCTTCAAGGGCCTTCAGTGCAGTGCCCTTTCTGGAAAAAAGGTATAAAAATGCCTGTCATGTCCTCTGAAGCATGGAGGGGTCACAAGTGGCCATTTAAATGCTACAGTGGCAAAACTCGGTGCACCAATACTTCAAAAGCACCAATATTCAATCATTGACAGTTTCTGTTAACAGGTATCAGGCAGTAGCCATAGGAAAGCTTTCTCTCTGCCTGAAACCTTGGAAATCTGGAACCATTCACAGGAAACCACACATTAGACCTGTATAAGGCTGTTTCATATGTACCGTATGCTGCTGAAACCAAGTTATTTTGGTTTTATTCAAACTGTGCTTAGGAAGGTTCAATCTATAATTTTGGCCCCAAAACCTGCCCTCAACTTATACATGGATGCAAGCTACAGGAAAAGAGATTCCACCTCAACATTAGGAGGAACTTCCTGACAGTAAGGGCTGTTTGACAGTGGAACACACTTCCTTGGAGAGTGGTAAAGTCTCCTTCCTTGGAGGTCTTTAAACAGAGACTGGATGACCATCTGTCGGGGATGCTTTGACTAAGAGTTCCTGGACTGGATGGCCCTTGGAGTCTCTTCCAACTCTATGATTCTATTATAGTCAAGTACTGTATATATGTTATATGTTCCCTATAACTGGCCCCAGTCAGCATTCTGGCTGCCGCATTTTGAACTAAAGTTTCCGAACCATTTCCAAGGCAGTGCCAAGTACATTGTGGTAATCTAAACAGTATGTAATCAAGGTATGTGTTACCGTAGCCAGAGCTAACATCTCAAGGAATGGATGCATTATCTAAGTTCCTGATAGAAATTAAGACTTAACTGTATTAATACTGAACTTTCATTCTAGGATACTTAAGTACTGGTAAGTAACTAGACAAGTTCCTTACTGTGTCTGGCTGATCAATTACATCTGTAAATATACTGGAGTTTAAAAGAAATGGAAAAGTATTGTTCAAATGAGTACAGTATACATTAAAGAAAATCACAGAACTACCAAATAAACAAAACTGGTAGTATACAGTAAGCAACAACCAAAAGACAGTTACTGTTAAATAAGAATAACAATGGTCTCATTAAAGAAGAAATGGTTGACATGGTCAAATCTGCCAAGGTTGTTCTACAGATCTAGGCACAGGATTTGTACTTTTCTTCATTTACCCCATAACTAATAGCACAATTGTTCCATTTATTCCTGCAGTTGTTTGTTTTGGAACAGCTGCAAAAGTTAGTGCAGGCTACAGTAACACACGACAGTGACATCTTCTGGCCAAATATTACCATTCTACAGTTACAGTTATATCCATCTTCAGAAGCTATTTATTAATTTGGAGTTTGCCATGTCAAAATAGGAATGAGGAATTTTGTTTTACCATTTTGGCCCACCAAAGAATCCATATCTAGAGATTTATGTTCTCACCAAAGTTGAAGTAAGCATGTGTATGTATAAAGTGAATGAGCTTGGTGGCTAGATGTGCAATAGCCGCATCTTAACTGACACTCCTGATGGCTTAAAGTGGGTAAAGTTTGTATAGAGGCTTATCTACTCAGAGTGGCCTACACACTGTTTTCTGGAAGATCCATGAACTGACCAAAATCTGATGGCAGTTTTCTCAAGGCAGTGCCCTTCTGTGAACTAGGAATATTAGTGACATGTGACATTATAATTGAGGCAGAGGTGTTTGTTTTGCAAATTTAGTCTGAAGGCTACAATTTTACGTGACTAATTCGTTCATCTACTCTATTTTTAAATATATGAAATGAAGAGCATCTCCAACCAGGGAACAGATTTAGATATATAAACTTACAGAGACGGAACAAACCGGCTTCCAGCCAACTTGGGGGCATGGCATACACATGACACATGCCTCCAAGCCTACCAGAAGCCAGCTTCATGCTGCCTGGCTGCCTACACTTGAGCCAGCTTCTGGCTGCTCCAGCAGCGCAGCATTTAGACACTGCACACCACCAGAGTGCCGAAAAGCTGTTTTTTTGCCAGAGCAAAAAAGCGGATTGAGACCACAGCATGTGATTGCCATGGCCCCAATTCAGCTTTCTCAGCAGTATGACTTTCAATAAATACTTATAAAAATTTCATATGCCAAATGTGATCTTAAAAGTGGCATTACCACCTGAAAAAAGAAACAGGAATTATCTTTTAGGATGCTGACAGCTGAACAATATGAACATCAAGCAAAATGGATAGGAAACTATACAGTCTTCCAGATGTTGTTGGACTACAATTCCCACTATTGCTCATCACTAAATGTTATAGTCTAACAACATTTCCAATAATCTACAAGCAATCAAGTGTGTATTTCCTTTAGAACCTTTGTGTTTATATACATATTTAATTAAGCAAAACCTACAGACCTCATCAGCTGTGTGTTTAATTAAGTGCCAACCCTTATTTAAAAAACAATATAGAAGAGAACAAGCAGATAATAACAGATTAGAAGTATTCACTTGCTACTCTGTTCAGCAGCAATATTATCCCAAAGGGCTCCTGAAAAGTGATAAAAGCTCTTCTGAACATCTGGAATGATCAGCTTTGGTCAACTTTTTCTGGGACACAATCAATTGCTGGGAATGTTTTACTTTGCATGGAGGTTCCTCACTTACAGTAATTATAGCACATGAAGAAGAACACTAAGGCTAAATGGCAGGGATGAGAGCAAAATGGTCAGCTCTTAAAGAAAGCTGAATAGTTATGATAATGCCATAGGGTACAGCACTTAAGGTAGAACTAAGGTAACAGATATTAGAAACTATAGGGAAGGCACATATACTTATCCCCCATGGTTGCACCTAACTCTGTGGTGATCCGTTTTGCAAAACATTTCCAGCTGCTTCAAAATGATGGGTGCCAACACAGTGGCACCAAACCCAGAAACATTTTCTATCAGTGTTTTGTCACAGTTTTGTCCATCTGCAGTCAGACAGAAGTTAATGCACTCCATACCATTACAGAACTGCTGAGCCTAGCCCCCTTTTCTCTCTCCTCGAGTACACCATGGGATACCAGCCAACAAAACAAAACAAAAAAGAAAATAGTTGATCCTAATCATTTCCGACACCTGATCAGAATAAAGAAACACAAAGAGGCCTGGTACTGTGTGCTTGTTTAACTTTTTGAGGCTCAGGACTCCTCACAGAAACCCATTAGTTATTTGCCACATTCCATTCAACACATCACATGACTGGATTACTAACAGTTCCTGAAGGTTAGTTTAATCAGCATTTATATACTAAAGCCATTTTCTCAGCCAAAAAAAAAAGTTTAAATTCAATATTTGACTAACAGTTATAAAGTCAATGGTCACTTGGGGATCTTGTTTGATTGTAAAAAACACTACCCATCTTTCCAATAAATTCACTAAAAATTGAACACACACACACACACATATATATAGAAAGCTATCCATTCAAAGCATTTTTATTCTGACAGTTGAGATTGAAATGGAAAAAGAAATGCAGCAGTTTTATTTAATCAGACACACTGGGACCTTTGTGTTTCTGTGATTTCACTTCAAAGATAAATATGAAACCACAATGTGAGAGGATCTAGAACTGAGCGTAATCAGTATATGGATTACATTCAACTTCCTCACAGTCATCTGATCTTGGGAACTTAATAGAAAATCAAATGAAATGTATAGGGGATATTTTTAAATGTATTAATATGAATAAACTGGAGCTTAATCCAGACAAGAGGGCCTAAGACATAGGTCGTTCGATGCCCTTAGAAAAATGGGAAAACACCTGGAGAAAAACAAATTGCTTCACAGCATTACAAGATTTAAAAGAAAACTTGAAAATTACCAACAGATGGTATTATACCCCAACAAGATTAAAATTATATATATAATAACGAGAATGATAGATGTTGGAAGTACCACAAAGCAGCAGGATCTTTAAACCACATGTGGTGGACTTGCCCTTAAACGTATCCAGAAATTCTGGTCCAAAATACATATACAGTCATCCCTCCATATTTGTGGCTTTGATATTTGCGGATCTGATTATTCATGGATTTCATAATGTTCTCTCTAGGACTGTCTAGGTCCTCCAGTGCACCTCTGTGGTCAACTTTAACTAAAAGTTGCACTGAAAGACCATTTGTAGCTACTCCAGTGCCATTCTATGGTCAGTGTATGTTGGATATTGACCACAGAGTTGCACTGGAGGACCTAGAGATTCCTAGAGAGGTGTCCTCTCAGATAAAAATAATGTTTTTGTTATTTGTGGTTTTTCCATATTCACGGGGGTCTTGTTCCCCTAACCCTAGCGAATATGGAGGGACAACTGTATTACCAAAAAAGACTAAATACTCAATTTGTTTTTCACCTGAACTACATTTGCTAAATATGACATCTGTGCTAAGTAAAGATGATGAGAAAAAGCATTGGAAATTTTTACTTTATTTAGTCACTGCGGCAAGATTACTTATAGCTAGAGGCTGGAAAGTTGAAGACCCTCCTAAAATAAAAGACTGGTTACTCAAAGTTGGTGAAATGAAAGACTTGGATAAACTAACATACATGATCAACAATAAAGCTACGAGTACATTAGAAATAGAGTGGCAACTATTCAAAGATATTATAAACTCTTTTACAATTTAGAACAATACATGTTGAGAATTTCTTCCGCTAGGCTATTAGATTGCATAAAAGATATGCATACATATATAGTTGGACATATATACAATCGAATTATCATACAAAGAAAAAGAATATATGGTAGGCTAGAAACAGGAATGGGAGATGGATTATCACAAATAATTTAATAGATAGAGATAAAAATGATTATAAACTAAATTTATCCAACAGGAGAGGTGTTACTAAGAAGCAATTTTTGTGTGCTAATAAGATGACTTAGAAAAAGAATAAGTGCACACAGAATGTGTTAAAAAACTTACGAGAGATTAGTCAATATAGTAAATAATCCCTCTTAGTTAAAGCGAAAACACATGGAAGTTTTCTTCTTTTTCCTTTTTATTATATGATATTAATTTGTAAAGTGTTCAGTATGTTATATAAGGATCAAAGTCACTCATATTGTATGTATTTTAAAATGAATAAAAAATATTTTTTTTAAAAAATCCAGACAAGTGGAAGCTAAGGTGTATGTAATAGTCTAGGTTGGGATGGACAACTCCGATAGGATCAGAGGCTACACACACACATACCAGACTTGATGCAAACTGCAATATACTCCTATTGTCATGCATAGCTGTACTTATAAAGAAGAGAACTATGGCCCGTTAGAGACGGGCCTGAAAATACGGACTGGGTCTGTATTAGGGTTAGAAAGGGGCGTCACTTCCTGACGCCCCTAACCCTAATACGGACCCAGTCCGTACAAAATGGCGGCGGCCGTTCCACACGGCCGCCGCCATTACAACGTCACGACTGTGCTGCCTCCAAACGAGAGCGCCTAGAGCTCCCTTTCCGCGGTGCACGAAGGAGCTCCGAAACGGAGCTCTTTCTGGGGTTTGTGTCGCTGGGCGCAGCCTTTACATGGCTGCGCCCAGCGACACAGAGGAGAAAGGGGACAAGCAGCCCCTTTCTTCTCCTCCCTGCCATCGCCGGGTGTCCTTGGGGCTTGAAGCCCCAAGGACACCCCTTTCCAGGCCGCAGGGAAGCGGCCTTTTGCCGCTTCCCCACGGCCTGCAAAGCGGCGGAGCGGGGCCTCGGAGGCTGCCAGACTGGCAGCTGAGGCCCCGATACAGCGGGGAAAGGGGCGGGTGCAGGCAGCCCCAAACGGGCGGTCTGTAACCCGCCTATACTTCCTTGAAATGCTATATTTTAATGTTTTTATAAAATTGTTATAAATTTTAAAAAAGAGAGAACTGTACTTCCTTGAGGCTTCCAGAGAATTACTCTTCTTGCTATTTATTTAAATAAAACAGCTATGGGAGGAAGGTGCTCTAGGGGCCATGAAACAAGGTGGAAGTTACATGTTGCCCATCACTTTTCTATTTAGAGATATACTGGTTCACAAACCAGAAACAGCCAGCAGACAGGATTTCCATTTATTGCTTTTATTTGATATGTTGGTTATGTCAGTCTTCTCACAGTCATTCATACTGTGGTCTGAGTTAGGTTAAAAAAAAAAATGGTTCCAGTGGACAGGCTGCTTCCCAGGACCCAAGCTAGTGGATTAGAAGATTTCAGAGGAATCAGGGCTTTGCCTCATGATACTTCCATCCCCTGACATCATCTGCTCCCGTCCCTACTGTTTACTCTGTGTGACAAGAGAAGCATGAATACTATGCCACTCTCAGCACAAAGAAAGCCCTTTCTCACTGGTCACAACAGAATATCTGTTACATCTTATCATTCACTGAAAATAACACTCTATTCTCTCTACCACACTTGCATCCCAATTAGTAGAATATGTGGGACAAGTTAGAATCTTCAGGGGTGAGGTATCCCCTAAAATCGCTGCAGACAAACCTGGGATCACCCATAGTCCACCACACTTGCCACTTACAAGTTGAACTGTTGTGAATGAAGACTTTCCAGGAATTTCAAATGATCTATTTTTGGTAGCCGAGGTGTGAAATGGGGTGTGCCTGTCTCTTCCCTTGCCTGATTGTATTTTGAAGAATCTTCCAGTGGGCATTTCTTAAATGTGCTTTTATTCTACAGTTTTATTGCCTTTCTGTTCCGTGGTTGATTGCTGTATTTGATTATGAGCGGTCTTGAATACACATTATTTTTAAATGGGCAGAATATAAATAGCAATTCAGAGATACTGAGAGATATTGATACTGACTGATCTGCATAGATCTACACATTTCCAATGTTAAAATATCCTGCCCCAGGTTGGTGCTTTCCAGAGGTTTTTTACTACAACTTCCAGCATTCTTGATCAATGGTCACATTGGGTGGGGATGCTGGAAGTTCTAGTCCAAAACGCAGGTTGGGGCAGATATTCTAAGAACTGCTATGGGATGATTTCTGATCATTACATACCAGCTAGATTTCATTCAAAATCAGTGTTGCCAACAAGCCTCGAAGATATTCCCCAGAATGTTTTACCAAAATCCCCGGAATTCCCCAATATTTATTATTATTATTCAGTCATATTCCCCAGAAATAAATTAATTAAATTCCCCAGATTCTGAGGAATTCCCCAGAAATTGGCAACATTGTTCAAAATGCAAGTTACCTCTTTAACTGATGGGGACAAGGTTTCATCCTTCACTTTCAAAAGGATTTTCCTTAAAAGCACACAGATTACTCAACAGCCACTGCAGTATTTTTTCTCCACTGTTCAATACATCATTCTTCTGACTTGTAATCTGAGACAGCAGCTTGTATCTTTCTCTATATGAAGTGCATGACATGGCCAGATCTTGTCAGGGCTTCAATAGAAGATCCCCTACGAACCCCATAGTAAGTTCCACAATGAAAGACCGGATAAAATGGTATAAATCAGGGGTGAGAATCATGCAACAATCCAACTGTTGTTGGACAGCAACGCCCAATATTTCTAACTACTGACTATGCTGGCTGGAAGAGCTGGACATTGCAGTCCAACAAAATTGACACGAGTTGCATAATTCCTATCCACACGCCAGTAAGAAATAAATGAATACAGAGAACGAACAAAAAGCATCAGATATGAACAGAGACAAGATGGTTCACGTAGTGGAGGGATAACCTGGCCTTTATCTAGCTAGTTTCCTTTTTTCCATGATCTTACATTTCTTCATTTCGACAGTAACCGACTTGTTCAAAAGAAATTAACAACACAGCACTGGAAATGACTGGCTGCAAAGATGCATATAAAGTGGATTTTTAAACTTGGGACCATCACCTCCCATCCACCCTGCAACATCTTTCTGTGGATTTCAGACTTTCTGTGAAGCAAATTAACATTTCTTTTAAGCATCTGCAAAAATCACCACATGCCATTTAATGCTCTCCAGATCTTATGACAAAAAAGAGGCATGCTGAACATGAATGGACACAAGTAACTCAACTCAAAGAGGAGGTGGGACTGCAGCCTCAAGCTATGGTATTTTAAAACAGAGACAGAAAGAAAACAACGTATGTTTCCAGCCTGCCCTTGACAGAAGCTGGGTGTAGTATAGAGCCACTTGTTCAGGCACATAATGCTCAAGTGTGGTGATGAACACAAAATTCAACTGAGAATCAAAAATATGTATAGTTATTGTGCAAAATATGTGAACAATAACTGGGTATGACGCAGAAATAAATCAGGCAAGGTTTAAGATGCTCTTTAAAGAAGAAAACGTTTTCAAAATAAGCAAGACGGGCAATTTTGCTAATTTTCTATTATATGACAATCTTTATTGATGGTCAAGAGACCCATCAAAGCATACAATAACTTAAAACATATAAATGGAAAGATTACATGTAACATAAAAGCAATATGAAATTTTTAAAAAATCATTAAAATGCAGAAAGTTAAGAGTAAAATTAAGTGTTGCCATTATATGATTAGGGGATGTTGTGTTTACATTTTATTATATTTTAAAATATCTTTTCATGCTTATTTTAATGCTTTTTAACTGTTTTTAAGTTCTGTTTTTAAAATGAAATTTAGTTTAACTGTGTTTTAATTTTTGTGTTAACAGTTTTTACAACCGAACTGTGCTTTTTAAATGTTTTACGTCACCTTGGATCCTGTGTTGAGAGAAAGGTGGGATACAAATCAAATAAATAAACCTGTTCATACCTTTAGCTGTGGCAAAAAGGAAACATTTTGCAGTCTCTCAGGGAAAAAAAATTAATATACTCCCCCAAATATGCAACCTCATACTATTTCATTTATCTCTATAGCTTTTTATTTATTTATTTATTTATTTACTTATTTACTTATATGCAGAGATATAAAAATTCTGGAACTTTTGAAACCATGTGGAATAAAAACAACAATTTTAGGGGGGAAATGTAATTCTGGAGAAAAAAGATGATTTAGATGAATAATGAGCACCGTAAACATGAAATATGATGAACAAAAAATAAGGGCAGTTCAGTTTATTTAGCAAAAGGAGCTCCTGGATAGACCACCCCCGCCATGGATACCAAAATCTGTGGATGCTCAAGTCCTGTTAAATACAGTGGCACAGTAAAATTGTGTCCCTTATATAAAATAGTAAAATCTATATTTCTCTTTTAGAATTCTTGTATTTCTTAAATATTTGTAAATGGCTGAATCTGTGGATGAAGAATCCGTGGATACGGAGGGCCAACTGTATTACCAACTGGTACAAGAAGCATGTGAAACCTTCTTTAAATTTTTACTCATCTCAGAATATGAACCACCTAGTTCTCCATGCAGTTTTCCCTTGATTATCTGAACAAAAATTAAAATTCAGAAGTACATTAAATGTAAAAATGAGCATTTAGCTTTGGATGAGTTGAAAATGAGCACAGCCTACTTGTAAATAGCAAGACAATTTCTGCCCACTAAATACCAGTATTTGTATCAATAAAAATAAGGATTTAGCTAAATCTTGTGATTGCACACAGAAGTTAAAAAGTGACCTTGCTTCCTTTTCTTTTACTGCTCTTTTCCCCTGGTCCCCATATTGCCAAGAAGAGGAGCGGCCTTTGCCTGCATTGATATGCTTCTAGACCATCTTAACTGACAATAGAAATAACATCTGAGACAAACTGTTGACCTGTGACTCTAACATCAGCACTTTTTAAAGCTTGCATGATGTGTATTCTGCATTATACTAGCTTACTAAGGGGTCGAGTAGATGGGGCAAAAGGAGCAACCTGAGGCCACTCCTGCCCCGACTGATCCCCATTCAGTGCACCCCAAAGCTGGCTGGTGCCACCATCTGCAACCGAACGCTGTAAAGGAACGCCTTTTTTGCACTTCTTTTGTGATCGGGTTTGGGCTGCCTTAGGTGGCTGTGGAGCAGCTTTGGCACAATCCAGGGGCGTGCGTCATCTGAACACCACGCCCTTGGATTGGCCCCAAGGCAGAGCTTTTGGCCTAACTGTTTCGGGCCTAAGTGACTCACCTAAATTGCCATTTATACAGTATTGCTACCCTGCTGTCTAAATGAAAAATGTTCACCATGTTGCTTATGAAGTTCAATAGAAAGCAGGTTTACAATTGACAAGCCTTGAATCCTAGAATTTTACTATGGCTATTTAGCCACTGTATGTTACACACTGAATTATGATGGCCTCTTAATTACCTGTATGTTGACAATAGTAAAGGATAGTTTCTTAGTTTTCTAGTAAATGGACAGAAAGTGCGACCTTCTCCTTTCACTCTATGTGTAAATGACCAAAATAGGATAAGGTACAGCCCTACAATAAATAAGACCCTGTACACAGAAGAGTTGCTACACAGGTATCACTTCCATGTAAGAAATACAGTCAGCCCTTCTTATACATGGATTTTTTATACACGGATTCAAGCATCCACGGTTTGAAAATGTTCCAAAAAAGTATAAATTTCAAATATCAAACCTTGATTTTCCATTTTTCATAAGGGACACCCATTTTGCTATGTCATTATATTTAATGGGACTTGAGCTTCCACAGATTCTGTTATCCACGGGGGATCTTGGAACCAAACCCCAGCCTATAACAAGGGTCCACTGTACATGTGTAATCTCCTAAATTTTAAAAAATAATATATAATTTTTGTGTATATCTAATTAAATGATTATGTTAAGAAGTATTTCCTGCCCCTTCAAAATTAAAATCATTATATATTTAGAAAGTTTTGCCCTTAACAAGGAGTTATTAAGCATGTTATTAAACTCTTTATTGTTTTAATGCACAGCACATTACCAAATGTCATAACATCGTTGCCTTCCTTCCCAAGTGGAGGACTAAATATCCCTGAGAGACCCTGGAAATGGGCCTCCCATATTTCTGTTGGGAATTAATTTCCATGCTTCCTTTTATTTCCTTACACTCTACCACTAAGGATACTTAAATGTTTTTTCATATATCCCAGGGGCTAATCATTCAAACCCACTCCACCAAAGAAATGGTAGCAAATATTTTTCTAGTTAGTAAATCACCCTTCATCTTAGAATATTTTAAAGCAAGACGCCAAGAATTTTGCAGTGGTAATTTAAACAGATTTTGTGTAACAAAGCATGCTCCAAAAAAAATGAAAAGATGCAGCAACTGTTCAGATGAAGAAACTAAAGAGAAATTAATCAGTACCATGGAAGATAAGTGAATAAATTACAGGTTTCACAGGTGGAAACAGGAAGATATGTCCCTACGTTTTCAGCAAGGTGTTATTCGTGCCTTTCTGATATTCAAACCAAAATCACATCTTAAGTTAAATACCATGAATGCAGGCTGCAGGGAACCAGCAACCTTTATTCTCTACCATTTTCACTATGCAAATAGAGGTTCTATTGTTTATATTCCTCACTCCTATGCCCAAACAATAATGAAAATATATACCGTAACAAATGTAGCAGGCTCTTGCCAACTTTTTCTATACTCAAACTCCCAGAAGAGTAAGAACTTGTTTCTGACTTAAAAGAAATTGCTTCCTTTCCCAGAACAATTTTTCTCTTGCACTGACAGCCACCCACCCACTCCTCTTATATTGAGCTAAATGTGAATTTCCAGCTGTATGTAAGACATATGTTCCTGCCAATCACTCTAAACATTGAGGCTTACATGAATTTGGGGAAGGAGGAGAAAAGTAGGTCTTCACTCAGTTTTCTTCACTATTCACCTTTCATACAAAGGCGAAAAACATTTTCATTTATTTGGGAAGTACCACCTGTTTATATTGGTGGACAAAAGTGAAATGCGCCAATGAGAATATCCAATTGGCTGCCGTTGTACCCTTTTGATTTCAGGAGGCTAAAGGCCATGTTATCCCTTCATGTTGATGAAATCTAAGGAAGAAGAAAATGGCAGTCCGTAACACAGATAGCCAGCTCCAGCCCACCAGATATTTTGGGACTACAGTTTCCATAATTCCACACCATTAACTATGCTGGCTTAGGGCTGTTGGGAATTATTGGTCCAAATTTTCTAGAAAGCCACAGTTACCCAACCATAGTCTGCAAGATTAACAACATGTTCATATACCTCATCCTGTCAAAAGAAAAAACCCAATGAGCAATTTACTTCCAAGCAGGGGTGAAGAGGACTGCAACAAGTGCTTACACAATTTCATTTTTCTGCTCTCCTGCCTGAGATCTAAATGCACCATCAACTCTATGATCCATTATGGATAGCTTTCCAATGTCTCAATTACCAAACAGTATTATGATGCCAGAGCTTGCTACAACCACTTAGTAGCTCAACTGATATAAATCTATGAAACCATTTTTATTTAATTTTTTAAATTGTAATATACAAAACAAACCACAGATATCCAGATACTTCACTTACCAAAAATCTAGTATAAATGCAGTCTGGTAAAATCAAAGTTAAATACACACTGCGTGCACAGCTCTTCACCTTTGCATTAAAATACTGATACACAATATGCAAGCTCTAATCTATGTTGCTTTTGATATATCCACCTACTTTCATACGTCAACATTATCTCATGAAAACCTGCACTGGACATTTCATCACAAATTGTACAAGAAGAAACCAATCCAAGACTATAGGACTGGGATTACACTTCTTACACATTGCTATGATTTTTCTCTGTTAACATCTTTGTCCCCCCCCCCCCCCCATCTTCACTCAAACTCTTAAGCCATCATAATAGGCATACAATTTCAGATCAATTCCAAGACAGCAACTGTAAACATACTTACTACGGAGTGCAATAAACCCTAGTAGATTTTATTCTATGTTAGCATTCATAGAACTTTACTGTCTAAAGAACTATTCCAACCTATCAGATCACAATAGTAAATCCTCCTAAACAACATTTCCATTACATTACCCTATATTCTTCTGTATATTCTTTTAAATTGTTTTATGTAGAACAATTCACAACAGCTGTATCAATTATTTCACCATCTTTCCAATATATTAATGTTACAAGAAAGCTTTTCTTACACTGTCGCCAGCATTTTAAATCATCATCATTTACGTTCACTTCTGAAAGCTGTGGAAGACTATTAATAAGAAAACATACTCACACTGATTTTATTTAATCCCTTATTAAAGTATTGTTCATACCAACTCTTTCAGTCCTAGGATATAAACAGTCTGCTAAAAGTCTGCTACAGTATTTGTATAGTTGTTTGTGCCTATCTGAAGCTCACTAATTGCCACAGTGACTCAAAGTCAACATTAGCATTATCATTCCTGTTTACTTTCTGCTGCCCCAAGGCTAAATAATTAAGGATTGGTGAGAAGTAAAACGCAAAGGTTAGTGAATCTTTAGTGTTCTGTTTGAAGAAGGAATTGAAGGTATTTTTGTTTAAAGAAGAAATTGTTGCTTTTGCATCCATTGTATTCCCTGTCTTTCCACGGTTTCTTTATTCATAGATTACACAGGTTTGTTGTAATTACTCAGCATGTAAGGAAGGCCCTCTGCCAATATCCAACAGTTCATTACTTTGAAATACACCAGCCCAGAAGTAGCACTAAAAAGGGACCTTCATCTGAGCAGAGTAAAACAGGTTAAAATCACCTCCTAGGTGAGAGAATGAAATGTTTCTGTAGCTCAGTGGTTCTCAACCTTTGGTTCTCTAGATTTTTGAGGCTCCAATTCCCAGAATTCCTGAACAATGAGCATACTGACTGGGACTTCTGGGAATTGAAGTCCAAAACATCTGGAGGCCCAACGGTTGAGAACCTCTGCGTCCAGCTGTAAACACAGAGAATAGACTCGCTACCAGATCTTACAAGGCCGGTATGAAAAGAGATGTTCGCCATGGTATCCTGGACCTAAATATTTAGAGCTTTTGCACCAACATTTTGAATTGTGCCCCGAAACAAATTGGCAGCCAATACAGCCCTTGTAAGGCAAACAAGTGTGCACCAGCATTCTGGATCAATTTCCAAATTCTCTTCCATTACAACAGCACAGTACTACTGCTGTTGCAACCCAGATGACATCACATCATGAAAAACATTTTGTTGAAAACCAGTTGACTAGTGTTTGAAGGAATACTGAAAGTCATCTACTCCAATTCTCTACTGAGTGCAAGAGCTGAATTGCAAGATGCAACTACAGCATCTCTGAAAGTTGGTAATTCAACCTCTGTCTAAATACTTCCAGAAAATGGGAACCCACTACATCCCATGGCACTGTTTGGCATTTTCAAACATTTCTTATAATTGTAAACCTTTTTCTAATGCTTAATTGTAATCTGCGTCTCTTCAATGTTCACCATTAGTTCTTGTCTTGCTCTTTGAAGAATGGTTTGTTCTGTTTTTTCATGACAGGCTTCATGTGTTTAAACCTAGCTATTTAGACTTTCTTTAATCTTCTCTCAAAACACACCTCATATATTCAATTTTCCCTTATAGTCTCAAGACCCCCTCATCGCTCTTCTGTTGACACATTTGTTTATCACTGTCCTTTACAAAATGTGGTCCCCAAAACTCTACACAGTACAGTGGTACCCCGGGATACGAATTCACCGCGTTACGAAATTTCCGGGGTACGAAAAAGTTAGATTTAAAAAAACTGTTCCGGGTTACGAATGATTTTTCGGGTTACGAAAATCTTTTCGGCGCGTTTCGGCGCGAAATTCAAACCGCGGCTAGCGGCTAGCGGCTTTCCAGCGGCTTTTTCGGGTTGCGAAATGTATCGGGTTACGAACGGCGCCGCGGAACGAATTAAATTCGTAACCCGAGGTAGCACTGTATTCCAGATGTGACTTCAGCAGCACAAAACAGATTGTAGTATTCTTATGAATGGTCCTGTTAACACAGACTTTTAAGCAGCACCCTTCCTTTCCATTTCAGATTATTCTACTATACACTCCTCCTTGGTTGTATATCTCTTGTTGCATCACTCTACATGTCTTTAATAAGTTTCAGTTCACCAAGAGCTCTCTTTGCAATCATACTGGCTTCTTCAGATATCTACCACTTTCCTTTTCTGTGAAACAGTTTGTGTTTGTGCCTTCAGCGTTTCATTTTTCAGAACCTTCAATCTTGAGCTCTTTACTCATTAATGTCACACTGCATTTCTTCTAGCATTCCAGAGCTTTTCTCCATTGATTGGTCATACTTCATAATTAAAACTGGTCACACAAGCATTATCAGGAATAATTTTTAAAAATGGTTCTTGTTTATATACAAACCCAATGGCTCCATATTCCCACTGCTCAAAAATACAGTGGGTCTTTAGTATCCCCTGGGATTTGGTTACAGACCCCCCCCCCATGTCTCCCTTGTCCAGAATTACAAAATCTGAAATATTCCAAAATCCAAAATTGTCCACATGAGTGAGTGAGATAGTGACGCCTTTGCTTTCTAATGGTTCAGTGTATAACTTCCAGCTATAAGTATCAGGTGCGTATGAAACATAAATAAATTTCATGTTTGGACTTGGGTCTCATCTCCAAGATACTTACTCTGTGTGTGTGTGTGTGTGTGTAAATTTTCCAAAATCTTTTTTAAAAATCAAAATAAAAAAACACTTTTAGTCCCAAATGTGACCGAGTCGCTAGGAGAGTTGGCATCCTGAAAGCAAATCATAGTTCAGGCAGACTATGAGGGAGGGCAGCAGGGGAATTAAAATGTATAAAAGCAGGAGTGAGTGACTGAGAGAAGTTCTTCTTCAGTGAGAGCCAGATAAGGAATCTGACTAAGAGAGGGAGTCACTTAAGAAAGTCCACAGGGGGCTGTGATAAGTTTGCAAGTGTGTGTTAACCACACTAAGTTGAAGTGACCCACCTAAGATGCTTTCTTGCTTTATGTTATTAAATAAGGTTACTGTTTATGTTTTATAACAGATGTCTCTGTCTGAGTGAACTCCAGACATTATAAACAAAAGCAAGCATGCTACCTCAGGCCCCATACAGACAGGACAAACTAAAGCTGCTTTGGGTCACTTTGGAGGTATGCTGTTTAAATGATGCATGTGTCCTAAGAGTCTGGAAGCTGTGCCAAAGCTGCGCACCACTCCTTAGGACTAGATCGTGGCTTTGGTGTGGCTTCCAGACTCTTAGGATGCATGCATCATTTAAACAGCATACCTCCAAAGTGACCCAAAGCAACTTTAGTTTGGCCTGTCTGTATGAGGCCTAAGATACTGAATTGGTTTGGGGAAGCCCTTATACACTTAGGAAGAGTGTTGAAAGGGTAAAATGCTGGGCTGGTGTCAGGGGCAGGGAAAGAGGTAAAAGAAAACCTCAGGCATGTAAGGAAGGTCCCATCACAGCAAGTATGTCAGGTCCTCTGGGAAAAGTTTGCGCCAATCAGCCAGGACTAGATTGGCAATGGATTCTGAGAGGACTTCTTTGTCTACTGCCCCCAGACTGTGGAATGACCTGCCTGAAGAGATATGACAGCTGAAAACACTGACAGCATTTAAAACAATGTTAATGACACATCTCTTGTGGCAGTCCTACCCAGTCAATTTTAAATCATGACTTTTTCATTGGTATATTTTAAAGAATGTATTATATGAGTATATTTTAATGGTTTTATAGTGTTGTACCTGAGCCATTCATGCAAACTATTTTGGAATTCCAGTTAAGGGGGACTCAACCTTTATATAGAATGTTAGAAATGATGAATCACCAAGGAAGAGTACAGCCATGTGGCCCAAGCTTTCAGGAATAGTATAAAGATAACTAAAACTTAGAATGAGCTGAGACTGAATAGGAAAGCAAGGAGCAACAAAAAGGTGTTTCGTTTTTTTCCAGATGCATTCAAGGCAAGAGATTGGCAAAGGAGACAGCAAGGACAATGTTCAGTATGAATGGCAAAATGCTAATAGATCACAAAAAAGAAGTAGAACTACTTGCTACCTATTTGCTACTGTTTTCTCCCCAAAAAAAGAACTGTATGCAACAGCAGAGACCTTGACAAGAGATTTGGACTGGAAATCAAGATTAATAGGGAATTAAATCAAGAATCACCTAGCTAACCTAAATGAGTTCAAATCTACAAAGCCAGACTAACTTCATCCCAGCGTACTGAAGGAATTTGTTGATGTACTTTCTAAACCACTTGTCATCATTTTTGAGAAATCCTAGCGAACAGGTAAGGAACCAGAGGACTGGAAAAGGGCAAACATTGTCCCTCACTTTGAAAATGAAGATGCAGGAAACTACAGACCAGCCAGCCTGACCTCAATACCAGAAGACATTTTAGAATGGATTACAGTTGGCCCTTCTTATACACGGATTTTTTATACACGGATTCAAGCATCCATGGTTTGAAAATGTTCCAAAAAAGTATAAATTTCAAATATCAAACCTAAATTTTCCATTTTTTATAAGGGACACCATTTTGCTATGTCATTATATTTAATGGGACTTGAGCATCCACGGATTTTGTTATCCACGGGGGATCTTGGAACCAAACCCCACTGTATACACGTGTCCACTGTATACAGAAATGGATAAAGAATGGATTGTTCATCTTGCTATAAACCATTATACAGAGTGGATTATATACCTTGATGGCCATACAGTGATCAGAAGGAGCCAGCATGGGTTTCTCAAGAACAAATTTTGCCAAAGTAATGTTAATCTTTTTTGGATCAAGTCACTAGTTTAACAAACAGTGAAAATGGTGTGGACTTCATTTATCTAGATTTTGGGAAAGCATGTGATAAGGTCCCCGATAGTATTTTGATTACCAAATGGATTAAATGTTATAAAGATGGAAACACTGTCAGGTTTCCAACCATAATTAGTTTGAAAACCATACCCAAAGTGTTGTCATCAACAGCTGCACTTTAAACTGGAAGGAGTGCCTTAGGGCTATATCCTAGGGCCATTAGTCTTCAACATTTTTATGAATGACTTAGATCAATGGTCCCCAACCTGTGGTACACCTTGCCCTGGGTACACAGCAGAACATTAAGGGTTATGTAAGGCTGTTATTTCAAAGAAAAGGACATTAATTGGTCTAACTGTTGCCAGCTATGCACTGATGGGGCAAATCTATGTCAAGTGTTTACTCCAGTCTTTATGGTCATGTCATAAAAGTAGCCCCCAACATAAGTCATTGTTGCATCCACAAGCAAAGCCTAGCATATAAGCACTAATGAATTACAAGTTGTTCTTGCTGAAGCTGTTAAACTGGTTAATTTTATAAAGTCAAGTTGCATAAACTCAGCCATTTTCAAAGCACTGTGTGAAGAGGTTATGAGTCTTTATTCTACCCTGCTCCTTCATACAGAAGTAAGGTGGCTCTCTTGACTCTTGTGGTAAAGTCCTTATCCAGCTGTTATAGCCATGAGGCCCAGGGCTTTTTTGAAGACCATCCTTTCCAACTTGTTTCCACGTTACATGACTGTGATTGACTTCAGGCTCTTGCATACTTAGCAGATATTTTTCTACAAATAAACCACCTAAATCTGCCCCTTCAGAATAGTTCGATAACCAGTTTTAGACAAAAATAAACCTGATTTAAAAATTAGATTTTTGGAGGTCCTGTCTTGAAAAAGGCCAACCTGTGATATTTGAAACACAATTTCCTATCTGAGAACAAGCTGTGACTCTCCCAGGAAATGAGAAAATAACTTGAAAGACTTGAAAGAGCTAAAATCTGCTTTTGAGAAGTATTTCTCAAACCCAGAAAAGAGAGCAAGTGAACTGCAAATCCCTTTGTAGAAGAATACCTTCAAGTGACCAAATTATCAATCAAGGAAAAAGAAAAGTTGATTGAGCTTTTGACTGATACTACTGTAAAAGCTAAATGTAAAGAAAAATCTCTTATTAACAGTTCAGCAGGCATCAGCAGAGAATATCAACAGCTTTCTGCCATGGCACTTAGGGTTTTTTGCTATTTACAAATACAAAGCTGGTGGTGAGGACTTTCTCTTCTTATACTTTTCTTAAAAAATAAATACTATAGTTAGCTGGATGCAATTCCTGACTAATATTAGGCCGGAATATGACACAGGTAATATGACACAGATTCTTCTCAGTAACTACACACAAGCTCTAGAACTCCATTCCTAGAGAAGATAGAAGGTGGGATATAAATGAAGTCAATGCTAACAACAACTGCTCCTTAACTGAATATATTAGCATAAGCGAAGTGCATGTTAAATATCTCACTCTTATATGGCATTTCATATCATACTAGTCTAAATCAAAATATCATTTACACCGCTAATATCATTTAATAACCGCTAATATCATTTACACCGCTAAAAGGTCTAATAATTAAAGAAAAAAACATTTTTGACATTGAGATAAGGCAATTAAGTATTCCTAAATGCGTGTAAGTACCAAGATTAAAGAATTAGACATATAACCGGCTTTTCATATCTGGCTTTGTAATAAGATGGTAATGTTCTCAATGAACAGATGGCACACAGCTAAGTGATATAAAGGCAAGGATATCTGTTCTCCAATAAATTAACTTAATAAACCTGAGAAATGTTTTGCCATCTATATACATGTTCAACTGCTATAAGCATTTAGGTAATACTTAATGTTATAGATTAATTTCCATTTTACTTTACACATAAGATGGTCTTGAGCAAAAGTAAAAGCTGGAGAAATGAGAGTGAAGTCTCACACACAGTACTGGTTTTCCACTTTAACTTTCAATTCTGTAAAAGAAAGAAAACCACAAGGTTGACATATAAGCACAATTTGCCCCTGTGAGAGAGGATCCTGGGAGGAGATTTTCTCACCTTCCTTTTAATTTTTTCTCGCCTTGAGATCCAGTTATAGGGAATTGTGCAAAATTATCTCTAGTTTGCCATTTTCCTTGCTGCAAAACCTGCAGCTACACCAAGAGATAGCCTGAAACTGCTTAAGGATTAAATTTTAGAGAAATATGATTATTTACAGTTACCTTGTGGGGTTTCTGGTCGGGCAGGGTTTAAAGAAACTAGTAATTCTCAGACACTATCTATCAATTCAGCTGGGACAAGCCTGAGCCCCAACAGTAAAAGGAAATTTTACACATATTCAAAGATGAGAAGATTATCAAGGTCATCTGCAAAGATTGTATGCTTTTGTTTTAAACAGTTGCCTTTCTGGACAACAGGAATTCTGCCTTTGGTCAATTAAAATCTGTGGAAGGAAACGAACATTATGTAAGTGTAGTTACACTTGTTAAATCAGTTCTTTTATGTCCTTTTGATGTTATGCTTAATATTAATTCTGATTTCTTTTGCAAAACTATAATAAAAACAAGTCAGTTTTTAAAACCTGTGTTTTCTAAAATCAATTGAAGTCTACTTCTCTTTTATTCATATATCCATAGGTAGGCCAATAATGTTTGCAACCTACCCACACACCAGTCTGCCCATTTTTTACAGGCATCATTCCAAGCCAAAAATAACATGCAGTGTAAAGGAATGTGGCTGAAGGAATAGGCGCAGGACTGTAGAGGGTCCTTGGTATTCATTGGAATTTGGTTCCAGGACCCATCATGGACACCAAAATCAATGGATGCTCACCTCCCATTATATACAATGGCACAGTAAAATGTGCCCCTTATTTAAAATGACAAAATCACGGTTTGCTTTTTGGATTTTTAAAAAAATATTTTTCAAGCCATGGATAGTTGAATCCATGGATGCAGAATCCATGGATACAGAGGGCCAGCTGTACAAAACCCACAGTCTACTCCAAATTAGTTTTTCTATTTTTTTTTCTGACTTTGTCCTACTTAAATTTATAAATACGGGAAGCTAAAACTGACTAAAGCTTTATTTTGCCTGAACTTGTAAGCTAAGCAGGGTAAACTGTAGTCAATATTTGAATGGGAGACTACCAACAAATATCAGATGCCATGGAATATTTTCCAGAGGAAAGAATTGTTAAAACCACCTCTGAGTATTCCTTGACTAAGAAAACCCAATAATATTCATGGGATCGCCATTAGGTTGACAGGCAACTTGATGACAGGTACACACACACAAAGCTAAAACCAACATTGCCAAAGCCATCAGGTAATTTATCCATAGGCAAGTTAGGAGATTCAGCTCTGTTCTCAGAGCCAAATTTGACCCTATGGTACATACCTTCCAGTCCCAAATCAGGGCATCTCATACATCATTCCTAAACAGTTAAATAAGCAAAGACTCAAAGGAAAGCAAAGGTACTCTACTGCAACATGCCTAACATTTACATTGCCCCCTCTGCTCATTAAACAGATTTTGTTTAAATAATGAACAAACTGTATTACAGACTCCAATGAGAATTCCAAAATTATAAGTCAACTGATAAAGCTCAGAGGAGATGGAAGAGAATGGGAGGGAAGAGAAGGGTAATATTGACTAATATAAAGGGCGCAGCTTGAGAAAGGATATTCCTGCCACACCTGATCAAACACAGTCCACAGGAGGGAAAAGGAAAGAGGAACAAGAGGAGAAGTGAGACAAGGCAGTTGGAAATTTGCATCCAGAACAGATTAAAACAAATTCAGTAGGGACTCAGGAAATACAGAATATATATTACTATAAATGCAAAACTGTTCTAAAAGCTAACTCAAATGTCAAAGATTACTGCTTGAATAAATTTGAATATGAACGCCAGTGCTTCCATAACTTAATGAAGAAATGTTCATGCTAAATCCGTGTAAGAGCTGAACACTATAACTTTGCATCTTGAAAGCAGAAGTCTTTGAGAACAGCTCTGGACATCCACACACAAGAAGCACCAAAGGGGCCAGGCCCTTTTCACAACTGACTTTAGAAGGAAAAACTTAATGTTTAATTAGGAAGAACTTCTCACTTGGTACATGGGTAAGCGGTATAGAAATGTACTTGCTACTGCTAACTTCCTGACAGTAAGATCTGTTTGACAGTGGAATATGCGGCCTTGGAATGTAGTGGAGTCTCCTTTTGTTAAGGTTTTTAAACAGAGGCTGGATGGCCATCAGTCAGGAGTGCTATGATTGTGTCTTCATGCACAGCAACGGGTTGGACTGGATGGTCATTGATTCTATTATTCTAATCCAAAAAAGCAAATTACAGTGCGACACTAATCACTTTGCCCCTTTAATTATGTCCATTTAGCTCTGCCTCTTTCCAGAAAGGGTACTCATGGTAGAGTACCCTAGCTGCCATTCCTAAATTAGGCATCTAGAGCATTTCAAGACTGGTATTTATTTATTTATGGAATTTATATCCACCTTTCCGCCAAAATGGGATTCAAGGCAGCTATTTGTTTTTGTTTGTTTTTGAACCCCTACTGTGAGAATAAATTCCACTGAACATAGTGCAGTTTATTTTTGAGTGAGCATGCGCAGATCTGGTAGTAAAACACACTTACCATAATATAATAAAAAGAACCAATCCCTTTCGAAATGATTTCTCTATTCCTCTAAAGCTTTGGTTTTTCACTGTTTTTATTCTAATTTATTTTATTGTTTTGCATTTTGATTTGTTTTAAACTGTTTAATCTTACTTGGATGCTACCCTGAGATCTCACAATATAGGATGAGCCATAAACATTTCAATAAATAAAAATAAAATAGTCTGATGTAAGAGCAGCCAGAAAAAATAATAGAGATTGTGATCTACATAATTCTTTCCTTCCATCCTTTCTTTTATTTTCCTTTCCTACAAGCTTCTCCAGTTCTTCCTCCAGTTCATTTTTGTCCAACCTGAAATCCCTACTAAGCACAGCAGTTAGAAGACAACTGGTTCCTGAAACTATCTTCATGTCTTTCCAAGGCTAAACTTTTGTGTCTGCCTGATCGCTAAATTTTTCAGTTCTCCTATATTTACACATTCCCATACTCACTTCCGTATCAACTTAACTAAACCTCCTTACACCATCTCAGAATCAAACCTTTCTTCCTTTCTTCTCATTTTTCCCTTTCTTTCACTATCTTCTGCAACAATCTTCCAGGTGCAAATCTCTATCCCAGTATTAAACGCCTTCATTCACACTACTATCCTTCCTTCCCAGTAGTACCGGTTCAACTTCTGTTGGTTTTCTACTTCATCCTCTAACTTTATCTCACTTATTCTAACCTTCTTCCCTACTTACTTAAAACATTCTTTGAACATTCACACTACTACCCTTCATTCCCATCAGTACCAGTTTTGTTGGTTTTCTACTTTCTTCTAGCACTAGCAATTATCAATACCCCACCTACATTTCATTCTTACTATTTTTGTACCAAAGTTTCCTTTCTATCAGCTTACCTCTTCTTTTTAAACAACATATAAATAGCTTTCCTTCTGTTAAACAAATATGGAGAGATCTAGAAATGCAATGTTGCTATTTGAAGGTCAACAAAGCAGTCAGATAAACCTTTATCTGGGAGTGATGGAGGGGTCCTGTGATGGAAAACAAGAACCAAATAATATGGTTAATGGAAAGTTGCTGTTAGTCCACATGAATGTCACAGAGAAAGAGAGACATTTCTGGGCAATGTACAAAGTATTAGTTATTATTTTTAAAGCCCTACATGGTTAAGATCCAGTTTACCTACAGGATCGCCTTCTCCCATACAATCCGCCACTGAGGTCCTCTGGGAAATATTTGCTCCATCTGGCCAGGACTAGACTGGCAATGGTTTCCCATAGGATTTTTTCATCTATTGTCCCCAGACTGTGGAAGGACCTGCCAGAACAAATATGACAACTGAAAATGCTGACTGCATTTAAAACAACATTAAAGACATTTCTCTTCTGGCAGGTCTATCCAGTCAATTTTAAATCATGATTTTTAATCTGTATATAAACCCTTACAAGTGTATTTTAATAATTTTATAGTATTGTATTTTAACTGTGGGTTTACATGTTTTTAATTGTGTTTTTTTATTTTAACATGCTATACCTCACCTCAAGCCTTGAGGAGAGGAGAGAAATTACAATGATGATTATGATAATTGCAGTACATGTTGTTGGCCAACTGTTTACTCACAGAGCATAGGATGGCTAAAATCTGTGAGGGAATATCCTCCAAGTTATGAGAGAAAGAGTGCAAAGATTTGAGCGTCAAATCCAACCACTGATTTGGGCTAGGAGATTATGACATAGTATCAGTCTGTGACAGCAATGACAACATGGGTGCAAATCCAACAACTGGTTTGGGTTAGGAGATCATGACATAATGGGAGTCTGTGAAAGCAATGACAAGATGGGTGCAGGAGCACAGCTGTCGAGGCCACCAAAGCGTCACTAGAATGAAATCTGTGTCATCATCCTTGACCTTCACCAGGATCTTGGTGATGAACGGAAAGGGAGGAAACATATCAAAGAGAGGACCATGCCAGTCAAAAAGAAACACATTTCCTAGTGCATCCAACAAAGGAGGCCTCCAGGCACAGTAGTGAGGGCACTGATGGTTGTCTACACTGGCAAACAGGTCCAACATTGGATGGCCCCAATGGTCAAC
The DNA here is from genome assembly GCA_023333645.1 of Sceloporus occidentalis. Lineage (NCBI taxonomy): Eukaryota > Metazoa > Chordata > Lepidosauria > Squamata > Phrynosomatidae > Sceloporus > Sceloporus occidentalis. The sequence goes on along the minus strand of JALMGF010000002.1, from coordinate 123,269,633 downwards.
TATCTTGTGGAGGATTCAAAGAAGCAGTTTCCACTTGTATGACTGGGTTTGTAATCTGTTGAGAATGTTAGCTAGAACATTTTCCTTTCCTGGAAGGTAAATTACAATAGGAGTGATATTATTCAGATGCAGGGACATAGCCCTCACAAAGGTTGTGCAATCTTGTTCCACACCCTCCCACTGTCCAAAGTATATCGGCTAACACAACCTTCCTAAGCTTTGTCCAAAGAGACCAAAACCCTTCTTCAGAAAGATGGCATTGAGACAGTCCATCCACCTCATTTTTATCAATGTTTCTTCTCCAGATACTTTATCTCAGAACTCGATGGTGATACTGAGAAGACTTTGGATGTGGGTGCTTCCCTGCTTCTTCAAATTAAAAAAAAATGGTGTTGTCTATCATGACCTGAACATGATGTTTGGCAAGGAGGGATATGAAGCCTGTGAAAGCTTTGACTACAGTAAATAAGTTCTTCTTCTCTTGAGGAGACTAAGTAATTCTAATTCTAGAGTCCCCATGTGAGCTCCCCAACTGTGCATACACACATCTGTTATCACTATTCTCATGGATTTTGGGATGGAAAACAGAATGTACATGAGCAGGTTTGATAGCAATGCCCACCACAGCAAATACCAATAAACCAAGCCAAGGATGAAAGACTCATATAATCATATAATGATTCCCCAGTTGTGGGATGAACATGGAGAGAACAGGCCTGAAAAGGGCAGATTCGAAGCTGAGAGAACGAGGTTGTTACCGTAATTAAAGCCATCAACCCTAGAAGGACTTGCATGTCCTTTGCTTGCACGGTCTGAATGCAATGCATGCAGAGAGCAGATCCAGTATGTTCTGTTGAAAGGCAGGTAGGCTCTGCCCAACTGAATGCAGCATGGCATCAATGCGCTGCAGCTGTTGGGTCAGATGTGACTATGACTCCCTGGAATTTATAAGGAAGTCAAGATTATGGACCAGAGACATGGCAGCTTGAAAATTGTGGCAGAGCTTGGTTCAGGAAGTTGGATTTCTTCTTATGAACCAAAGAATCATCAGAAGACTTTTTTGCTTCTTGGAAGCAGCAGAAACTTGCAGTGCCAATGGCTTCAAGCAGGGCCAATCTGAATCTAAAGTTGACAATACCAAGGTTTTCTGAAAAGTGAGGGATTTTTTAATTGATTCTAGCATGATCCATCAGTACAGGAGATAGTGAAGCCAATGGTACAGAAAAAAGTGAAGCAATACCCTTAGAGGCTGTGAAAAGAAGTGTGCTTTGAGCAGCATAATCAGTCATGTTGATAGTCAAGTCCCAAAGACTGCTTTGAGATGCAAAACCCTGTTTTGATGAATCTGGTAGGAAAAGGCTCCAGAATGAGAACATTTATTCACAACATGGATCTCCTCCAAGCAAAGGAGGCACTTAAAACTGCCATCTAGGGAATCTTCTTTCCATAGGAGAATCCCATATGTGTGAATGTGAATCAAAGAGGCCATGAAGAACTTCCACAGCTTTCTACTTCTTGAAAAGAAAAAAAAAACATTGTTTTCTCACTTTTGTAATAAAACCTCCTGGACTAGAATGTAAAATCATTGGCAATTTCCATACTTTTTTCATATTTTGTTTTTTGTAATAGGTGTTTTGTACAGGAACATGTAAGTGCTACTCTTAGCTGTAGCATATACAGTGTGCCCTTTCCTTACCATTCCGCCCCCCCCCCCCCCGGTAAGGCAAATACCACGTGCTCGACACTCATTGAAAACAATGGGGCTTGTACATGCAGCACAGTATGTGCATGCGCCGTTGCCTCTACCGTCGTGGAGCTTATTCTCATGTATGACAGGGGTGCACTGTATTCCCAATTAACAAAAATTATATATTGTATTTGCAGGAAGGAAAGTTCAGCCATAAAAATTAAAAAATTAAAATAAAGGAATATATTGAATAAAAGTAAACCACCATTCTATATGTTAATTAACTTTTGATAACCTGATTTATTGATACATTTATTAAGCTGGGTTCTGAAGTCCTTGTTAGCATCATGCCCAAACATTAATAGCTGACCAGAGGAATAATAGGGTTCATTTGTATTAGTGAAGTTGTTGGGAACTTTTTGTATTTGCTCTGTAGTTTGAGACAAAGGAAAGATATGAAAGCTGGGAACAGAAAGGGGAATGCATTTTCTTTTGTTGCTAGCCTGCTTGCACAGTTCTCACAGGTACTGGAGGGAAATAAGTCATATTTGTGCACTTTGATTTTCTTTGTTGTTGCTCTATGTAACTTGGGAATCCATCTCCTATTGACCACTGTCTGTGGGGAAGGGGATGCTCATATACACAGCAATGGGGAGCTGGACTGCTAGCCAAGGAATAATCTGGGTAGAATATGTTTGGAGGCTTAATTCTATCTTTGACTGTGAGAGGATGATGGACACCATCAGAAAAACGGCTGGGATACTTCTCTGCTGCTTGCCATCTGCTACATCATTTACAACCAATAATGCTTATGTTTTAGCAGCAAATGTCATTGTATGCAGGAGATAAAGAATTATTGAGGAGGTCTGGGACTACACCCAATTCTGGCACCAGACAATACAAAATTTCATTCAGAGTGCAATCCTGGGTAAAGAAACCCTTGCTGAGAGTCTACAGCAGGCATCGGCAACCTACGGCCCGCGGGCCGGATCAGGCCCGCGGAGACCGTCAGAGCGGCCCCAGGCCGTCCCTGCCGCCGATTGCCGCCGCCGGCGCCCTCCTTCCCCCGCCCTGTGAGAAGGCTTCGGCCTTCCGAGGGGGCGGGGGAACCTCTGGGGCCGCCGGCAAACCCGCCAATCAGCGGCGTTTGCCGCCGGCGCCCTCCTTCCCCCCCACCCTGTGAGAAGGCTTTGGGCTTCCCAGGGGGCAGGGAGAGGCTGTGGGGCCGCGGGCTTCGCAAGAGGGAGGCGGGGGTCCCCCTCGTCCTTTTCCCCAAGCCCGCAGTTGCTCCACAGCCACGGGCCTGGGGAGAAGGAGGCGGGGGTCCCCCTCGTCCTTTTCCCCAAAGCAAGAGGCAAAGCAAGGTGGGAAATCACCCTCCTCAGGGACTTGGGTGCAAAAGGCGCGCTTCTTCTTCTTCTTTGCTGTTGCTGCTGCTGCTGCAGGCGCCTTTTCCCCCTCTCAGAAGTTCCTGCGGGGGCCGGGAGGAAGGCAGAGAAAAAACGGAGGAGAAAGAAGGAAGGGAAACCCCTGCCTTTCCCTCCCTTCCTTGTCCTCTTTCTCCTCTGTTTTTTTCTGCTTTCCTCTTCCTCCAGCCTCCTTTACCCTTCTCTCCCCAGAGTTTGCCTCCAACTCTCTCCTTCTCTCTCTCTGTCTCACACACACAAAATCTCTGGCCCCACTTTTCTCCCCCCCCCTGCTTCCCCTGTTTTGAGTAAGAGTAGGAGAGAGGAGGCAGCCACGTGGTTGTTGTTGTTGTTGTTGTGTGCCTCCATTTGCAACTTATGGAGACCTTGAGGCAAAACTATCATGGGGCTTTTAGGTCCAAAACACGCTTTGCAGAAATAACCCACTTTGAGGCCGCTTTAACTGCCTTAGCTCAGTGCTAAGGAATCCTGGAAATTGTAGTTTATTGTGGCACCAGAGCTCTCTGCCAGAGGCTAAATGTCTCATGAAACTACAGTTCCCAGAATTCCCTAGCATTGATCCAGGGCAGTTAAAGCAAGCTCAAACTGGATTATTTCTGCTTTATGTTTTGGGCCTCAGAGGGGATTTTTTTTTGCCTTTGCCACTGTCTTCTCCTGAGGCCGAGAGAGTGTGATTTTCCCAAGAGGGAACCCAGTGGAGATTCAAACTTTCGAGGGCAGAGAGATTTGTTGTTGTGTGCCTTCAAGTCGTTTCGGACAATGGCATCTCTAAGGTGAACCTATCATGGAGGTTCCTTGGCAAAGTTTTTCAGAGTAGGTTTATCATGATCCCTCCTGAGGCTGAGAGAGTGTGGCTTGCCCAAGAGCACCAAGTGGGTTTCCATGGATGAGCAGGGCTTCAAACTCTGGTCTCCAGGCACACAACTCAAACCACTGAACCATGCTGCCTCTCTGTATCTTCTGTGCTTTTAAAATGCTTGTTGTTGTATGCCTGCAAGTCGTTTCCAGTTTATATGTATATATCTGTGTGTGTGTGTGTGTGTGAGTGTGTGTGTATTATATATAAATAGATGTGTTGGTGTATATATGTGTATGTGTGGGATATATATATATATGGGTGTGGATGTATGCATGTGTGTTTCTGTGTATATATGTGTGGGTGGGCATGAATGTGTGAGTGTATATATCAGTGAGTAGGTGTGGATGTGTGTATGTATGTATATATGAGACAGACTCTGCATGCTAAGTCTAAGGGGGAGCTGTAAAGGGTTGTTGTTGTTATGTAGTTGTGTGCCTCCACTCTCCTCCCCCTCCAGCTCTCTGTTGGTGGTGAGGGGGTTGTTGTTGTTGTTGCTGCTGCTGCTGCTGCTGTACACCTTCAGTCTATTTCCATCCCTGGCACCAAGTTTTTGGTGAGTTTCTCCAAAGGAGGTTTGCCAGTGTCTCTCTGAGGCTGAGAGAGTGTGATTTTCCCAAGGTCTCCCAGTGGGTTTCATGGGGTTTCCTTGGAGAGAGTTATATATAAAGAGATGTGTGGGTGTATAAGTGTGTGTGTGGGGGTGGGTGGGTATAAATGTGTGTGTGTAAATAGTGGCTGGGTATATATATGTCTATGTGTGTGTATGTATGTATCTGTGTGTGTGTGTATATATATATATATATTGGGGCAGACTGTGCCCCACTACGTCCAAGGGGGAGTTATAGGGTTGTTGTTGTTATATAGTTGTGTTCCTTCAAGTCCTTTCTGACCTATGTGGCAACCCTATAGTGGGGTTTTCTTGGCCATTAACTTTAGAGGAGGTTTGCCCTTGCCATCCCTTGAGGCTGAGAGAGTGTGAGCCAGTGGGTTTCCATGACCAAGCTGGGATGAGAACCCCAGTCTACAAAGTTGGTTCCTTTTTATCATCCTCTATTCTACATTGTAGAACTAATCCAGTGTGACACCAATTTTTAAGTGCTGTAGTTCCATCCTATGGAGTCCTGGGATTTGTAGTTTTACTTTGGTCTTCTCTGCAAAAGAGTGCTGGTGCCTCATAGAACTACTAATCCCAGGATTCTGTAGGATGGAGCCATGGCAGTTAAGGTGGTCTCAAACAACGTTACTTCTGCAGTGTAGTTGCAGCCTACATTAGAGCCACTGAATTGATGGAATCCTACTTGTTCATTCACTATTCATTCAGCAATTGATTGAATGTTTTTTTTTCCTTAGTTGGGAATAACCAACAGGAATTTATTTATTTGTTTGTATTTTATTTATTTTATTTGGTTTATATGTGGCTTTTCTGTCCAGGAGGCTGTCCAAAAGATGCCCGATTTTGAGCAGGATTGTGGTTGTTTCTGACTTACTGTGACCTAAGGGTTTTCTTGACAAGGCTTTATAAGTATTTTTCCCTTTTTGTTATGGCATCCTCTGAGGCTGAGAGAGTGTGACTTGCCTCTATTTTTGTGTGCTTTCAAGTCTTTCCCAACTTAGGGCAACCCTGATTTTCTTCACATGAGGTTTGGGTTTGCTGAAGACTGAGAGAGTGTGACTTGTGTGTATGGTGCCTACAAGTTGCTTCCAACTTATGGTGACCCTAAGCAAAAAATATTATGTGGTTTTCCTGGCAAATTTCATCAGGGGGATTTATTATTGCTAGTCTGAGGCTGAGAGAGTGTGCCTTGGGTTTTTACCTGGAAGTCCCACCCCAGAAGGCAGAGGTCCTGCTCCCCAGAGGGCAGATGCCCCTCCCCAGAAGCCTTGCCCCCAGAGGGAGGAAGTCCCGCCCCTGGCACCCAGTGCCACCCAGTGAAGAGATACCTTTGAGTTTGGGCACTCAGCTTCAAAAAGGTTCGCTATCACTGGGCTAGAATAACTCTCTATTTTCTATTTATTTATTTATTTGAAATTATTAAATTATTTATTTTTTTTGCTTCGGCCCCCCAGTTGTCCGAGGGACAGGAACCCGGCCCCCGGCTCAAAAAGGTTGCCTACCCCTGGTCTACAGGATACACAGGAAGCCCTGATACATATGCAGAACATAAGATACACTACCAAAACTGCTGGAATACATAGGTAGTACACCTGGGGCAAAATCTAATTGCTAGTCCCAAGCAGAGTTGCTCCCCTGAATCAATTACACCTTACACTTATGCAATACCATTTGTTTCAGTGAATATACTCTCACTTCAGCTAATAACTGGATTTAGGTCCAAGAAAGCAAATCTATTCTAGAAGTTGGCATAGTGTTAAGAACATGGCAAAAGCATGGGCAGAATGAGAAAGGAGACCTTTGCTAAACCCTTTAACACCACAACAACTGCAGACCACCCCCAGAGTTCACGGAAGGCAAATCCTCCCAACTGAATACAAGAGAGTTTTTTAAAAAATCTCAGCCCTGTCTACAATAATGATACATCAAACCATAAAATATAGCATCTGCAACAAAACACAGTGTATAATCCTGAGTATAAACCTGCAAAAGAGAGGCTACAGGACACGTAGTATGGGACTGTATCACTCTGTCTTCTGTGCACACCTAAAAATTCACCAGGCAAGTACCATGTTCATGAAACGCCTAGAGAAAGGGCACTTCATACAAAATAGCTAGGTCCAGAATACATATAAGAATCAAAGCACATTTCCAAAGCTTATTTAGCTGGAATGTGCACAAGATAATCTGCTTCAGGATTCCAGAAACCAGTGACATTGCAAGAATATAAAACACTAAATCACACTCTAGTCCTAAAACTGAAGAGAAAAGCTAGAGTACCTTGCCCAAATTACCAGAGAAATCATGCTTTTTTAAAAAGACTTTTAAAAAATGTATTGGTGAAATAATTATTTCTCACCCACAACTGGAAGTATGAAGATAAGTATAGATATTTATATAGAGTACTCTGTTGAATAAAGCCAGACACTCTATTCCAGTAATTGCCACTCTGGCCCAGTGTTGCCAATTTCAGGGATTTTTCACTGAAACAGGAATTTTTTGAAAGCCTTCAGGGCCATTTGGGGGATTTGCCGCATTTCAGGGAAGATTCTAGAAATTCAAGCCTTCTGCCAAATATAATTTTAGGGAATCCAAAACCTAATACTTTCCTGGAAGCCCCCCCCCCCCCCCCAAATGGCCAACATGGAAGTTCCCGCTCCCAAAAAATGGCCCACATACCTTCCACCCCAGAAACACCGCCCCTGACCCAAAACCCCTGCTCATTGACCTGGAAGTCCCACCCCCATTTAGGGACTTTTGGAGAAATTCAGGGACTTGCATTCAGGGAGTTTTGACAAGGGTGATTTGGTAACACTGCTCCAGCCAAACCCTCCTGACAGAAGCACCACTTGAATGCATGGAGGAAAACAATCACTATACACAGAAAGAGTTCCAATATATCCTCCTATAGCGAAGAGGTAAATCCTAGTCACTGCAATCTGCCTACACATACACACAGAGCATGTGGAAAGTATCAGTTAGTAACCTATTTTAAAACCAGAAAAGACTTAGGAAAAAGGATCAGGATTTAAAAACTTCCACACCAGTCTCATGTGATGAGTTTTGATAACTCCACATAGCTCTAATCTGATTTATCAAGTGGTTAGGACAGTTCAAGATTAGTATGTTTACTTGTGAGAGTAAAAATGCCCTCTGTACTATGTCAAGTTGATAATGGCTTCAGTCCTAAGAGTAACTACAATCTTCACAACCCCATAATATATATCTATATAATCCCCTTAATACAGATTGGGCAGCAGGATTTATATGTTTATTACTTGTCTAATGTTACCTACTAACCTAATGTGAAAGGGAAAACTTTAACTGGTAATCTTTTTATTTAAGGCTCGCTCTCTTAGCCACTATATCATAAAAGATGCTTCTGAATAAATATGACAAAGACTAAATTTAACTATTGCACCTGCTTAGATACACTATTGCACTCCACCAAGACCACTCCTCTTGCTTTCCTTTTTTCCCTCAGTTATAATCACATCTGCTTACCCTTTTCTTTAGTTTACTGTTTCCCACATGGGATGTCATAACAGTTCATCTCACTGGAAATTCTCTGTATCTTCATTTTCTTAAGTCTCTGACAATGCAGACTGACTTCAGAGTCAATCTTTGAGTTTTCTCTTCTTCCAAACCCAACCTTCTTGTGACATATTACCTGATGAAGAGATCTGCAGATCTCAAAACCTTGCATACTGAGCATTTTTGGTGACTATAATAAAGGTATTGCCCAACCATGGGTTTTTCTTATGGTCCAACATGGCTTAATTTGTTTTATGTGTAACTGAACTTTAAAAAAAGCTCACTGGAAAGCTCACATAAAGTTGCTATACAGATTGTGCAGTAGTCTTTAAAGAGAAGCATGCATGATGATACAGAGTAAACAAAGAAAAAGATGCCACCAATTCTCTCTAAGAAGATTACTTTTATAATCATATGCCACTATATTTTAGGACAACAAGAATGTGTATGTCTCTGTATGCATTCATTTTTGTAACCCCAATATATAGTAGAATATATAAAAAATAAATGTATTGTTATATTCCACTAGATACTCAGAATCAACTTTAAAGCTTACCAGTTATGTTGTTCAACACTTCTTTCAAGACACTGAAGCTGTGCAGCAGAGGATCTCGTTCTTCATCCTAAATATGTGAAAAATTCATTACTGAGTCCAAGCCAGCACCTCAGATCAAAGATTTTTATATGTATTCTTTCAACAAGCTCTTCAATGGGATGTTATTCAGAGATTGCCATCAAATAAGATTTGTCAGGGTAGCTTTTCACTATTTAAGGAAACAGATAATTCATCATTGAAGAAAAAATAATAATTTGGTTTCCTTTTTTTTTTAAGTCAGTTTATACCTCACCTTTCCACAGTATGGAGATCTTTTCTGTACTATGAAGTCATTGAAAAATCACCTGAGCAGGGGAAAATTTTGACTTCATAGCTATAATAATTTAGCCCACAAGGAATTTGCCTTAAGGCAAATATTATACTGTTTTTTCTATTAAGGTGATCAAGGCAACATTACAAAAAAAATACTCTCCTAACTTACTACTTTGCATATGCCAATGTCAAACATATTTGGTATAAAAGAAAGGCAAAAGTACTTCTGTGTGGCTTCCCACATCCCTGTCTGGTCTCCTCAGGGCATAGATGGCCAAAGTGGAATTCCCCAACGATTGTTCAACTGCAGTGCTCTTCAGCCCTAGCTAGCATAGCCAATGGTAAGGAATGTTGGAAGTTTCAGAACAGCAAGAGGAAGGCAACACTTTACTGACACATGCCTTAAGGTGACTATTGCATGGAAACAGCCACATGAGTGGAGATATATTTTAAGCAGAATAAAGGATTCTTCTCTTCTACTTTTCTTGGAATTGTTATTAACCACAAGCAATCAAGTGGTGTGTTTTTTAAACATCTCTACTACTGCTTACATAGCTAAACAATTATTCTATTTTTAGAATTTTGCTAATTCTAGTTTTAGTTGATCATCTGACAGTGAATGGCTTTAGTTCTAAATATGATGAAACTATCAATTTTCATTCCAGAGATATTCTAACAGGAGTTACACATCTTTTGTAGCTTTCCATTTCAGCTGTTACTGGAAACTAGTATTTATTAGACACAAATACACATGATGTGATATGAATCTGTACATAAATCAATATCACACACAGCTTTTCTTATTTTCTGGCTCTACTTTTAAGAACTTCCACTCACCAGAGTACAAAAGCAAGGCAAGATGAAAATACTATCATCAAACATACATTTACTTAGAAGTAAATCTTTTTAACAGTGTTTGATTTACAATTAAAGTATGCACAGCACCAGAATATTAACAAGATATAAATTTGCTTCATAAGTTCAAAATTTTAGAAACTACACTATAATGAGTCACTTTCAATAAGGGAATAAGGTAATGAGGTACAGTGAAAGACATGAACCAAGGAGTCTTTACTGAAACATTAAGATCTCTGGAGGCCTTCTCTCCCTTCCAAACCAGGTTTGTTGCCAGAACCAAAATATTAGGGGGAGACTATGTAAACCTTAAGGGAGAAGAGGGATAGCAATGTAAATTTATTTAATTAATTCAGCTATATATTTATAATAAAACATGGAAATATTTTGTGTAAGATTCAACTAGTCATTTAGTCATATTCCCGAATTCCCTTCACAGGTCCAAAACACACTACAGAAATCATCCAGTTTGAAACCACTTTAACTGCCCTGGCTCTGTACTAGGGAATCATGGGAATTACAGTTTACTGGGGCACCAGAGCTCTCTGACAGAGAAGGCTAAATGTATCACAAAACTACAGTTCCTAGCATTCCCTAGCATTGAGCCAGGACAGTTAAAGCAGTCTCAAACTGGATTATTTCTGCAGTGTTCTTTGGTCCTGTCTATTATGCAATATATGTCACACATCAAATAATTTTGTTGGTCACGTTTGCCTGAAGATCAAGCTCATCCACACTATCATATAGTAATTAATTATTCAAGTTCTTCTGGCAAGCTTGCTGTTGAGACGAAAGATGCATTTATTAGGAAGATCCAGAAAGACAGCATACAGCTTTCCAAAATAACTTACCAAGTGTGTATGTGTACTCCATCTTGCGCTGCGCTTTATGGCTCCCACTACTGTATTGATTTCACCTTGTACAATGTAAATGTTCTTATCCACAATCCTGACAGACCTAAAATTGAGATATTAAGTTAGTATTGCTTACAGTTAACAAAGGCTAACATTGATATAGTAGTGTCTCCTTATACCAATATTTTCTAAGAACAGGCTATGCAAATTAATATACTTTCAATAACAAAGGAGTAGGATTGTACCCATCTACAGTTTTCATATTCTTTAGTCAAGTAGTCTTTAAAGAAAAGACTTTGAGGGAAATTTCTGTTGACACGATATCAGTCACCTCTACAGCTTGTAAATTTGTCTCAGAACTAACCAATCTGGGAACACATTTATTAGAAGAGTTATACATTACAGAAGGAATTTGGCAAAGTGTGGCCTGCAGGCATAAATGGCCCTTAGGACCCCTAAGTGTGGCCCTTGGGACCCCCCAAAAAAGATCTCTTCAGCCCCATAACATTTCTTCCAGGAGAAGCAAATGACATGCTGGCTGAAAATGAGTATTCTGGAGACCCTAATGGGATGTTAAAGTCTGCATGCAGCCAAAAGACTGCATGCAGCCAAAGCCTTGCTTTGCCTGCTCGTAGCCTGAACAAAAATGTAACTGCATGGCTGTTCTGTAGGTTTTTAAAATAAATAAAGACAATGAAGCAAAATTGGAGGTGCTGCAGCCAAGGGAACTTCCTGACATCCCTTGACCTTTAGGAAGCATATTTTCATATCTCAATCGAATGGATGCAGCACCAGTTTCTGCATTTTCCATAAGAGCAGTGCCACTATCAGTACAAGGCCCTGCTCTTTGGACTGCTGTTAGCTCCCAGGATCTTCACCAAAACTGCACATCTACCTGGATCTGGACAACCTGAAAATTCAATCAACCTCTCTTAAGCAAGGCTTGCACAGTGTCTAGCTGGTGCTCAGCTTCCTGAATCAACACAGCTTCCTAGTGAACCGTGAGAAAAGTCTCCTCAAGCCATCACAGGAAATCAAGAATTTTGAGGTCCTGATCAGTTACCAGTACAAGGCCCTGCCCTCTGGACAGTTATCAACTCCTAGGATATCCCAGGTCAGGGTTAGTAGCCCTTCCACAAGATAGGAATGCACAATATCACAACAACTATCTCCAAGATCAAGGTTACAGCCACAGTCACTCTTAGCCCTTAGGATTTTATAGTGCTCACAATAGAGTGTCTACCATGGGCACGCTTCCACACTCAATCTCTGCAGTGCTTCCAATTCCATCATCAAGAGCCAATCTCCACAAGGAAGCATCTGATCATCAAAGTTCATTGCTGTCCAGGATGATGATGAAGATCCATGAGCAAGAAGATCTCCACTTCCAACTTGAGTAGGTGGATCAGGGCATGCATTGCCACCTGCTATGAGACTCCAGCAATCCCACTCCAGGGGCATCACAGCATGTTCTACCAAAATTGCAGCCACTACAGTAGAACTGTCTACCAATGCCACCAACAGAAATTTGCAGGGCAGCCTTGTGGAAGTCATCCTCCATATTCATCAAGCATTATAAACTAGACAGCTTCAACTCTGCCAAGGCTACTTCTGGCAGGACAGTTCTACAACAGGTGGTCAAAACTTAGGTCAGTGGGATGCCAGTCCTACCACCCTAATCAGGGTAGCTTTGGCAAATCCCAAACTACAAGATGTTGCTCCCTGGTCTACTGGAAAAAGGAACACTGTTTCTTACCTGTGATACGTCTGTTTCCAACATCCAGACTCATCCTAAGTGCTGCTGGCATAAGGATGGCTTATAATGTGCATGGTTCTCCCCCAAGGGAAGCATGTAATTTGCTCCATTTGCCTCTATGCCTGGCTAGTTTCCGTATTCTACAAATATTAATAAATTGTTTACATTTTTTCTGGAGCATTTATTTTTATTAATGTATTTATTGGATTTATATCCCACCTTTCTCCCAAAATGGGCTGCAAGGTGGCATCTCTTCAGCTGTACAGTAGGCCCTTGGTATCCACTGGGGTTTGGTTCCAGGATTCTGTAGATACCAAAATCCGTAGATGCTCAAGTTCCATTAAATACAACGGTGTAGTAAAATAGTGTCCCTTATATAAAATGTCAAAATCAAGATGTACTTTTGGGAATTTAAATATTTTAAAAAATATTTTCAAGCCATGGAAGTTTGAATCCAAGGATAAAGAGTCCATGGATACACAGGGCCAACTGTATTAGCAACTTGCCTTCTTGAAGAAGGTCTTTCTTCCTATCTGGAGTGGGATGAGCAGGCATATTACAGGTAAGAACCAATGTTCCTTTTTCAGGGTCTTATGGTATTAGCATTGTGCAACAGACATGATCTTAGCAACTACACACCAACAGAAGCTCCTACTCATCAAGAGCAGCTCCACACAAAGCACATTGCAGCAATCAACATGCAACATAACTGGATGACTACAGCTGAGTCACATTGACTCAGGAAAGGTCATAGCGGGAATACAAACCAAAACTGTGCAAAAGTATTCTTATCCATCACTGCCACACTAGAGTCTAGGTACAAACCAAAGTCAAACTGTAGTCCCAGATTACGAATCTAACCTTTTGAAAATAATGCAGTCTTTCCAAGAATAAATTGAATCCCAATCCCTAGGCCAGACTTTCTGTTGATCAGTAGCATCACCATCTTGTCATAGGATAATTGTACACTGTTCATTCTCATCCTTCCCCTTACTGAACCATCTCAGCATTCAAGGGTACCAACTGCTTCCCATGTATTAGGTGACAAGTATTTAAAAAGCTGTCAAGACGGATCTCTTCCGGCAGGCCTTTCCTGAATAATACCATCCGGTTATAGAACGACTGCCTCCTCACTTCATGTACTATGCTGCCACACTGCCCATATTATGTTTTATTATGAATAGATATTTTAAAACTTAATTTTAGCTGTATTATGTTTAATTATTTTTTTAAGGGGAGATGTTGAGATTTAACATGGCATTCGGATGTTTTAACTTGTTGTTAGCCGCTTTGATTGTTTTATTACTGAAAAGGGGGATAAAAATAAAAGTTTTGTTTATTTATTATTTAAGTAGCAGGTATACTTCATTCAAAAGCATAGATACTTCACTCAAAAGCAGCTTCTCTCCCTCTCTATCTCTCTCATACGCATATACGTATATACATATACGTATATATATGTAAGTATATATGTATATATGTAAGTTAAGCAGCATACAAGACAGAATAGACGCTATAAACTAAAGGCCGTACTGTCACAGTGATGTTTCAGCACCACTTTTGGATACAAGTGAAAATATGGTGCAGCTAATCAGGTGGTACAGAAAGGCACTGAAAGCTTATAAGAAATCTAGAGCCTGTTACAGACTGCCAAAATAAAGCTGCTTCGGGTCTCTTTGGAGGTATGCTATTTAAATGATGCATGGGTCCTAAGAGTCCGGAGGTCGCACCAAAGCCACACTCTCCATTCCTACGCACTGGAGTGCAGCTTTGGTGCCGCTTCCGGATTCTTAGGGTGCATGCATCATTTAAACAGCATACCTCCAAAGAGACCCCAAGCAGCTTTATTTTGGCAGTCTGTAACAGGCCTAGGAGAGCTAAAATAGCTGTATTCTTCCCATTCAGTCCCCAATACAAATCATCTACAAAATATATATTTTTACTGTATTTTTATTATGCATTGCATGTTTTTGACAAACTCATGTGCAAATTTAGGTTTCACAGATTCCTTATAGAACTGTATCCTTCTTTATTAATATTTCCATCGTACTGACTATGTACCCTTGAAACATAAATATTATTCCGCTTCAAAAACAACTGGTAACCTGCTTTTAGTATTATATTTATTTAAATATGGCATGGTATGTTATATATCTTGATTCCTTCGAGATGAATTAAGTAACAGTATTTTGCTAATATACTTTTTCAAGTTCTACTTATATTACCAGGAATTTTAATTTCTATATTGATTATTTTACAAGACATATTTGGGAGGTTTCTCTTCAAATGAAAGTGTTCCTTTTTTAACTTTAAAACCTTTACCAACAGCCATAAGGTGCTTTAAAAAACAACAACAATCTGTTGAAGTATACTTGTCCCTCCACTTTTGCAGCTTTGACTTCTGCGGATTTTATTATTCATGGATTTTATTAATATGTTCTCTCTGGGAATATCTAGGTCTTCCAGTGCAGCTCTATGGTCAACTTTAACCAAAAGTCGCACTGAAGGACCTAGAGCAGTGGTTCCCAACCTGTGGGTCGGGACCCCTTCGGGGGTCGCCTAAGACCATTGGGAAACACCTATTGAATCACAGTTATGAAGTAGCAACGAAAATAATTTCATGGGTTTGGGTCACCACAACATGAGGAACTGTATTAAAGGGTCGCGGCATTAGGAAGGTTGGGAACCACTGACCTAGAGATTCCTAGAGAGAACACTCCACTAGGGATTTGTAGCTCATCCAGCGCAATTCTATGGTCAATGTCTGGCAGATGTTGGCCACAGATTTGAACTGGAGGATGTAGAGATTCCTAGAGAGGTGTTCTCTCAGGTAAAAGCATGGTGGTTTTGTAGTTTTTCCCTCAAGTTCAGTGACAGTGACAGCTAACAATAATGAATATTAAACACAGAGTATTCATTATTTTTTTTGTTACATGTCTTTAAGCCAACTCTGATTTATAGAGATCATATCATAGGATATACTTGGTAAGACTTATTCACAAGAAGCTTGCCCTGGCCTGCCTCTGAGGCTGAGAAAGTGGGATCTCCCAGAGTCCTAGTCCAACATTCAAACAGCAGTATTAATAATAATAATAATCCTTTATTCTTATATACCGCTATTCCTTTTTCAAGATCATAGCAGTGTACACGTTAAAAAACAGTATAAAAACAGCAAAAAACAGCGTTAAAACATCAAATAGCAATGCTCGGGGGTCGCATAACTATTGCACTGGTTCTTTTTATACAGCCCCCCAAATGTTTCATAGGCCTGTTACAGACAGCCAAAATAAAGCTGCTTCGAGTCACAGTGGAGGTATGGTGTTTCAATGATGCATGCGTCCTAAGAGTCCAGAAGCCACACCAAAGCCACGCTCCAGTCCTTAAGGCTGGAGCGTGGCTTTGGTGTGACTTCTGGACTCTTAGGATGCATGCATCATTGAAACACCATACCTCCACTGGGACTGGAGTGTGGCTTTGGTGTGGCTTCTGGACTCTTAGGACGCATGCATCATTGAAACACCATACCTCCACTGTGACTCGAAGCAGCTTTATTTTGGCTGTCTGTAACAGGCCATAGATACTTCCATACTAAAACCCATTTTGCCAATGTCCATTTAACCCTGTTCTGTTTCAACAGCATTAGCACTTATCTATGTAAATCCATAAGGAACTACTATATACACATTTGCCAAAGCAGAACAGTTGGGCAGGTTAAAGACGTTATAGAGTCAAAGTCCCTATCTTCAATTCTACCTGGAAGAGGAAGGGAAAGGTGGAGGCCTCATCTACCTAGAGCCAAAGGTATGTTAGACTTTGTTGTTGTTGTAACCCTTCAAGTAGTTTCCGACTTATGGCAACCCTAAGGAACCAGTGTGGCATAGTGGTTTGAGACTTGGACTACGACTCTGGAAACTGGGGTTCAATTCCCAGTTCTGCCATGAAACGTTAGGAGGAACTTCCTGACAGTAAGGGCTGTTCAACAGTGGAACACACTCCTTCAAAGGGTGGTGGTGGTCTCTTTCTTTGAAGGCTTTTAAACAAAGGCTGAATAGCCATCTGTCAGGTGTGCCTTGATTGTGAGTTCCTGCATGGCAGGAGGTTGAACTGGATGGCCCTTGTAGTCTCTTCCAACTCTGTGATTCTATGATTCTGGAGAATCAGCCTGGAGAAGAGAAGGTTAAGAGTTGACACGATAGTCTTGTTTAAGTATCTGAAGGGGTGTCACATTGAGGATGGAGGTAGCTTGCTTTCTGCTGCTCCAGAGAATAGGAAACAGAGTAATGAATGTAAGGTACAGGAAAAGAGAATCCACTTAAACATTAGGAGGACCTTTGTGACAATAAGGGCTGTTCAACAGCGGATCACACTCCCTCAGAATGTAGTGGAGTCTCCTTCCTTGGAAGTCTTTAAACAGAGGCTGGATGGCCATCTATCAAAGGGGGTGCTTTGATTGAGAGTTCCTGCATGGCAGAATGGGGTTGGACTGGATGGCCCTTCTTGGGGTCTCTTCCAACTCTATGATTCTAAGATTCTCCACATTACCACGCTACCTTCTTATAGCACTGCTATTCCATTTCCACTACTCTGGCTGTTGCATACTGGGGCTTGCAGTCCAGTGAGGCCTAAGAGCTCTTTGGCTGGGGATTCTGAATGCCCCTCCTTAAACTACAAATCCCAGAATGCAACAGGAGGAGCAGCCTGTGCAGCTGAAGTGGAACAGCAGCACTATAAGAGCGTAGTGCCGTAATGTGGTTGGGAAGAGACCCCAAGGGCCATCCAGCCCAACCCCATTCAGCCATGCAGGAACTCTCATAGAGCTCCTATTCCACTTTAAACTGCTCTGGCTGCCTCCTCCTGTTGCATTCTGGGAATCTGTAGTCCAGTGCGCCCTTAAGGGCTCTCTGGCTGAGGATTCTAAAGGCCCCTCCTTGAACTACAAATCCCAGGATGCAACAGGAGTGGGCAGCCAGAGCAGATGAAGTGGAACAGCAGAGATATAAGGCTTGCTGAGTGGCAGAATGGGGCTGGGCTGGATGGTCCTTGGGGTCTCCTCCAACTCTATGATTCTAGTGAGGCCTAAGAGCTCTCTGGCTGAGGATTCTGAACGCCCCCTCCTTGAACTACAAATCCCAGGATGCAACAGGGGGAGGCAGCCAGAGCATTTTAAAGCGGAATGGCAAAACTGTAAGAGGGCAGTGCAGGAACCCAGCAACTCTTATGGTCTTAATGGCAGTAAGCAAGCCCCTGCGAGGCAAAGGACGCTGCTGCCTCACTCACTCACCCCTCCATCCACCCAGCATCCAAAATGGCGGCGCTCCCGGGCGGCGGCGGCGGCGGCGGCGAGGAGGTCCTTCTGCGCATGCCTGGACTCGGGACCCCCTGCGAAGCCCCCCTGCGCCGAGGAAGGGTCTCTCTTTCTCTCTCAGCGAGGCCAGGAACCGGCTCCCTTCCTCTCACTGACGTGGAAACACAGCACACCCTACCGCGCTGCTTGGTTACGGCCACCCCCTCCCGACCAATGGGGAGCCGCTCCGCGATGACGGAATGGGCTGCCGTCCAATAGGAGCGGCTCAGAGGCCAAGGGCTGGGCGGTGACGGAGACAATCGCAGCGAGGACGGACACCCCGGACAGCCAATCAGCTGTTCGAATGGGCAGGCGTAGCCGCCGGGAAAGGGCAAAGTCACGCTAGGTTGCGCTTGCAAACCCGGGGGTGCCGCGGTGCATTCTGGGACTTGGGCTTGTCAATTGTGGGATAGGCGTGACGTCATGCTTTGGTGGGGCTTGTTGTCCTCTGGTCTTTAGTTTTGCACCCACACTGGAGAAATAACCCGGTTTAGCTCTTTCTCTGGCTCTTTGCTATGGAATTCTGGGAGTTGGAGTTTGTTGTGGGGCCCAGAGGCCCCACAACAAACTCCAACTCCCAGAATTCCATAGCAAAGAGCCAGACAAAGAGTTCCAAAGAGTTTGGAAAGGGAGGCAACTCTCTTTCCTGCCTGGCCAGCAGCCCCACAAAACCCAGAAGACAGCCCTTTCCCTTCACAGACCACAGCAGACCACCTTGCCCTCCAGTCCCACCCTTGACCTGTGCTATGCTCCCTGCCCCAGAAGGAAGCACAGGGCAGGGCACCAGGAGGGAAGAGAGGGCAAGGCAAGCAGTGGTGTGTGCCATGCATCTGGGAAAGGTAGTGCCGCCACCCAACAAATGCTTCCAGGTATGGCAGGGCTGATGGCTAGGCAAAACAGAACGGCAACAGTGGCAGAGGCAGCCCAGACCTTTCCTTTGTACATCCCTTTGCCAGCCTGGCCAGAAGCCCTTGCCAGACCCAGAAGCAGAGGTGGCTTGACTGTCGGATCAAGGGAGGCCACCCTACCGAAGATTCACCCACCTCTGAGGTTTCACCTGATGTGGTCCACATACCCTGCGCACCCCTCATTAACGCCCTGGTGCCTGGACAAACATGGGTAGTCTCAACAGTCAAAAAGCTATGGCTCCTATGGATCTTCAAGCGATGGAAATCGCATGCCTTTGTTGTCGCCCTAATAAAAGGGTGCAGGGATAAGCAGTCACCCAGCAACACTACCTTACTCATAGCTATATCACTGTGTAGCTACATGAATGTGCAGAACACAGGTACAAAGAAGCATTTCTTCCTGAAGTTCAGAGTGCCATAGGTAATTTAGGGCTTGATACAGTACGTAGGAGCTTGATACAGTACGCAAGAGACAGGGACCTAGCCAGGATTTTAGGAAGGGGGGGTCCAGAGTAAGTGCCACCATTATAATGGGGCTTGTGTGAGGCGGCGCAGCAGCACACACCATTCATTTTTCTAATGGAAGGGGGGGGGGGTCCAGACCCCAAGAACCGCCCCCCCCCCCCATGGCTACGTCCCTGCAAGAGATGTGTGGAAATATCATGTTGCTGAATGAAACATGTCTCTCTGCACAATGCTCCCCCTCCGCCCCAAACATAACTTCCTAGCACTGTGTTATTTCAGATTTCTCAAACCCTAATAAGCACAGCCAGCTGTTTTTTCTCAACAGAACGTACACTATAGTATAACAGCTGCGAGGCACACAGGTGTTCTCCTTCCAGATGTCATTTCTGGATATGCAATTCATTTAATGTCAACAGTAAACACTAGCTACTGTCCTGTCCGCTGCGGCTCTGTGAACTACCTCCCGCTCCTGGCTGCCCACAGCTATTTGCTGAGCTGCTAGAATTCCACAGGCCCCAGAAAGCAGGCAGAGCAATGCAACTGGAAACAGGAAGGGTAACGCTCAAAAGCAGAAAGCTATAGGGGGAAGCCCATTGTTTTTTTCCCAGTAATGGAGGAGTGGTTCCACTTTCCTCCTCATGATTGAGATGGTCATCTTCCAGGACTTGAGTTTTAGGAAGCCCAAAGGACCCCTACCTCCCACCCCTGTCAGCTTATCAAATGTATGCAGATTGAGTTATGAGTCTACTCTATCTTGGAGCCAGGCGACTTTGGCTACCTAAGGGTTCTTCCTAGAGCTCTAAGTACTTCGCCTCAAAGAATCATTGAGTCATAGACTTGGAAGAGACGAACAACTTGATTTCATGCACTGCGTACATTTGTGTGTGTGTGCACACGCACATATATATTTATTAATTAAAAAGCCCTAAATGGCTTGGGTCCAGAATACTTAAGGGAACACGTACTGTCCACCCCACACACCAAGGGCCGTACTGTCCACCCCACACACCAAGGGCCTCGGGAAAGAATCTACGGCCTGTTACAGACTGCCAATATGAAGCTGCTTCAAGTCTCTTTGGAGGTATGCCATTTAAATGATGCATGGGTCCAAGAGTCCAGAGGTCGCGCCAAAGCCACACTCCATTCCTAAGCACTGGAGGGCAGCTTTGGTGCAGCTTCCGGATTCTTAGGACCCATGCATCATTTAAACAGCATACCTCCAAAGAGACCCCAAGCAGCTTTATTTTGGCAGTCTGTAACAGGCCTACTTCAGCCAAAAAGAGCTAGACTAACTTCTGTCACCCAAAGGACCTTCTCTATTGCTGCTCCAAAGTTGTGGAATGACCTGCCGGAGGAGATCTGCCACATTTCTACTCTTACAGCCTTTAAGAAGGCTCTTAAGATGAATCTCTTCCAGCAGGCCTTCCCAACCTAGCTCTTCTCCCCACATACTGTGAGTTACGTCACTCTGTCCACCAATTCTTCACTAATTTTAACACTATTGCATTTCATTGCTTTTTAAATTGTGATTATTTAATTGTAGTTTTAGTATTGGGATGGGGGATTGGGAAGGGACTAATTCTTGATTTTTACTGTATTTCCTATGTATTTTTATTGCTGTAACCTGCCCAGATTCTTTGTGATTGTGCGGGCTACAAATAAATAATTTATTGTTATTATTATTATTATTATTATTATTAATGTTATAAATTCAACAGTGATAAAATAAACATTGAGAAGGATTAAGCTGTGTTCCCTTTCTAATTTCTTTAGTTTCCAATATTGCACACAAGTACTGTGCAAAGTTGCTTAACTCCTTTCAGTCAATTTTCTTTACTATCAATTAATCCAATTTAACTAGTTTTAGTACACAGAGATATCTTGTAGCACCTTTGAGACTAAGTAGAAGAAAGAAATTGGCTGCTCTGCCTGGCACTAAACTCCACTGGCTTCCAATAGAGCAAATATCTCCAAGAGAAATGTCGGTCTTCTAGCACAATCCTTCTAAATCTCTTTAGGATGGTGGACCACTCTGAGAATCTACCAAAAGCTTTGGCACTCCTCCCTAGATATATACACTTAAGCACTATTTCCAAAGTAATAGGAAATAAATTTAAGGGTTGATTATTTATTTTATTTTATTTTATTTTTGCAGCTAGTTCATGGAACCACTTAATTCCATCCATGGACCCCAGATTAAGAACCTCTGCTTTAGAGGTTTGTAATTTGGAGGACGAATGGAAATCAGATAGTTAGAGAATCAACATTAGCAATCCAGAGAGATCTCCAATATTTGTAACCAGGATTATGAAAACATTAATGTGATGGCTTCCTTTTCTATTAATTCACCCTCCACTTCCACCTTCTCTGTTACTAATGATAGTATAGGGTTGAGGGAAATTTGACCAAAGACCAAAAGTTCTAAATTTGCATGAATGTGTGTATAGAACACACATTCAGTATGTGTGTATCCTATCTCTTTTCATCATGGAACTGAAGGTGACATACATAAAATAGTTACAGCTTTGCCTTCAGGTACTGATCGTAGTCACACCTGCTTAGCTCCAGCAAAGGGCTGCGTCTTGTACTCTCTGACTGTGTTTTGATACAGCAAACTCATCCTTTGAATGTGCTCGCTTTTCCACTTGCTAGCAAAGGATATGTGGGAAACAGTTTATTAGACAAGGGAAATTGGTAGTATAATCCAATGGCAATCTGAATGCAATCATGGGGTTTAACGTTATTGCGTGATAACCCACTACACGCAAATTCGGGCAATGGGAAGTCAGTCCAAACGCAATCATGTGGTTTCACGTTATTGTGCGGTAGACTGCTTCACGCAAATTCAGGCAATGGCATGCTATCTTTGGGCAATGGGAAGCCAGTTCAAATGCAATGCGCATTCATGTAGCAGTTTATCACACGTGAGGAATTTCTCTTAATTTCAAATGAAAAGAGAGTGGGGCCAGAATGCATTCACGTGAATTTGCTAGTTCAGCGAATTTATGTGAATTCAAATTGCATTCAGGCTGACTTCCCATTGCCCGAAAATAGCAAGCCATTGCCCGAATTTGCATGTGGCAGTCTATCACGTAATAACGTGAAACCCCATGACTGACTTCCCATTGCCCGAATTTGCGTGTAACGGGTTATCATGCAATAATGTTGAACCCCATTATTGCGTTCCGATTGCCATTGGATTATACTTCCAATTTCCCTTGTCTGATCAACTCCGTAATTGCGCTAAACTAGTGACTTTAAGTAATAATAATAAAATAAATAATAAAATCTTTATTTCTATACCGCTTTTCCTGGCAGATCAAAGCGGTTTACACGTTTAAGACAGATGTACATTATAACATATTACAATATAAATACAATCAGAAATACATTTCATTAGAGCATCATAAAAACAGCTGGCGTATCAACCGAAGCTGAAGTGAATGCGTTCTGGCCCACCTTTCTTTTCATTCGAATTTAAGAGAAATTCCTCCTGTTTGATAAACTCCCCAGTGTAAGTGTGTTAATATTTGCCAAGAAAAATAATATGCCTCTGAATATGTCTGATTGCTGCTTTAGGAAAACCATATAGATGCAGTTTTAGAAACAAAACATTTATATCAATGTCCATATTGTTTTGAATTGATGAGGTACTGCATCTATCAGTGCTTGTTTTCTGTTTCCTCTCATTTAAGCAAGCATATTTTGCTAGTGAAAGTCCCAAACACTCTGCGGAAATAATCCAGTTTGAGACCACTTTAATAACTGCCCTGGCTCTGAAAGAGAAAACTAAGGAAAGTTATGAAAAAGAGTGGGATTGTCTTAATGTATACGAAAAGAAAATGAATTTAATGAAAACTAGTGTGAGACAACATACAGTTTTATATTTTATTTTACTTGTATATTACTTTTGAATATCACTATTAATAATATGAGGGTATAGTTCTTTGAGTACAACAAATGGGGAGAGTTTAATAAGTTATCATGTTGAAGGTAGATCCACTTGTAATGGAAGTACGGATAGAAGGTTTAATTTTACTAGATATCTTTTGTAATATGAGTGATTGTATGTATGTAATTGTATAGATTTTATGTAATTGTTTTGTTTTTTGATGTTGTCTTTATATATATATTTTGTATTATGTGAAATAAAATTATATATTTAAAAAACTGCCCTGGCTCAGTGCTAGGGAATCCTGGGAGTTGTACTTTATCGTGGCCCCGACCTCTCTGACAGAGAAGGTTAAGTGTCTCGCAAAACTACAGTTCCCAGAATTCCCTAGTATTGAGCCAGAGCAATTAAAGTGGTCTCAAAGTGGATTATTTCTGCAGTGTGTTTTGGACCTTAGACGCTGTAATGTTTCCCATAATGTTATGCAACATTCTGCACAAGATGCTAAGCATTCTAAAGAAAATGATTGTTTTGCATCCACTAATGAATATAATGAATCTTGTTTTGTATCCACTAATGAATGAATATTCATTCAATATATATAATTCCAGCTTTCACTGTGATATGGAAAAGGTGCAGAAGTCCTATTCCCAACTCTATGCTGTGTTTCAGATCACTTCATCATGTCTTTCCACTGGCTTGTTCACTGTGTGTATTGGAGAGATGCATGCCAAAGGTACACTTTTCAAAAGATGTCTATAAACAACATTGCTATGGTTTGAACTGGAAGCAATGCTCTCTCTCTCTCAATCTCTCTCAACAGAAACAGCAGGGTCTGGAAGTGCCCAAAGGAGGAAAGGCCTGGAAATCCTTTATTCTTCACTGGACTTTATCACACGGGAGGAATTTCTCTTAATTTCGAATGAAAAGAAAGTGAGGACAGAACGCATTCATGTGAATTCGCTAGTTCCGCTAATTTACGTGAATTTGAATTTCATTCGAACTGACTTCCCATTGCCCGAAAATAGCAGGCCATTGCCCGAATTTGCGAGTGGTAGTCTATCACCCCCATGAAACCCCGTGATTGCATTCGGACTGACTTCCCGTTGCCTGAAATTGCGTGTGGTAGTCTATCACGCAATAACATGAAACCCCATGATTGCGTTCAGATTGCCATTGGATTATACTTCCAATTTCCCTTGTCTGATAAACTTGTTCGTTGATCTGTTGAGAAAGTGTGTTTAAAAAATTACAAGAAGCTTTCGACCCCAAACCAGGCCTCATCTGGTGCAGCTGAAGTTTTGAAGAGGGAAAGCAGAAAGAGAGGTGTTCAGGGCAGGCCTTATTATTGAATGAGAATGCTTTTGCACCTCTGGATTAAAGGAGGAACCAGGACCCAAAAAACCAGTCAAGGTCTCATCTCTAAGAACTGCCGCACTTTCTATTGAGGGGGAGAGTATCTGGCAGAATAATCAGATTTGACTCCACTTTAGCTGCCACGGCTCAAGGCTATGGAATTCTGGGAAGTTTGTGGTGGCACTGAACTAATAGAAAAGGAAGCTGTCACATTAATGTTTTCATAATCCTGTTTACAAATATCAGAGCATTGGAGATCTGTCTGCTAATGTTGGTGCTCTAACTATCTGAGCCCCTAGACTGGTTTTTGGGTCCCAGTTCCTCCTTTAATCCAAGGGATTAAATTCAAAGCATCCAAAGCATCCCTCTCTTTTTGCTTTCCCTCTTCAAAAGCTTCAGCCACACCAGATGAGACCAAATGCACTAGCCTGGTTTGGGGGTCCAAAGCTTCTTGTCAGGTCAATGCACTTTTTAACACTCTCTCTCTCACACACACACCAGATTGACAAAAGAAGGTGGCTGCAATAAACTACACTTCCCAGAATCCCATAGCCTTGAGCCATGGCAACTAAATCCTGCAGTGCAGATGCAGCCTCCTTGGTTTAGAGTGCAATTCCTTCCCTTCCCATGCTCTCTATTCCTGCAATGTTCATGCAGCTTCCTTGGTTTAGATTTAGAACAGTGATTCCCAAACTGTCCCCATTAAGAGATTTTGGACTTCTTTTATATATTTGATTGATTGCGATGTTATGATACCAACAAAAATATGTTTAAAAAAAGAAAGAGCATGAGAGGGGAAGATATTGCACTCTAAACCAGTGGTCCCCAAACTGTGCTCTTTAAGGGAATTTTGGACTTCAGCTCCCCGAAGCATCAGCCATGTTGGGCAATGGTGTGGGATTCTGGGAGCTGAAGTCCAAAATTCCCTTAAAGAGCAGAGTTTGGGGGCCACTGGTTTAGAGTGCAATTCCTTCCCTCTCATGCTCTTTCTTCCTGCAATATTCATGCAGCCTCCTTAGTTTTAGAGTCATTTCTTCCCATCTGATGCTCCTCCAATCTTCTCCAATAATCATGCAGATTCATACTCCTCCAATCTTCATGCGGCCTCCTTGTTTTAATTCTTTGCTCTCTTTCTTCCTGCAATGTTCACGCAGCTTCCTTAATGTTAGAGTATCATTCCTTTCTCTCTCATGCTCGTTCTTCCTCCGGCAGACTGGAGGAGGGCAAACGTTGTCCCCATCTTCAAAAAGGGGAAAAAGAGGATCCCAACAATTATCGTCCAGTTAGTCTGACATCAATACCAGGAAAAATTCTGGAGCAGATCATTAAACAGAGAGTCTGTGAACATCTAGAAGGCAATGCCATAATCACAAAAAGTCAACATGGGTTTCAGAGAAAGAAGTCATGCCAGACAAACCTAATCTCTTTCTTTGATAAAATTACCAGCTTGGTAGATGAAAGGAATGCTGTGGATATAGTATATCTTGATTTCAGTAAGGCCTTTGATAGGGTTCCCCATGACATTCTTGCAAAGAAGTTGATAAAATGTGGGCTAGACAACGTAACTGTTGCATGGATCTGTAATTGGTTGACTGGCCGAACCCAAAGGATGCTCAACAATGGCTCTTTTTCATCCTGGAGAGAAGTGACCAGTGGGGTCCCACAAGGCTCTGTCCTGGGCCCAGTGCTATTCAACATCTTTATCAATGACTTAGATTACAGAATTGGGGGCATACTTATCAAATTTGCAGATGACACCAAATTAGGAGGAATAGCTAATACTCCAGAGGACAGGACCAACATTCAAAATGATCTGAATAGACTAGAAAGCTGGGCCAAAGCTAACAAAATGAATTTCAACACAGAGAAATGTAAGGTACTGCACTTAAGGCAGAAAAATGAAATGCACAGATATAGGATGGGGGACACATGGCTGAATGAAACTACATGTGAAAGGGATCTGGGAGTCCAAGTAGACCACAAGTTGAACATGAGTGAACAGTGCGATGCAGCAGCTAAAAAGGCCAATGCAATTTTAGGCTGCATCAATAAAAGTATAGTGTCTAGATCAAGAGAAGTAACAGTGCCATTGTGCTCTGGTCAGGCCCCACCTGGAATATTGTGTCCAGTTCTGGGCATCACAATTCAAAATGGACATTGAAAAAGCGTGTCCAAAGGAGGACGACTAAAATGGTGAAAGGTCTGGAAACCATGCAATGTGAGGAATGACTTAGGGAGCTGGGGATGTTTAGCCTGGAGAAGAGAAGGTTAAGAGGTGATATGATAGCACTGTTTAAATACTTGAAGGGATATCACATTGAGGAGGGAGCAAGCTTGTTTTCTGCTGCTCCAGAGAACAGGACCT
The DNA here is from genome assembly GCA_023333645.1 of Sceloporus occidentalis. NCBI lineage: Eukaryota > Metazoa > Chordata > Lepidosauria > Squamata > Phrynosomatidae > Sceloporus > Sceloporus occidentalis. The sequence goes on along the minus strand of JALMGF010000002.1, from coordinate 123,242,850 downwards.
GGAACAATGGATGCAAGCTCCAGGAAAAGAGATTCCTGTCCAACAGTGGAACAAACTCCCTTGGAGTGTAGTGGAGTCTCCTTCCTTAGAGGTCTTTAAAGAGAAGCTGTATGGACATCTATCTGTTGGAGGTGCTTTGATTGTGATGTCCTGCATGGCTGAATGGGGTTGGACTGGATGGCCCTTGCAGTCTCTTCCAACTCTGATTCTATTGCAGCTTCCTTGGTACTTTTATTGGCCAGCCAATAATAATAATAATAATACTTTTATTTCTATCCCACTTTTTGTTAAAACAATCAAACATTAAAAATGATACAGTACATCAGCCTAACCCCACAATCTACTCGTCGCAAGTTTCGGAAGCTCCATGAGCTCCTACTTCATCAGGCCAGATGTTACAAACCAAACAGGAGGAGGAGGAGAAGAAGAAGAAGAGCAGTTGGGGATGTTAGTCAGATGCCTGCATGTGGATGGATTTTTATTTGTATTCATCTACCCCTGAGTAAGTTTCCTCCTTGGCAGTTGTTTCCTTTCTGCGAGGAGGGCATCCCTTCCCCTGCTTTGGGTACCAGAGCATCCTTCCAGCAGTGGTCCTTGCTCCTTGGCCCTCTCCCCTCCTGCTGCTGCTTCTGGAGGCTTGGAGGGTCCCTTCTTCCTTCCTTCCTTCCTTCCTTCCTCCCTTCCAGGGCTGTCGTGGGCGGGTCTGTGGGCGTGGGGTCCGGTCCTTGGTGGTGGTGGCGGTGCCTGGGATCGCGTAGCCCCTGCGGGGCTCATCCATAAAGCCCATGGCCCTGGCTGAAGGGAGCCACTCGGCGGAGGGAAGCTCCTCCAGCCCCAGGAGCAGAAGGAGGACAGGAAGAGAGAGAAGGAAGAAGAGAGAGGAGGAGGAGGAGGAGAGGAGAAGGAGGAGGCAGCAGCCAAGGGACAGGCATCCTGCCCCCCTCCATGTAAGTGGAAGTGCCTGGGTCCCAGGGCAAGGGAGCGAGGGAAGGAAGGAAGGAAGGAAGGAAGGAAGGAAGGGGCCAGGGGAGGTCTGCCCTCCAGCCTTCCCTGCTCACAGGGGTCCCCAGCAGGGAGGCAGCCCGAAGGACGGAAGGAGGGACCCAGGGCAAGGGAGGGAGGCATGCTGGACACTGGAGGGTCCCCTGGAAGGAGGTTTTCCCTTTCGAACGGCCTTCGGGATCGCGGTCTCTGGAGGACGGGCTGGGAGTAAAAGGGGGAGTAAAGGGGGAGTTGTGGTTTGCACCCAAGTGCTGGGTTTTTGCTCTGTTTAAAAAGAAAAGAAAAGAGAGAGTGAAAGAGATAGATAGACAGATAGATAGAGGTAGGGATAGATCTCTCTCTCTCTCTATATATATATATATATGTGTGTGTGTGTGTGTGTGTGTGTGTAGTAACGAGCTGAAAATGTGAGGTTATCACACTTGGCTTTGGAGGGAAAATGTGTGTGTGTGTGTGTGTGTAGATAGATACACACACACACACATAAACATATATACAGAGACACCCATATATATATATATATATATATATATATATACACACACACACACACACGTATATACAATACATATATATAGACACATACACACACATATATAAATATATATATATACACGTACACACATATACACTCACATATATAGACACAGATACACGCACACACATACACACATATAAATATATATACACATACACACGTATATACACACACACATACATACATAAATGCACACACATACACATATACACATACATACACACAACAGCTGATTGGTACGTGTATTAGTAAGAAAGAAAGAAAGAAAAGAAAGAAAGAAAGAGAAAGGTGGGAAGGAAGGAAGGAAGGAAGGAGAAAGAGAGCAATAGCGCGAAAGAAAGAGATTTGTATATGGAAAATGAACTGAACGAGCGAAATGGTGTTCGGACAAATATACATTTGGCGCGTGTGAAAAAGAAAGAGGGAAGGGGAAAGAAAGAGAAAGAAAGAAAGCAAGAAAGGCAGACAGAGAGTTGTATATAAAGAGAGAAAACGAATGAACGAGTGGAATTGCGTTTGGACAAAAATAGGCGTTTTGACGAGGGCAGGACTCCCGTTTCGAAATCGGAGTGATCTCGCAGGTTGTTGTTGTTGTTGTTGTTGTTGCAGAGAATACACAACCCATGGCTCAGATTTAAGTAACTGGAGGGAAAATATTTAAAGCAGGAGGGTTCTTAAATATTTTTTAAGCAAACTACGCGGAATATTTAAACATAAGGGAAGGAATGAGTCTCTTAAACCAGCAAAACCATCACCAGATAATAAAACTACAAGATGAAACTCCCGAAAACATAATAATGGTGATAGTAATACCATTTCTATTCCGCTTCTCAGTGCCCTTAAGCAAATCCGAAATAAAATGCCAATTCCATTGTTTTAATGAATTATTTTATTAGGTCGATTCCTTATCCTAATCCAAACGGTCCCTGAAGTCTCTGAATATAAATATCGTTTTGGTACAGAAAATAATAATAATAATAATAATAATAATAATAATAATTCATTTTTTATTTATAGCCCGCCCAGTCACAAGGAATCAAGGCGGCTTACAAGAGTAAAAAACAAATATATACATTAAAAGTGCAATAAAATTCAAAATTAATCCCTTTCCCAACCGGGAAAGAGATTAATTTTGAATTTTATTGCACTTTTAATGTATATATATATATATTTAAAATTAAATTGATTAAAGCATCCCAATTCTAAAAGAACTATATTAAATAATCGCAATATAAAATATTTTAATGCTATTATTATTATACTTTATCTACAGCCCTATATAAATAAAGAATAATAATAATAGTGATAGTAATAATAATAATAATAATACAGTTCAAAGTTTGCTGTAAAACTAACCCGCCATTTAATCCTAGTAGTAAATAGCATTTGTAAAGCTTATGATCCTGTTTTCTTCCAGTTGGGAAAACAGAGGCGGGCCTTTTTGTCTATTTACACAACAATAACAACACCATAACAATAACAACAACACAACATCCCGCCTCACAAAATCCCCGAAATCATTATAAATTCGATGAAGTAAACATTTAAAAGGCGGTGGTTGTTGGTCGATGTCAGGGATTTGTGACTTATTTATTTATTCAGTGATGGCACTAAGTTTTATTTTTTGTGATGGCACTAAATGGGTTTCTGGGGCTGAAGGGATTTATTTTGGGGACAACTAATGCCCCTCCTTTGGCTTTTTAAACAAACGACCGTTCCCAGAATTCCACAGCATGGAACCGGGACAGTTAGAGCGTTATTAACCCGGATTATTCCTGCAGTGCGGATTCAGCCCCATTCTCCAGTCCATAAACCCCCAACGGAGTTTCTAAAACATCCCTCGAAATTAGAATAGGAAAATGAGCCCAATTTGCGCGCCAAAACTCCCGCCGAAAGGGAGGGTTGTGGTTGTTGTTGTTGTTGTTGTTGTCGTTGTCTGCCTTCAAGTGATTTCCAATTTATGGCGGGCCCTGAGGCGACCCTGTCTGGGGAATGGGGAGACAAATGGGCATTTTGTTTTCCCCTTCTGTAGCTTTTGAAGGAGAGCTATGGCTGCTGTGGCTTTCCTCAGGGTGGAAATAATCCCTGACTGGGAATATAATCCCAGACTAGGAAAGAAAATGCCCCATATTCACTACACACACTCTAAAAATGCATCTGAGGAAGTGGATTTTAGTCTAGCAAAGATCCTACTGCCAACTTCTTTCTTTCAGTCAGTCTCAAAAGTGATAGAAGAGCTCTCTCTACATTATTATTATTATTATTATTATTATGTCCAACTGCATCTGAGGAAGTAGACTTTAGTCTAGGAAAGCTCCTGCTGCCAACTCCTTTCTTTCAGTCAGTCTCAAAAGTGATAGAAGAGCTCTCTCTACATTATTATTATTATTATTATATCCAACTGCATCTGAGGAAGTAGACTTTAGTCTAGGAAAGCTCCTGCTGCAAACTCCTTTCTTGCACTGAGTCACAAAGAGGATACAAGATCTCTATTATTATTATTATTATTATTATTATTATTATATTGAACTGTATCTGAGGAAATAGACTGGAGTCTAGAGAAGCTCCTGCTGCCAACTTCTTTCAGTCAGTCTCAAAGGTGCTATAAGATTTCTCTCTACTTATTATTATTATTATTATTATGTCCAGCTGCATCTGAGAAACTTAGTTGAAAGCTCCTGCTGCCAACTCCTTTCTTTCAATGAGTCTCAAAGGTGCTACAAGAGTTCTCTCTACATTATTGTTATTATTATTATTACAGTGGAGCCTTGTTATCCGCTGGGCTTTGGTTCCAAGATCCCCCGTGGATAACAAAATCCGTGGATGCTCAAGTCCCATTAAATATAATGACATAGCAAAATGATGTCCCTTATAAAACATGGAAAATCACTCTTTGATATTTGAAACTTATACTTTTTTTGGAACATTTTCAAACCATGGATGTTTGAATCCTTGTATAAAAAATCTGTGTATAAAACAGGCCAACTGTATTATTATATCCAACTACATCTGAGGAAATAGACTGAAGTCTAGCAAAGCTCCTGCTGCCAACTTCTTTCTTTCATTGAGTCTCAAAGGGGCTCCAAAATCTGCATACTGATTCTACAAACTATCACGGCTATAGCTAGGAAGGCTAAAAATGTATTACTCCCACTGTGTCTTGTTGTGAGCCTTCAAGTCCTTTCCTACTTATGGCAGCTCTAAGGCAACCCTGTCATGAGGTTTTTCTGGGCAAGGTTTCCTCAGAGGAGGTTTGCCATTGCCTTCCCCTGAGGCTGAGAGAGATGGGTGTAAATGGAGGGTGCAAGCAGACCAGGAGCAGCCCTGAAGGCCCTCAGAGGGTCAAGAGAGCCAGGACTCTGGCCTGATCTAAAGCCCCCCACTACTCCCCACAAGTGAGGGTCCAGCTTTGTGTCATGGGGGGATTCACCCCATTCCCCAGCTTGGTCCCTTCCAGAATGGAAGGCTCTCCTCTTGGCTCCAAGATGAAGCTCTGGAGGTGGAGTGGGTTCCTCCACAGCTCCAGATGCCCTCCTTGACTTCCCTCTGGCCATTTTCTCTCTCCTAGGGCCAGAATGGCTTGGCCTAGATTTAGCTTTGGTGGTTTTGGACTTGTGCCTCAGCTCTGTAATAGACATGCTTAGTCCATGGTTGTGTGGCTTCCTCGGGGGAAGGCAAACCTCCTCTGAGGAAACTTTGCCCAGAAAACCTCATGATAGGGTCGCCTTTGTGCTGCCATAAGTTGGAAACGACTTGAACGCTCGCAACAAGACACAGTGCGAGTAATACGTTTTTAGAGTTGGAAGATAGAGCCCTGGTAGTCTGTAGGATCAGTTGTAGAGAGCTCTTGTAGCACCTTTGAGACTAAAGGAAAGGAAGAATTCAAAGCTATAGTAGCCGTGTTAGTCTGTAGAATGAGTTGTAGAGAGCTCTTGGAGCACCTTTGCTCCATTCCTCCATAGTAGGCCAATGTTTAAAAGTTCTGTTTCCTGGAGGATTCCTTTGCTTTCAGTCCTGAAATGTTCTACTAAAATGCAAGGGCATTTATTATGAATTTTCCCAGGTAGACAGACAGAGAGGCCAGTTTGGGTCCAGGTTACCTACAGAATTGCCTCTTCCCATATAATCCACCCCATACATTCAAGTCTTCTGTCAGACATTTACTCCAGTCAGCCAGGACTGAGTTGGCAACCATCAGCCAGAGGACATTTTCTTCAGCTGTTCCCTAGACTGTGGAATGATCTGCCGGAAAAGATTCGACAGCTGAATGCACTGTCAGAAGAGATTAAAACAGCATTAAAGACCAGCCACTTCTGGCAGGCTTACCCAGATGGTTTTTAAACTGTGAATTTTAAATGAAGAACTTTAGATGTGGATTGTTTTTAATATTTGTATAGCTTGTCCTTTTAAATTGCATGCATGTCCTTTAAAACGGATGGGTATTTCAACTGAGCACCACAATTCAAAAAGGATGTTGAGAAACGGAAGCGTGTCCAAAGGAGGGCGACTAAAATGGTGAAGGGCCTGGAAACCATGCCCTATGAGGAACAACGTAGGGATGTTTAGCCTGGAGAAGAGAAGGTTAAGGGGTGATATGATAGCCCTGTTTAAATACTTGAACGGATGTCATATTGAGGAGGGAGCAAACTTGTTTTCTGCTGCTCCAGAGAACAGGACACGGAGCAATGGATGCAAACTGCAGGAAAAGAGATTCCACCTCAACATTAGGAGGGATTTCCTGACAGTAAGGGCTGTTCAACAGTGGAACACACTCCGTTGTAGTGTAGTGTAGTCTCTCCTTCTTTGGAGGTCTGTAAAGAGAAGCTGGATGGACATCTGTTGGGGGGCTTTGATTGAGAGTTCCTGCATGGCAGAATGGGGTTGGACTGGATGGCCCTTGCGGTCTCTTCCAACTCTACGATTCTATGATGTGTTTAAACTGATGTGGTGTGTCTGTTAATTGTTGTTGTTGTTCTCTGCCTCAATGTATGGGAAGAGGCAGGTAAATAATAATAATGATTATAATTAGTAGTAGTAGTAGTAGTATGGCTTCCTTTGGACCTTGAAGGGAAAAGTGGAATGTACACATAGTGGTTAAGTTAAACCTGAGCATTGGTGACATAAGCAACACTTTTTTGAATTTAGAGAGTTTAGAGTCACCTTTTCCCCCAAAAGCAGTGAGAATCAGAGGATTTGGACCTTGGACAGACTGGACATCTCATTAGAATATGTGGTTCTGTGTAATTTTACATTCTCGACTTGATGGTTTTCTGGGGAGAGGTTCACTTTAGAGGGTAAGGCATACTACTTCACACACTTCAACATCAGTTCAGTTAGCCCTACTGTGTTTGGGAAGAGAGGGACACCTGTTTTTTCTATTATATAGTGCCCTAGACATTCACCTCCGATGACCTGGTCATGGATGAAGCAAAGCAGGCTAATTTGAGGGAGGCTTTGCCTTTGGTTATTGTTTAAAAATATGTATGACCTATCTTTACAAACCCTAAGACGGCTTCTTTCAAAATAAAACTAGTCAACGTTGAAGGACAATAATCGATTAATACAGTAATATCCCCAGTAACCATAGCACAAGGCTGTAATGCTTGCAAAGCAAGAGCAGGTCTTCCAGAAGAGATAGGTTTTGCACAATGTGTGAAAAGCTGTAAAACTAGAGAAGGTGTGCACGGTCTTGCATTTTTTATTTATATGCTTTAACTTTTATTGCATGTCACTCAGATAATTACTGGATTGCATATAAGTATTGTTAATAAATCCCCTCAAAATATAAACAAATAGGAGGGATTTGTGCATCTCTTTGGTGCAATTGTGGTTAAAACTAGTTCTGCCCACAGATGTCCTCACCTCACAAGATGGATGTGCAGTCAGCCCTCCATATCCACTGGGTTTTTTATCCACAGATTCAAGCATCCACAATCCGAACAGATTTTTTTAAAATATAAATTCCAAAAAGCCAACCTTGATTTTGCCATTTTATATAAGAGACACCATTTTACTACGCCAAGTAAAAGACACTTTGCAGCTGTTCTGTCTTTTTCCCCTCCTGACTGGATTTCTCTCAGTAAAAAGTAGTTGAAAGAACCAATGGAAAAACCAGAAGCCTTTGTAAAATTTGGTGAATGAGTTTAACTCTATCTGGAATCACTCTCTGCCATATATGGGTCCTAGGCTATAAAGGGCTTTTAAAGGAGAGGAATTAATATTTTAAACTGAGCTGTAAAGCTGATAGCTAACCATTAAACTGAGCTGTAAAGTTGATAGCTAACAATAGTTACTACAGAATAGATTGAATTAGTTTGCACCTAGTAATAGGTAGAATTTTTCAGTGATTGAAGCGTCTGCATTGTCTTCAAAGGCAGTCTCAAGTACAGTGTATTCTGTATAACAAGGCAGAGGTAATAGCATGAATCAGAATGGCAAGATTCCTCTTCTCACCAAGGGACAGTGGTGTCATGAGCATTGATGTCACCTCCATGTACCTCCACCCATACCAGATCATACAAAATCCTTAGTATAGTGGGCCCATTATATCCACAGGCAAGCCCTCCATAGACTCTAGCATACACAGATTGTCCCACCCTATTACTGTCAATGGTGGTGTGTGCACACGACCACATGCATATCATTGCCCTTGGATATAATGGGGTTTGAGCATTCACATTTTTTCCCATCCACGGCAGGGGAGGGCAGAATTAAACTTCAGCAGATGAGGAGGATGCAGTGTAATGTTTTATATACTATGTAATGTTACTCACAAATCATAATTCTGTATATCATAATTCTGGGCAGGCTTTTATTTACTCTTTAACTTTACCGACTTTGTACAGCGCTATGTATAATTACAGCGCTTTAGAAATAAAGTTTAATAAATAATAATAATAATAATATCACTGAATATAATAGCAATAACACTGACTTTCCTTGGGCCAGTTCCTGAAAGAGTGCTGCCCTCTGCAAATAGACCAATAGTGCTTGTATTTGAATGTGTGATGCCCACAGAAACTCTGGAAACTAAATTCCCATATGCGTTGTTGAACCATCAGTTCTGCCTCAGCATAGATAACCTGATGCGCTGAACAGTATGGCCATGATGCAATGGGCCTCCCTGCATGGGAAGGCTGGGATCCCTGATCCTATTGTTGATCCAAGCTACACCAGATCCATTGAATGCATGAGATATTACTGTGTGTTTTCCCTCAAGTCAATAATTTATCTGAGTGGTCCCCACACTTTTTCAGGCCCCTTTCCTCCCCCCTCCCGTACCTATTTGTTGATATTAGGTCTACTGTTTGTGGAGTAGACAGTCAGTCAGCGGTGTCTACCTCAGCTGTGCCCAGCTCACCACTGCGTCTTCTTCTGCATCAGCCTCTCATGTGTGAATACAGCATGCGACAGCAGACCAAGCCTGCTCTTCCCTCTCAACCTCACTGGCCTTACAGCAAAAGAAGTTCTGGCTGGCTGGCTGGCTGGCTGCTCAGTTTCTACTTCCAGAGTGACCAGTTGCAAAGGGAGCAGAGACTGAGTAACTGGTCGAGCAGCAACTGGGCAGCCAATAAAGCAGTGACAAGGAAGCCTCTCACCCACACCTCCGATTTATCACTGATATATCTAATGGATTTACTCTTCTACTTGTTCACACATCCAGGGGTAGCAGTGTTGGCCATTGTACTCTTCTATTTGTTGCATGCCTTCAAGTAATTTCTGGCTTATAGTGTCCCTATGGGGTTTTCTAGGCAAAATTTGTTCAGAGGGAGTTTGCCGTCCTTAGCAGCTGAGAGTGCGTGACTCTCAGTGGATTTCCATGGCAAAGTGGGGATTCAGACCCCGGTCTCCCAGTGTTTTGGTCCAGCATTCAAATCACTATACCACACTGGCTCTCATAGGTTTATTCTAGTTGGGAGTAACCATTAGAATTTAGATCCGTATTAACAATCAAAGTTGTGGTTCCATTTGAGCCCCACTTCAGAATTGCTGGTGGATCTTTTTGGAAAGCTTAATTGTAAATAAGTTTTATAGGCCACAAAAATCCACATATACCCTGTAAATTATTTCAATATATTGCAACAATATCAAGGCCTACCAAGGCTATGCTCCGACTACTACCCTCGCAACAACAACAAAAAAGGTTAGCAAATTCATCCATGTGTGTGGCCAGCTTTCCTCTTTTGCACCTTCTCTTTCTCAACCAACTTCTTATCCTTTCCCCTCCCCCCTAAATCACAAAACAGGGGAATAAATATGTCAATATATTCACTTGTCCAGGTTTTCTCCATGGAGTACAGAAAGTGGTCACACGAAGGACGTGTCACTTCACCAGAGGGCAATGCTTCCAATAGGACTGAGCTAGTTGTTTATTAATTTATATCACACCTTTCTCTTGGCTCAAGGTGGCTTACAAAAAATGCAACAAAACCTTATTGCACCAAGGTTTTTTAAAAATCATATGAACAATTCTGTTAAAAGCACAAAATCAAAATAATTTCAGACACATTTATAATAAAAAAGGTACAGCTGCATTCCCAGCCCATCCATTTCCAAAACACATCTATCTGTGTGGGAGTTATGCACTAACTACCTGGAGTTTGCCAGTGCCCTGCCACCCAAGGTGGAAAAGACTGAATCCCTATGCTAGGAAACAGGTGGTCTAGCTGGCCAGCTATGACCTTATTCCAGGGCTCCCTTGGCCACCCAACACACATACTTGCATACATGTACACACAATGACCCAATCCTATTAGTTACAACTAGAGTAGCCCCACTGAATCAGTTGTTGAATGGGGAATCAGTATGGAGAGCCACTATTGGGCACTGGTTTGAGGACTCTGAGAGACCAGATTTCAAATCCCAGCTCAGCCATGGAAACCCACTAGTTGACCTTGGGCAAGTCACACTCTCTCAGCCCCAGAGGAAGGCAAAGGCAAAACCCCTCTGACCAAATCTAACCAAGAATACTGCACAATAGATTCCCTTTGGGGCTACCATAAGTCAAACATGACTTGAAGGCACACAACAACAACAACAAATGTAGGGGAATCTCATGGGTTTACTCTAGTTTGAACTAACAGTAGGAGGCAGGCAAGTATAAAGAAGTACTTATTCATTCCACAGTTGGGGAGAACGTTTATTTTTTGGATTACAACTCCCAGAAAGCCTTGTTAACACTCCAAGTCCTGTTTCATTCATAAACATGAACACATAACATGCATATCTATTCTCAGTCCCCTCTCTCACGCAGCTCCATGGCTATTAGACTTTTTTAAATGGGCTGAAACTCTCCCTTGGTTCCCGTCATAAAAGACTGTAACCTCTTCCCCAACAGTGAAGACTATACAGTTACTCTGGAAAAAAAAATTCTCTTGCTAATTCTTTCTAGGCCAATGATCTAGGCCAAAACTATTTGATGAAACCAGGGACTAGCAGCATATTTGTGACCACTGACGACAACTGTTTTTTCTTTCCTGGAAATTCAACGGAGATTGCCAGCTGATGGCTCACAGATTGACACTGATCCAGAACCTACTACTTTGAGTAGTACTGATCTAAGCTATACACATTCACATAAATGATGAACATGAACAGTCGGCAGTGTGAATAACCGACATGAATAGACACAGGATTAAACTCTGCATGCTTTGAATGATTTCAAATACATTTGTATAGTCGACTCCATGTTTATTCAAGTGCTGATACGTGTGAGCAACCGAACTTGTAGAGATGTGCAGAGATGCAGTTCCATAGTGTGAATAACAAATCTGGAATATGTTAGTGAGGTTAATTCGCATCATTTTGCTAAAAAAAACCTCAACATTTGAATGCCCCCCCCTCCCGAGGATCTTCCTTTGACACTTTTGGCAGGTGCTCAAGGGGGATAGTGGCTGTTCAGGATTGTGCAAAGAACTAAGACTGGTTGCTATGGTGGCTGCACAGTTCTATGTAACCTGTAAACATCCTACATCAATGGGACTCTGGATGGAGCCAGTCAAAAGAGGCCAGGGATACTTCCCCTGCCCCCCCCCAATCCACCTTCTGTAACTACTGTTTCTTTTCCTCTTGCTCTTTGAGTCAGTTGCATCTTTCCCCCTCTCTTTCTGCATCTTTCCACCCTTCTTTCTCCCTGTCTAGCAGGCTCCTGGGACAAGGATGGTTGCACTTGCCAGAGGTCTGAATTGCTTGCTATGAGATGACTTTTGAAATAAGGCCATGTCACAGATGGGTCTTTCACAGTAGCAAAATGAGTTCTTCACTCAGCTGCTTTCAGATCTCCTTTGCTTTGTTGTTGTTGTTGTTGCTGTTAACTGCCTTTGAGTCGATCTCGACCCATGGTGACCCTGTGGATGAGACATCTCCAAGACTCCTTGTCTTCCACTGCTCTCCTTAGGTCCTGTAAATTCATATCCATGACCTTTTTAATAGAGTCCATCCATCTAGCATCCAGTCTTCCTTTCTTTCTACTCCCCCCCCCCCCCCACCTTTCCTAGGATTATTGTCTTTGCCAATGAATCAATGCCTTCTCATGATGTGGCCAAAGTATGACAGTCTTAGTTTAATCATCTTGACTTCCAGGGAAATTTAAGGTTGATCTGTTCAAGTACCCATTTGTTTGCCTTTTTGGCTGTCCACAGTATCTTCAGCACTCTTCTCCAGCACCACGTCTCAAATGAGTTTATTTTCTTCTTACCCATTCTTAAATGTCCAGCTCTCACATCTGTACATGGTGATGGGGAATACAATGGCTTATATGATTCTAGCATTCATGCTCAGTTGTTACTCTTTAGGATCTTTTCTAGTTCTTTCATAGCTGCCCTCCCCATTCCTAGTCTTCTTCTGTTGTCTTGACTGCAGTTCCTATTCTAATCAGTGTTTGATCCAAGGTATGGGAAATCTTTAACTATTTTGATTTCCTCATTGTCTGGGTTGAATTTGTGTAGATCCTCTCAGGCCATTATTTTTGTTTTCTTTATGTTCAGCACTTTCTTTATGTTCAGCACTTTCTTCCTTGATCATCCTTGGTACCATAGTTGTTCTGGGTCTGTGATGTTTTCTGCTAGTTGTATGGGATCATCTGCGTATGTTAGATTGTTGGTATTCCTTCCTCCTGTTTTCACTCTTCCTTCTTCTGTGTCCCAGCCTGCTCTTTATATAATATTTTCTGCATATAAGTTGGACAGATAGGATGAAAGGGTGTAGCCTTGCCTGACCCCTTTGCCAATTGTGAACATTCCCCTTTGCTTAATGAGGAGCAATTTGCCTCCAAAATGGTGGCAGAGGATATATAGGATGTAGCAGGTAGTTTTGATTATATTGCTCAATTTATAATCATATAAGATATGTGTAATGTAACCTGCTTAGAATTTCTGTTTTTGAAAGTGAAAGGTAATTAACATGTAAGCATTGTTAACTAAATAAAATATCAAGAACAGTTGCTTATTTCAGAGCTCACCAAAGTGTCAAGATCAACAGATGAATCCCTAAGAGCATTCTGGATATTAAGCAGATAAATATCTGGGCCTCTGTAGAGAATCTGAGAGCTAATAAAGCAATCTCACCATGACAAACTTCCTCCCCCTCCCATTTCCAGGAGCATTTCCACCTGTTTCAACCAAACTATCCAATTAATTGTGTATTTTGCAATATATATTAGATCTCTAATACTCTGAGACAATCTGATGATTACATCTTGAGCTGCAGTGGCTAATGCAACTTCAGTCTAGTGCAAAACAGAATCAGAATGAAAGTTGGCAGCATGAGCTTTCGTAGATGTGTGAAGCCATACTCATCTTGCTTAAACCACCCTTTCTGCAAACTCAGATACTTATACTGAAGTAGCTTGTGCTAGATGTATTTTTTCTGACTTTAATTGATTATTTGGATACATTCTTGTCTGATTTTAGGATGGTTTGGAGACAGAAAGTGCCTTGGTCATCCTAGTAGAAGATCTGTGCCAGGAGCTGGGTGGGGAGTCCTGTCCTCCTGATTCTCCTGGATCTCTCGGCAGTTTTCAGTACCATCAGCTGTGGTATCTTCCTGGGCTGTTCTGGTGGAATACATGGTACTGCCTGTCAGTGGTTCCATTCAAATTGAGAAGGATGCTCCCAGAAAGTTGTGTTGTGATGTTCTACAGAATTCTTGTGCGGAACCACAAGGTTCCACCTTGTCTCCCTTTTTTTTTTTTAATTTTTTTTTATTAAACAGAAACATAATTACAAACACATTTTGTTTGTAAATATATCTAAAATACAAACAATAATAACAGACAAACAATAAATATATTATATATAAGAAAGTAGAATAATAGTAGTTATGAGAGCTGTTCACAACGGTGTCACTAAGGTTGGTGCCATCCGGTGCGGTAACTCATGGTGTCATCCACTCCCCCATTGACCTCCTCCTATTTCACATCATACAGAATCCCTAGTAACGCCTTTTTGCACTAATGAAACTTGTAAATCGTAATTCCCATATACCCCTGAATGTAATGCTAATAGTTGTGACATAAACAACTAGCAAAATTAAAAGTATGCTTTCAAATTACAATATCATTTGCACAAATCTTCACTACACAGTGAAGATTTGGTTAAAATGTGATTTTTAAAAAAATAATAATTTTAAAGAATATTTTTAAAAAATTCAATTAGTTTTTTTAAAATTAATTTTAAATTTTAAAAAATTCAGGAACCTCTCCTTTCTTCTCCCACTGAGCTTCACTCCACTCCCACAGTCTCTTAAAACATTTTAAAAGGAAGCAGATGAATGCCAAAGCCTATTTCTGCCAAAAGATAGATACTTGAGGAGCAGAGATGACACCACTCCCTTAGAGTGTCACCCGGTGCGTTCCACACACCCCACACCACCTTAAGTGGTGTTCGACAGTGGAACACACTCTCTTGGAGTGTGGTAGTCTCTTTGGAGGTCTTTGAACAGAGGATGGATGGCCATCTTTCAGGGGTGCTTTGATTGTGAGTTCCTCCATGACAGAGGGTTGGACTGAATAGACCTTGGGGTCTCTTCCAACACAATAATTCTATGTTTCTATATATCCATCAACTGGGGAGAAGTCAGTAGTGTATGTTTATTTTTGTTTAATAGTTTAGTTGTGTTTGTTTAGTTATTATTTGTCTGTTATTACAATCTTTATTGAGGATTTAGGATAAATATAAAACTAGGGTTCCACTCGAGGTTACATCTTTAGTGGTCTCCCATAGAAGCTTTTTGAAAGGGATAATTTATACGAAAGAGAAATGGTTGACATATCATGATCTGATGGTTGTAGAGAACAATCGATGTGAATTGAAATCAAGAAAGAAAGGAAAGAACTGGACTCAGAGGGTCATGTGTTAAACTGGCTTGCTTACAGTGATAAAATTCAAAGATATAGCCGTGTTAGTCTGTAGAATCAGTATGTAGAGAAATTTTGCAGCACCTTAGAGACTCTAAGAAAGAAGTTGGCAGCATGAGCTTTCAGAGACTACAGTCAACTTATTCAGATGCATTGTGGAGTGGAAACCAAGCACAGACATATATATGTCAATTCAAATTCAAAATCCTTTGTGTATGGAAATGAAGTAGCAAGTCCAGTTTTAATGATGTTCATTAGTGAACATTGGGAACACTAGGCATTGTGTATGGAAATGAAGTAACAAGACAAGTTTTAGAAATTGTTATACTTGCATTTTCTTTATCATTGTATAATTCCGTTTTATGATTTTGTTATATGCTGTCTGGTTATTTACAGCAGAAAAGTGGGATATGAACAATAACATTAGTTTGCAGAGGGATTCTGCAGCACCTTTGAGACTAAAAGAAGTTGGTAGCATGAGCTTTTGTAGACTTGAGCTAATTCAAGTGTACAAAAGCTTGAGTTTGCTTAAGTCTACAAAAGTTAATGTTACCAACTTCTATCTTTCAGTCGGTCTCAAAGGTGTTGCAAAATTCCTTTGCATACTGATTTTCTAGACTAACACAGCTATGTCCTTGAATAATATTAGTAATAATAATACTTATTATTAATGTCATTTCAATATTTATTTAAATATATATTTACTTAATACATATATTTATTTAGGAGCTGTGGTGGCTTAGTGGTTAAGATGCCAGTTCTGATGATCGAAAAGTCGGAAGGTTGTCAGTTCGCCGCATGATAGGGTGAGCTCCCATCACTAGTCCCAGCTTCTGCCAACCTAGCAGTTCGAAAGCATGTGAAAGTGCAACTAGATAAATAGATACCACTTCAGTGGAAAGGTAACAGCATTCTGTGCAGACATGCTGGCCACATGACCACCGGAGTTGTGTCTGGACAATGGCTCTTCGGCTTAGTGATGGAGATTAGCACCGCCCCCTATAGTTGGTTATGAATAGAGGGGAGATCCTGGGAATTGTAGTTTGTTATGGCACCAGAGCTGTCTGACAGAGAAGGCTAGATGTCTCACAGATCTACAGTTCCCAAAATTCTCTAGCATTGAGCTGGGGCATTTAAAGTGATCTCAAACTGGATTATTTCTGTGGTATGTTTTGGACCTAAAAGGAGAGTCCTGATTGAGGATATGGCCCAAGCCTCACTACACAAAATGAAAAAAGTAATATTTGTTATAGCAAATGGTCACATACCCTGGGGCATGAAGATTTTAAACTGCATGTGGCTCACCATATTTGTCACGTTCCTACATTTCTGTTTTATAAATAGAAAAACAAACTCAGTTTGATAAAAATCACAACAGAAGGGGAAACAAGGAGTTGATTATCTATATGGAGGTTAACAGAGCTGAATCTATTTTGAGGCACATTTTGTTTGCTTTGGTCAATGCAGTGGCGATTGGGAGGGAGTGCAAGCATGTGTGTGCATGCCTTTGCATCACCTGACGATTTATAATGAGCACAAGGATTTCATAGGTTTTCTTAAGCAAGGAATATTCAGAGGTGGTTTTGCCAGTTCCTTCCCCTGAAATATAGCCTACACCACCTGTTATGCATTGGTGGTCTCCCACTCAAGTACTAACCAGGGCTGACCCTGCTTAACTTCTAAGACAAGATCTGGTGTCTTTTACTGAGGCTTTAATCTCTTTGGGAGATAGTCCATTGCTTTATAAGCTTTGCTTCTTTATTATTAAATGTGTGTGTTGGGAGGTGTGGGAAGGGGGCTAAAATTGTTTAGGGTATAGCAAACGGTGTATGCTCAGAGGCATTATCAGTTCGGAAGCATCATGTCCTGATCTTTGCCATCCTGAACCTGATCTGTCTTTCTCCTGTTCTTCACAATGAACGGTTAACCCGGGTTCGGGATGGCTAAGATTGGGACATAATGCCTCCAAACTGAACCCGTAGCAAATCTTTCAAAAATTTCAGCTCATGCTCTACCTGGGCTCAGGCCGGCCAATTTTGGGGTTGCAATAATCTCCGATATGACACAAAAAGAGAAAGGAATGGCAGTGGGGAAGGGGCTCAAGTTCAGCAGTCACTGCCCATTCTTCTCTCTCTCAGAGGCCAAGACAATGGCAGTTGGAGTGGAGGGAGGGCCTGGGCTTGCCATGATGGGGCTGTGCCAGCCTCTGCTTCTCCCCCTCCGAGGCCAGGATGGTAACAGTTAAGGTCGAGGGAAGGCCTTTCATTTGTAGCAAATCTGTATTTTGCAGTTGTTCTTATATCTGGACCCAAGAAATAGGAGTCCCTTACAAAGTATGATCTAATAATAGAAAATCCAGGATGCAGTCAGTGATAAATTCTTAATTTTCTTTTGTATAAAGGACTTCTCAGAAAGGGATTAATCCAAAACAGAAGCTCTATGGGTCTGCGATTAGTCAGAATTCACCTAATTCACCAGAAAGGGGCTACTAGTTGACTAAACTCCATGGCAATCCATGGTGTTGTGAGTTTTTAAAGGGTTTTACACTAGGACCATCTCAGCTGGAAAGTTTTAAAACATCATTTTAAGCTTAGAATGCCCAACTCACTCTGCTTTTCACATTATTTATTGCCTATATTACTATATTACCCACTAGCTAAAGTACCATGGGTAACTGACCAATTGCAAGTTAAAATCATAAATGCAAGAATTATAGAAGAGAATAATAATATTTGATCTATATCGAATTGAAAGGACAAGAACAACTGCAGAGAACAATAGAAGCACATAGTCACTAAAAAGCAGACAGTTTTTTAAAAAACTAAAAGAAAAGGTCCTCACTTGGCACCAGAAAGATCATAGCTGCAGATGAAGCTGTATGGGGAAGTCATTCTGAAAACTGGGGTTCTACCATTGAGCAGGCTCCCTTTACCTCGTTCAGCTCAGAAGATGCCTCGGAAGATGACAGGGTATGGGAAAGTATATTCAGGAAGAGAGGATGCATAATTTGTCCAGTGGTGTCACTAGGGTTGGTGTCACCCAGTGCATTGACCTCCTCCTATACCACACCCTATAGCATGTAATGTTTTTGGTAATACTGTAATATTACTCATAAATCATGATTTACTGCACTTAATGGTAAGAGTTGTGACATAAACAACTAGCACCGTTAAAATTATATTTTTAAATTACAATATCATATGCACAGCCTAAATGTATTTACATATACAGTGGTACCCCGGGTTACGAAAGTAATTCGTTCCGCCGCCGCTTTCGTAACCCGGAAACTTTCGCTAGCCGAAAAAGCCCATAGGCTTTAATAGCGAAAGCCGCGATTCCGTGTGAAATCGCGCCGAAAAGCACCAAAATTTCTTTCGCAACCCGGAATAACCTTCGTAACCCGGAAACAATTAATTAAGTGAATTTCTTTCGTAACCCGGAAATTTCGTAAGGCGGCGCATTCGTATCCCGGGGTACCACTGTACATAGTTTCCTGTGCTTCACGTGAAAATTTGGTACAATGTGATGTTTTTAAAGAAAATTTTAAACAAATTACATATTTGTAAATAACTCTGGCGAGATTCCCGCTGATTGGAAGGATTCCATCATAATTCCAATCTTTAAAAAGGGAGACAGACAGGATCCTGGTAACTATAGCTCAATATGTCTTTTATTGATAGTGGGCAAAACTGTATGCCAGTTATTTGGATTTGAAATTACAGAGTTGGATGAATATTTTTTTAAAAATATATAAAAATGAATTTTTTGAAATATGAACTTTCAATTTAAAAAAAATGGGACCTCTCCTTTCTCCTCCCACTGAGCTTCACTCCACTCATACCATCTCTTCAGCATTTAATGGGACATAGGTGAATGCCACAGCCTGTTTCTGCCAAAAGGCAGACGTTTGAGAAGCAGTGGTGTCATTCCCTCTTAGGGTGTCACCCGGTGTGGGCCGTACCCCCCCCCCCCACAAACACACACACCAAGGATGCCACTGCATCTATCCTGGTAGCAAGCCATTTGGGGCTTTAAAGGGTAATATCAGCATTTTGCAGCCTATAGTATACAACTTCTAGTAATCTTGAACTACAGTCTGTCCTCGCCTTACGCGGGGGATCCGTTCCGGATCCCTCCGCGTAAGGCGAATTCCGCCTATGCTTGAGCCCCATTGGAAACAATGGGGCTTGTGCGCGGTGGCGCGGCGGCGCAGGGCGCAACGGGCGCACGCACACCCATTCAATTGAATGAGACACGCCGCCCCATGCACGTGCCGCGGCTTGAGCACATATGCTGTATTTTCCTTCCCCACCCCCCAGAATTTTCTGCCAATCAAATTCCAAAAGCAATATTTGAAAGAGAAATGGATGCTTAGGCAATGTTGACTTTTTTTAGTGCATTTATCCATCTCACCTGGATAAACATATCTCATATAGTTTCTTCAATATTTGTTTAGTTTACTATAATGTATACTACAATATAGATTCTATACTGTGGATTTACAGTTGGCCCTCCATATCAGTGGACTAGCCACCCATGGATTGGAGCATCCACAGATGGCCCTGCCCCATTATCGTCAATGGCAATCACATACACATCATGCATCCACTGGCAATTATGGGGCTTGAAGTCCTGTGTTTTTTAGTATCTGGAAGGGTGTGTGTGTGACCAGAACAGAATCCCTGGCGATATGGAGGGGCAACTGATTTTGTGGAGTTTAGTCATAGCCTTGTTACTGCCCATAATCCAGTACTGTAGATACTGCAATATTTGCATTATGCATGTTGATTTCCATTTCAATTATACAGTATTTTTAATTCCTGTGCTGTTTCTTAGGGCATTTACCAGCAGCCCCACTGACTAGGATAGAGAGAACAGCCCTGTTTAATCTCCTCATAAATCAAATCCCAGGGGAATCGGAACAGTAACCTAATAATTTCAGAAGCTTGGTTTAGCTTGGCTATTACTCCAACAAGCTTCATGACCAATAATATTGTTTATAATGCCACTAGGAAGATCCACTGAAACTTTCCAAAACCTTGCAATATCAATATGAAGAAAGGCTGCCCAGTGGGATGCCCAAAAAGGAACAGCTAACTAATCAGATGTGAAAGTTGTCTAGTTTGGATCAATGAACCTCTAGATCCACACTATGTTATCCAACCTGTTAATTATATGACATTTATTAAGTATAAAGGAGCCATGGTGGACCACCTTTATAACATCTCATACTGTTGCAACTGGTTGCAACTTTAATTTTTCCAACAGTCTTTGTAGTAAAGGTGGCTTTGTTGCCCCAAAAATGTCATCACCCATTTCTGATATTGCCAGATGTTAAAGACTATGATTTGAGACTCTGATGGGATCAGTGTTGGAAGTGATCACAGCCTGTGACCATCATGGAAAGGTCAGGGCATGCAGTTTGATCCAGAGTTGCCTGGAGTAGGACTCTGTGAATAGAATCCAGGTTTATAGTGGAATCCTATCTCAACAAGTGGGTCAAGAGCTGGCTGAACCAACATTAGAATGGCTGAATTTGTGCTGTATCCAAATTTTGGTTCTTCTGGGATAAGTGTGTCCCTGGCTGATGGACTGGGACACAGGAATTAGAGGAGCCGCCATTGATTTCTATGTGCTGCAAATTACTTAAGCCAACCCTAACCATGGTCTATCTTCGTGCTATCCCAGGGACTGTGTTTCTGATGTAAGCAATTTTTGAATTTGGTGTAACCCAGCTCTTTCCCTGCTCTAGCCCTATTCCAACTTCTTTTTGGCTGCTCTACTGGCTGATCAGAGATGGCCGCTATCTTTGATCAGCCAGCCCAAGGGATTATGTTAGCATAAGAGAAATTCAGTCACCCTAAAGCTAGTTCAGTCAGCAAATGTGCTTTATGTCTCACCATAACTTTCTCCAGCCACCCTGTCTTTGAGTAATATTTGTTTTGTTGGATCTCTTCTAAGCATGAATAAGTTTGGATCCAATACCATTAACTGGTTGATCTCATCTGTGGACAATGATAGATGAGGTTTGCTTCTTGCCATAATCCTCCAAAAATCTGGTCTGGAGCAATGGAGAAATTTCCAGAAGCATATGTGAGATGGCACTGGGAGTTGTGGAGGGAAGGAGTAATCAACAGGCTCTGCTGAATCCCAGTTACCTCCAAAATAAATGGGGCCTTCTATTCACAGTATTCTATTCACAATTTAAGCATTCAAACAACAAGCAATGCTATTTAAAAACACATGAGTTGAGAGCCAGAGTGATGTAATGGTCTGAGCATTAGATTACAACTATGTCCCACAGGGCTCTGTCCTGGGCCCAGTGCTATTCAACATCTTTATCAATGACTTGGATGAAAGAATTGGGGGCATATTTACCAAATTTGCAAAAGACACCAAATTAGGAGGAGTAGCTAATACCCCTGAGGACATGTTCAAAATTCAAAACAACCTGAATAGACTAGAAAGCTGGGCCAAAGATAACAAAATGAAATTCAAAACAGAGAAATGTAAGATACTGCACATAGGGTGGAAAAATGAAATGCACAGATATAGGATGGGTGACACCTGGCTGAATGAAACTACGTGTGAAAGGGATCTGGGAATCCAAGTAGACCACAAGTTGAATAAGAGTCCACAGTGTGATGCAGCAGCTCAAAAGGCCAATGCAATTTTAAGCTGCATCAATACAAGTATAGTGTCTAGATCAAGGGAAGTAATAGTGCCACTTGTATTCTGCTTTGGTCAGGCCCCACCTGGAATATTTTGTCTAGTTCTGGGCACCACAATTCAAAAAATACATTGAGAAAATGGAGTGTGACCAAAGGAGGGCGACTAAAATGGAGAAGGGCCTGGAAACCATGC
Source organism: Sceloporus occidentalis (assembly GCA_023333645.1). Lineage (NCBI taxonomy): Eukaryota > Metazoa > Chordata > Lepidosauria > Squamata > Phrynosomatidae > Sceloporus > Sceloporus occidentalis. The sequence goes on along the minus strand of JALMGF010000002.1, from coordinate 123,221,092 downwards.
CTTATGAGGAACGACTTAGGGAGCTGGGGATGTTTAGCCTGGAAAAAAGAAGATTAACAGGTGATATGATAACCCTGTTTAAATACTTTAAGGGATGTCATATTGTGGAGTGAGCAAGCTTGTTTTCTGCTGCTACAGAGAACAGGATCCGGAACAATGGATACAAAACACAGGAAAAGAGATTCCACCTCAACATTAGGAGGAACTTCCTGAGAGTAAGGGCTTTTCGACAGTGGAACAAACTCCCTCGAAGTGTAGTGGAGTCTCCTTCCTTAGAGGTCTTCAAACAGAGGCTGGATGGCCATCTGTCGGGGATGCTTTGATTTTGATTTCCTGCATGGCAGGGGGTTGGACTGGATGGCCCTTGGGGTCTCTTCCAACTCTATGACTCTATGGTATTCCCTGTGAAAACACATGGAAAGTAATACATTTCCTTCACAGACCATTTCCATCTCACTGTTCCACAATTAAAAAAAAACTCTCCTCAAATATTAATAATTTAATAATTTAATTAATTTGTTTTATTTATATACCGCTATTCCAAAGATCATAGCGGTGAACAGCAAGTAAGCTAATTAGCAAGTAAGCTAAGTGATTTATATGCATATATATATATCTACTTTTAGCCTTATAACTGCTCAAAAGTTTACAAAGAAAATTAAAACACTATAAAGCAGATAATATGTGTAATGTGGATCTAAGTGGCAGAGAAATTTAAAATTAATTGCTAATTAATTAATTGTGAATAAATAAAAATGCAATAATTGTGCACAAATCCTTTCTCATTATTGTTCTTGGCTGAAATTCTGTTCATATCTGCTGATCTCAAACAGTGTGGGCAAAAAACCTGCGGGATCCCCCCCCCAGAGGATATATTCAGCTTTGCTTTTATTTAATTGGCACCTTGAACAGGCTGGAGCAAAATGGAATACAGGTCAGATAAGGCAGATAGAAGAGAAGGAGGGAATGCAGGCAGTTTATAGCCTATCCCACTGACAAGGCCTCAGCTCCTTTTGAGGAACAGGCTTACAGTGGCTGTTTATCTTCCAATGATTAATGGTCGCCCTTGCTTCCTGTTTTAATTCCATTAAGATCCCAAGTGTAGGAAAACTGCACTGATGTTTTATACTCCCCCTATTCTTATATACAAGAAATGCATGAACTTTGCTTGAACTTGCATTACTTTTCTGTTTTTGTGTTTTTGGGGGCCTATGTCTGAGATCAAACCACATCCAATGTTGCTGCCATAGTCATCAAAGCATCATCAGACAGACAGACTACAGTATACATACTAAGATACTGAAGACTCCAGCATTATGAGCAGTTTCTTGCAGTGGCCATGTATACATCTTAAAATAGTACAAGGGACAATGTAGTGCCTCTGTAATACCTGAGAGGTCAGTTGCAAAGTTACAAAGTAGATGTCAACAGCACAGCGTTCAAAGAGGAGCAGAACCACTAAGCAAGCAAGGTAGTGCTTCTGGTCCCCAAAAGATAGCAAAGCTGATAAATGCGGATACAAGTGTAATGTTAACACACGATCTTACATTGAAAATGGTACTGGTATCATTTTACTGTAAAGAATAATAAACACCACCAAGGAGGAGTCATCATGAGGGTGAATTTATAATCCACGAAAGAAACAGAACAAGAGGTTTGGGATGAGAACAACAAAACAAATAAACCCAAATGACTGTAAATAATAAGCTAAAATTGTAAGCTATGTGTACAGAAAGAATATTACCTGGGCATATATTCCAAAACTGGAAAAGACAAGTTCTCAGTTCTCCCTCTGCAAGAGGAGAAAGAATGGGGAATTTTTAAAAAGAATATACCACGAATCACTTGGTAGTTTTAAGAAACAAATTACAATGGCGAAGAAAAGGGGAAGAGTCAATCCTTGCAGCACAGTCACATAACAAAATTTACTATTAAAAATAGGCTTTCTAAGGTACAGAGACACATTTGCAGGTATAGTTACTGAAATGAATGCAGCTAAATGACAGTTAAAGTCATTTCATTTGATTTAATATATGTTTCACTAACCAAGACCCGTTTCTCTTAAATTTTCGTTCAGTTTAACCTTAGTCCTGTTTTCTCACTCTGCGGTTTTAAAAAGATGCAAATGCAGCATGCTAATTTTACTTTTTTTACTTCTTTTGATGTCCAGTAGTTCTGATTTTTCAATTAATACACATATTATCTGTTGATTGTTTTTTGTGGGGTTTTCGGGCTATGTGGCCATGGTCTTGAAGAGTTTCTTCCTGACGTTTCACCAGCATCTGTGGCTGGCATTTGTGCTGGCGAAACGTCAGGAAGAAACTCTTCTAGAACATGGCCACATAGCCCAAAACCCCCACAAAAAACAATGGACACCGGCCATGACTCCATATCTGTTGATTCATATCATTAAGCAAACAAGCCTTCCGAATATAAAATTCTGTTTGCTGATGAAAAAGAACACTGAACTGCAGTTGTCAATTAACTTTAGAAGTAGCCAGAGAATAATTCCTACTTAATTCACTGCAGAAATAGCCACAGTATCAAATGACATGTTCCTGCAAACTAAAAAAAGCAACACTTCCTCTGATAGGTTATCTCCGTGACAAAAAAAGTACAAAGAAATCCCTACAAATTCACTTTTTGTATGTTTTTAACAGTATTGTGCTTTTAAACTGTAGTCACCTTGCAAAAGGTGGGATATCATCATCATGTGATGATGATGATAATGACGATGATGATTGTGTTCATCATGCTGCAACCAAAGTTGAAGGTTGCACTCTGAAGCATACTAACTTGCACGCAAACTTAATTGCTGGGATCAATAGACTTGTTGTTAATAAAATATGTCTAGGGCTTGTTTGTGTGTGATATGTGACATCTCTATTAGAAAATGATCAAAACTCCTCACATAAAGCCTTCCATTGCACTGCATGGTTGTACAGAACTTAGCTGAGATGCAATTTAGCTTAGCAAGTAAGTCAAATCTTTTGCTAAAGGATACCTATTGCCTTACTGCCACCATGTAGTTTTTTTAGCAGATGAAAGGGAAGACTGAATTTGAGCAGTGTCATTTAGTCTCTGGAAGAGAGGAAACTGTGTGCCTGGCAGCTGCAATCATATGCAAATAGCTGTCAGAGAGGGGGAAATTATCATCTACAAACATTGGGAAGAAATTCCATCTGCTGCTTCCTTGAAAAGGGATTTTAATACATTCAGAGACAGCAAAGTTACACACGTCTTAATCAAGTCTTAATCCAAAGAATTAATGCACTGTGCGTTTCTGCATAATTCAAGGAATCACGCAAAAGCTGTGACAATAGCAAGAGCCACAGATGGAATCCCCTTCTTGCACAAAATACTGCATGAAAAGGTATCGGAGCAAACAGAGCTCCCTTCCCAGCATTTCATGTACAGGTGCACCATCTAAAAGTAACAAGGCAATGTGCGTGTCTGTGTGTGTACTGAATGCTTGTTCGTGTATCTCTCTGTGTGAGAGCGGCATGCAGGTCAGAACAGTATACTTACCTTCACACACTCTGGGGTGGGAAATCCATAACGTCTTGAATGTTTTAATGTGAAAATCCTTAGTTTTTCTCACATTAGGAAAAATGGGAAATGTCCGTTCAGTGCAAGCATTTAAAATTCAGAAATATTTTAGCTTACCACATTTTGACTTAACTCAGAGAAAAGTGTAAGCTAAAAGTAAGGGATAAGGAAACACGTTAAGCAAATATGCCAGCTAATTCACAAACAGTCACAATCTCCACTTTGGACACTGCTCTGGTCAGATCTCAGCACCCGTTTTCCCCTCCCCTTCGTCTGCCCATCTCCTCTTAAAGTAATAATAATTCATTATTCTAGTGGCAGTAAAAGGTTAGTTTGTGCTGTCCTAGTTTGATGGAAGGTAGCAGTTCCCAAAAATTCAGTGTAAGCAGTGATGGCACAGAAATTCATTTCAATTCATTTTGTACCATGGTTTATCAAAGTACACCTCTTGGAACCAAGCACAGGTCTGAATGCAATTTGCAGTTGGAAATCTGTATGTTACAAATCTACAATATGATTTGTGCACCCCACCCCTAAACATTGTGTTTTGTAAAAAAAAACATTTTTTTACTAATTTTATGCATTAAACAAAGTTTGGATACAGTTAACTAATTAGAAAGCAAAGGTGTTTTGTAAATGCTTACAAAACATCTTTGATTTCTGATTAGTTCACTGTATCCAAACTTTGTTTCATGCATAAAATTAAAGTATTACGTACAAAATTACTTTCATGCTACGTGTATAAGGTGTATATGAAACATAAATGAATGTTATGTTAAGACATTGGTCCCACTGCCAAGATATCTCATATGTGTCTGGTGTTCTGCCCTTTGGCAGTGGCGTCACTGGTGTGTGTGTGTGTGTGTGTGTGTGTGTGTGTGTGTGTGTGTACAGTGATGCAGAAGGTGGTACCTGGTTGGGCCCTCACCCCACACTCCCCGTACATGCACTCTATCCCCTTGCACTTCCCCCCATGTGTTATCTGTCCATGCGCTCCCCATGTGCACTCTCTCCCCATGCCTTTCCTGATGAGGTAAAGAAAAGGCAGCATGGGGGAAGAGAATGCATGTTGCCCCCAGAAGCCCCACTCCCGGGAGTCCCACCACTCACGCCGAGTGACACCTAGTGCGGGGACACCACTGACCTTTGGTGAAAAGGGCATTATAAATAAACGTTGTTGTTATTGTTGTTGTTGTTATGCAAATATTCCAAAATCCAAACCACTTCTGGTCCCAATCATTTCATATAAGGGAGCCTCAACCTGTACTGTATACACCACTCACACTACTCCTGTGTATCTCCTTAGCAATTCTCCAATATCTGTTCCAGGCAGATGGAGTTCAACCTGCTCACTGAATCAGAAGCCCATAGCCCCTCTCTCTCTCTCTCGGAGTCTGGGACACCGCAACATGAGCACAGCTGCAAGGGACAAGAACACAGTGGTGAGTTCAGAGAACGCTCTAAACAGCAAACTGTCCCCACACCAGAACCTCCAGTTTTTGCGGATGAAAAGAGAGATAGTTTATTTCCCCTTATCTGACTAGCTTCTCATATCTTAAACAGCCAGCAAGCCAAACACTGCACAAATTGCTCATGTATAATCTTGGACTCAAGCCAAATAAAATCCATTCCAGTTTTAAAGCTCATCGTTTATTTACCAAATGGTTAGAAACAATACAAAAAACAAATTATCTTGCAGGCCCTGTGAGAGCCTGGGTTACACATATCATCCCCACAGTAAACATCCAGAATAGTCAACTCTAGGCAGGTATATCTGCTATTCCTGAGTCAGGAACCCTAATTACACACTCCCTATTGGTTTGGGAGGCAGGATCTGCTCTCCTGCCAAACAACTGCTACATCCTTGTTGCAAGTGGATCTGTACAATGACTGCACAAAGATGTACCAAATATGGTGGAAGTGGGACATATTCTGTGAAGTATACTTTGCCATTTAATTGTTCATTGTAGGCTTCAGTGTCTCCCCTCCCCTTTGATGGTGCCAGCAAGATACATTTTAAAAGTGCTCATAATGAAATAAAAACTTTTTGCGGTGAAATTATCAACAAGCTCTTGAAATGCCTTTGGGGTAATGAGATTCTTAAATTCAGCATGCTGCTTGCACCCACTTCCCTAAGGAGTTTTCCAACAGCCATAGTAAACCTCAAAGGCTTTTTCAGCAGATTGGCCAAGGCTTAAAAAAAAAAGCCACCTTTACGAATCCAAGACAAGACAAGAATGGCTTTGAAATGTAATATACAATCCTTTTCTCGCCTTTTAAAACTGAGAGCCACACCACACTTTCCCAATCATGTTTAAAAATTCATAAAATCCTAGGAGCTCAAAGGAAATACACCCAACTGTTTGATTGTCAAAAAGCACTAATTTGATTGACTATTTGGCCAAAGACAAGTGATATCCTATTTAATATTTATAATCTTGCACCATTGTAATGACAGAAAGTGCCCTCCAAAATCTACCTTTTCAGCAGCACGGATTGCTGAGGTTTTGGAAAGTCGGGCAGTGTGTGATGACACACCAGCCTCCTCCCAAAAGCAAGGTGCTTTGCATCAAGCAGCTGCCTAGGTTTCTGGGATCATATCAAGAAATGTATCTACAACAACAGGGCTTTGTTGCTTTAGCTACATCTCCTGATGCATTATTTTGGCTGACTTTTTTTCATAACTCAAGTAGAGTAATCAAACTGGGAAAGGAAAAGCTGAACAACTAGTTCCCCATCACCACATCAACAGGATTCAGCAGAGAAAGCCACTTAATTTTCTTTATAAAATATATAAACGTAGCTTTATTTATAAATGACTTGTTCATAATTAAATATGTGGCCTAATGGAGGAAAGGGGGGGGGGGGGAGGAGAAAAATGCACGTGATGCAAGAAAAAATTGGGTATGGAAAAGGTGGCAAACAAATAGGACGTCTGCAAACAGATAAACTAGTAATTAATTAGTATATAGGCATACAAAGATTGCTGTCCCTAAAACCTATTGCAAAAGTTTTAAAAAATTAATGGGGCCAGAGGGAGACAAAGAAGCAAGTACATATTAAGTGATTAATTGAAAACTAATAGTGATTCATTGAAAACTAGGAGGTGGGAACAGAGTGCAAGATTCATTTGGGACCAGAATTTCATCCCAGCCATGTTCAAGTGGGTTTTGGTTGGACTGCCCATAAAAATTGATATGCATTAAAATATACACAGTTGCACACATTAAATTCTAAGCATATTTATCTTGAAACTGACACCCAAAATCTGTGGGACTTGCTACAGCTAGAGCAGTGGTTCCCAAAGTGGGGGTATGCCCCCCCAGATGGTGGAAATATCCAAGGGAACAGCGAGGGGAAAGGGAGCACTAGAGGAATAGTGAAGGGAAAAGGTGAAAAGAGAGCCTTCAATCAAAGTATTGGCATGTAAGAAAGGCTAGGAGAATTAGCAGCCTTTAGGACCATAGTGGGGATAAGGAGTTAGAGCACATGGTGGCAGAGGAGAATTGGGGCAAAAAATGCTTTTATATTTGGAAAACTATTTGAGCTTTGTGAACTTTGCTGGGACTTGGCTGGCAGTTTGGAACTGCACTGCTGCTGCTGCTTTCTTTCATCAAACAGGCTGAGAGAAGAGGTAGCAAAAGAAACAATGTTTGGTTGTGGAGGGGGACTTGAAGTTGTATGGGGAAGACATATTTCCAGGGAAAGAGGGGGGAAAGTATCTGGGATCAATTCTTCATAAGAGTCTTTTGCCTCTCTCATCTTTCTCAGAGAAAAGTGGATAGCAGCATAATATGTGCCCATCCCCAGCTTCACTTTAAATGTTTGTGTAAGATCATTGCCTCTTGACTCCTGGAAAGGTTACACCACTGTGAAATTATGAGACAGATTCCCCTGCTTTCCTTGTCCAGACACAGAAAAGTCACAGCAGAACCAGACTGATGACTCCAATCCTGAGGACGGTTCCTTGAAAAAGAAGCAGCGCAGGCAAAGAACTCACTTCACTAGCCAACAACTCCAGGAGCTGGAAGCCACTTTCCAGAGGAACCGTTACCCTGACATGAGTACTCGAGAAGAGATTGCTGTATGGACCAATTTGACTGAAGCCAGAGTCCGGGTATGGTTAAATTGTACAAGATCTCCTTTCTCCAAATATGTGAGAGGATGAGGACTTGGACTGGAGGATAAGTCAACGTGCCAAGCAGAACAGAACAGACTTCCATCTGTGCTTGTTGCTTTAAACACTATGCAGCAATTTACTTAAGTGTGTACCCTAAACACACCAGAAGGGATGTTTAGTGTGTTGTAAACCATTGGTGTACCTCACGTGGAGTACCTCCACAGATAAAAGAGGTTCTTTTCACAAAAGCCACTTTTCACTTGAGGAGAGCAATTTGCGGGGGACAGTAGAATCCCGCCCCCCCCCCATGCCACACATTTAGGCTACACACTTCAGAGATTATTACACAAGGCTTTTAAACCACAATTAAAGTTGGAGAATAGCATCCTGGCCATACCTATTGCACACCATTGTCTCTGTCTTGTCACTGCTTTGCCTTCAAACTGTTGGTACATTGTCCTTTTTCATTGATGGGAAGATTTGTCAATAAACTCCCGGTCATGCTGCATACCCATTCTACAGATGCTATAATTTTCTCCTGCCATAGTTCCCAATATTGGGCAGTCCCGTGGCATCAGTGGACGTGATTCTCCTCTTCTCCCCCTACCCTCTTGCTATTCCTAAGCAAGTTGTTTTTTTTTCTTCTTTTTTCAGCTTCTGTTCTTTTTCTTTTCTTTAACTAAATTGAATTAACATATCTCTGCAATTACATTACAAATTAAAATGAAACAATGAAAAATGAAAGGCACACTGGGTAGGGCATAGGGCAGGCATCCAGGGTTAAGGAGGGGGATGGAAGAGAGTATGAATGACCATTGAATACACAAAGAGCTCAGTAGCCCTATTGTAAAGACATGCAGTATTTAACTAACACAGTGCAGTATGAATGTCTTACATTTGATAATGTCCTTAGTGAGCAACTATATAGGAATTTTGTGCATGTATCTTTGCAGGATTATTCAAACTTTGTGCAATGCAGGTTTCTCTAAGGAAGATATCTCAGCCAGCCTTTCCCTCCAAAATGTAATTTGGTTTCTTACATTGTAGAAACAGAAGTATACTCTCACAATGACGTCTTACACAATAAACTCAGGAAGAGTAGTCTACCAGTATTATAAACCCCAGTGAGACCACTGAGAAAGAAGCACCAACATGCTTGGGGGTTCCTGAGGTTGGCACAAGGGGCCCCACTCTCAGAACAAACAGTCTGGTAGGGTGAGCATGCTCAGTAGCCATGGAATACAGAGTGACTGTAGGAAAGAAAAATGGAAAAGTGGGGACTGAGTGGAAGATGCAGAATACCCAGCTTGAAAGTAATGGATTATTGAAAAAGACCATTTGCCAGACTGTTTACAACCTGCCCTTTTCAATTTTGACCAAAATATTTTGGCCTGAACAGCTTATTGTAACTTATTATTCATATTCCATATTATTGAGAAAGCTATCTCACAGGCAGAAATCAGAGATATTCAAGCATTCATGGTTGAGCCTTGAATTCCATCTATCTTCTTTGTTTATACTGGGATGCCATTTTTGGTATTCCATGAAGTTAATTCTTGTATATCTCATAGAATAAGTTGTCATCATACATATGCATAAGTGCCTATGGATGTACTTGGGCATTTTTGTCTCATATGGAACATTCATAGTTCATGGTTGCATACGTGGAGTCACACATGCGGTGCCATTATGCATTATGCATGTGGATGCACATTGGGTTGTGCATTTGGTTCCACAAAGTTCAACACAGGGGTTGCCTAGCACATTCAGTGCATAGTTCCACTCAAAGAGATTTATACTGCACAACCCCAGAGAATGTGAACATGCATTTAATGTTTGTAAATGCAGATATGGGGTATGATTGTTCCTTGCATGTGGGTATAAATTGTTTATGTGAAGGATCTGCTTATAGTTTTGCTTCTTTTTTCTAATGGATTTGGATATTAGTAGGACAGGGAGGTTTATGCATGCTCCCCAAGTTCTTGTTGAGCCCTCTTTTTTCTGCCGTGTTGAAAAAAGTAGTGAGTAAGTCAAAAAAGACACATTAGGATGCCACCATATACAGGTGTTGTGTCCTCACACAGGGAAAGATTATACACTGTAATTACTTATACCTTACATTTTAGAACAGACACAGTGTTTTCAGGGCTCAACTGTATTTTCAGACTTGCTGCCAAAATTATTCAAGAACTGCTAGTTTGCTAAACAAAAAGCTCACCTGGTGTGCCAGCCAGAAAGGTTATCTAGAGGCAGAGCTCAAATCCATGCTTATGGTCCTTGTCCCAAAGGTTTGGACTATAGCAATTCCTGCACAAAAGGGTCAACAGCCATAGCAACTTGATTTCAGTTCATTGCATTAGCTTCTTTTGAAATCTACCTGTGCATCTCTCATTTAGAGCCATAGCTACCTGAAGCAAGCACCCTCCTCCCTGCCGCTTTTACCAACATGTTGATTAGAACTATTCCCTTTTCTTTCAGGTGTGGTTTAAGAACCGCAGAGCGAAATGGAGGAAGCGAGAAAGGAATCAGCAAGCAGAACTTTGTAAGAACAGTTTTGGAGCCCAGTTCAATGGACTGATGCAGCCTTATGATGAGATGTACGGTGGCTACTCTTATAACAACTGGGCTACCAAAGGCCTTGCTGCCAGCAGTCTGTCAGCCAAAAGCTTCCCCTTCTTCAATTCCATGAATGTCAACCCTCTCTCATCGCAGCCCATGTTCTCAACACCCAGTTCCATTGGATCCATGCCTATGCCCTCCTCCATGGTCCCTTCAACAGTGACTGGTGTGCCAGGCCCAGGCCTCAGCAACCTCAACAGCCCTGGCCTTAATTCTGCTGTTTCATCCAGTACCTGTCCTTATGCATCCTCGGCCAGCCCTTACATGTACAGGGACACATGCAACTCCAGCTTGGCAAGCCTGAGGTTGAAGGCTAAGCAGCATGCCAACTTCACCTATCCAGCAGTGCAGACAGCCACCTCCAGCCTGAGCCCCTGCCAGTATGCTGTGGATAGGCCAGTATGAGGGACTAGATCCCCACCCTACTTTGAGGAACTTGGCCATTAGCCCAATAATGCCAGCCAGACCAAATTCCAGGAAGGTCTATTTAGTTATTATAATGTTACAAACTTCTGACAATCTCTTTTGGTATAGTAAACACAACTGCTCACTGAAAGTCCGTTTGGGAAAGAGGAACATTTGCCAGGCTCTGAGCTCATTTTTCAGTCCACCTCTGTAATGCGATAGCCCTTCTCTTGCTCCTGCTCCAGCCCAAGAACAGGCAACCAGTTCATGCAACAATGCAGAGGAACCCGGGGAAAATGGTGCAGCTGCTAACTCCACTCATAACGTACGTCTGTGTGCTTCTCCTATTTCTGTGACTGCTCTGTTCTGTTATGTGACTGCTCCCTGCCTTCCTGAAGCACTTAGAGGAGGCGAGCATTCTGTGCTGGAAACATCAGTTTAGTGCACCTCAGATAATGTATATTTAACCAATGTTTACACTTTATTGTGAAATGTCTTGGGCACAATGTTTTGTCTCTTCTTTTTTCTTTGCAGAATTGGGCATTTTGTAATCCAAAAAGGAAGGTAAAGATGAAGGGTGTGAGAGACATGATGAGTCATGGGAAGAGTCTGGGGTAGAGCTGAATGGAGCCATCTGCTTGGTTTCCTCAGGTTTACACTGTTTTCCAAGACTTCAACAGAAGCTGTCAACATGTGACCAAGAGGGGTACAGAGCTTTGACATCAGGCAAAAAAAAAATACCTGAAAGTCCCCTAAGATGCCGGCACATGATCCTCCAGCTCCAAGGACATCCTTTTAAATGGATGAATGATTAATGCAATTCATTCCCTCTTTGGTTTCATTTTGTGCTGAGGCAGGAATGAATTAACAATATCGACACATCACACAGAAGCTTGTTGATTTCCTTTTGCAATAAGCAGCTCAGTCTCCTAGAGTAATTTTCATTGAATCATAAATAAAATCAGAAGAAATCCCCACAAACTTTTTTCATGTCTATTTGTTGTTGAGCAACTACCTGGGATAAAAAGTTGTGTGTTCCTTTTCTGATGGTGGAAATGTTGGGCCTCATAATGAGAAGCCTTGTAGGCCAAGACATCAGCACACGTTATTATCTTACGATATACATTTTTAAAAGCTTGAAAAAGTAGAAACACAGCTTATCACTTGATCCTGAATTGTTGTGTTGTGATAACTGAGAGGTTCAGCAACCACATGCTAAAATATTGGTACTTTTGACTAGTGACGTGTAACTTTTAATTTGTAATTTAACTTTTACTTGCAGTATTTTCAGGCAATCATGCTCAAACTTCCAAACCTTGGATGCCTGAATTAATAAGAAATAGAAGTGTTGTAAAGGGATTGTGTGTTGCACATTTCAAAAGTAGGCATTGGTATAACACTTGATCTTTCCATGTGGACACAAATATATCTGCTTTAAACTGAAAATAGTTGCACATCCACTTTTGCTGATATAATTTTTCCACATAATATTGCTATTTCTGTACCCAGTTTTGGCCTCAGCTAGTTTATATATGTGGAGGCTGATTTCTTTTACCTTCTTCTAAGGAGTTGGCTTAGGTATTAGTTTAGGAGTGGAGATGGGTGTTAGTTGAACACCTTATTACAAGAAAACAACTGGACTGAATGGTGAGATTATTCAAATTCAAAATATCGTCGTATGTGAGGAGGAACCTGACTGTAACAGCTGAAATAAAAATTTGAAACTTCAGACTAAGAAAAGACAATAGCTATTCCCATTTGAGCACTCACTCTGAATAAAGTAGAGTAGCAAATCACTGCCTACTGAATAAACATTGCCAGCCATCAAAATCATACAAAATATTTTAATTAATGCATAAATAAATCAATGCAAAAAAGGAAAGGAGTGCAAACACATGTAAGCATAAATGAATATTCACTGGGATAACCCAGTCCAGTACACCCTCAGTAGCTAGGAATATAACTCCCATAATACCTTCACATATCATGTTGGTCGGGGTTGATAGGAATTAAATTCCAAAACATTTGGAAGGCATCACTTTGGAGAAGCCTATTCAAGAGTGTTCACTTCTTCTCAATTTAATGTATGAAAGGTGGTAGAGAATACTAGACACACAGTGCCAAAACTGTAAGTGGCTGAGCCCAAACCAGAGTCTACCGCAATGTTTTCAGTATATTAGGCTAATTGGGTTGTATTGGGAGAGCAGATACAAGCATTTAAAATTGTTCTTTTAAAATGGACATAACTAATGTAATTATTTCAAAATCTTTGAAATATAGCTTTCTAACCAGTTCAGTTTATTGGCCCTTATCCAGTGTATTTTTATTTACTTCAAGGATTTTTTGGTGCCTCATGGAATCTGAGATTCCATGAGGTGCAAGTATTCCTGACTCCAGCGCTGCCAAACTTTGCAAACCATTTCTACATTCCCTGTTAGAAGAGGACAGCCCCTTTTTTTGCTAATCCTGTGAAAAAGATAAATTCTCTGAGCAAATGTACATTTAGATTTTAAACTTCATCAAATAACAACACGATCATGGCTACAGAAACAAAATGAACTTTGCTTCCAGATGTCCGATATGAGCCACATGTACTTGGCAATAAGTGCCATTTGGTTGTAGAAATGGATAATGTGTTTTTCATGCCAAAATAATAAAATGAACATCTGTTACTATGAGCATGCCCTGCTGGCTGCCCTTTGGCTGTGAAATAGGAAGGAAGAAAGGAGACTGAGGGCAAGTGATCTGAGCTGTCATGGGCCCTGGGGTGTCTCTGCCAGCCTATGGCCAAACTCCAACCTTGTTTATTGCTGTCCTCACCTGCCATTCTCCATTGTGATCAGTGTTGCCAATTACCCTCAAAGGTATTTCCTGGATTGATTCCCCAGAATTCCCTCAAATTACCTGGAAGGGGGTGGGACACCTGGCATGTGGGGCCACAAGGCAGTATGGGAAGGCCTTGAGGGTGGGGGGGACTTCTGGGACGGGGAAGGTATGTTTGGGCAGGAATTTCAAAATCTCCGGTGAAGTCAAAGAGAATTTTAAATACCTAACTTATTCGATATCTGAAACTCCCCGGAAATTTTGAAAACACAGAAATTTAACGGAAAGAGATTAAATTCCCCGGATTCCGGGGAATACCCCAGAAATTGGCAACACTGATTGTGATATACATAACAGCATCCTGAAGTGTTCCTTTTTAAAAGCAAGTTTCTAGACATAACAGAAGATGTCTCTGAAATGCCACAAGCAAGGCTGGGTGAAATCTCTAACTGAGTAAGATTTTGGAGAGCAGGGGGAGTCAGATCTAGGAAAACAAAAGTAACCATGCAAAATGAGAAGAACTGTGCAAATCTATTCAGTGCACAACATAATGATACAGAATCTGGTGCGTCATGATTCAAAATCTGGATTTAAGAGTAGGCCCCTTTTCAATCAAATGTTTTGCTGTTTGACGTGCTCCATATCCTCTGATCCTCTTCCTCCAAGTGACAGCTGAGCATCTCACCAGAAGATGGAGAAGCTGTTCAGCATGCAAGACCTTAACATAACTGTTGGAAAAAGAAAAGGAGGGGGGAAGGATTCATGGCCACTGCTGCTTCAAATGTTATGTGTAAGCAACTTTAGGATGCTTAAGCAGGAAGGGCAGATTTGGGCATCCCTTTCTTATTCATGGTTGTCCTCACCTTTGCTTTCTTGGGGCAGATGTTTTGTCCTTGGACCTTCCCCTCTTCCTCCTGTTGTGGGTGAAAAAAGCTTAGATTCCTGGTGGATTTGGCTGTGCCTCTGAGGTGTCTGAGAACACAACTGCTACCCATTCTGAAGTCGAAGGCTTTCATGGCAGGCATCCATAGGCTTTTGTGGGTTTTTCGGGCTATGTCGCAGTGTTCTATAAGAGTGTATTCCTGATGTTACGCCAGCATCTGTGGCTGGCATCCAGCCACAGATGCTGGCGAAACATCAGGAACAAACTCTTATAGTACATGGCCAAATAGCCCCTCAAAAACCACAAAAAATTATGTCTTCCATTCCTTTCTATAAAATTAAGTTATTGTTGGGTGTATAATTTATGACCAGAGTGCAGGTTTTTCCACTAAGGTTCCCCATCCATGCTGCCACTATTTGTCATTGGGAAGCTGAACCAGGAGCCCAGCAGAACAAACGGTAGGTCCCCTGTGCCAGCAGAGCTGCTGGGTGGACAAAAGACTTGGAAGCATATCAAGTTGGGACATTCACACAACTGTCCAGAATGTCCCTGGCTTGGAGTCAGATGACATGAGAGAGAGAGGGAGAGAGAGAAAGAAAGAATCACCTATGCTTCCACTATAAAGTTCCCAGATCTGCTGCACTCCTTCATTATAGACAACGTCACGGAGGAGAGATGTTAGTTCTTTCTGTGCTGCCAGACCCCAAGTTTGCTACCTGAAAGACTTCTGTGTTCCAACTGCCTTTCTGCCCTAAGATCCTGCTCTGGGCCATGAGTCCCTTTATTCTAGAGTCCTGGATGGTCTCAGTTTGGTAAGTGTGATGCCAACTGATCTGCTTATAGTAAGAATCTTGATATTTGCATTCCAGCTTGTCCGTCCCTGATCCTTGTGTCTTGGACCACATGAGATACTGGATTCCCATAGTCAAAGGTGAAGCTGGTATCTGAGATTGCCCAATGAACAGGACAGAGCCAATTCTATGCATAAGTACATAGAAGAGTTGTGAAATATTTGAGAAGTCGAGTTGGTTCTTCCTCAGTACAGTGGCGCTGCCTCACACATTTTACCCTGGTACACTGGGGGGCAAAGCAGCAGCCACAATACAATGAACGGTACAATGCAACTGTCAGCTTTTGTATTGTGCCATCATAATACAGCCTCTGCTCAGCTTTATCATTACAAGGCAATGTTGCTGTAGAGAAAGGGGTACTTAGCTGTAACTCTGACCCAACAGGCAGCAGGAATGCCCTGCACTATGTTCAGAAGAGCAATACTGAATCATACCAAACGTCTATCTGACCTAATATTCTGTTTCCACAGAAACGATCCAGGTGCCAATGGGAAGGCCACATACAGGCATGCAGACAACAGCATCCTACGGTTCACATTCCCCAGACGCTGGTACTGAGAGTCTTACCTAGGGAATGGAAGTAATATATGACCATCATAACTAATAGCCACTGAGAAGCTTATCCATCCAGGGATGGGGAATGTGCAGTGCTGCAGATGTCACTGGACTGTCCCATCAATCCTCACCATTAGACACACTGTCCAGGGCTAATTAGAGTTGCAGTCCCACAACTTCTGGTGGGTCACACGTTCCCATGCCTGAATTGTTGTAATTCCCTTTAAAAACAGTGATGGACATGGCTATAACTTACAGTTGCAAATTCCATCTCTTAAGTCAGTGATGTCCAAACTCTGGCCTTCCAGGTGTTTTGGACTTCAGATCCCAGCATTCTAGACCATTGACCAAGGTGGCTGAGGCTTCTGGGAGCTGAAGTCCAAAACACCTGGAGGACCAGAGTTTGGACATCGCTGTCTTAACTGTATGCTGCGTCAAGAAGTAATTTCTATTACAATACAATTGACCTTCTGTATCCACAGATTCATCATCTACGGATTCAAGTATACATGGCTGGAAAATATTTTTAAAATATATACATTCCAAAAATCAAATCTTGATTTTGCCATTTTATATATGCTGTTGTATTCAGTGGGACTTGAGCATCCACAGACATTGTTATCCACAGGGGGGTCCTGGAACCAAACCCCAGCAGATACCAAGGGCCTATTGTATTCTCTAAAGAACATGTCTTTCCCCCCCCCCATTAGATCTTTCTCTTACACTGGCTCCTAGCACTACCTGGATGTTCTCTTTCAAGTGTGCCCTATCGGCAGTATGAGAGTTACATCACAAAGAGGAAGCAACTGTGAAGTATGTAGGGACTATTTCCCCTACATACCGCCAGCAGGCTGCACTGCTGCATAAATCTCAGGATATTTATAATGGAGGAATAAGCAGGTTTTCTTTTAATCTTTTCGACTATTTTATTATATGCAGTCATAGATATACACAAAAATAAACACTCTCTTTAAAGAAACACAGACATATCAATGTCCGGGCATATTGCTTTCATCACATTAGGTTGGATCATGTAAGGCACCATACATTAATTGCATTACAGTATAGGGCAAGTAAGATATTACACTTTCCTAAGGACTAAACTTTTATCTCATTTGCACCTCTCTAGAAGGCATCTCTATAGTTAACACATAGAGCAACATCACAATCTTAAATGAAATACCTTAGCAGTTTATCCACCAAGGAATATCATATCTTCTGTTAAGGAACTAAGCTTCCTTCTACCAATAGTGGTCACTAATTCCTGCAGCCACTCAGAAGGAATTCCCATTTTTTTAAGCTGGCACCATGTTTCCGGTAAAAAGGTTTAACTTTTACCTTCACTACACATAGCAGATGCACAATATTCAGTAGGTGTTTCCTTATCCACCCACCAATCTTTTAGTACCATTTTCCTGGGGTGAAAAAGGGAAAGGAATGAGCAGCTTTCCATTCATACTGTCAATGCACACAATCCAGTTTCTGAATAAAGTTTAGATTTCATGTGCTTAAACTTTTTCTTAAGTCTTTCAGATCCACTCCCCTTCCTTTGTGATAGACATTTCGTACCATATTATGGTAGCAAAATTCCTCTTCCATACAACATGTATGTCTATGTGCCTCCAAGTCATCTGTTGACCTGTGGTGGCCCCATTAATTTCATAGGGTTTTCTTGGGCATGGAATACACAGAGGTGGTTTTGTCAGTTCCTTCCTTTGAAACATAGCATACAGCACCTGGTATTCATACAGTTGTCATTGTGTGCCTTCAGATCCTTTCCAATTTATGGCAACTCGAGGTTTTGTTGGCAAGATAGTTCAGAAGGGTTTGCCTTTGCCTTCCTCTGAGGCTGAGAGACTGTGACTTGTCCAAGGTAATTCAGTGGGGATTAAAACCCTGGTCTCCAAAGTCATAGTCCAACGCTCAAACCACTGCACCACACTCACTCTATGTGTACAGTACATGTGTACTGGCATGAATAAGAGGCAATGAAGAGAATGGCTTTTTTGGACTGATTCAAGAAAAGATTTACAGTCAGTTAGAACCTCAAAATTCTCCCCATGGTACTATTTTTTGAAAACAGAACATTTTAGAGCCAGATATTTGACTAAACTCAAGTCGCCTACTTTAAGAATTGCCTTCATCCAACTATGAGTTGACGGCACACACAACAACAACAAAGTGAGGATTGCAGTAATATTAAGCCTTCCTAATAGTGCAACGTATTTTGGGCAGAAGGTGGCAGCAGAGCATTATAAATGCATCTGAGTGTAGAATTCTCAAGAAAGCATTGATAATTTGCAAGAGCTTCCTATGAAAGAAATGTTTGGACAGATTAATAAAAAGATGAAAAACAAGATGATGTGGAAAAGAAACTCTAGGAACAGGTGTTCTGCAGTTATTTCCTTGAGATTTTACAAGGCCGAAGATGATTATTCATTCCCAGTTTCTTATTTCTAGTTCCCGCAAAAATTTGAAAACAGGGCTAAAGGAGAACTCGTAATAAGTGACTGAAATGTGTATAACACTTCAGTCACTTAAAAGTAAACCTTGGGCTACTGCCTATTATATATCTATCCTTCAATATCTTCAAGGAATGCTTTTCATCAAAACCATTTTGAGGTGTGGATATAGGGCTGCTTAACATGTGCTGTAGGAAACTACTGGATCAGGTCATGAGAGGATTTGGTCATCCTGTGTATGTTGATAATTTGTTGTCTGGGGAAAATATATGCCAACTCTTCCAAGAAGAGTTCAGGCATGTTTTGCTCTTAGGGCCATTTATTTGTCTTTTGGGCAGTCCACCGTATCTACAGAACTCTCCCCCAGCACATTTCAGATTAGCTAATTTTCCTTCTATCAGATTACTTCCCTATCCACCTTTTACAACCATAAATAGAACCTAGAAATACAATGGCATGGGCAATCCTAACTTTGGTATTCAATGATACAGTATATCTTTACATTTGAGGATCTGGCCTACTTCCTTCATAGCTGCCCTTCCAAGTGCCAGTCTTCTGCTTTCTTGACTCCAGTCTCCATTCTGATTACTGAGCTTTAACTATTTAAATGTCTTCATCGTCTACTTTAAACTTAAAGTGATCTAAATCATCTATGGTTACTTGCTATTGCAATGTCTTCCTTGACTTTCTTCAATAGTCACCCCAAGTCTTTGCTGTTATCTGGTATCATCTGCAATATAAGTATATATGCTCAAGCAGGGAATCAAACCCTGATCTCTAGGGTTATTGTCCAGTGATCAAACCATTACACCATGCTAGCAAGCTCTTTTAAACTGTGAATGGCAGTTGATGGCTCTGATATCAGTGGAGTCGTGATAGTCAGTGGAGTAGTGGGTTTTAGTTCAAGTCCAAGGAATATAGAAATTACACAAGGTGCCAAACCTAACCCCAAAATAGATTCAGCATCTTGGGTAGCTCTTTAAAGTTTATACTAAAGCCAGGAATGGATTCATCACCCCTACTGATATCAGAGTTACCAGCTACCACTGGTTGCAGAGGGTCCTTTAAGTGCTAACTGTCTGTTATCCCCTCTATTGTAAACCGCTCGGATTCCCAGTGATTGGGCGGTATATAAATAAAACCTATTATTATTATTATTATAAGAATGTGATGGCAAGTGATCCTAGACAGAATCCAGTTTAGCTGACAAACGGCAAGGATCTTCATTTCCTCAGTCTAAGTTATACGGGTGGGGAACCGGTTTTATTATCTTAAATTGTTCATATTTATTCCTCCAGTTTTCATGCCTCTTTTCTCCATGTCTGATCCATCTTCCCCAGAAAGGCCTCCTTCTAAACTACATATATTTTTGGATAAACATATTAACTCTTCCATATCACCAAACATTAATGCCAAAGCTTGCTAATTATTATTATATGAACAGCACCTTACTGTTTAGACAGCACATTTCCTTGACCCTCACAGGTGTATGTATATTAACCTCTCCCAGTTTTGCCTGCCTGGAGGTTGGGGAAGTGCAGTTGCAGTAATTTGTCATGATTCTATCTCCCTTACCGAGTGCCCCATCCCACAAAAATTAAATAAATCTGCTGGGTCTAAGTGCATATATTTGAAAAGATTGACAGTCAGCAGAAAATAGGGATTCTTTTCTTGTGTCATGCGCTCCATTGAGCAACAATCTGCCTTCCTGAGCTGGCCAAGTTGGTCTTGGCAGCAGTATTTGAATCCACATGGCTTGTTGTGCTAGGTGAAGACCGTTCTCTTAGGGATTCATGTTCACCATGACAAGCATAGGTCTGTCTCAACTAATATCCGATGTCCCCATGGTGCAGGACACCCTGGACCCAATATTCTGTGGTAGGCTTAAATGACACACCATGATCTGGGTGTGGAAGAACTTTCTAGTTTTATCACAGATTGATCACTAGCTGGTGGAGTTTATACTCATTGTGACTTGGGAACCTCTGCAAGAGCGAGGAGCTGACTAAGATGGTATTAGGAGGCTTATGGATCCCGATGGATTCCTTGAAAAAGTTCCTGTTGCCATAGGAAACTGTTCCTATGAAAGCCCTGGTTGAAGTGGCCACAGCAGTGGGCATGATAGTCCCCAATCATCCCCTCCCATGAAGTGGATCCAAGCAAGATTCTTAGCTTACTAGGGATCTGGCAATGATAAAACAAGTGGGACAAAGACCAGAATGTTGATGATGGAAGACTCAGAGCGAATCCAACGGATTGTTGTAAAACCTAGGCCATAGCACTGGTGACAGCAAAGAAACTAGTCGCCCCTCCTAACACGCGGATCTGGGATGGAGGGGCGACCTCTGTTGTTTCCAATGGGACGTGCTCCCATGGCGTGCGCTCTGCACACGCTTGCGGGCACACGTCCCATTCAAGCTTATGGTGCTTGGATATGCATAAGCCTCTATTTTTGCGTGGGGTCTCCCCGCAAAAACAGAGGACCAACTGTATACTTCTCCGCCACCAGTGTTGTCCAGTGGAGCTGTCTCTAGTGGTCAGAGGCCTTTTACACTCTGGCCCAAAAGAAGACACAGACTGCTCAACAGCATACTGGGGGAAATTTGCAAGGCACTCTGCAGACAAAATCACTCAGATCCCAATCTCACTTGGATGTTATAGTTACAGATCAAACAGATGTAATCTTGGCACCTGCTTGTCCTGTATTACTGGATACATTTCAATTTGGGCAACCTGAGGATGTGAACAGGATCCTTCCTGGCCCTTGAAAATAGTAGTTACCAAAAACAAAAACAACCCCCCCAAAAAAACGGGGTGTGTGCGTGTATGTGTCCTGAATCCCATCATGTTCAAGAATGACAGGCCAGTTTGAAATATTCTTTTCCTGGGCAAAAGGAATGTCTTCAGCTGTAGAGGATTCCATTCCCTCTGAAATCTCAAAATTCTCAGCTTGGGTGTTCTAGGCTCAACCCTGAGCCTGGATGCGTAGGGTTTAGTTGTGGTCAGGCGGCACTTGCTCAATTAAGACTAGTGTGCCAGCTGCGCTTGTTCCTTCAAAAGCCAGATCTGGCTACAGTAGCACATGCCTTGATTACATCCTATTTGGACTACTGTAACACACACTATATGGGACCACCTTTGGAAACTGTTCAAAAACTTCAGCAGGTCCAAAAGGCTGTGGCCAGAATGGTGACTGGGGCCAGTCACAGGGAGCATATAAATTCTTTATTAAAACATAACTGGCTACCAGTTTGCATCCAGGCTGGTTGTTTAGCTGGTTGCTACAGCTTAGGTCCAGCCTATTTCCCTATACGAACCTGCCAGGGAGGGCTTTCTCTCAGTCCTACCACTATCACAGGCATGTTTGGTGAGGACATGAGAGAGAGCTTTCTCTGTGGCTGCTCCCAGCCTCTGGAATGCCCTTATATGAAACACTGGGCTGGCCCCCTCTCAGCTCTCCTTTCACTGGTGGGCAAAGACCTTCACTTTTGTTATGATTTTATACTGCTTATAACATGTTTTAATGTGATGACTGTTAATTTAAAATTGTGGTTAAAAATTTATTGTTAGGTTTTAGTTTATCCTTTTTGTGAATCACCTCGGGCCCCTATCCAGGAGAAATGTGGCACATAAACTAACCAAATGAAGTTGTACCACCCATTCTATTACTTCTTTCCCATCTCACTGCGCAATATGTGGACTAGCCCATGTTCACAGCTCTAGCAATCAAAATTGTAGGACATAAAACCTCTGTTGTAAGCGTAAGAGTGTTAGATGTTCAATCACCATTTCTAAGGGAATATGGACAAAAATATTTTTAGCATTTACAAAACATTTTTATTATAGTAGAGATGCTTGTTTATTAAAATACAATCTCCAGTATACCTAAAGTTTGAACAATTCTTTGTACTATTCTCATGGAGCTTTAATACAAAACAGAGGAAATTGAACCCTTTGGAAAGAATAAGCTATCTGGGCATTTCATAACCTTGTTTTTTGAACCCCTACAAACTGCTGGACATATGTATCAATTGTGGACGGAATTTGAATTACCTTTCTACTCACGGGAGTGGAAGCAGCTGAAATGCCTGCAACAGCAACCTCAAAAGATTCTTATATTGTACCAATTTATGCTTCAGGTGGGAGAAGTGAGCATTTGAATTCTTCCCTTGGGAATGGGAGGAAGGCCACACTACAGCCACCACACTATCTCCCTTAAGCATGCACTTTCTACACATGCTTACCTTCCCATAGCAAACTGTCAAACCCCTAGGACCTAGGCCCCACTGACTAGAAAGGAATGCTAAGGAGGCAACTAAGTTTTTCTGGCCCAAATTCAGTAAGACTGGCTTGGATTACTTACTGACAATGCACACTTCTCACAGTAAAGTCTTAAAAAAACATGTTGTCTGGGGAAAAAAAGTTCTCACATTTCTTAAAAGCAAAGCGGACAGATGAACAGAGTTTTCACAAGATGCAACTGTATACTAACAAAATAAAGCAGAAGTCACTGCAAACAACACAGTAGTCTGCAGAAACATTGTGGTAGTCTTGTTATTTCCTTCTGACAGCATCACATAATTGCCAGTATAAAAATACAAGGATGGCAATGAACTCTGCAGCTACTTCACTCTTGGATCTTTCTGATTTCTGAAGTGACTGAAACGAAAGAGCCATATGGTTTAAGGTGTGATGTGTGGTAGAATGGATTCTGCAAGTTCATTTGGAACAATATGTGATTATCAGGACTATGGCCAGTTCTCTGAAGAAGGAGACTTATTTGGATTCAGGCAAAGTTGCCCAACTCTTAGAGAACATAGGGATGTTTTAAGAATGCCCACGTGAAGAAAAGATCAGGGGGAAAAAACAAAACAAACGCTGACAGCTGGTAACTGCTCTACTTAAAAAGGCATTCAATAAGGAATCCCAAATGGCATAAAAGGGCACAAAATGGTTCATTCATCAGACAGCAAGTAAGCTTTAATTCTTTGCCCAATGTGTCTGATAGAACAGAGGAGGAACATAGATTGGATGTTACTACCAATGTACACCAAATCCTAGATTTGTTGGAAAAATCAAAAACAGAGGTTACACTTGTTTTGTCAGGAGTGCAAGAATTAAAATTCTGCAATCTAAAGTTAAAATTAAAATAAAGGTGTACATAAGTAAAAAATGTTTAGGAAATTCCAATGAAACAATCATGCATCTCCACTAAAACTTACATTTTGCTATTAACTAAACTGGCAGCTGTCCTCACATGTTAACCATACAGGAGGCTATGCAAATCAGTGCTTGGCAAAAGAGATAGCCACTGTTTAATCACTTAGCCTGTTGTAGCCTAAAATTCTGTAGACAAAATTGAAACTCAATCACTCTCAAATTTGATGGAGTTTATCTCTGTAGAAATATTGCCACCACAGTAGCTTCCCCTTTTCTTCTTTGTCTTCTCATGTCGGAAGGATTTGCCTTTGGTAAATTTCAGAACTTCATTTGCCTTTTCACCCCAGTCTCCTGCAGCTCCTTTCTAGAGAAATGAGACAGTCAGAAATCATTAGCCAGGAAAACATTAAACAAGCAGTTCCTAGAAAGTCTCTTCATTTTAAAATTTTGTACATACTATTGTTTGAAACATATAGCTCTGTCCTCCTCTTACCTTAGCATCAAATGAATTGTTTGCTACCCGTGCATCCACTTCTATTTCCTCTGCTTTTACTCTGCGGAAAGGACTAGATTGCTGTTGAAAGAAATGTTGATTTGTTATTTTCTGCAGTAGCTGTCATGGTAGTGCAGAGCATATGACAAAAGATCTAATTTCTGGTTATACTCGTCAAAACAGTAAGATCCTCCTGGACCAGAGTCACTTCTAGAATCAACAGTGGCTTGGAGCCACAGAACTCAGTTATTCCTATTTTTAGTGTTTCAGAGTTCTATGGGATAGTTGAAAACTTCTGCAAATAAAATCATATGCAGCTTTCATAACAAAAGCAAGCAATAAATCACTTTTACTCACCCGCTTCATCTTGGGGAATGTATGTGGAGTTCTAGGTTTCATTTTCTTGTTGTCTGGAGTTTCTGATTCCTGATCCTCTTCCCTTTTCCGCTTCTTCTTGGGTAGACCTGCCATATATCCCATACATGTCAGACTTCCAAAAAATCACAATTCACTCTAGACAAAGGATTCATTACTAGGCAAAACAGCAAGAACTTGGGGATGAGGAGAAAAGAGGGAATAGGAAATGTTTTGTTCCAACTTGTTTCTGATTTAGTGAAAGTGAGCAGCTGCCCAATAGTCAGTGAAACAGTGATTATTACAAACAGATTACACTGACAATGAAGGTGGCCTTCCTTCAGATACAACCAGTTCAACCAAAACATGAAACCATGGATTTGTATGAGGATGAGCCTATCTCCTCCTGTGGTGCAACTGGAAGCTTTTGCTCTTGATTAAACTCAGCTTACCATGATCTGAACCCTCAAACTTTTGTAATCTTAACTATGGTGAGAGGACACAAGCTAGCCTTATAAACCATAATTTGAAAAATGGAGTTAATTTGAAAATGAAGTAAAAGCTACCAATTGTTTTGCAACTAAGCTGAGTAGAGCATGTGAGCAGCAAAAGGCTCATACATGCCTCAATCCAACATCACCTCAGAGGGGTTGCATGATTACAGCAGTGCAGTAATGATTACAACAGAGCTGAATGCTAATGATTACAGCACTGCTGAGAGCCCTGGAGAATCCCAGCAGGTCTCAGAATTGCTGTGAACATTTGACATCTAGCCAGGGAATGAAGCCAGACATTTCTTTGATCCTGCCTGCCTGCCACAATGCATGGAATGGCCATGCAGGATGGCTTTACGATCTTTACAGTAAGTCTTTGGGTGCTGCAGAGGGAGGAAGGGAATAACAACTATTGCAGTGCCCAAAAATGGACATCTGCATGCAAAATGGACATTTACATGTGTATGTCCACAATAGAATTCTGGCCATAGGCTCATTACCATAACATTAAACAAAAGTTTAACCTAAGGCTCAGCAACTTTTCTGCCCTGAGGGTCATATGGTGGTAGACAGGGTGTGTATTTATATACATACCAACCTTCCTTCCTTCCACACATGTACACAGATTCCTCGCCTATCCTAAATGGTATATGTGAGGATGGGAAAAGTGAAACTTCCTCTACTAGTGTGTTAAGATCATATTTTTTGCTTCTGTTAAGCAGACACAAAAATGGGAAGGGCCTGCAGGTTGCATTGAATTTCTGGTGATTTTTAATGTTTAACAAACTGATTTCCTTGTGTCTAATACTTCCTTAATGACTAATAACCTACCTTTGTTCACAGCTTCTTCACTAGAACTGCTGGACTCTGAATCACTAGCCACTTCAGATTTTTGATTCTTTAATGCTGATATTTTGCCCTCAGGGCTGGATGAAGTCTTTGATTTCTTTTTCTCAGATGTACTGCAGCTAACCTTTACTTTCTTTTTCATTCCTGTTTCTGTCTTTTTAGGTTCTTCATCACTGGAGCTATCAGAAGAGCTGCTGCTTTCAGGTGGTGCTTGCTTTCCTGCTTTCACATTGCTCCCTCCTGCCAACTTGGTGCTTGGCTTCGGGGCTGGCCTTTTCTCTTCTTCATCACTACTTGTGCTGCTTGAGTCTGAACTGCTTGCTTTGGAGGCAGGCATACTAGATTTGGAGCCTGGTTTGGTAGTCTTTGCACCAAGTCCTTTTTTGGGAACTTTCTTATTATCAGTGCTGCCATCAGCTTTTTCTGCCACTGTCACCACAGGAAGCTTTTTTGCTGTTTTTTTGTCTGCAGACCTCACCGGAACTTCATTCTCAGAACTGTCTGAATCTACAAAAAGAAATTCTCAACTAAAAATCGTTGACAAAAACAATTCTTTACTGCCAGACACATCTTGTCTACATTCTTTACACAGTTCAGCATTAGAATGAGTTTTAAATTTTATTTCCTCTTACAGTAACCCGCCTTGATCCATAGGGAGAGGTGGGATTATTATTATTATTATTTCCAAATAAGAACAGGAGAAAACATCTAGTACTTCAAGACAGGGGATCCTGGAGAACATCATCCCATTGGGATCTTAGAATACCTGGCCATTTCCTGCCAAGTTTATTTTCTGTCAAGTCTAGAACATGGGATGTACATAAATCTCAAGATTGTTGAGCAGGAATTGGAGTTGTCCATAGTCCTGCACCTGCTCTAACAGAAGCAGAAGCTAATATTCACAGAATAAGTGAACAGATCTGATGACTGACAGTTCTCAAAGCCATTCTTTTCAGAAGGAAATTATGAGACAATGATCATGTATTTGCAATTGAGGCTTTCCGAGACTAATGGATAAAGCTACACATAGGCTCAGTGTTTGCAATGTCTTGGTTTGTGTGTTTGTGCCTAAACACTTAAGTGTGACGAGTACATGAAAATGGATAATAAACTGTGTGTTCCTGAATGGCAAAGAATTGAACTATCCAGTCCAGTCCTCTGCCATTCAGGAACACACAGTCAAAGCACTCCTGACAAATGGCCATCCAGGCTGATTAAAAACCTCCAAAGAAGGAGACACTGCGACTCACTTTCTCAGGCAGTGTGTTCCACTGTCGAACAGCTCTCACTGTCAGGAAGTTGTGGTCATTTCCAATTCTAGGTGCAGAAGGTGGATATTTTAAAAACAAAACCAAATTTATCGCTTTGTCACTTCCAGTACCTGAAGTATCAGAGGAGCTGCTCTCACGCTTTGATTTAGCTGGTTTAGCAGTATTTTTTGCTGCAACAGATTTGACAGAAAGCTTTACTGCTTCCTTCTTGTCTTCTTCAGAAGAAGAATCTATGGAAGAAACATGCATATTTCAAGTGTACTGTCAAATGTAATCTCAAGAACACATTTCTAGCAAGCTTTGTACTCATATGCATACAGATGTATCAAAGACTGCATAAGAGAAAGCCTCCTTCTGAGGTTTATCTTTTATTTCCCATCTTTCCTCTCTACTGCCCTTTCCCCTACTCAAAGATCACCCTTGGGTAAGGAAGAAGTAGTTATACTAAAATTGGATAGAGACATCTTGGCAGAACAGGTTAAGATCTTTTTCTACTGCAGCCTTTTCACACAACAAATCCAACAATAAAGTCTAATTCACAGTTACAGCCCCTAAGTGGCAATTACTAATGAACTACTTTCATTAATGTTATTGAGAAAAAGAATAAGTACCCAATAATAGGAAAACATTAGCAACTGTGTATTATATAGAGCTTGGTGTCATAAAAAGCATTCTTCACTTATACATGTTCATGTATAAGTCTAAAACTTTTAGTGAAAAAATCAATCCAAAAAAACCTTGGTTAACTTATCCATGGGTTAATGGAGGTACTGTACCTTCACTCTTACAATAATAATAAAAATCATCCCATTCTCTGTGTGGAAAAAAATGAGAACTTAATCTGTCCCAGGAGCACTTAAAAGATACACATCCCCTCTACTACTTTGCCAGGGCACTGTTTCTTGCCTTTTTGAATGCCTGGGTGGGAAAATGGCAGTGGTGGATGCTGTTTAGCACCTCCTCTCAAAAGAGCACTGTGAGGAATCAGGCTTTGAAGGATCTGAATAAGACATTTGTATATGTTTGTCAGCTTTTGTGGGTTTATATCAAACAAAGATATCACATAAAAGACTATAATCGCTGCTACCATATACACACACCCAGGTTTTACCCCTGACTTATCAACAGGGCATATCAAAAATTTTAATTTTGGTCCCCAAACCTCAATTTATAGATAAGGTCAACTTACAGTTGCATATATTCACTAGTTATTTGCCAGCTTGCTTGGTGCAAGTACTTATGTAAGCAGAGTGATGTAACAGAGCACAGAAAGTGCATTTTTGTAATGGGAACTCTGGAGGACAGATTCTATGCACATAGATGGAGGACTATCCACAAATGGCTCAGAAATCTTACAAATAATGTCTTAGAATTCTAAATATGAACACTCAACAGAAATTTCCAGCCTGTTCCTCAGAATAATTGTTCATTCAGCTATATTTGCTAGGATACAAAATTTTCTCCTTTGCAAATTATTCCTGCACTGACTGGACATATCAGTAATCTATGACAAAATATACTGAATAACTTAATACCTCTGAAAGACAACAAACTAAACATTCCCGCCATAAAAGGCTGCAGTGCAAGTGAACATGCATGCTTGTATTCAAAATACTCACCTGAATCACTCTCTGAACTATCCTCTTCTTTTTGAGTAGGAAGAGGAACCGATTTGGGGGTATGTTGTTGTTTAGCTACAGGTTCTTTAGCTACAAGAATAAAGTGATAGCATTAAGTCTTTCTCTTCCCGCACCCCCAAGGCACCATGACAATTCAAGGCTAACATAACATCCTCACCTTAAAATAAACTATCCAAGGTGGGATCAGGCAACTGCAGGGATGCACAGTAGCAGATATCCATCCTGGCTGGGAAAGCAGCATTACCGACCACTAAGTCAGTATCAAAAGACTGCGTTTGGGGTACATGACTGCAGTGCTTGTAGACCTACCTTAATTTGATTAGAAGGCAACACTGAATTGTTTCTCTTCTCTTATTTATCTTGCAAGCTGCTTCAAGGGACCATCTTACCTCTAAGACTACGTATTAGAATAATGAAGCAACCAAGTTCTTTAAAGAGCATTGGGGAATTTTCATGTGTTGCTAACAAGAGGGCTACTTATAGGAGGGGTGTGTGAGGTCGTTCACCCCAAAGAATTCTGCCCCCCGGTGAAATTTTCCTTCAAACCCCAACATTCTAGAATCGCATAGTGAAACATTTAATGATCATTCATACCCAGAACTCATACTTGCCGTTTCTGCATTCCCTTGGCAACTTTGTCTGCCTAAACTATCTATAAATACTCAAATGAGAGAATAACACCTTTGTTATTCATCCAGAAACTGCAGTTACAAATAAAAAACAACACTATAAATATACATAAAATCCCAAGGATCCCACCAACCACGACACATCTCAATCCACACTTTTTACAATCCGTGCTGACAGCATGGAAAAACAGTTTGACATTCTCATATTTTATCCATCCTCAATTAGGCCTTTTCTTCTGCATACAAATTTCAACAGCCCTGATAAAATTTCTCACTTTAATTTTTCAAAGAACAAAGGGCTATATAAAGTGGGCCCTTGGTATCCACTGGGGTTTGGTCCCAGGCACCCTCATGGATAACAAAATCTGTGGATGCTGAAGTCTGATTAAATACAATGGCATAGCAAAATGGTGTCCCTTATATAAAATGGAAAAACATGGTTTGCTATTTGGAATTTATATTTCTTTTGAATATATTTAAGCCATGGATGCTTGAATCCATGGATTAAAAAGCCTGTGGATAAGGGCGGCTGACTGTACTATCCATGATTTATTTTGTAATTCTAATTCAAAATTGTGAGATGAATTAAGACAGCATCATGGGAGAAGGGAGACCCACAGCGTATAGGTTGCCCCCAAACTGTACCCAGTTCAAATAGTCTGGATAGCCCTGGCAACAGGCACACTGGGTGAATAATGCTGCTGATTAATGTCTGGTTGGCAAACAGAAAAACAGCCTGATCATGGACAAGCATGCTGACATGGCATGTACAACAGGGATGATGCTGGGGGATGGGGGCTATCTCTCCCATTTTGTCTGCCTGCATTCTCTGTACAGCAGCAAGTGATGCATGGAAACAAGGAGAAATAGATGCAGTGGTCTAATATGACTCCAGCTTTCTCACCAGGAAGGCAGTCTTGAAGTCTGCTGGTATGCATGTATGTATATGTATTTGAAGGAGGATGGCTGGGACAGAATAGTGATTATGCTGGTGTCCTGAGCTGACTTGAGTTGTTCTCAGCAAGGGTTTTGGAGTCCCCTCAGCTTGTTATGCTGGGAGAATTCTGATGTCCATACGGAGACTGCTCTGCTGTGAGTAGCTCTGGATTTCATGTCCTCCACAATAACCATGTCTGTCCCAAGCAGTATCTGATGCCACCCGCGCTGCTAGCCATGCTCTAGACCTAGTCTTTTTGTGCTGGGTGGGATGATGGTGATCTAGGTGTGGAGAAACTTCTTCTAGCTCCACTGTTATGGGCAGATCACTATCTGGTGGGACTTCAGATTCATTGGAACTTGTGTAATGATTAAGATGGTACACCCCAAGAGTCTTCTGGTTCTGGAAAGATTCATGATGCTTCTTGGAGAGTTTACTGCTGACTGGACAGGTTATCAAAGTCTGGTATCTGGAATGGAGAAATTGCCATCATGGTGGCTATGACTGCCCCAGTGCAGCGTTCCTCTGATTTATGAGGGAACTGGAAATGATGAAATAACAGGGACAGAGTATAGAGCATCAATGATGGAAAACTCAGAACAAGTCTGACTGAACATGGATGATAACTTATTGCAAAGCCTAATCCATGGTAATGGGGACTATAAAGAAATATTTCTCTGCACCATTATGTCCGACAGTCTTCCAGCAGGGGAAGGGGCCTTCTGCAGTTTGTCCCATAAGAAGAGAATGCAGACCACATGACAGAATACTATGAAGAATTTGTAAGACATTATGCAAACTGGGTGACTTTGGGAAAGTCACACTCTCCCAGCCTCAGAGGATGCCAATGGCAAACCCCCTCTGAAGAAACTTGCCAAGCAAGTCCAGTCATAGGTTTGCCTTAGGGTAGCCAAAGTCAGAAGTAACCTGGAGGCATACAACAACAACAACAGCAACAACAACAACAACAACAGCAAATGCAAACAAAATCACTCTAATTTGGATGGTCAAGTTGGTATAGGTCCAGTGGATTTAACCATTGGGGCTCACGCTCTCTCAGCCTCAGAGAAAGGGGATGGTAGACTTCCTCTTAAGGAATCTGTCCAGGAATGTCACATTAAGGGCTTTGTTTTTAGATTGTCACTAACTGAAGGCACACAATGACAAAACATTTTACATGATGCTGTAAAAGGTCCAGAAATTTCACCAACTCATCTCTCTTGTACTGCAGAGCTGCGAAATGCAAAGGAACCTTGCCAGGAAGAAAAGAGAAATGGTGTAGGGTTGTCTAGTAGGGCATTAAGGATGCTAGTAAATGAGTGGTTGATACTTACAGCAATCCCAATATTATATAACTTGAGAACTACTCGCTTAATACTAACACTCCTTGCAAAAAATGTTACCTATTTATTCCACACTATTCTAACTCTTAAAAATTATTTCTCTCCCTGTTCCTTCAGTTGCATGAGAATGATCATTCTTGGCATGTATCAACCACTCATTTTCCATGAGACTTATGGAATAGTCCACAACACTTGGGATATAACCAAGCCACCAATAACAGGGAGGACCTATGTAGAATTATTGTTAACCACAGCCTACTCTCCTACCGAAGGCAGCATGGCTTGCCCTAAACTTGTCCACTTTGTAATGTCTCACAAAAGCAGAAGGCTCTTTCCAACATGAAGTTCTTTACATGTCCTCAATTGAAGCTGACACTCTATAGGCCACCAATGGCACAATTCACCTAGTCAATTGTGCCTATACATGCACTGGTCGTGCAACCTTTGCTAGGTTGTAACATTGAAAAATACAGGCTTTCTACTATCCACGACAGCATTTGTTTTGATGTCTTCTGGCCCAAAGTCCTCAGATTGAATGATTCCAAAATGTCCAGTAGGATGACCAAAGTCTCCATCTAGAACCATCTGTACTGGACAAACCCATTGAGAATTTCAGATCCAGAACAAGTCTGTAACTCCTGTTGCGTTTCAGAACTGTCAGAATAGAAAATATACACTTTGGTATTTTTCATCCCTTGGGGCATCTATGGCTGATATGACTAATAAATGAGTGATTTTGTCCTGAACAACCTGTATTTTTTCTAAATCCTTAGATAATGGTGATGGGGAAAAACCTTCTCTCTGGTTTCCTTTGGAACTGTATTTTGTAACATGACTTCTAGTACCCATTTGTCCGATGTTATCCAACTCCAAAGGTATCTCCCTGCTACCAGTATCGCTCTTGAGTTGGTATTGGGGTTTACAAACCCTATTGGGCTAGGATCCGCCCCTTCTGAATTGTTGCTGACTCTGTTTTCTAAACTGGGAGCTCATATATTTATTTACCTTTGTTCTTAACTCATGTGGCAGAAGTGGTGTGCTTTTTTTTAAATTCCTTTAACGGTGTGTATTTGTTTTTAAACTTTGTACAATAAGATTTTAGCTGCCCTCTGTTTTAATTTATTGTATGCTGTCTTGGGCCTCACATCAGAAAAGGAAAGATATAAATAAAATAAAATACAATTTTACCAGTCATAACACATTAAACAACTATTTCCCGGGCCTTGGACAGCAAAACTCTATTTACCTATACTCAGAGGAGGCCACCTTTCTGCATGTGTTACTGTTCTGGGCCTGACTCTTCTGAGATCATTGCTATATCAGAAATAGCAATGATCCAAATCACACCCAATGCAGAGAAGAAAAGTTACCACAACGAAGACTTAATAGAAAAAAGCAAGCCTACAGAGAAAACACACAGAGAAGCACGTTTCCTCTCTGGACAACTGCTCTGGACTGAGTTTTAAACTTCAATTTGTTTCTTCTAGCAAGCTACAATTCAGTACATCTCAGTGCCCACTTTGGAAATTAATTTTGGCATGTTGCTTTAAAGTCCATTTGGAAGCCCCTGTGAACCCAGAGTTACAACCGCTATGCTGTTGTGCATCTTCCAGTCATTTCTGACTTATGACAACATGAGAATGCTCTAAACCAGTGGTCCCCAAACTATGTCCTTTAAGAGATTTTGGACTTCAGCTCCCAGAAGCCTCAGCCATGTTGGCCAATAGTCTGGGATTCTGGGAGCTGACGCCCAAAATCTCTTAAAGAGCATAGTCTGGGGACCACTGCTCTAAACTCAGAGGGCAAAAAGGCATTCAAGGTTGAAGGCTTGGGAGAGCATGTGTTTGGCCTACTAAATCTCCCTTTAACTAAACAAGGTTCATTGTAGCTTACATCTGCTGCGCTAGGCACTCTTTAGCAGTCTGAGTTTAGGATGTATGAAAGCAATCAAAGCTTGGGCTACAAAAAGAAACCACTATCGTGAGGCAACCAAGGATTGTGAAGCAGAAGCTTCTGGGCTGACAAAGGCTTTGCCTGGCCAGGACAGAACTCTTTCCAGACAATGCACTCTTTCTCAAGAAAAAAGAAGGAGAACTTCAACTCATCTATTATGCCTCCTAAAACAGGTTGAGTAAATTCTGGAATGAATACACATACAATTTGTGTGCCTTTGATCCCCCCACCCACACTTTCTAGATTGAAGTAGTGAAAAACCTCAAGACTTCATCTGAAAGAAAAGTCAAAAAACCAAAAGGTGTGAGAGGTAAAATATGCCTCTTGCATGCCCCCCCCCGGAATATGAATGTCTAGTCACCTGTATATAATTCCTTCTTCAAATCCATACCTGTTGTTTTCTTGTTGGACATCTGCTTCTTTTTGTCACTTTTCTCCAACTTGTTTTTAGAAGCAAGAGCTTGTGCTTTGCTGTTCTTCGACTCCATGGATGCAGGGGGTGGCACGGCACTGTACTGACCTACAAAGAGACAAGAGGTTCAAAAAGATGTAAGTATGCCAGCGGTCAAGGAGACGCATCTTCCGCAGGTGTACTCTTCATATTCTTCAGCATTTAAAGTGATGGACTCATGCAGATGGAAGTCTAAAGACCTATTTATTATTTGGTTTTATATTTTGCCTTTTTTCCAGTTAAAAAGTAATTGAACCATAAAGTATACCAAAGATCCAAAAGATTTAAGATTAAAAAATAAAAAATGAAGGTTAAAATTGCTTGAAATTCTGCCTTTAACTCTGTCAAAACCACAATGAAAAAAAAACCTAAGGAAAATGGAGCACCCAAGCAGTAGCGCTTGGCATACAGCAACTAGATAGTTGCCAAAAGTCTGCCTGAGTAAAAAAAAAAAGGTCTAGCTTCCCATA
This sequence comes from Sceloporus occidentalis, assembly GCA_023333645.1. NCBI lineage: Eukaryota > Metazoa > Chordata > Lepidosauria > Squamata > Phrynosomatidae > Sceloporus > Sceloporus occidentalis. The sequence continues at coordinate 123,186,781 of JALMGF010000002.1, read as the reverse complement.
GTAGAGAGTCACAAGGCATTATAGTATATGGAAACACTATATGGATCGGTGTCCAGTCAAACTGTCAGTGAGTGACATGCTCCCTGTTACTGGCCCTCACCATAATATTTTGGATCAGCTGAAATATCTGAAATTCTTTTCAAAAGCAGGTCCATATTAAGAAATTCCTAATAGGACATAACTGAGGCGAAGTAAGAAGAAACACCTCAAGGAATGGATACATTATAAATGCACTCCTGGCTACTGTCGTAATCTGTGTGGCATTTGAATAAATTTAAAAATGTATTTTTAATACAAATAAGTTTTCTTAATCACAAATACATAAGCATATTGTGACTATTACCATGTCTCTTCTAGTCCAATAAACATAAACATATAGACATTACAGTAACAACAATAAATACATGGTAAGCATGTAAAACATTACAATACACAACAATAAAACAGACTTCCCTATCTTAAGACCTTAGGTATTCGAGTTCCTGTCCAATTTTTTTTTAATCTGTCTATCGATCCACAGTCAAGTACTTTCAATAACCATTTAGACATAACTGGATTTCCCCCCCCCCTTTCTTTGAATAGGTTGTTCTCGCTGCAACTATCATATAAAATAATATCTTTTTCATATTTCCTTTCTATTTCTTCATCTATTATCCCTAGGAGAGACATCTAGGATCTTTTTAGATTTCCTATGAGTTTAGTTATTATTTTGTGTATTTGAGACAAAAATTGTTTTGCTCTTTATATAGTCACCATATATGATACATGGTATGATACCTTCTCCTCTTTACATTTCCAGCATTTGTTGTAAATCTTCGTATACATTTTTGTAAGTTTATCTGGTGTAATGTACCATCTAAACTGGATTTTGTAGATTTATCCCTCAGATCATAATTTAGGGTAAGTGTCAAAGGTTTTTTTGCCATATCCTCTCTCATTCTCCCAACTGTACTTGAATCATGAGTTCTTTGATTTGTTCTTCCTGTGTATGCAATTTCAGTTGTATCTTATGTAACCTGGATATTAAACATTTGTTTTCTTTCATGATTGTATTTTCGGTATCAGACTCCTCCAATGCAATTCCATGTAGCATTTAATCCATTTTAAATCTTTCTGTTTATCATAATAAAAATATGCACGCCACCCACAATGAATAACTCCTTCCAAATGCAATAATCTTCTGTTTTTTAATCTAGTCTAAACAGCATGCATAGTAATGTATTTTTAAGTTTGGTATACTTAAGACATCTCTTCTTATTTTGTCTTGCAGTAACTATTTTAAATCTAGGTTTTTAGCAGGGAAATTGGTCCATAGTTCCTAGGTTGCATTAGGTCTATATCCTCCTTGGGTATCTATGGCCTGTTACAGACAGCCAAAATAAAGCTGCTTCGAGTCACAGTGGAGGTATGGTGTTTCAATGATGCATGCATCCTAAGAGTCCAGAAGTCGCACCAAAGCCACGCTCCAGCCTGGAGCATGGCTTTGGTGTGGCTTCTAGACTCTTAGGATGCATTCATCATTGAAACACCATACCTCCAGTGTGACTCGAAGCAGCTTTATTTTGGCTGTCTGTAACAGGCCTATGGCTCAAAACATACTGCAGAAATAATACAGTTTGAGACCACTTTAACTGACACTTTTGTATTACAGTCACTCACCAGTCTTGGGCTTTGAGGGTTGCTTTTCATCCTCAGAACTGTCAGAAGACTCTTCACTGCTACTGCTGCTGCTACGTTTCTTCACAGTTTTGCCTTTTGCCACAGGCACTCGAGCAACTTCAGATTTGGACTGTGGCGTGTTCACTGGTTTATTCTTAACAGAGAAAAGATTCCCATCCCAGTCACAAAAATGACATTTTAAAAAGACTGATCATCATTCGAAACTACTCATTCTCTGCTTAACTATGCTAAAGTAGAAATATAAAGCTATTTCAATATATGAGATATATAAAACATTTAATGACTTTTAAAAACTTATTAGATTTATTGTTGTATTTGGTCTTGATTTATTGTTATATTTACTCATAGTGGGCCAGGTCCCACTTTGACAACAAGATGAGAGAGGATATGTAACCAGAATAAAGAAAAGATGAAATTGTTTTTAAAACAAATCTCCAGCAATGCAAGATAAAACTCCAGGCATGTCACAGTACTTCAAGGTTATACGAATCTCCAAATCACTCTTAAGATTTAATATACATTGGGATGGGGAACTGTGCATGGGGCAGGGGCAGATTTTCCTCCAGCCCCTGATGGTCTCGCATCCTCCACAGCAATTCGAAACAATTCCATTTTCCTCTGCAATCCCTGCAAGTAAGTACTTGGAGACAGGTATTTTGGGATAGTACAGGCTTCCAGGGCATTTGTGGGGATAGGGGTATTTCCATATATTTTCACATGTTTGGAGGCCTTCTGAGAGGTTTGAGGGCAAAAACTGTACCACTTTTTTTTAAAAAGAGAGAGAGAAACCTGAGACAGTTTTTCATCTTACAGAGAAATGTGAAATCAAATCTTGGCAACTTCAAATGGGACATATACTCTTATTAGGTGGGTAAGAATTGTGGGCTTAGTTCTCCTGCCCTTCTCCCAAGACTGGGGCTCAGGGCAGCTTACAACATTAAAAAACAGTACAATTAGAAGCATATAAAATAGTTTATTAAAGCAGTACTGTGTTCAGTGCAACAATGGGGCTCACCTGTAAGGCATAGAGTCTAAATAGACACAGTAAATAGGCTGCTCACATCCCTTCCTTACAGTTGGTAAGGCATATTTCTGTAGAAGATTGTTGGGACTGGAGGCATCCAAGTTCCTGAGAATGTTTCTGACTCTCCATTCCTGCTGGTATTTTAAAGCAGGTACCTGTGGCTCTCAATTTTCAGCTGCAACCTAGGATTGAAATGGAGTCTCCCTCTGCCTAGTCATAGCTGACAGCAGAGGAAGACAAACCACGGGACATTGGCCTTGGGAAGCTCTTCCTGGAACAGCATGCTATATAGGAAAATAGAGCTGGTGGAAAATCTATTGATTGGATGGCAGCCCAGAAACCCCGGTACAGCTCCCTACCCTATTTCAGCTAATTGCTCAAGGCCAGCTTCTGCTGACAGTACAGTGGGAGCTCTACAGGTATAACTGATCTTTGCCGGTATCTCTTGTCAGCTACACGTATATTCAAATGGGAGTGATATAGCTGAAAGCCAGGTCCGCAACTGATAAAAGCTGTATGATTCAAGACTTGATCCTGGAAAAAACATGCTGATCTTGCATGTTTAAGCAAAACCCAGAAGACTGAAGAGGGGAGCATCAACTTAACTCAGAGGTGTCCTTGTGTGACAACTATTGGCCCATCTCCATTAATATCTGGCCCTAAACATGTAGAGGCTGCACGCTTAATCTGTTTTTTGCTGGCCAGGGTGATAAGTGATCAGTGGGTATTGGGGTTCAAAAAAATCTCAATTTTCACAGACAAATGACTACTTAAAGTAACTGAGTTATATTTGCTGGAACTCCTAATCTTTGTAGGGATGGGGACCCATTAAAATGGTCCACCCTCAAACTAATGGCTCCATAATTTTTCCTGAGTGCACATTTTCTAGCTGCTGGAGCCAGCAATTCTGTTGAGGTCCTGGTTGATCACTACAATTGGTCTTAAATATCTTAAACAGGAACCTTTGTTTTCTGAGCTGTTTCAGATCAATATAGCACTTGAATAATGACAAGAGCAATGAGGGAGAAAGACTTGGGATGAATCCAATGAACTATGGGATTCTTTTGTTCTCTCTTATTACATTGGCCCAATCTAGTCCAGCGCAGTTGTTTAGTGTAATCAAGGGGATATGCTACATTCTACTCCTCAGAATACTGAGGAACCAACAGAAATGCACAGTGATGAGAGTGAAATATTTGGCAGAGAAAATCACTCTGGTTAATTCTGACATGGACTACACAGGGAGGTAGAGTGTAGAGAGATAACTGAGGTATGTACCTGTACAGTTTAGAAGGATTTTAATTTGTTCAACAAGATGATGTAACTGTAATTTATCAACTTGTTCGTGTAATACAACTTTCTTCAGTGAAATCAGTTATTTTATCTTACACTGTAAGCCATCTCGGGTGCTTTATAGGCTTGAACAGCAGCTAAAATAGCTATGAAATCTATACATTTACACATTATTTTCTCTTTCTTCATTCACATCGCATTAAGGAGGGGGGTCATTTTAATAAGGAACAAGGAAATTCCACAGCTCTAAACAAAGTAAATACTAGGAACAATAATATAAGTGTAGAAGCAACACAAAGATCTACTGTTTACCTTTGCAGGTGCCTTCTTTTCTGTATGAGAACTGCAACTACTACTGCTGCTGTCATCGCTACTGCTACTCTCTGCTTTACCATTAGTGATTTTAGACATCACCTTGGTAACTTTTGCACCCATTTCTGATAAAAACAAAACAAAAGATGAGATCTAACTATTACATAGACATGTACACACAACAAGAAGTTACTGCCCATTTTCAAGTTTACGCTTGCTGAATTGTACAATACAATTCTGTCAGCACAATGAGGCCCAAGATAGCATACAATAGCATGTACAATCTGCAATTCAGGGCTAATTTCAAAAGCCTACTGTAAGTGATCAGTCCAGTCCTCTGTCAAAATGATTTGTCCCTCTTGTGGAAGGGAGTAGAGAAAAGAGTGTGGTTCTGCCCACTGATGACCTTGATCCTGACCACTGCAGGCAGTGGCACCGCTAAGGATAATGTCACCTTGTGCAGGTGCCTGGAAAGGGCTGCTGAGGGGAGCAGCAGTGGACCAGCCCTCCCCCTCCTCCTGCCATCTGGCTCGGCTGTCCTTTGCCTGCCTGGCCAGACCCAGAAAGGGCCACTGGAGGGCAACAGTGGCACCCTACCCCAGCCCTCCCTTCCTGCTTCCTCACTCACCTAGCTGCCTGCCTGCCCAGACTTAAAAAGGGCTGCCGTGGGGGGAACCTTCCCCTCCCTCCACTTCCACTGCTTCACTTGCTCACCCAAACCCCCACCTGGCCAGACATGGAAAAAGCTACTGAGGTGCTGGTGGTGGCCTGCCCCACCCTCCCTTCCTTTCAATTGTCTTGCTCACCTGGCTGTTCATCCACCCACCCTGCCAGATCCAGAAAGGGCTGCTAGGATGGGGGTGGATAAAAAGGGTAGATCAGCTAAGCTTGTCTCAGTAGCTACTCCCAGTAAATTAAACGGCACAGACCTACAAGTTTGGCCATCAAAACAGAATCATAAGTAAAGTGGGGGCTGATGAAAAGTCATCCTTGGATGCAATTTGAAAGAAACTTTCATGTGGTCTCTCGAAAGCTCAAAATATTTTAAGTTTCTTATCAGTGCTGAAAGAGAGAATGTACATGAAGAAAGAGTCTCTGGAGCAACAAACCCCCTGGTACTATCAGGACTTCCTGGCCAGTTGGAAGGCAACTTACATTACTGAGTTTTTTGTGGGTTTTTCGGGCTATGTGGCCATGTTCTAGAAGAGTTTATTCCTGACGTTTTGCCAGCATCTGTGGCTGGCAAAACATAAGGAATAAACTCTTCTAGAACATGGCCACATAGCCCGAAAAACCCACAAAAAACTATTGATGCCGGCCATGAAAACCTTCGACTTCACATTACATTGCTGACTTCCCCTTCCTTCCCTGTCCTGAAGCCTTTCTAATTCAAGGGTGAGTGGGCACTCCTGAAAATCATGAGCTGTTACATGGTATGTAATGAACAGTAGGAATTTCTCCAAACTGACAGATGGTCCTCCCACTTCATCCTTCCATGGCACAGTTCACACCATGCAAAAGGGATGCAGGGCACTTTCAGGACAGAAAAGGAGAAGAACAGTTATACAGTGAGCCTTCTACTTACAAAGCCTATGAGCTTCCCAGCTGAAAGCAGCTGGTTAGACCAAGCAAGGAGACCAGCTGAAATGCTACAGTAGTTTGCCAAAATCCAAGCCAGGAGCAGTATAAAATACTCATTCCAACTGGCTTTTAAAGACAAGGAGTATGTAGGAACAAAGTCACCAATTTGTCATCAGATTGATGTTCAAGAAGGATAAAGACAAGCTGGAACATATTCAAAGAAGAGCACCCAGAAGGATCAAAGGTCTAGAAACGAATTCTTATGAGGAATGACTTAGGGATCGGGACATGTTCAGCTTGGAGATGAGAAGACTAAGTGATACGATGGCCATCTTTACATATCTGAAATGATGTCATGTAGAAGACAGAGCAAGCTTCTTTTCTGCTGCTCCAGATACTAGAACATGAAGAAATGCATCCAAATTCCAAAAAAAATAAAAATAAAGAAGTTCCACATAAATATCAGGAATAATGTATTTAATGCAAGAACTGTTTGAAAGTGGAATAGACTGTCTAAGGGGATAAATGACTCTCTTTCTTGGAAGGTCTTTAAACAGAGGTCAGATGGGCATTTTCCAAGAGTGCTTTAGTTCTGTATTAATATAGCCATGGGTTGAATAGATGGCCCTTGTGGCCCATTCCAACTAGAAGATTCCATGATTCTGTTAATCTGTTTGATGACACTTCTGTCTTCTAAATTTGCAATGGGCTGAATACTATGAATGGAACCTTATCTTGCCCTATCTCCATGATGCTTTTCAGAGTTTGTCCTTACTTAATGCATGTCAAAGCCAGCATGGTGTATTGATTTGAGTGTTAAGACAACTCTGGAGACCAGAGTTAAAATCTCCACTCAGCCATGAAAACCACTGTTTGACCATGGACACATCACACTCTCTCAGTTTCATAGGGCGGCATAGACAAACCCTCTCTGAATAAATCTTTGCAAGGAAACCCAATTAGAGGTTTGCCTTAGGATCACCATAAGTCGGATACAACACTGGGTGACTTTGTAATGGAAAAATTCAAATTAAAAAATTCAAATGTCATCCAGTATTTGGATCTTCAACTTGGTGGTCATAAAAGCACATTTGAAAACCTGCACAATGATTTTTGTATTGCTGCACTGGAAAAAAAAAGTGAATTACCTGACTTAGATGGTGGCTGTGCTGCCTTTTTAGCTGCTGTTGATTTTGGCAACTGCTTCTTTGGTGCTTCATCTTCTGAGCTACTTGAATCTGAACTAGAACTGCTTGGCTTCTTCTGGGGCTTTGTTTTTACAATGGATGTCTTCTTTACTTTGAGATCTGCTCCCTTCTAATGAGACATAAGAAAATACCACAGGTTATGTAACCAAGGCCTGAAAACACACTGCAGAAACAATCCAGTTTGAGACTGCTTTAACTTCCCTGGCACAATGCTAGGGAGTTCTGGGAACTGTAGTTCTGAGAGACATTTAGCTTTCTCTGTCAGATCTCTGGTACCACAATAAACTACAATTCTCAGGATTCCCTAGCTCTGAGCGAGGGCAGTTAGAGCAGTTTGAAACTGGATTATTTCTGCAGTGTGTTTTGGACCTAAGAGCATTATTTTAAAGATTACTAAAACAGACTATAATTCAGTTCCATGGTGGAACTTGCTTCATGTGACACCTAGAGGGAACCTAAAATATAACACACTCTTCTGCTCCTATGCAGTGAGGTGGTGGGAAATATGCCTTTCATTGAAGCTTGTTCACCATCATTAATCTTTAAAAAAAAAAGAAATACAGGGCTATCTGCCATTATATGTGGGTGGAAAAAGGAGGAATTTCTATTCTAAAAAGAATAGAGTATACATGTAACAAGCACTTGGTAGAAGTATGGACAATATCCTAACCTTCACTGGCTTTTTCTTTTCTTCCTCAGAGTCTGAAGAATCACTGGAGTCATCACTGCTGCTCTCTGAATTGTCAGGTGCTGCCTTTACAGGCACTTTGGGTACAGGGACTGGCTTACTGGCTAGATTAGAAAAAAAGTAAATATTAAGACAAACTACAAAATTCATGCACCTATTTCTGCATCATACTGTCATGAAATGTTTACACTACAATTTATGCAACACAGCAAATCTAAAGAACTCATTCAGTTCCTTTATTCATGTTTAAACCCTGAAAATGAAAATGATCACAGAACATTGTCTGTACATATTGGTTTTAAACTAACTACATAAATAGTTCTTAAAACTTGCAACAATCTTTATCAATGAGGTAACTATGGCTGCCTAGCCAGTTAACCCATGCAATGAAGAGATAAATGGAGGTAAAAAGCTACAAGCTCCATCCCATGACTAGACATCTACTTATGTCAACTAAGAGTAGGGTGCCCCTTAGTGTTAATTGTAAACTTAAAGCAAAACTATTGGACGTCCATAGTCAATAACTTAGGGTAAAGGGGTTGTCAACTGTTTTTCAAATGCAATTTCCTAATTTAACAAACTAGAGTTCCTCAGAGTGCAACTAAAAAAAAAAATTAAATAGTTAAGTAGATAGCAGTCTCCAGCTTTTAGACATACATGTCTGATATTGACAGCAGAAGGCAGCTCCGGTGACCAGAAATAAAATGGTAGTTGCCTGAGCCCATCAGAAGGGTGTTGGGAATGAAAATAAATCCAGATAGAACAAGTGTCAGAGGAATTGTGTATGCCCCAGAAAAATATGTATTGAGAAGGTCTGGCTTTTTAAATGATCTGTTAGCATTTTCCTATACTTATTTAGAAGCAGCTTTACCATTTCCTTATTCATTCCCTCTCTGTTGTTCCGTAAAAGACAGTAATCTGTCTTCAGTGTCTGCAATCGCCTCCTGGGGGACAGCCCCCCCCCCCCCCCCCCGCGCTTCAGCTGCCCACTCCTCGGACTAAAGACTCTTGACATCAGGAGCTGCAATTCCTGGCAATCTGTTTTCTCTTCCATCTCTGAAATGTCTGAATCCCACTCCAAAGAGTGAGTTATGACACTGAGGGCAATGCTTTCTTTTTAGTCCTAGTCTCCACTAAAATACCCATTGGCCTGTTACAGACTGCCAAAATAAAGCTGCTTCGGGTCTCTTTGGAGGTATGCTATTTAAATGATGCATGGGTCCTAAGAGTCCGGAGGTCGCGCCAAAGCCACACTCCATTCCTAAGCACTGGAGTGCAGCTTTGGTGCAGCTTCCGGATTCTTAGGATGCATGCATCATTTAAACAGCATACCTCCAAAGAGACCTGAAGCAGCTTTATTTTGGCAGTCTGGAACAGGCCATTATCTTGCTAAAAATTGTGGGATCCAGCAAAGGAAACTACAGCAAGATTTTGCCTGAAAGGGCAATTGGCATTCCAGTGCTTAGGCCAGACAGACCTCATTACAGTAGAAGGTGTAATGGCCCTGACTGAAAAATGTGACAATCTCACAGGAAGTCAGCTATATATACTTGATATTTATACATCTTTATGACAGAATGGTGCAAATGTTTAATTTTTACATCTAGATCACTGAGGAGGTTCTCCCTCCATATCAGGGAAGCCCCAGCAACTACTACGGAAGAAAAAGGACAGGCGTATCATGAGTATGCTTTAGAGCAGTGTCTGTATGTCTTCCCTTTTCTCTTTTGTCTAGATGCATTGTACAACTTTTTAAGCAGAAGCATACAAAGTTATTACACATACAGCGCTCCCTCCATTCTTGCGGTTTTGAAATTCGCACCCCTCGCTTATGCACGAGGGACAAGCAGATGGGGAATCAATGAGGCTTGTGCCCAAAGTGTGTGCCCATGTGCTCCCGTAGCTGTGCACCTATATTCAAGCCAATGGGGCTGGAATCTAAACGAAACTTCATTTTAGTGAGGGGGTCCAGAACGGATCCCCTTGAAAAAGGAGGGGGCAACTCCTCCTTTTTGAAATGAACACAACACAAACTAACAAATAGAAAAGGAGGTTCAAAACAGAAAGTACTGTACAGGAAAAGCAAAACCATTGTAATACATAAACTAATCACAGAAAAAGTGAATTATTATGAGTTGTTTGCTTTACTATCTGATTCTCCACTAAATAGGCATTCTGTCTCTTCTTTATTCCTGCATCTTAGATAATAGATGTATTAGCCTATGGAAAAGTACCACAAAATTATGTCATTTCGAGAAGACTAGACCTGATGCCCTTTAAACTCTGTGGCTAAAGAGAGAAAAGACAAGACTGTGTTCTGCTGCTACCAATCCACTGGAACAATGAACTCCTCCTTGGTCCTCTTGCTGCAGTTCACAGGCATGACAGTTAACTGGAAAATCTAAATTCAATCATAAGATCTCTAAAAATACCAAACAATGGCAAGGAACAATGCAAGTTTTCAGTAAAGATATCCTTTCAGGAGGGCTTCTTGAAAATTCTCTTGATGGCTATGGTGGGAACAATATCCTCAATCTTGAGATGATCCAACAAGGCTCTTCATGTGTTCTTAGCATTTGTGTGTAACCATATGACTGTTTTTAAGGATTCAAAAGCAGCACCTCTACATCTCTTCAATCAAGTATAAACACTCTAATCTGTACTAGAAAAAACCTAGCAAACCTTACCTTTTCTAGGTGGGGGTTCCTCATCTTCACTGGAGCTCTCAGAACTGGATGAAGCGTCTTTCTTTGCCTTCTTTGCAGGAGGGCCATTGGGAAAAGCTTGTCGCTTCTTAGCTTCAGGTGATCTGAGAAGAAATATTCTTTATTAAGCTTGTGGAGAGTTTTTCTCATTAACCCAAGTACAGAAAAGAAGAAAGCCTGTAAGTAGCATGTTTCTACTCAGGATTTCTAGATATGCACATAACTTAATCTCACTGGGGAGTAAGAGTCTACCTTGAAGGACACAACATCAAAGCAGAAACAGATGCTGGACAGAACAGCTACCATCAGAAGGAGAGGAGACAATCATATCAACTGCCAATTATGCCTCTATTATGCCAACTTTAGGCCCTAGTTGTCCTGCTTTTCTACCTATCAATTGGCACTGCAGAGACCATCAGGAGAGGAAGCAGTTTCACTTCCACTGTGCTTAGATCCAATTTTATGACCTCCTGAAGAATTACTGTTAAATAGAGCAGAAATTTCAGTACACAGCCTTAAAAGGATTCAGACTCCCATGTAAGGAAGAAAGATTTAAAAGGACAAAAGATGTCCAGTGAAATTAGTTGAGTGTGTCATGTTCTTTGAGAAGTGAAGAGCTAATTCAAGGAGCTCATAACCACCTTGTTCTGGGAAAATACAGTATTTATTTGTTATCTGAGGCCTGTTACAGACTGCCAAAATAAAGCTGCTTCGGGTCTCTTTGGAGGTATGCTATTTAAATGATGTATGCATCCTAAGAATCCGGAAGCTGCACCAAAAGCTGCACTCCGGTGCTTAGGAATGAAGTGTGGCTTTGGCACAACCTCCGGACTCTTAGGACCCATGCATCATTTAAATAGCATACCTCCAAAGAGACCCGAAGCAGCTTTATTTTGGCAGTTTGTAACAGGCCTGAGTCAGACTTTCACAGGATTTATACTCCTGATGAAGGGGCTTTATTGAAACCTGTGTTTAGAGAAATAAAACACAGTTTCAGGTGGAAACGAAGTCAGTGAGGGAACTGGAACAGAACAAGAGACTAACACAGCTATTTCTGTTAAAACATGAAGATATAATTACTGTATATGCTCATGTATAAGTTTAGAAATTTTAGTCAAAAAAGTGACCCCAAAAACCTGAGCCGACTTATCCATGGTTCAACATAAATACTGTATTTTAACTCTTATTAAAAAAGGAAGTATCCCCTGGGGAACAGCAAGAGCCTGTCCTGGAAGCACTGACACACACACGCTTTCATTCATCCAGCCTTTAGGATGAGCACAAACAGTTATGCCTGGTGGAATTTTGTAAGTCGTTTGGCATTGTTTTTCTTGCTTCATCACATGTCCCTGAGTTTTACCCTTGACTTACACATGAAGTTGATTTATAGTCGACTATATATGGTATATCACTTTATCCATCTATAATCTTATCATACTTTCTTTTCTGCACACTCACACACCCAAGCTGAGCTGAAAATGTCCATATTCCTACAACACTCACATGTAGTAGATACAGGTTGAGTCCCCCTTATCTGAAATGTTGGGACCAGAAGTGTTTTGGATTTCAGAGTTTTTTGGATCTTGGAATATTTGCATACACATGTGATACCTCGGAGATGAATGCAAATCTAAGCATGAAATCCATTTATGTTTCATGTACATCCGATAAACATAACCTGAAGGTAATTTTATAGACAGCATTTTAAATAAATCTGTGCATAAAACAAAGGTTGAGTGCACTGAACTATCAGAAAGCAAAGGTGTCACTATCTCAACCACCTATGTGGACGATTTCGGGTTGTGGAAAATTTCGTATTTTAGTATTCCAGATAAGGGAAACTCAACTTGTAACTGGTATAGGTTTAGTGCCTTTTTGCACTAAACTCCCACACAACACAGCTGTGTGTACAGCACAGCATGCATGGCTCCTTGATTTACCATAGAGGTAAAAGCAACTACACTCGTCCCTTCGTATTTGGGGCTTTGACTTTTGCGGATTTGATTATTCCCAGATTTTATTAACATGTTCTCTCCAGGAATATCTAAGGCCTATTACAGACTGCCAAAATTAAGCTGCTTTGGGTCTCTTTGGAGGTATGCTGTTTAAATGATGTGTGCATCCTAAGAATCCAGAAGCTGCACCAAAGCTGCACTCCAGTGCTTAGGAATGGAGTGTGGCTTTGGCGCGACCTCCGGACTCTTAGGACCCACGCATCATTTAAATAGCATGCCTCCAAAGAGACCCAAAGCAGCTTTATTTTGGCAGTCTGTAACAGGCCCAAGTCTCTAGTGCAATTCTAGTGTCAACTTTAACCAACAGTCACACTGAAGGACCTGAAAGTTCCCAGAGAGAACACTCCACCGGTCATCTGTAGTTCCTCCAGTGCAATCCTATGGTCATTGTCTGGCAGATGTTGACCCTAACTGGACGACTGATAGGCCCTATACAGACAGGGCAAAATAAAGCTGCTTCAGGTCGCTTTGGAGGTATGGTGTTTCAATGATGCATGCGTCCCAAGAGTCTGGAAGCTGCACCAAAGCTGCACTCCAGTGCTTAGGAACGGAGCATGGCTTTGGTGCGGTTTCTGGACTCTTAGGATGCATGTATCATTTAAACAGCATACCTCCAAAGGGACTCGAAGCAGCTTTATTTTGGCCTGTCTGCATCAGGCCATAGATTCCTAGAGAGCTCTTCTTTAAGGACAGAAACGGGCATTTCGTGACTTACTTCAGCCAATAGTTGAAGACGTCGAGGAGCGAAGCAGCGTTGGGGTCTTGTTCTGTCTACAAAAAAGAACCAAACATGATACAAACTGAGCAAATTCCAACTAAATCTTGATTTTCCAGGAAGGTGTTTTAGCAGCATTTGAAATGTGCAGAATAGCTATAAAACAGTTTTGATACGTTACGAGTCACTTATTCTAGGGCTGCGTCCACATTGGAGGAATAACCTGGTTTGGAAGTGCTTTAACTCTTTGTCTGACTCTTTGCTATGGAATTCTGGGAGTTGGAGTTTGTTGTGGGGCCCAGAGCGGAGCGGAGCTCCGCTCTGGGCCCCACAACAAACTCCAACTCCCAGAATTCCATAGCCTTGAGCCACAGAAAGAGTTAAAGCGCTTCCAAACCGCGTTATTCCTCCAATGTGGACGCAGCCCTAGTCGAGCATGGGCTCCTCTCCCTTCCCTAAAATGGAGTCCCAGCAACATCCCCCCGACCCAGAGCCTAGTCCCCAGCCTCACCACTCCCGCGGCCTTCCCGAAAGCCTTGGCTGCCCCGTCGAAGTGGTTCTCCCTCAGGAAAGCGAAGACTAAGGGGAAGAGGTCGCTAGGCACCACGCGGGCCTTCGCCATGTTGCCGCCGGAAAAGGAAGCGGCACCACCGCAACGGCCTCCTCTTTCTCCTCCTCTTTCTAGGCCAAAGGCCTAGTAGTAGTAGTAGTGACGCCCACCGCGCCTTAGGCCCAACGCCTCTTTTTTGGGACTTCAGCTCCCACAATTCCTGGCTGTTGGACAACATGGCCGGGGCTTCTGGGAGATGGAGTCCAAAACGAAAACTCGAACAACCCTGGAGTATTTGTGTTTACTTCCTGTGCTCTTTAAAGGGGATTTTTGGACTCCACTTCCCACAATTCCTGGCTGTTGGACAACATGGCTGAGGCTTCTGGGAGATGGAGTCCAAAAAAAACCTCTTGAAGGGCATAGTTTGGAGACCACTGTGGGAATCAGTATCATAGAGTTGGAAGAAACCCCAAGGGCCATGCAGTCCAACCCCATTCTGCCATGCAGGAACTCTCAATCAAAGATGACCATCCAGCCTCTGTTTAAAGACCTCCAAGGAAGGAGACTCCACCACACTCTGAGGGAGTGTGTTCCACTGTTGAACAGCCCTTACTGTTAGGAAGTTCCTCCTAATGTTGAGGTGGAATCTTTTTTCCAGTAGCTTGCATCCATTGTTCTGGGACCTAGTCTCTGGAGCAGCAGAAAACAAGCTTGCTCCCTCCTCAATATGACATCCCTTCAAGTATTTAAACAGGGCTATCATATCACCTCTTAACCTTTTCTTCTCCAGGCTAAACATACTCAGCTCCCTAAGTTGTTCCTCATAGGACATGGTTTCCAGACTCATCACCATTTTAGTCGCCCTCCTTTGGACACACTCCAGTTTCTCAACATCCTTTTTAAATTGTGGTGCCCAGAACTGGAGACAATATTCCAGGTGGGGCCTGAACAGAGCAGAATAGAGTGGCACTATTACATCCCTTGATCTAGACACTATACTTTTTGATATGAGTAATTTTTGATATGAGTAAATTCATGATCTGTGCCACAATTGGCATCTGGTCTAGTCTTGGCCACCAGTATAGAGTTCCACCATCTTTTAATCCCAATTATATAATCTATTTGGTTTTTATGTTGGCCATCTGGTGATGTCCATTTGTATAGCCTTCTTTCTGATTGTATGAAAAATGTGTTTACAATTAATAAGTTGTTGGCTTCAAGTCGTTTCCAACTTAAGGCAACCCTATCACAGGGTTTTCTTGTCCAGGTTTGTTCAGAGAGGGGTTTGCCTTTGCCTTCATCGGCTGAGAGCATGTGGCCTGCCCTAGTTCACCCAATCGGTTTCTATGGCTGAGAAGGGATTTGCACACTGTTCTCCAGAATCCTATTCCAATACCCAAACCACTACGCCATGCTGATGCTAGCAAACAAATAGAAATGCTATCTATGCAGTTCATATTAAATAAAGCAAGTAAAGAGCTCCAGCAAAGAGTTCTCTCTGTGCACTTGTTTTTCAGTACAGACAGGAGCCAGGGTGGCATAATGTTTTCAGCATTGAACTATGACTCCGGGGATCACAGCTCAAGTCCCAGGTTGG
The DNA here is from genome assembly GCA_023333645.1 of Sceloporus occidentalis. Classification (NCBI taxonomy): domain Eukaryota; kingdom Metazoa; phylum Chordata; class Lepidosauria; order Squamata; family Phrynosomatidae; genus Sceloporus; species Sceloporus occidentalis. The sequence continues at coordinate 123,171,413 of JALMGF010000002.1, read as the reverse complement.
CCATGAAACTCAGAAAGTGTTGCACGCTCTCAGCCTCAGAGCATAACAACAACAACAACAGTGATTTCTTTCCCGTCTCTCCTCAAGGTTTGAGGCAAGGTACATTATATTAAAAATACAAAACACAATTAAAAAGAAAACACGTAAAACCAACAGTTAAAATACAATAATATGGCCCCATACAGACAAGCCAAAATAAAGCTGCTTCGAGTCACTTTGGAGGTATGCTGTTTAAATGATGTATGCGTTCTAAGAGTCTGGAAGCCATGCCAAAGCCAGGACTATAGAGCTTTGGAGCAGCTTCCAAACTCTTAGTATGCATGCATCATTTAAACAGCATACCTCCAAAGTGACTCGAAGCAGCTTTATTTTGGCCTGTCTGTATGGGGCCATATAAAACCATTAAAGTACACTTGTATAAGTACATTCTTCAAAATATACAAATTAAAAAGTGATGTTTAAAACTGATTGGGTAGGCCTGCTGGAAGTGATGTGTTTTTAATGTTATTTTAAATGTCATCAGCATTTTCAGCTATCATAGCTCTTGCAGCAGGTCATTCCACAGTCTGGGGGCAGCGGCTAGAAATGTCCTCTTGGAAACCATTGCCAATCTAGTCCTGGCCAATTGGAGCAAACATTACCCAGGGGAACTGAGTGTACAGGGCGGATTTTATAAGAGAAGGTGATACTGTAGGTAACCTGAATCCAAACCATAGGGCTTTAAAGGTAATAACTAACACGTTGTACTTTGCCCGGCGGGTTGCCATTATTTGGCAGCCAGTGGAGTGACTTTAAGATTGATGTAATGTGATCACTCCTCAATGTACCCGAATGAGTCTAGCTGATTCTGACATATTCTAAACCACTTGGAGTTTCTGGACTTGATACCAAGATAGCCCAATGTAGAGTGCATTGCCAAAGTCCAGCTTTGAAAGGCAATGGTACCCCCTGAAGAAACTTGCCATGAAAAAACAGTGATTGAGTTGCCTTACGTTTGCCATAAGTTGAAAACAACTTGAAGGCACACAACAGCAACAATTAGTACAGATTCTGAGAGTGCTGTCGCGTTAAGGACAAACCCAGCATGCAAACAGAGAGATGAGTGTTTATCTTTCTGTTTTTGTGATGTCACTTTCATTCTCTTCCAGTAGTAAAAGTGTGGGAGAGGGTGATAAAAATGATCCTTTTGATCAATTGATTTTTTCAACTTGGCAAAAGAGACACTTTTACAACACTTTTAAGACCCTCTCCCATGCTTTTACGACTTTGCCGCTTCTATCCGTTTCAAATATTTGTTTTTAATGCGATAAGGCTTTGAGACTTTGACACAATGTATACATTCCATCATGAGGTTAATTTGTCAGTCATGCTCAGAATCACAAATCTGTTACAATTTGCTACTGAGATGATAGATAATTTAACAAGAAACAGACAACTTGACAAATGGCAAATATGCTGTCTGCAATTTATTCTGTGGAAATTTCTGTTCTATAGGTACTTCACCAGACATAGCTCAGATGTAGAAAGAGAAACCTGTGCCAAAAGTTAAGAAACATATCGATTTTGTAAAGGTCTGTTTTAAAATACAGACTGTTTTAAAAGCAGACTGGGTGGTCATTTATTTTGTAGCCCTTTAAAAATCCACAGTTTTTAAATATAAAAACGATTCCAAAGAGTGTGGATCAGAAGAAGATGGATGCTCACTAAAAACTTCTCTATTCTTCACCGCTCATACAAAAACAAAATTGTTTCAAGATGGAGGTAAAATTGTATTTGCAGGAGATAGATGGGCTGCTGACCCACAGCAGCTGTTCAAATTGTAATAGATATTCAGTACTGCATTCTCGGCTAAATGTGTCCATTAAAGCTGAATCATATTTTCAATCAGATAATGTGTTTACTTTTTTTTTTACAATATTTAGAATATAATTACTGCAAAATACAAAACCACTGAAAAGGATCTCTTATATGAATTATTTTTAAGGTAATGTCTAATTTTTCAGATGAGTTGTGCTTTTAAACATGCAAGATAACATCAGATAAGGTCCCTTTTTGTCTTTGCTGGTGCATTTTGTATTGGGGTGGACATCCTGGGTATTAAAATATTGGGTTTCTGTTTGTGCAGCCCTCACTCGTATTTGTGCATATGGGATGGGGGGGGGGTTCTACTGAAGGTAAAGTCTGAAGAATCTGAAAGTATGGTCTGAATAATCAGGTATGCTGTTTAAATGATGCATGCATCCTAAGAATCCGGAAGCTGCACCAAAGCTGCACTCCAGTGCTTAGGAATGGAGTGTGGCTTTGGCACGACTTCTGGACTCATAGGACCCATGCATCATTTAAACAGCATACCTCCAAAGAGACCCCAAGCAGCTTTATTTTGGCAGTCTGTAACAGGCCTATGATTCCCCGCTTGGCCATGAAAACCATTGGGTGATCTTGGGCGAGTCACATGCTTTCAGCCTCAGGGGAAGGCAATGGCAAACCTCCTCTGAACAAAACTTTCCAAAGATAACCCCCTTATAGGATTACCTTAGGGTTGCCATAAGTCAAATATGACTTGAAGGCACGTAACAACAACAGTTCACACTGTGTCACTGAATACTTCTTCTAAATCTGCATGATGAGATAGAGCATTTCAAGGCAATTCCCTTATTAGACCAATCCAAGATCACAAAATATCTTTCAACTTCTCTGGAATTATTCATTAAGCAAGATGCTAAAACAAAACAAAACGAAGAGAAAGAGGGAAAATGTGGCTGTTGTTCAAGTCATGGAGTCTCCAATTGTATTATGAGAGTCTTCATTCCTCTCTGTGAAGATAATACCAACAATATGGTGCTGCTGACAAGGGAAATAAATAGCTTTGACATCTTATCAGAAATGGTTCTTTTGCCTGAAGAGTCAAGTTAGCTAGTTTGTGAGCGCTTTAATATTTTAAGATGTGAGTGTTGTATGTATGGACTCTAGTTAACAATATTTTTTTACTGACAAGAATTAAACATTTTAAATTGGTGAAAAGGCAGTTGCCATACCAAAAAATCCTGAGCAAGGAGTAGACAATACTTGAAACATTCCTTACACTTTCTGAGATTTTCTGTGAAATAAAAGCAAGATGAAAAGGTAGATGAGGAAGCAAATTTAAATTAGTCTTTCTGAACCTGGTACCCCATAGATGCTTTGAACGACAACTACCATCAGCCACAGCCAACATGCCTAATGGTGAGAGATCATGGGAGCTGGTCCAGTGTATGTCAATGGCACAAGGCTAATTTAGAGTGATTTGAATCACACACACCTCCCCTCTAATCTGGCTTTTTCTGGCTTCTAGTTATTCAGCTCCCCCTCTTAAATTGTCTCTATTAATCGCTAAACATTTATTCTATTTGAGAAATGCATATGCGTTGAACTTATTGTTGTGTGCCTTCAAATCATTACCAACATATGGCAACCAGAAAGTGATCCTATCATGGGCTTTTCTTGGCCAGATTTGTTCAGAATGGTTTTGCTTTTGTCTTCTTGAGTCTAAGAGAGTGTGACTTCCCCAGGGTCACTCAGTGAGTTTTCATGGCTGAGCAGGGATTTGAGCCCAGGTCTCCAGTGTCATAGTCACTCAAACCACTACACCACACTGGCTGTCGTCACTTGAACTAGTTATCCTTAATGTTATTCTCAGTCAGTTGTGACTACAATCCTATGCTAGCTGAGATGGCTGTAATCTTATATTTGGGATGAGATCAAGTTCCTGAGTGGTCTTATTTCTGGGTATAGATACATAGAACACCACTGATGGTACCGCTGAACTTGGTGGAGCTCATTTGTGTACAGACTGTTCTGTAAGGAACTAATTTACCTAGCCTGATTTTATGGTCAGGTGAAGTTGGCTGCCACCAGTGATTACTTTCCTGTGGGCAGCAATAAATGGCTCTTGACAAACATAGGAAGTAAACAAAAAGAGTAACAGTGGAATAGGGGATTTGCAGAGCAAACAAAGCGATGCATGCCTCATGCACCTAATGAGGAACTCACAGTATCTGTTGTGAGAGGTTCATGACAATCCTGTGAATGAAACATTTCCAAGACCCCCTGTTCTCTACCTTTTTTCTCAGGTCCAACAGGCTCAGGCATGGGGTCTTTCTCTGGATGTTATCAGACAAGGGAAATTGGAAGTATAAGCCAATGGCGATCCGAATGCAATCATGGGGTTTAGCGTTACTGCGTGATAGACTACCACACGCAATTTCGGGCAATGGGAAGTCAGTCTGAACGCAATCGTGGGGTTTTGCGTTATTGCGTGATAGACTACCACACGCAATTTCGGGCAATGGCAAGCTATTTTCAGGCAATGGGAAGTCAGTTCGAATGCAATTCGAATTCAGGCAAATTTGCTGAACTAGCAAATTCACATGAATGCGTTCTGGCCCCAATTTCTTTTCATTCGAAATTAAGAGAAATTCCTCCCGTGTGATAAACTCCTCTCTTTCTGCTTCCCTCCACCTTCCCCAGCACCATTATCTTTTCCAGTGAATTGTGCCTTCTCATGATGTAGCCGAAATATGATAGCCTCAGTTTCATCATCTTGCCTTCCAGGGAAAGTTCAGGCTTGATCTGTTCTACAACCCATTTGTTTGTCTTTTTGGCTGTCTGTGGGATCCTCAGTGCCCTTCTCCAGCACCACATCCAAATAAATTAATTTTTTCCTATCTGCTTCCCTCACTGTCCAACTCTCACATCCATACATGGGAATGGGGAATACAGTGCCTTGGAGGAGTCTATCTTTCGTATTCAGCTGTACATCTTTACACTTTAGGATTTTGTCTACTTCTTTCCCAGCTGCCCTTCCATTTCCTAAGCTTCTTCCGATTTCTTTGACTGCAAACTCCAGTCTGATCAACGTCGGTAGAAGGAAAGTCTACAGCTCATGCTTGTCATTTGTCATCTGCACAGTGGGACTGTTGGTTCTGTTTTCCACCATGAAATATGATGTGCACACGGACATGGCTGATCCCACTTAGGAATCAGGAATAGCTTAATGTGATAGGATTCTGCCATAGCTTAATGTGACAGGATTCTGCCATAGCTTAATGTGACAGGATTCTGCCATACTTAATGTGATAGGATTCTGCCATACTTAATGTGATAGGATTCTGCCATAGCTTAATGTGACAGGATTCTGCCATAGCTTAATGTGACAGGATTCTGCCATAGCTTAATGTGATAGGATTCTGCCATAGCTTAATGTGATAGGATTCTGCCATAGCTTAATGTGATAGGATTCTGCCATAGCTTAATGTGACAGGATTCTGCCATAGCTTAATGTGATAGGATTCTGCCATAGCTTAATGTGACAGGATTCTGCCATAGCTTAATGTGACAGGATTCTGTCATAGCTTAATGTGATAGGATTCTGTCATAGCTTAATGTGACAGGATTCTGTCATAGCTTAATGTGATAGGATTCTGTCATAGCTTAATGTGACAGGATTCTGTCATAGCTTAATGTGATAGGATTCTGCCATAGCTTAATGTGACAGGATTCTGCCATAGCTTAATGTGACAGGATTCTGCCATAGCTTAATGTGACAGGATTCTGCCATAGCTTAATGTGATAGGATTCTGCCATACTTAATGTGACAGGATTCTGTCATAGCTTAATGTGATAGGATTCTGCCATACTTAATGTGATAGGATTCTGCCATAGCTTAATGTGATAGGATTCTGTCATAGCTTAATGTGATAGGATTCTGCCATAGCTTAATGTGACAGGATTCTGCCATAGCTTAATGTGATAGGATTCTGCCATAGCTTAATGTGACAGGATTCTGCCATAGCTTAATGTGACAGGATTCTGCCATAGCTTAATGTGACAGGATTCTGCCATAGCTTAATGTGACAGGATTCTGCCATAGCTTAATGTGACAGGATTCTGCCATAGCTTAATGTGACAGGATTCTGCCATAGCTTAATGTGACAGGATTCTGCCATAGCTTAATGTGACAGGATTCTGCCATAGCTTAATGTGATAGGATTCTGCCATAGCTTAATGTGACAGGATTCTGCCATAGCTTAATGTGACAGGATTCTGCCATAGCTTAATGTGACAGGATTCTGCCATAGCTTAATGTGATAGGATTCTGCCATAGCTTAATGTGACAGGATTCTGCCATAGCTTAATGTGACAGGATTCTGTCATAGCTTAATGTGATAGGATTCTGCCATAGCTTAATGTGACAGGATTCTGCCATAGCTTAATGTGACAGGATTCTGCCATACTTAATGTGATAGGATTCTGTCATAGCTTAATGTGATAGGATTCTGCCATACTTAATGTGATAGGATTCTGCCATACTTAATGTGACAGGATTCTGGGGATGGTAGTTTGTTGTGGCAGAGCAGAATGGAGAGCTCTGGGCCACAACCAATGACTAATTCCCAGAATTCCATAGCACTGAGCCATGGCAGTTAAAGTGGTGTCAAACTGGATTATTTTTGTAGCGTGGATGCTGCCTAAGGTCCAAAACACACTGCAGAGAAGGCGAATGTCTCAGAGAACTATAGTTCCTAGAATTCTCTAGCATTGAGCCCTGGCAGTTAAAGCGGTCTCAAAGTGGATTATTTCTGCAGTGCGGATGCTGCCTAACTAACTAAAAAAAAGGGCAGCCTGTGCAATTATTAACGAAATGTGTGGCAGGAAACGTCGACGGATGTGGTGTCTCTGGAGTCCCTGAGGCGAAGAAGAAGGGGAGGGAGGGAAGAGGCTTGAATCATAATAAGAGGCTTTAATAAGGCAGGAGAGGAGAGAGTGGGAGAAAAGGGGAAGGAAGCCATAGGCGACCAAAGCCTTGTCTCAGAGCCCAGGCAAAGGCGCCTCTCTTGGCCCAGAGGGAGGAGAGCCAAGGCCCAGGCTGCCATGGCGGCTGTGGCTGCCCCAGGTAAGGACATTATTGTGATTATGAAGCTCCTCCAGGAGGAGGACACCAAGGTGGAAATGGAGGACCTCCCCTGGAGCGTTGGGGTCTGTCTTGGTGGTTCCAGTGCCCACTGTAAAAGCTATGAGAGGGTTGTGTGTGTGTTTGTGCCTTTACAAGTCGTTTCCAGTTTATCACAGCCCCTAAGGGGCTATTATGATAACGAATCTTCTTCTTGGCAAGGATTTGATCAGGAGGCTGAGGCTGAGAGAGTGTGACCGGCCCAAGGCCACCCAGTGGGTCTCCACTCTCCAGAGTCTTCCTCTGCCTTCCTCTGAGGCCGAGAGAGTGTGACTCGCCCAAGGTCACCTGCAGAGTCCTTTGAGGTTTCTCTTTGCCTCCCCCTGAGGAGGCTGAGAGAGTGTGACTTGCTTAAGGTCACCCAGTGTGTTTTCATAGCCGGACTGGGAATGGAGCCCTGGTCTCCAGAGTCCTTTGCCTTCCTCTGAGGCTGAGAGAGTGTGACTGGTCTAGTGGGTTTTCATAGCTGAACTGGGCATGGAACCGCAGGCTCCAGAGTCCTTTGATTTCAGTGCCCACAAATGCACCGGACAGTGGTTTTTTTGTGATAACCCTATGGTGGGGTTTTCTTGGCAAGGATCTGTTCAGAGCAGGTTTGTCATTGCCTTCCCCTGAGGCTGAGAGACTGTGACTTGCCCAAGGTCACCTAGTGGATTTCCAGAGTCCTGTGGGGTTTTTCTTTGCCTTCCCCTGAGGAGGCTGAGAGAGTGTGACTTGCCCAAGGTCACCTAGTGGATTTCCAGAGTCCTGTGGGGTTTTTCTTTGCCTTCCCCTGAGGCTGAGAGAGTGTGACTTGCCCAGGGTCACCCAATGAGTCTTCAGAGTCCTTTGCCTTCCTCTGAGGTTTCACTTTATCTTCCTCTGAGGCTGAGAGAGTGTGACTTGCCCACGATCACCCAGTAGGTTTCCATGGGCTTCAGAGTCCTAGCCTAGCACTCAAAGCAGTTACACCACACAGCCTCTCTAACTGTATGTAGACCTTTACAACCTGATCCTAAGCTTATATATTTAGATCCCAATGGTAAATTTAGTCAGGAGTGTGCCCTTTCTGCCAAGTCAAGCTGGAATAATAGAATTGTAATCTCGCACCACCATCTGTGTGTGTCTGTTTAGAAGTACATTCCATTTAGTTCAGTTGGGTTGACTTCCAGGTAAATGTATATAGAGTTGGGGCTGCGTTTGTACTGCGGAAATAATCCAGTTTGACACCGCTTTAACTGTGACGGCGCCATGCTATGGAATTCTGGGAAGGGTAGTTTGTTGTGGCTCCACTCTGGTGCCACAACAAGCTACCATTCCCAGAATAACATAGCATGGCGCCGTCACAGTTAAAGTGGTGTCAAACTGGATTATTTCCGCAGTACGAATGCAGCCTTAGTCTCTAATTTGTGTTTTCCACAAATTTTGCTTAGTCTGGTATATATACCAAGAGTATATATAAAGGCTGAGTAGTTACTCCACCGCCACACTGGCCTCTAAATAGCCTTGACAGGGGTTCAGTGTTCTTTTTGTGTCCAGATTAAGCAATACCAATTGCTAGGATTGTTTATTGAATGCAATGTAGACTTAGCAGCACTTGCATCTCCTGCTAAATGCATCACTTGTCTAGTTTTATTTTAAAACCCATCATCAGGCTTTTCACGTTTTATCATACAACAGACAGGCTATCACCTATTTATACAGTCACTAGCATATCTTGGTTATTCTCGCTGCTGTACACTCAAAGCATATTTTTTGTATGGCATTTAGCATCATATTGCGTAAGTCTCTCCAAAGCTATAGCCACGTTAGTCTGTAGAATCAGTACGTAGAGAGATCTTGCAGAACCTTTGATACTATGGCCCCATACAGACAGGCCAAAATAAATCTGCTTCAGGTCACTTTGGAGGTATGCATATTAAATGATGCATGCATACTAAGAGTCCGGAAGCCGTGCCAAAGCCACGATCCACTCCTAAGGACTGTAGCGCAGCTTCTGGACTCTTAGTAAGCATGCATAATTTAAACAGCATACTTCCAATGTGTCTCGAAGCAGCTTTATTTTGGCCTGTCTGTATGGGGCCTAACTGAAAGAAAGAAGTTGGCAGCATGAGCTTTCCTAGACTTACGTCTCCTGGTAATGCATTTATTTTGTAATATTTTGGCATCATAACCTGACCCTATACAGATTAAGGAGCAACACAGCCCATTGAGACTTTAAGTGCACCTAAATTTGCTACAGGCTGCAGTCTAAAACAGAAAGTACTGAGTTTCTCTTCCTTTTTTTCATGTGATCTTCTGAGAGAATAATGTGCAAAAGGGAACTTGTGCGTATCTGTTGTGGGCAGCTGAATGAGCTGTCCTCACATGAGCAGCACTCTCACATTATTCACAACTTTATTCGGAAGAGGAAGTGGATTACAGTAGCACGTAAAATCACCCCACTTATGAGAGAGTATATATGTTCACACACACACTCGTCTTTATTACAGCTTTATATTTTTAAGCAGTGAATTATATGCTTCATGGCAGTTTAGTAAAAGCTTGTCATGCCTATGATTTAGCACTTCAGAATCAATTTATCAAACCTCTTACCCTTTTTATCATGCGAACGAGGGACCTTTTGAAATCATTTACAAATACGGAGCAGATCCGAATCACAACCCGTGTTATTCTGCCAGTGGGAATGAGCCCCAACCATTCTGTAAAGCTACCTCATTTGACTTCTGTTGACTATTTTTTTTTAACCAGGTTGTTGTTGTTAACTGCTGTCAAGTCAGCTTTGACCTCTTGTGACTCTAGAAACAAGAAAGCTCCAAGTTACCCCATCATCAACAGTCCTGGCCAGGATTTGCAGACTCAGGGCCATGGCTTCCTTGAGTCTATCCATCTGTACTGAAGTTGGAGCCTAAACTTGGATTGTGATTATAGTGATGGGATTTCCCTGAAGTCTTAGTTATTGTTCAGTTAGATTTTGCATTACTGTTTATCTTTTGACTGCTTTTGCTACATCTCTCCTCACTATTAATGCCACCCCCATTTCTTCTTAGATTTTCATCTCCTGAGTAAAAAATTATCTGACTCATTATGTCCCATTTCTGTCCAATTTAGCTCGCTCAAGTGTTGCAATATTTATATTGTAGTGCTTGTTTTAATATGCCTAGCTTCCCCTGATTCATGCTTCTCACAATCCTTGTTCCTATAATATGTGTTGTGCGGCTTTAGACTTTTGTTTCACCTCTGAGAATGTGAACAGCTGAACATCCTTTCAGCTTGAATCAAACTCTGTCATTGGCCACTTATAGTTGTGCTCATAGTTATACCCCAATAGCTTGTGGAGTGCTATTGGGAATTCCACCTTCAGGCACTATCTCTTGTTTCATTGTTGACAGTTCCATTATAGGGTTTTCGTGGTAAAAGATATTCAAAAGGAGTTTACCTGGCCCCTTTTTGCAAACTACTAAGAAGTGTTAGCTATAGTGCCACTGTCATTGGCTCTGAGAGGTCCTCCACCAGTGTCACCCACCACCACTGTGGTTGCCCAGTAGCCGTTTGGCATATTTAGTCTGTCTCCTCAGCCAGACTGACATTCAAGACCTTACCAGCATTGTGGCATTGTTTTCCACAAAAATATTATACCACTGTCTAACCTTTGGTGCATTTTCTGTATGCTTTAATAGGTCTTTGCTATTGGCTGCTGAAATTCAGTGCTATGATTTTCCACTGAAATTTGGTGTTAAACTTTGAGGGGCACTTTGAGAGGTCACTGAAATTGGGGCTGCATGTGGCCAATGGCCTACATTTGGCTGACCCATGGACTAAAGCATCAATCAGTATTGAACAAATATTGAAAAAGCCAATATAGCTGCACAGAAAACTCAAGGAAATGAAAAAATCGAGCATTACAGATTGCGTATCCCTTATCTAGAATTCCAAAATCCAAAATACTCCAAAATCCAATATATTTTTCAAGCCTCTGTTTAAAGACCTCCAAGGAAGGAGAGTCCACCATGCTCTGAAGGAGTGTGCTTTACTGGTGAACAGCTTTTACCATTCGGGGAGTTCCTCCTAATGTTGAGGTGGAATCTCTTTTCCTGTAGCTTGCATCCACTGTTCCCGGTTCTCTTCTCTAGAGTAGCAGAAAACAAGCTTGCTCCCTCCTCAATATGACATCCCTTCTAATATTTAAACAGGGCTATCATATCACCTCTTAACCCTCTCTTTTTCAGGCTAAACATCCCCAACTCCCTAAGTATCTCTGTATCTCATGGTTTCCAGGCCCTTCACCATTTTGGTGGCCCTGTTCTGGACATGCTCCAGCTTCTCAACATTCTTTTTGAATTATGGTATTCCAGGTGAGGCCTGACCAAAGCAGAGTACAGTGGCACTATTATTTCTCTTGATCTAGACACTATACTTCTATTGATGCAGCCTAGAGTCACATTGGCCTTTTTAGCTGCCGCATCACACTGTTGACTCACGTTCCACTTGCGGTCTACTAAGATTCCTAGAGCCCTTGCACATGTACTATTATCAAGACAGGTGTCCCCCATCCTATATCTGTGTAATTCATTTTTCTGCCTTACATTTATCCCTCTTGAAATTCATTTTGTTAGTTGTGTCACAACTTTCTATTCTGTTAAGGTCATTTTGAATTTTGATGCTCTCCTCTGGGATATTAGCTACTCTTCCTAATTTGTTGTCATCTGCAAATTTGGTAAGCGTGTCCCCTATTCTTTCATTCATGTCATTGAACCCTGTGGAATTTGGGTTACAAATCAAGATTGATAAGGAGTTAATCAGGAATTAACATAAATGCATTCAGTTCTGTAGTGCCAGATGAGCTACATCCTAGAATAGTGAAGGAACTTGCTGATATACTTTTAGAACCATTGCTATTGAAGGGTTTTCAAACCCCTTTCCTAGCATGCATGAAGATCCCTTCCCAAATGTGGTTTCCTGAAGAAGACAAGCTGGGAGTCCTTGATAAAGTGTAAGTCAATAACTGCCAAGGGCAATTGGAACAGCAAGATGTTTTGTTCTACTAGCTGGAGAGTGTTGGGTTGCCTGGATCCTTACTTATACACGTTGTTTGTAATAATTGATAGAGGTTTAAGCTTTTATCAAGCGTTTGACTAACCGTGAATACCAAATCTTGGTTTATACCATGGTCAGTGGGAAAAGTAGCTTTGGTTTTACGTCTGTTTTGTGTTGCTTTCCCAGAAATCTCTGAATGTATTATTTGCATAGTTTTAGTACTCAATGTTAATCTCTTGATCCTAAGCATAAAGATTAATAAAGGAACAATTCATCTGAACAAAAATAGGGAAATAAAACAGGTTCTGCTTCTGCAGTTGATCTCATCACTGCTGAACAAATAGTTACTTCAGCAATTGCCAGGCAAAATAATCCAATTGTATTATTAGGCAAAGGTGGGGATGAAATACTTTTATTTTCTTCCTTGCTGTTTCATTTACTTATTTTAAAAAATGTACAGAGAAAGCATAACACAATTACAAGTTACTGCGAGCGAGACAAATGCTTATCAGTGCATAACTTTGAAAAGTGTCTTTCTGGAATATAAAATCCCAGGGCAATGCATATAGTCCAAATGCTTAAATTCTGTTAAGTTAGTTCTTTAAAACAACGAAAACAACCAGTTTTCATCTTTCTAACTAAGGTGAAGAAAATTTCTCCCTATAGTGCAACACGCTGGTACAGTAACATGAGGAAGAAGATATGCTTTTCCAGTAAATAAAGTATTTACAATAAATAAAGTATATAAGCTTTTACAATAGGTTGGGGAAAATAAAAGCATTACTGCTATGAGAAGACTTCAAATGAGGAAACAGATCAAAAAGGACTTAACCAGTATTTCACATAAGCCTCAAGAGGACAGATGAGTCATAACATGAATATATAATAAGAGGATACCAAACCAAGATGAAAAAAAGGTTCTTCTTGGTCATTGCTAAGACAATTTCTCTAGCAACACCCTTTATAAACTATTTTTGAAAGACAAGTTGCTTGCAGACCTCCACATCCTAGCTATTTCAGACCTTGCTGTTGAAAGCAATGGAGATATATTAAGTCTTAACTGGAAAGATTATAATAATAATAATAATAGGATTTATTTATATGCCACCCAATCACTGGGTATCCGGGTGGCTTACAACAGGGGGGATAAGAGATGGTTCCCTGCCCTCAGGCTTACAATCTAAAAGACATGACACAAAAGGAGAAGGGAATGGAGAGGAGGGGAGGGGATCAGGTGCAGCATTCTTCTCTCCCTCTGAGGCCTGGACCAAGGCAGATGGACCAGAGGGAGGGCTCTCTATCTTCAGGCTGGCCCTGATGGAGCTGAGCCAGCCTGTTCTCTACCTCAGAGGCCAAAAGATGACAGTTATGGAGGGAGGGTGCTCTATCTTCAGGCTAGCCTCTGATGACGCTGGGCCAGCCTGTTCTCTCCCTTACCGGCCGAAAAATGACTATTGTTGTCTACCTTGTTGACAACAGTAAAAGAGGACACCAAAAAACTAACCTTCTGATTCAGTACTTGAGACAAAAATACAATTTCATCCTTCTAAAATCCTGCCACTTTGGGTCAATATAACTACCCATGGAAATGTGCCTTTGCTCTCCATCCTCTCCAGCCAGGTGAGGGGACAGAGTTGCTTATTCTGGATAATGTTAGAGGAATAAAACACCATCTACAAGCAAGCTTTTCAACATTTTCTGTAGCTACCTCAGAGAGGGATTTAAACAGAGGACAAAGTCAATGTTTTCTCTAGTGTGCTGTTAAAGGGACTGCAAGGTCTGCCCCCCCCCCCCAAATGCTCCCAGTCTTGTGGCATAGACATTTCTATGAATCTCCAATATGGTTTGGAGGCCGAACCTTTAAACGGACAAGTTTTTGATATGTAGAGGTCTTGAAGACAACTCAGTGTTCTTGGGCAGCCATTTTTAAATTGTTTTAAGGTGACTATATACACCTCACTTTTTTTGAAGCCACGGAGTAGCGCCATCATAGCCCCATGTGGCTCATTGTTATTTTGTGTTTACACTTATGGTTGGCCCTTATCTATCTTTCCTTATCTATTTTACTAATTCTGTGAACTGAAAGGTATGGCAGCATAACTTGAGATTTGAAATTGCAAGGCTATCCATTTTATATAAACTGTATTGTGCTGTTTAATCACAAATCTATGGAAGAAACTGGAGACGCATCTCTATGTATTCAATTGATGGATGTTTTTCTTATTGGCTTAAAAAAAAACCTCCAGTGTGTTTCAGCTTATATTGCTTCAGGGACTTTATAAAATCATAAAAAGGGACAAAACATAAATGCATAATGAAACAATACAGGATATTACATTGTATAAAATTATTATATTTGCGTATTGCTTATGATCTGCATACAGTAAATGATATGAGAATTTCAACTCCAGAAATGTCTGCTATTACACTGCAAATAGGAGCATACAGGCTGTACAAATGTAATAATGACTTGTACAATGTAATAGTCTGTATTCTTTTATTATGTTTTTAGGCATTGTCTCTTCTTATGGTTTTATATAGCCCCTGAAGAAGGCCTTGAGAGCACTACAGGCTGAAACGTGTTGGGTTTTTTTTTACCAATAAAGCATGCATTGAATGAGCACCTTGAGATATGCCTCTGGTTTTTTCACATTTTATTAAGTACTCCCCAGCTTTTGCTTCCTGAATCACAAGTCTTCTTTCCTCCCTGTAATAAAACATTTGAGTAGCATCTGCCATGACAACGGCTTTTGCGTGTCCAGTAAAAGATAGTTTTAAATACTCTATATACTCATGTATAAGTCTAGAAATTTAGATCAAAAATTGACCCCCCCAAAATTAAGTCGACTTAATGGGTCAATGTAAGTACTGTGCTTTAACTCTTATTTTAAAAAAAGGAACCATCCCCTGGCGAAAAGCAAGAGTACTGTATAATCTATCCTGGAAGCACTGAATTCCTCTAGTCTCTCATCCATCCAGCCTTAAGAAGGAGCACAAAAAGTTATGTCTGCTGGAATTTTGTAAGTTCTTTGACATTGTTTTGCTTTGCTTCATCCTTTAGATCCTTTGCTATATGTCCCTAGGATTTACCCTCGACTTATCCATGGGTCATAGCATAATTCATAATTCTGGCCCCAAAACTTGCCCTCAACTTTACATGAGGTTGACTTATATGGTAGACTATGGCCTGATACAGACAGCCAAAATAAAGCTGCATCGAGTTACTTTGGAGATAGGGTGTTTCAATGATGCATGCATCCTAAGAGTCCAGAAGCTGCACCAAAGCCACGCTCCAGTCCTAAGGACTGGAGTGCAGCATTGGTGCAGCTTCCAGACTCTTAGGACAGATGCATCATTGAAACACCATATCTCCAAAGTGACTTGAAGCAGCTTTATTTTGGTTGTCTGTATAGGGCCCAAGTATCAGTTGTATTTTGACTATGGTGATTCATCTATGTATAGAAAGATTTAGAGATAACCATTGCAGTAATGTTTGTTTCATCCATTTTTCAATGGCATATAGTTACAGAATGTAAACTGCTTCAAATACTCCATCAGGAAAAGTCCCATATATTTAAAACTCGAGAAAAACAATTCAGATTTAAATTTTAAAGAAGTTGTTGTTTCATTGGGATGGTAACCCATGGTAATATGTATTCGGAATAGTTTATTGGAAGAAAATGAAAGTTTCTGGAAGATATTTAGATCTTTTTGAATTTCAAAAATGGAGGACTTAACATTTTCTAAAAATACTAACATATCAGCAAAACACAATTACATGTTTTTAAGTTATGGCGATGTGTGCCTTTCATATTCTTATTATTTCTCATAGGTCCAAAATACACTGCAGAAATAATCCAGTTTGAGACTGTTTTATCTGCCCTGGCTCAGTGCTTGGGAATTCTGGGAACTGTAGTTTTGAGACACATTTAGCCTTCTCTGTGAGAGAGCTCTGGTGACATAATAAACTACAACTTCCAGAATTCTTTAGCACTGAGCCTGGGCAGTTAAAGCTGTCTCAAACTGGATTGTTTCTGCAGTGTGGATGCAGTCCAAGAGACCACTTTGAGAGGGTTATTCAGTCCTATTGAAGGCTTTTAAAGCATCCAATGACAATATTGCCACCTGTATGTTTTAATTTATTGCCCCGATAGATGCCAAATATATATCTAATAGCATCTAACATCTGATGATTGGGCTCAATTATTATTATTATTATTAGACAGAAATTGATGGATATTTTTATATAAACCTTCTTGGAATAATTATTACTTCTGTATTCTTGAGAAAGGTATAGTAAATTGTAACACATGGCCACAACTGGAGGAAAATAAGAGCACCTTACTAGTCTTGCATGTATCTTGTTCATTGCTTACGCAAAAGAATTGCCACATATGTTGCAGCTTAGAGATCACCTTATGATTAGAATGATTTTATCAAACTTACCTATCTCTAGCACCAGGAATTCTTTCTCTCCCACTTGAGATCCCTTCTCATACTCTTTTCCTTTTTCTCACTCTCTTTGGAGACCCACTCCTATTACAAGGTTGTGGTGATTTTAAGTGTATTAATTGATTAAGTGAAACAGAAATTGATGAGTAGCTGCATTATTCAATATTTGGGGCAGTTTATACCAGCTTGCATGCTCGGTAGGGCTGAGTGTTCGCAGGCTCCAAGCCCTTCTTTCTCCATCGGGGAGCCCATCTAGACAACGCATACCATGATATCCATGCGGCGCAGCACCCAAACGGCACTCCGCGGAAGGGACATGATTATGGTGCGCAAGCGCATCTGTGGTGCCCCTTCCGGGACACAAAAAGAACCTTCCAGGAAGTGGGTGTTTTTTGGTCCTTCCGGAGGCCGCAGCATCTAGTTGCTACAGCTTCCATCCGGACCTTGAAAATGTGGCGTTGAGCCCCCCCCCCCCCCCATCTGTAGAGGCCCTTTGTCTCATTTCTATAGGTATAAGCTATTGGTTCGAACACAGTGCAGCCTTCATCTTGTTCGCTTTGCCCAAAGTTGGTAATTCAAACCATGCAGCTTAATATTTTATTTGTAGAACCCACCTACCTTATTTTACTCCTGTGCAGAAGAACGCCCTGACACATGTGATGTGCTGATTGTATATGGGAAAGATGCTAGTGACTGGTGTCAGTATCTTCAGAGCCTCTTCCACTCATGCCAGGAAGTCCAAAGCTATCAAGTGGAGACCGGGACTGCTATTTCCATGGAGGATCTTGACTTCTTCAATCGCAGCAAGTGTATTATTATTTTACTGTCATCTGAACTGGTACAGAACTTTTATATCCCTGCTGTCCTTCAAAGCCTACAGAATGTTCTTCAGCCACCACATAAAGTGGTGAAGCTGTTCTGTGACGTTTCAGAATGTGAGACTTACAAAGAGTTTTTTGAAGATTGGTCCCAGTGGAAGCAGCTTACCTATGATGATGACTCTGATGTCTACATAGCGGCTGTCATGAAAGCTATTTCTGAAGGAGGTAAGCTGGTTTGTTAAAATATTTTTAAAATTACTGTAAAGTCCATTTTGCCACAAGTGGTAGTAGTCCAAAGATGAGCAAAATTTCCATGGTAGCTCTGAGGGGCTGAAGGTAGAGGCTAAAATTAAAACTGATCCCAGTAGAACAGCCCAGTTTGTTTTGAGTACAAGACTGCAAAACCTAAGTCTCCTTGGGCCGAAACCATATACACACTTACAGAGGAGCAAGTCCAAATAATCTTTCTTGGATCAACTTCCCTTGAACCATGTGAAGTTTCAGATGCAGAAGCATCCACTTTGTTCAGTTTTGAGAGATTTCAAACAATACTGTCCATTCACCTTCATTCATACAAACACCCCTCTGCATGTCACCCACTCATCCACCTCTTTCATTCATTAACATGCATACATGAACGTGTGTGTATGTGTGTGTACGTCTCTCTCTCTCTCACTGTCATACATATCTATTCAGTTATTCAGACACACAGAAACCACCAGAAAGACACACACTTGATATTACTCCTTGACAACTTTAATTTTCTTTTCTTTTATTTATACAGTGTCTTTCTCCTAGCAGGGGACTCCAAAGTTTGTGTTTATGTAGCCTCAAAAAGGAGCTTTTCTGACCTCACTTCTCTAATAACCCACAACACTACCCCAGCCCACCCAGCCTCTTTAATCCAGTTTGAGACAGCTTTTGAGGGAGGATAGAATAATCAGCAAACCTGTTTACCTTTTATTTTAGTAACATCTAGGTCTTCCACATGTCTTCAGGCCAGTATGCCTTTTGTATGGGAAACTTCCTAATGTTCCATAAATCATTGTGGTCTCTTAAAAGCATGCCTTACACTAAATATCAAATATGAAAATGTGCAAGAGGGGTGTAGGGTGTTCTAATAACAGTTTGTTGCTTTGGTATTAGCTGGCTGTGAATGTTTTGCTGTTCAGGCAGGAGCTTTTAACTTGTTCATTCTTTCAACATTTTCTACATGGCTCAACATGCAGCTTTTAAAAAACGAATGAGCAAAATCAATTCAGAAGGTTTCAAGTAATGCATGTTATATTAACATATTGTTATGTATAGATCATCGAATCATAGAATCATAGAATCATAGAGTTGGAAGAGACCACAAGGGCCATCCAGTCCAACCCCCTGCCATGCAGGAAATCACAATCAAAGCATCCCTGACAGATGGCTATCCAGCCTCCATTTGAAGACCTCCAAGGAAGGAGACTCCACTACACTCCGGCGGAGTTTGTTCCACTGTCGAACAGCCCTTACTGTTAGGAAGTTCCTCCTAATGTTGAGGTGGAATCTCTTTACCTGCAGTTTGCATCCATTGCTTCTGGTCCTAGTCTCTGGAGCAGCAGAAAACAAGCTTGCTCCCTCCTCAATATGACATCCCTTCAAATATTTAAACAGGGTTATCATATCACCTCTTAATCTTCTCTTCTCTAGGCTAAACATCCCCAGTTCCCTAAGTCGTTCTTCGTAGGGCATGGTTTCCAGACCTTTCACCATTTTAGTCGCCCTCCTTTGGACATGCTCCAGTTTCTCAATGTCCTTTTTGATCCTCTTTGTTCTTTTTTAATGTTATTTAAAAAAAAAATAAGTTAAACATCAGTTAAGTTAAAACATATTTTTTAAAAAATGATCCTCAAGGCTGCCCCTTTTCCAGTCTCTCAATTATTCTAAGTTCCTTATTGCTACATAATTTTAAAGCAGATGACGAAGAGATTGAAATATTTCCAAGTTTTCCATACTTGGACTCAATCAGAATGGAGACAGCAGTCAAGACATCAGAAAAAGACTAGAACTTGGAAGCGCAGCCATGAAGGAGCTGGACAAGATCCTGAAGTGTAAAGATATATAATTAAATATCAGAGTTAGGATCCATGCCATTATGTTTCCCATTTCTATGTATGGTTGTTAAAGCTGGACAGTGAAAAAAGCTGAGAAGAAAAAAATAATTAGATATGTGGTCCTAGAGAAGAATTCAGGGAATACTGTGAACCACAAAAAAGAGCAATGGATTGTCCACAGCAGATCAGACTGAACTCTCCTTGGAAGCAAAGATGACTAAACTAGTCATATTTTGGCCATATCATGAGAAACAAGGACTCACTAGAAAATGCTATAATGCAAAGCAGAGGGCAATAGGAAAAGAGGAAGACTCAATCAGAGACCATGAGACTGCAGGGGCTGAGCAGGAGACTGCAGGAGAGTATCCTGTTGAGGATAGGGTGACTTGGAGATCTCGCATACATAGGGTCGTCATGGGTCAAGGTTGGCTAGAAGGCAGTTAATAAAAACAAACTGGGCCCGCATGCAGCTTGTTGGGCTGAAAACGTTGAAGAGCTCAACTTTGAAGAGAGTAGAGATGTGTGGATATCATTATGTAGCTTAGTCACCAGGTGGCATTGGATTTATTGATATTTGAGTTGATTCAAACTTTTTGTGGTGTCCATGAGCAACAGTAAGGTTCCTGACTAGCTTTCTTCTAACAGTTAGAATCTAACTGATGGTCCCTTTAAGCTTTTCATGACACACAGAGAATACAGATCCATGGGGCTGATCTGTAGTTTCTCTCCGGCTCACGCTATGTCATGGTGCTCTGGGGCTTCTGTCCCTCCTATTTACTTCATTAAAACTAGCATTTGCTAAGTGTGTGACTAAGGCTGTGTCTAGTTTAATTTTTGGAACAGAAAAAAGGACAAGCAAGGGGTATTGTGTTGATCCCAAGCTTTCTCATAGACCTGTGATACTTTTAATATAGCTGCATAATTAGTCATGGTAGCATGAAAAGTACTTATTATCCTCCCCTTCCATTTTAGTACCTGTGGCCCAAAATGGACATGCTTGAGAAGAAGCTGACAGCATTTTTAAAAGGTGTGCTCTCCCAATATACTCATGAATGTAAGCCACTCTGAGAGCCTTTAGGGCTGAAGGGCTGGGTATAAATACAGTAAATAAATAAATACTGTAAATACCCAATATATTATTTTTGAGGGAGTCTCAAGAACCATGTAAAAGCAAAACAATGAGAATGCTCTGGAGTCATCTAGACCCTTGCCCTCTGCCATTCCTCTGATGTTATAAGAAATGAGATTTGGAACCTGAGAGGAATGCAGTCTTGTGTGTACTGAGCTTTGTGCCTCAAAACGTCATGGCTGCTACACCATCTTCAGTCATCTCAGTATTGTTTAAAGAGGACAAGTTTCTCCCTCCTCCGTGACATCATTCCACTCTTCTGATAAAAAGGACTAGATTTTTCTCACAAGGCAAGAGTTCTCTTGCATTGGTAGCTTTGAAATGGCTGCAGGTGCAGGGAAGTATTGTAGAAACCCCCTGTTCCTCTCACTTTCTCAGAGGAGAAAGAGCACTCTCACTCCTGCTGAAAGTTCTCCCTGTGTAATAAAATCTGTGAAGAAGAAAAATAAATTCTAACTGAAACAAAATCAAATGTATCCAACTATAATTCTGTAAAGTAGATTAGAGTAGACAATAAAGTAGACTAGCTAATCATCTTATGTTAGAAACATATTCCTTGGAAAATGTTTGTGCAAGCTGGCTGGGACGTTTTGGAGCTGAAGTCCAAAACTCCTGGAGGACCAAAGTTTGGTAACTACTATTCTAGAACTAGATTTGGAGCAGCCCAGATTGCTGTAGCAGGGAGTGTATGAAAGCTCGAAAAGTTCTAATAAAAGAACATGTAGAGCAATAGAAAATGTTAATGTAAGAATTTGTGGTTTTGTGGAAGAGAATTGAAAAGGCAGTATGTTAACCAAAATCAGGTTTTCTTTTATAAACCATAGCAGTCATCAAAGGAACGCAAGGGTTTACCATTCAGCTACAATGATCTTATCACCTACTTCCTTTTCACAATTTTCTTTGCCTGTGCCATTATAAAACTGGGTATTTGAAAGTTCCTCAGAGTCATGGTAGCCTGTTTCATTTTTGTTTAGTCCAGTAGCTTAATGGAAAAACAAAACAACTTTCACTTTATTTCTGACTACTGGCTATATATTGCTGGAGGTTGTATGCCTATAGAATCACCCAAGGCAAGAGAACACATTCTCAAATCAGCCTGGACGATCAAATAAGCACCAGTGCAGTAAACAGCCAGGGCAGCTTCAGGGCAGCTTCCAGATGTGTGACGCCAAAGCGCTGTGCTCCTTTTGTGCAGCAAAAGGAAGAAGAAGGAAATGGTAGGGCCACTATGTGGAGAAGATGTCAAAATGCTAACAGGGGACAGAGAAAAGGCAGAATTAGTCAACACCTTCTTTGCCTCAGTCTTTTCAGAAAAGGCAAAGGGTGATCAACCTGAGGATAATGGAGCAGAGGACAGAATAGGGGAATTTCAGCACAGAATAAGTAAAGAGATAGTACAGGAATATCTTGCTAATCTAAATGAATTTAAGTCTCCAGGACCAGATGAACTACATCCAAGGGTATTAAAAGAACTGGCAAATGTAATATTGGAACCATTGGCAATAATCTTTGAGAACTCCTGGAGAGCAGGAGAAGTCCCAGTAGACTGAAGGAGGGCAAACGTTGTCCCCATCTTCAAAAAGGGAAAAAAGGAGGATCCTAACAATTATCGTCCAGTTAGTCTGACATCAATACCAGGAAAGATTCTAGAGCAGATCATTAAACAGAGAGTCTGTGAACATCTAGAAGGCAATTCCATAATCACAAAAAGTCAACATGGGTTTCAGAGAAAGATGTCATGCCAGACAAATCTCTTTCTTTGATAAAATTACCAGCTTGTTAGATGAAAGGAATGCTGTGGATATAGTATATCTTGATTTCAGTAAGGCCTTTGACAAGGTTTCCCATGACATTCTTGCAAGCAAGCTTGTAAAATGTGGGATAGACAAGGTAACTGCTACATGGATTTGTAACTGGTTGACCGGACGAACCCAAAGGGTGCTCAACAATGGCTTCTTTTCATCCTGGAGAGAAGTGACCAGGGGAGTCCCACAGGGCTCTGTCCTGGGCCCAGTGCTATTCAACATCTTTATCAATGACTTGGATGACAGATTTGGGAGCATACTTATCAAATTTGCAGATGACAAATTAGGAAGAATAGCTAATACCCCAGAGGACAGGATCAAAATTCAAAATGACCTGAACAGACTAGAAAGCTGGGCCAAGGCTAACAAAATGAAATTCAACACGGAGAAATGTAAGGTACTGCACTTAGGGCGGAAAAATAAAATGCACAGATATAGGATGGAGGACACCTGGCTGAATGAAACTACATGTGAAAGGGATCTAGGAGTCCAAGTAGACCACAAATTGAACATGAGTCAACAGTGTGATGGGGCAGCTAAAAAGGCCAATGCGATTTTAGGCTGCATCAATAAAAGTATAGTGTCTAGATCAAGAGAAGTAATAGTGCCACTCTATTCTGCTTTGGTCAGGCCCCACCTGGAATATTGTGTCCAGTTCTGGGCATCACAATTCAAAAAGGACATTGAGAAACTGGAGCGTTTCCAAAGGAGGGTGACTAAAATGTTTGACAGTGGAACACACTCCCTCAGAGAGTGGTAGAGTCGCCTCCTTTGGAGGTCTTTAAGCAGAGGCTGGATGGCCATCTGTCGGGGATGCTTTGATTGAGATTTCCTGCATGGCAGAGGATTAGACTGGATGGCCCTTGTGGTCTCTTCCAACTCTACGATTCTATGATTCAAAGCCTCCCGGACAGCAGGATAAAAGGGCTGTCAGTTCATCCCCTTAGTTGGATATGTCTCTTTTGGACAAAAGTTCCCAAAGCTACAGCTTTGTCAGAAGGAAGACTATTTTTATTGGAACAGGCTACCTGGGCAACTTTATAAACGGTGAAGAACTTCATTGGCTTTAAGTTACCTCACACATCCTCTGTAAATTGAAAAGAGAACAGAGTAGCAGATTATAAGAAATGGTGCTAACATTATAATAATAGGTGTTTTACCAGAAAATTAAAAAATAAAATAAACGGCAGTGACCTTGGAATAAAAATCCTTATAAAATCCGTGAAATAATATCTTCTACCACTTTTCTGTTTGTTTGTTTTTTAATTTATTTTTAAAAAAACCACCTTTCTGGATATCTGTAAGGTTGGGCACAGAATAGATAGTTTATTGCAGAAGATGCTGGGAAAAGTTATATTAGGCCAGAAGCATATTAATTCTGTTTCTCAGACTGAGAGTTAAAAACCTATTGAATATCAAAAACTAAGGACTGTGAAAATGGACAGTTCAACTTCCTTTTCAGGTAATTCTTAAGTTAAATAATTAGTTTGTTGCTGAACTGCTTTTGAAGATACCGTTTTTCTTTGTGCCCTGCTTAGATTCTGGTTGTGACTCAGTGACTGATGCAGAGGTGGAAGATGACAGAGACCTACACAATTCATGTAATATTACAACGAACCGGCAGCATCGGACCAGACTAGGAAGCCTAGTTGCAGTGCAGCCAGATCGCATACGCTGTGGGGTACAGTATGCTTTCATTTTTTCAGGATTAATAAGAGAGGGAAGGATGCAGTGGCTGTTGATGGTGTTGATTGTTGTGCTGTGGGTGTAGCTTAACTGTGCCACAATGTTCCCGGCTGCCCCAGGCTTGTGCTTGTATTGCTAACCCAAAATACCTATCCAATGGTGTTTGTTTTCCTATCCCCATAGTGTGTAGGGTGGTGTATCCTTTTCCTTTTAACCTGGAGAAGAGAAGGTTAAGAGGTGATATGATAGCCCTGTCTAAGTATTTGAAGGGATGTCATATTGAGGAGGGAGAAAGCTTGTTTTCTGCTGCTCCAGAGAACAGGACTCAGAGCAATGGATGCAAGCTACAGGAAAAGAGATTCCACCTCAACACCTGACAGTAAGGACTGTTTGACAGTGGAACACACTCCTTCCTCGGAGTGTGGAATCTTCTTCCTTGGAGGTGTTTAAACAGAGGCTGGATGGCCATCTGTCGGGTATGTTTTGATTGAGAGTTCCTGCATGATAGGGAGTTGGACTGGATGGCCCTTGCGGTCTCTTCCAACTCTAGGATTCTAAGATTCAGCAAGGTCTTTAATATAATTTATTTGTCCTGTAATCTTTAATCTTAACAAGTCCAGTTTTTCTCTAAATTCCCATTACTTTCTGTTATGTGTTAATTCAGATCTAAAATCTGGGTAGACATCTGAGATATTAATGCTTCAATTTTAATGAGCACAGGTCATATTTATGATGTCTTTTATATCGAACTCTGCTTAAATTACAGTCTCAGAGGCAATATTTATTTCCTCTTTTCTAAAATACAGCTTGCATAGTTTCTCTTGTTCATCTTTCTCTTGTTCATCTTCCATATCATATTTCAGTAATTTTAGATACTTGCTTATCATCATTTGAGCACAACATTTCTTCAAATTTTGACTTTGACACATCAAAGCCCAATAATCTCATGTCCATTTTAAATCTCTCAATCGATTGTCTATTTAAAAATGAATGTTTATACCTCATGTCCCCCATTCATCTATTGTTTTCAAGATATTTTGATCTTTGCCACATTTCAAAAGATCAGAATATGCCAACCATTTTTCTTGAAATTTGTTTTCTTTGATATTTTACCAAAGTCTTGATCTATATTTACTACATATTCTCAACAAAACTTTTCTAACATAATGATTATTAAAATCAACAATAGGTTTAATTTTATCATATCATAAAAAAGCACGCCATCCAAATCTTAAATCATATCTTTCTAGTTGCAAAAGTCTCTTTTAAAAGAGTTGTGAAATCTTCCATCCATACGAATCCACAAACATTAAACTATAATTTGAAATTGGAAGTTTGATCTTTAATTTTTGAGTGCTATGCTATCTTTCTCAGTTCTTAGTTTTGCTTAGTTTCACTTTCAAATACTACCTCAATTAAGACTGTACTTTGTATATTTATGATGCAAATAGTTTGTATTCCACCACCAAGTGGAGGCTATTTAAGGTCTTTCAATAATATTGTAAATCTTTGGAAAAGTTTCTGTCTGGCCAACCTTAATGGATGCTTGTGACACTTCAGCTTTGCAATGCGGAATGTTGTAATTTCCAGGGCTCACATTTCTACTAGACAACTTTTTAACTAAGTTGGACTGTTAACCGGGAGACTTCATTGTGTCTTGTGGAATCCTTACATATTGTTATATGCTTATAGATAATAATTAATCTCACAAAGCTAAGAGCAGTATGCAAACCTTGCTAATAATGGTCAGCCATCTTGGTCAGAATTTAGCTCATAGTTTTATTCTGATCTGTGAGTAATGTTTCTTAGAATGCATCACTAGCTGGGAGCAGTAGAATCATAGAATCATAGAATCGTAGAGTTGGAAGAGACCACTAGGGCCATCCAGTCCAACCCCCTGCCATGCAGGAAATCCAAATCAAAGCATCCCTGACAGATGGCCATCCAGCCTCTGTTTAAAGACCTCCAAGGAAGGAGACTCTATCACCTTCCGAGGAAGTGCATTCCACTGTCGAACAGCCCTTACTGTCAGGAAGTTCCTCCTAATGTTCAGGTGGAATCTCTTTTCCTGTAGCTTGCATCCATTGTTCCGGGTCCTGTTCTCTGGAGCAGCAGAAAACAAGCTTGCTCCCTCCTCAATATGACATCCTTTCAAATATTTAAACAGGGCTATCATATCACCTCTTAACCTTCTTTTCTCCAGGCTAAACATCCCCAGCTCCCTAAGTCGTTCCTCATAGGGCATGGTTTCCAGACCCTTCACCATTTTTGTCGCCCTCCTTTGGACACGCTCCAGTTTCTCAATGTCCTTTCTGAATTGTGGCGCCCAGAACTGGACACAATATTCTAGGTGGGGCCTGACCAAAGCAGAATACAGTGGCACTATTACTTCTCTTGATCTAGACACTATACTTCTATTGATGCAGCCTAAAATAGCATTGGCCTTTTTAGCTGCCACATCACACTGTTCACTCATCTTCAACTTGTGGTCTACTTGGACTCCTAGATCCCTTTCGCACGTAGTTTCATTCAGCCAGGTGTCACCCATCCTATATCTGTGCATTTTATTTTTCCGCCCTAAGTGCAATACCTTACATTTCTCTGTGTTGAATTTCATTTTGTTAGCTTTGGCCCAGCTTTCTAGTCTATTCAGGTCATTTTGAATCTTGATCCTGTCCTCTGGGGTATTAGCTATTCCCCCTAATTTGGTGTCATCTGCAAATTTGATAAGTATGCTCCCAATTCTGTCATCCAGGTCATTGATAAAGATGTTGAATAGCACTGGGCCCAGGACAGAGCCCTGTGGGACCCCACTGGTCACTTCTCTCCAGGATGAAAAGGAGCCATTGTTGAGCACCCTTTGGGTTCGGCCGGTCAACCAATTACAGATCTATTTAACAGTTCCTTTGTCTAGCCCACATTTTACAAGCTTGTTTGCAAGAATGTCATGGGAAACCTTGTCAAAGGCCTTACTGAAATCAAGATATACTATATCCACAGCATTCCTTTCATCTACCAAGCTGGTAATTTTATCAAAGAAAGAGATTAGATTTGTCTGGCATGACTTGTTTCTCTGAAACCCATGTTGACTTTCTGTGATTATGGCACTGCCTTCTAGATGTTCACAGACTCTCTGTTTAATGATCTGCTCCAGAGTCTTTCCTAGAACTGATGTCAGAATAACTGGACGATAATTGTTGGGATCCTCTTTTTTCCCCTTTTTGAAGATGGGGACAACGTTTGCCCTTCGCCAGTCTGCTGGGATCTCTCCTGTTCTCCAGGAGTTTTCAAATATGAAAACAGTACTATTGAATTTAATAAGAGCTCAAAGGCTCTTATTAAAATTAATGAACAGGACCAATTTTCTATATCGTGGAGTCAAACATTGGACAATATTCAATGCCAGTCATCCCCTGGCAGAATCCTGCAGAAATGGGAGAGGTGATCTTCCCTCTTGACTACAGCCTGCTAAGTGTCCGATTCTGGAGGGCTAGAAAATCCTCTGGAGCAAGCAGAGGCAGAAGGATAGGGAAAAGGAAGTTAGCTGAAATGCTCAGTAATTCCACTAGTTACCATTATTCAGTGTTTTTTTTTTAATTTAAATGCATACAACTCACAAAAGTGATTGCTTATTAACTGACTAATATTCTACTTTATTTGGACTTTTGGTAGAGGATATGAAGGAATCTGGAATTGTATACTTATCTGTTCTATTTATTCAGATCCTTTATGATGAGTAGTAACTGTTAAAGAAGAAAGAAAGACGTTAAATAGGAACCAATGTTACATTTAAAATTATATGCCATATGTGGAGAAAGTACCCAATTCATGGTTGTTAAAGTTAAAATTACAAGACAGCACAAACATTGAATTGTTACAAAGAGTATAGTTATTGAAGTTCTTACCATTATTGTTACTACTGCAATTGTGAGGGAAGAAAGTCCCACAGTTGTGTGGAAGTCACTAGTTCATGTTCATGTGCAGATCAGAACGGTTGAGCGAAAACTATGAACAACTATGTCAGTGGCTGAAACTAGTAAGGCCATCCATCCGCACAGTAGCCACCAAAGTGAGGGGGAAAATCCCCTGGTAAATTCTGAAACATAATTGGTTCCATCAGTCTGTGGTACATGAATCAAACAGACTGGTCTACAGAGGCATAATATACATCAACTCGGATTTATCTGAATTAGGATATTTGCATTTACCATTCACATGTTTTCCATGTGAGGCAGTGATTTAGTATTAAATGAAAACAATGTGACTAAAAATTGAAGATTGTGGACTGAGAACTACAAGCAGGAAGTACTGTACTTTTTGAAACAAAGAAATCATAGTCCCAAGCCCACTGGAGGATACATATACACAAACCGTTTGTCTTGTAATTTGGCACAAATTGCTCTTTCTGCCTCCTGACATTGAAGAACAGGAATCTGTCATTCATAGGATTTTACTGTGCTCTTCTGTGGGGTACGGGGTCTTCTCAGAAGTGATGGATTCTACTTTTAAAAATCTTATGCTCTGTTTTTAGGTGCAGACAACAGTTTACATGATCTTAAAATGCAAGCTTGATAGCCAAGTAAAAATGGAAGTGGAATTTTCCTCTGACAGCCATCAGCCAGTGCGAGTACAGGCTAGGATGGAGAATGAATATACAGTCTCAGTTTGCACGCCTGGTAAGTACAAAAGGTGGCATCCCTTTATTAACCTTCATTTCTCTGGCAGAAAATATTAGCAAAATTGATCCTTGTTTCAAAAGTGAATTAACAGCAATCAGCAAACAAGAAATTGCTACTTCTTTTCAAGGCTGCAGCCAGCACCTGTTATAAGTAGTTAATTTACATAAAGCTACAAATAGATGATTGGTAAAATGTGGCCATCTAAAATAGCCTGATTAGATTATGATTCGTGTTTTTGCACTGAATAATATCTGAAGTAGGGGGTTGCGGGTCTGATGGGCTGATGCATGACTTCCAAACATGGGGAGAACAGTCTCCACAGGAAGCAGAAGCTCACTTGCATAACTTGTTTCCCTCACTCAGCCAAATGTCCAAAGCACCCGTTCATTTTCACCAAATGATATTTTGGGAAACTTAAAAGAACTTTTCTTCAATCTATAAATGTGATGGTTATATGTCTTTTAAAAAATATTACATTTTTGCTAATATTTCATTAGTTTATATCCAGAAGACAATGTGTAAAGAAATAGCACATGAAGTTTGAATAAACTCGATTCAGTTTTCAAAAAAAAAAAAAAAAGAGATTCAACATAAACATTAGGAAGAATTTCTTGTAAGAGATATTCAGCAGTGGAATAGATTGCCTCAGAGAGTAGTGGACTCTCCTTCTTTGGCGATCTTTAGAGGTTGGATGGCAGTCACTCAGATGTGTTTTAGTTTTGTGTTTCTGCATGGCAGGGAGTTGGACTAATCACCCTTGCAGTCCCTTCCAACTCTATGAGTCTGTGATTCCAGATTCTTAATTAAAACAAAATAATTTCTCCTATTTGCCTAAATAGACTAAACATACCAATGCAATCACAATGAACTCTTGTTTCATTTTCAAGCAGATATTTTTTCAGTACAGTCCATCACAATAAATGTTGTACTTTTCTGGCTTAAGACTATAGCAAATTTCCCCTGAAATCAAGATTCTGAACCTATTTTTGGGATAGCATATTGCAACCTGAATATCTTGGAAAGAAATCCAGAGTTGATTCACTACTCCATTTGACAAGGAAGCCACCTGCTATCATTGCCAGTGACTGACACTTTCATCCACTCTCCAAAAAGTAGCAAATATGTGAATGTTTAGGTTAAGAGTTCTTAGTCAGAAGCGCTATGTTTCTACAGTCTCTGGTTTGATTTCGATTGTGGCTAAAACAAGCTGGAAGCATGAAGACTCTCCATGGAAAATTCTTGACCTTCCTGTTTTATTTTCAGATACGATCAACAATATGGAAGTCTGCAAGTTTCTCTAATGTTATCTTTTACCACACATTCAAGCGGTTGTGAAAGCAATATTTCTTGTAGTATGCATAATGTCATTACTCCCTTTTAAAACAGTGCTACCATTGCTTTTTGGTGACATGCTTTTCTGACACTTATTTGTAGAAATGTCTCCTCATTTTTTACTGTGCTACATTTAGGATTGAATAATTCTTGTGAACGCATAAAACTGCCCTTTCCATAAAATAGCATTAATGGTCAGCTTGATGCAAGTCATATTTCCCATTACACAGTCCAAGGCAAAAGAAGGGTGGATATTGATGACATATACTCCAAGATTTACCTGTGCCTGTAAATTCTTTTGATGGTAACCTTAACTCAAATTTTATACAGACCACTCTTTCTTAAGCATTCTTCTCGAAACTTTCTTCTAAGGATACAAGATTATTATTGCTGATGCCATTACTGCTTCACTTTGTTACACTGATTT
This sequence comes from Sceloporus occidentalis, assembly GCA_023333645.1. NCBI lineage: Eukaryota > Metazoa > Chordata > Lepidosauria > Squamata > Phrynosomatidae > Sceloporus > Sceloporus occidentalis. Next base: position 123,140,991 of record JALMGF010000002.1, on the reverse strand, counting down.
TAAATCTAGACATACAACTATGCAGTTATAGCAGTTTGGGACTACTTTAACTATCATGGTTCCATTCAATTAGATATTAGCATCTGTAGCATTGTATTATAGTGCTGTAGTTCAGGGAAATACATACCAAAACTGTCTGACTTAGAATTCTGAGTATCTCACCAAACTACAAATTCCAAGATTCCCTAGACTGGAGGCAAGATCACTAACAATAGTATCAAATTACTTTAATTATATAGTGTGTGGATATAACTTCAGTTTAATGCAAAGAGCATGTTACAGTACTGTAATCTTACAGTCAACAGATAATGAATGACATCTCCATGTTCCAAAAGCAAGTGTAGCCTGCCTATCGTTTAAAACTCATAAAAGGAATCTGAACCATGGCTACAACCTGGCCACCCAGAAAAAATAACCTATGGTCATTAACGTGTTTCTTACAGAGATTCATGTGATGCCATCCACAACAGGCAAATGTCCATGCTATCTTCAGGTCTTTCTTATGTGGGTGGATAGAACCATCAGTATAACCAAATAAAGAATTGCCATAATCAAACAGCCCAATAATCTCTGAAATAAGGCAATTGCAAATTAAGAGTAGAACAAAGGCAAAGACTCTAAGCTGTCTCTCAAAAAAGCAAATCATTCTAAATAAAGACTCAGTGGCTCTTCAGCGCCTATACATTCAGCTGCTCTATGGTTTAAAGAAATACATATGGACAGTCATACACAAATTGAAATTGCTTTCAAAGTATCGTGAATTTTCTTTCAGGTTAAGTGTTGATGATTAATCTTTGTCTCATCTTCCAGAATTACCACCTGGAACTGCGTGTCTGCGGTTATTTTCTGGTGATTTAATGATAGTTGAAGCAAGCGTCAGCTATTACACTGATATGGAGGAAATTAGCAACTTGTTGGCTGCAGCCGCAAATCCAGTGGAATTCATGTGTCAGGTAAAATGTAGCTTCTAATGAAACAGAGGAAAGAACAGTGGTATTTGCTACCATGAAATGTAGCAACAGTTGCCAGATGGAATTACTCTGAAAAGGGATGGAATACATCTGTGGAAGATTAAGGTCTGGAACAGACTGGGAATTCTGGGAACTGTAGTTTTGTGAGACATTTAGTCTTCTCTGTCAGAGAGCTCTGGTGCCACAATAAACTACAGTATAAGGATTCCCTAGCACTGAGCCAGGGCAGATAAAGTGGTCCAAAACTGGATTATTTCTGCAGTGTGTTTTGCACCTGTGAAGCTCAGAGGGATGTTAGAGTGGGCCAGGAGATGATATCCATCCTCCTCCACCAGAGGCCTGGTGGTGCGGTGGTTAAATGCCAATACTGCAGACACTTACTCACAAACCATAAGGTTGCAAGTTCAGAGGCTCAAGCTCAACTCAGGTTTGGATCCTTCTGAGGTTGCTAAAATGAGTACCCAGTTTGTTGGGGCAAATTAGCTTACACTTTGTAAACCACTTGGGGAGTGCTTAAGTGCACTGGTAAGCAGTATAGAAATGTACTTCCTATTGCTATTGTTAATCAAAATGGTTCTTCATTCCTGTGAGTCCTGGCTTCATTATACCACTGATGCTGCATCCTCACTGCAGAAGTAATCCAGTTTGACACCACTTTAGCTGCCATGGCTTAGTCCTTTGGAATTCTGGGAACTGCAGTTTTGTGAGTCAATTAGCCCTCTCTGTCAGAGCAGTTAATGTGGCAGTTAATGTGGTGTCAAACTGAATTATTTCTACAATGTGGATGCAGGTTGGCTCAGTAGAAGTAGCAACAGCTTCTGGAAAAACTAATGTGGAAACCCAAGCAGCAGTAAGTGGTCTAACTAGTGGAATTACTGGGAAGTTACTACTGGAATTAATGGGAGGATGGCCCTTGTGGTGTCTTCCAACTCTATGATTCTAGGTGAGAGCTGAGAATTTTTTTAAAAAATTGTGCTGAATTTTAGCGCCCATACTACCTCCTTTCTACAATAGCTCCACTGGTGGCTGGTCTGTTTCCATACACGGTTCAAAGTGTTGGTTGTTAACTCTGTGGCTTAGATTTGGGCTAGGGCAGGCTCATATGTGGAGATATAGCTTGCCAGAAAGCCAAGAGAAGCCCTTAGTCTCACCTCTTTTACTGGCATGATTGGTGTAGAGATGTGTAAGCAGCCCCAGCCACCTTACAAGGGAGGATGGAATGACCTACTCCTTGCAATCTTTCCATCGGCAGAAATTTTTTTTTATTCCAATGGGCTTTGGAAAACTAAAAGGTTTTAAAGAAAGGGATAGGGGAAGGATAATCTACTTTTTCTGTTTTAACTGTACTGTTTTTTAAAGCTGCTTTTTATCATTTTTAACTCTGTATTTTAAATTGTTTTAAAATGTTGTTGGCAACTTCATTCCATTTTAATGCTGATCTTTTGTAACTGTATTATATTTTAAGGTTATATTGTAAGTTGCCTTGAGTCCTAATTTGGGGAGGAAATGTGGGGTATAAATAATGACGGTGGCAGTGACAATAATGACTTCTGAATTGACAGACCCAGTATTAATTCCAAGGGCTGCTGGGGACTATGGAGGCAGTGAATCCACTGTTGATTTTACTGCTGATCCTCCTCCAAAGAATAGATTTCAACATTGGCCGAGCTCCCATTCAACGTGGAAAGAGCAGAGTGGCAGTCAAATCAAGATGGTTTTTGCCGTTCTCAGTGTAGCAGATCTATTGGCTGTCCTGGTGTCCTTTTGGAGGAAAATTGGCTTTGGGCTCATCTACATTTGCCAGAATACTCCAGGCTGCCCCTGGAGTGTTCTAACCACAAATACCAACAGAATCTCCCCCTTACCTGCAGCAGCAAAATGCATTGATGATGAGCAGCTGCCTTCTGATGCAGTCCTGTGAGCCAGCCAGCACCGCCAGTGAGGGCCCAAGTCACTGAAGTCAGAACAAGGCAGACAGCCTCATTAGTGTAGCCACTAACATGATTTTAGAAACTCCAGGTGCATCTGTACTGTAGAAATAATGTAATTTGAGACTATTTAACAGCCATGGCTCCATCCCACAAAATTCTGGGATTTGTAATTTTATGAGGCACCAGCTTTCTTGCGCAAAGAAGCCTAAAGACCTTGTAAAACTACAAATCACAAGATTCCATAGGAAGGAGCTACAGCACTTAAAGTGGTGTCAAACTATATTATTTCTATAATGTAACTGCAGCTTCAATCTGAAAAGGAAACATAGGATGTCCAATATTTATATCTTTATTTATGATCTTATTTTCAAAAACTATAATCTCATTGAGTGTGTATATTGAGAAACCACATTTTTACCAGTGGTCAGAAGCTGAGGAGCTTCTACCATTAGAATGCAGCATTGCTACCCTCCTGTTTAAATCAATCAATCTGTTATGGAGCATTTATTGGCTGAATGCTGGCAAGCAGTTCTCCAATAAAGGTATTCCCAAGATTTTTAAGGCAATGGACAAATTATAGATACATTCAGTTTCAGAGTTTTGTTTTTAAATATTTCTGGTATTGATGGATTCCTTTTTGTATTCAGGCGTTTAAAATAGTACCTTACAACACAGAAGCTCTGGACAAAATTCTGACAGAATCATTGAAAAAGAACCTTCCAGCATGTGGTTTGCATCTCTTAGGGATCAACCAGCTAGAGGAAGAAAACATTACTAGTGAGTTTGGTTGGAAAAATATTCCATAAATACTTACAGTGCTCACGTGTATTTAAAATGCATAATACTATGGTAGGAATAAATGAGACTTTCCTTTCTCTTTCCCCCTTTGTTCTCAGTTTACTTCTGTTGCTGTAAACTTAGTTCAGAGTGCCAAAGTTGGTTGCACTCAATCCAGTGGGGGAGAGGAGAGGAGGGGTGGAATTCTGCTCTTCTTGATTGGCTTAGGCAAAAGCAAACTGCTGCAGCCTCTCCTGGCTTATATATTTTTTCCCCTCAATAATCTTTGCCATCTTGGCCACACCCTGATATTGTTTGGCCATGTGTGTCTCTATTTTTGTCCCTGAAATGTTGGACATTATAGAGAACCAGTGTGGTGTAGTAGTTTGAGTGTTGGTCTACAACGCTGGATGTTTGAGTCAGCCACTCAGTGGGTAATTTTACACAAGTCACATTCTCTCAGGCTTAGGAAGGCAAAGGCAAACCCCTTCTGAACAAATCTTGCCAAGAGAACCCTGTAATAGGTTTGCCTTAAAGTCACTATAGGTCAGAAACGCCTTGAAGGCACACAACAACAGTAACATGAACTTCTTGAGTCCCAACTTGGTTATGCGTATGCATATCTGTCTATCTAGGACAAGTCTGTTGATTCATCAAAAGAACACTGCAGCTCATAAAGCAAAAGTAAAATCACCAATGCAAGAAATGCTAGAATCTTAAATTATGACATTAGAATTCAAGTGAAAAGATAAGGGAGGAAACATTCCTTTAGATAGCCTGGTTGGAAGCTGTTTTATGTTTGAAAGTTTAAAACCCATAGTTTGAATTAATGTGGAAGTGGACTGGAAGGTAGTACAGATGGCAAAGTACTGGAATAATGTGATTATATCAACCACTCCAGGTACCAGTCTAGCTTCTCTCTTTTAAACTAGATAAAATTGTGAGTCCATTTTGAAAGACAGCTTTATTTCTGTTTCAGTTGCAGGTATTTCATGTAACACTTGCTGGCACAGCTGATGCTAACAATAAATTATTTACCTTTTTTTCTTCTTCAGGCCAAAGGGATGAAGAACTGCCCACACTTCTGCATTTTTCTGCAAAATATGGACTGAAGAACCTTACTGCTCTTTTGCTTACATGCCCAGGAGCCCTACAGGCCTATAGTGTTGCCAACAAGCATGGTTGGTATCCTAACAACCTTGCAGAGAAACATGGATTCAAAGATCTACGACAGTTTATTGATGAATATGTGGTAAGCTGGTTTGTTTCCCATCAATTCCCTTTTGGTAATTTTGTGATGGAGACATAAATATTGTGACTAAAGCTTAACTACATAGAATGATGTCTCACACTGAAACAATAACAACAAAGATTCTAGTGCTACACTTTACATACAGTCTTATTCTTGTAGAACGTGATAATAAAATTTGAATGTTCTTCAGAGAATAAAGATATATTTGCCCTGAAAGTCCAGGTCATTTGGATGCCATTTTGACAGTATAATAATCATCTGAAGAATAGAGCTTTACAAACCATCTCCAGAATGACAATAGATAGCACTTTTTAGAATTAGGGACTGGAGACATTGGCAGGTGACCGTTCAGATACTTCCATTTTCATGTCAGAGAAACTGCTTCATGTTTCATATACAGGGTATATATAGTGGTAGGAGTTTATCACCTGGGGGAAATCCCGTGCAAAAACGGGGGTTTAAATTGGGGAAAAACACAAAAGTGGGTTGAATTTCACACACCGTCATTGCAAAACTAATGTTAACCTGAACAGAAAGTGGAGGGAAAGTAGATAAAAGCTGCTCCCTTTTTTGGGGGAGGGGGAATCTCGAAAGTAAAAAGGAGCGATTTTTGTTTACTTTCCATTTGGGTTAACAGATGTTTAACAAAGACATGTGTTTTTTCTACCTTTTAAATCCCCCTTTTGATGAGATTTCTCCCATGTGATAAATTCCTTACTGTGGTTAGTTGGTGGTTACTCATAACTAGTGCCTTTATGATTGAAGGTCAGAGATGGTAGAAACCCTTTTTGTTTGGCTGTCCTGGAATTTCTGGGACCAGATTATTTTAGTACACAATCTAGGTTGCAGTTGATTACTCCTCCCATTCTCTAGGTTTTATTGTTGGCATCTTTGTGTATGGGCTGGATAACAGTACATGAAGTTGCAGACTGGGTATGCATTATGTACTGCCTTTGAATGAGTAGTGTGGCATCCTTTGAACTAATTGTGTGGGTGTGCTTTTAGTTGGGTTCGTTGACAGTCCCCATTGTCTCAGATAAGGGTTTGTTGCACTTCTTTTTTTCTGCAGGAGACTGCAGACATGCTGAAAAGTCACATAAAAGAAGAGCTGATGCAAGGAACAGAAGATGGTTCTGTTTATGAATCCATGGCTCACCTCTCTACAGATCTGTTGATGAAGTGTTCTCTGAATCCTGGCTGTGATGAAGAGCTCTATGAATCCATGGCTGGCGCTTTTCCCAGTGCCACAGAGGATTTGTGTATGTATATAGTGTTCATATTGCTTTTAAATTCTACATATATGCTCTACTACAATATATGGTAAATACAAAAACATAAATCCATAAATCCCTTTCAACTTTGCCACTCTCATAACCTGTTGCTTGGTTAGGATAAAGTTTGGTGACTGGAAGTGTAAATATAAATAAACTTCTGGCCCTCTTTTGATTTTTGTAGGAAAGAGAATGCTCCTTTTCATAGCATTCAAAAATTGGGTGTCTGTATGTTAAGTCCTCTCCAATGGGTGTTGGGTGTGTGTGTGGAATTTCAGGTGAGGACAGTGCCTTGAAAAAAGATTCATGCACTGCTGGTCCCACTGCCACAGTGCTTCAGAGCGGCTGCTCTAGACTTCTGCACCACTGTTAGCATATGATCAGCAAAAAGTGTGGCACAATATCATTCTTTTTCAGCACTGAACAAGCACTTGATTCATTTCTCTTTTAATTTTAATGTTCACTTCTCTCTTCTCCTCCTCCTTCTCCTCCTATCTTAGTTGATATTTTCAATCTTTTTTCTCTTTCTTCACCCTCACCCCACTCCAAATTCGTGGCTGTACTAATCTCTCTCACTCCTTTATTCCTGTCTTTTTCCTGTTCTCTTTCTTTTCTATCCCCTACAAGTTGTATATTATTTTGTACTGTCCGCCCTCACCTTACACATTCCGGACCACCACCACCCCGTGTAAGGCAAATTGAGTTTATGCTCAAGCCCCTTTCATTTGAATGGAGCGTGCCCCCGCAACGCACGGCACAGTGCGTGCCATGGGTGCGTGCCCCATTCTCCATATTAGGGCTCACCATCTGCATGACCTCAAGTCCGTGTATGGCAAGCCCGCATACGGCGCAGGCACACTGTATGACAGTTTGAGTTTCATATGATCTTCCTTCCTTCCTTCTTCTTCCTTACCTCTTTCTCTCTCCAACTTTCTCCTTTGCACTCTCCATGAAAAAAATTTGGGGTTGTCCATGTGGACCAAAAGATCCATGTTCCCCACAGCCTCGCATCGTCCTGTTTGGATGATGCAGGCCAAATCTTCAGGACTGGAATTGAGTCAGATCCTGGCAGATTGGATGCAGATCTGGTGGATCTGGCCTGATTCCAGGTTTGCCACAGAATTTTACGGAAATGCTGAGGCAAACCCTAGCTGATTTGATGGCCTTTGCATGCTCCTTGCCTTTCTGTGCCATTTCCCTTGCTAAGAAGTCCCCCTGTTGCTACATTTGACATTGAAATGGGGTGGCTGGCCATGTGAGTGCAGGCAGGTGCCCCATTTCCGCATCAAAAGTCACGATGGAGGGGGGCTTCTTAGTAGGGGTGAAGGTGCAGAAAGGTAAGGAGTGTGTGCCAATAGTAGGTTCCCAGGCCAGCAAGGGAACAGGCATGTAAATACCTGCCCATCCCCGCACCATCTTAGGGGCCAACTTGAGTTAGCACCCAGGCCAGGATATTATGGGCTCAGCCTTTTTGCTCAGTCCCTCAAAACTATCATTGGATTATGTTATATTCTAAGCTCTTGGAAGTTAATAAGATTCAATAAGGATTGCTTCTGAGTAGACTTGTGTAGATAGGAGTGTTCTCTTGGCTCCTCCTGCAAAAAATACTATTTTATCTTGCCTTTTTCCCAGTCTGGGTTTCAAGGCATCTTAAAAGCAGGATTTAGAAAACGTTCTTTTTATTATGCAAAGTTTATTTGGTTGGCGTACAACTCCCATATTTTTAAAAAGCATTGCTTGGAAAAAGTGTTAAAAACAGAGCTGAGAAAAATTTGATTTTTATTCTGTTCAAAGCAGAACTTTGAAACTTCTTTTTCATTGGACTACAATGTCCATGACTGCATCTGCACTACAGAAGTAACACAGTTTGACATCACTATAACTGCCATGGCTTAGTGCTATAGAATTCTGGGATTTGTAGGTTTGTGAGATATTTAGTCTTCTCTTGCTGTCAAGCAGCTGATGCTAAAACAAAGTACAAATCCCAGCATTCCATAGTATTAAGCCATGGCAGTTAAAGTGCTGACAAACTGCTTTATTTCTGCAGTGCAGATATGGCCCATGTGTTGTTAAAAGCTTGCAAAAATATAAAAAATAGAGCTGGGAAAAGTTAGCATTTTTCTTCCTGTTTATTGTACTGCTTGGAAACCTGGTTTCCAACTAGATAAATATTTTCATGTTAATTGTGGAAATAACCTTGGATTTATAGTGTTGAAAATCCAGGTCTTTATATGTTTCCTTACCCTGTTGAGGAATTATTCCTTAATTATCCAGTAGACATTGTACCAGATATATTTGGCCAGTCATGTCAGGTCTCTCGAAATTTTTACAGAGAACATTAGTAACATACAAAGGCCAGAGTTTGTCCAGGCTGCATGAAGTGTCTGTGCACCAGCAGTCAAGAAGAAAAGCAGCCCTGGGGCAGAGATTTCTTTTGAGATTGGATTGTTCCAGACAAGGAACAGAGATGCATTCAGGTGTTACATTGTACAGTATGTCTGCACTGCTCCCTACAAAAACTTTTCCAATGGCCTTCCATGTGACAACTGTAATATGAGAATGGAAGAAACAATGCAAAAATGAAATAAACTTTTGAAGAATTCAGCAAATGATGTACGTATGCCTTTTCCCCCCAGATGTAGAAATGCTTCAGTCAGATGCTAATAACTCCTTTTCACAAACACCAAAGGACTACATGATGCGCAAGTTCTTAGAAGGTGAGAATGTGTGATTGAGAGGACAAGTCTTGGACTTTTAATATTGTCTCTTGATATTAGCTAAAAGTAAAGGCCATTTTCCTATTTCCACGTATGTGCTTCCTCTGTACAAAAACAGCAATATAATGATTAGTTTAGTATGAATCTGGTGCTGAAATATATGTTTTCAGTCCACAGTAGCCAGTCATCTTCAGTGCTTGCAAAGAGATCTGAGGAAGTAAATCAAATCTACTCATGCTACACCTTCTTTCTTGCTGTTAGTCTTAAAGGTGGTACAAGATCCTTTGCATACTGATATTCCAGACTAACATGGCTATGTCTTCAGTGCTTGCCTCTTCTTACCTGTACAGATGTTACCTATTTTCTGTATTACTCTATGTCTCCAAAATCCTTGTAATTTCTGTATTACACATAGTAAAAGCCAGCATGGTGTACTGGTTTGGGTGTTGGACTAGGATTTTGGAGACCAGGGTTTGAAACCCTGCTTAGCCATGATAATCCACTGGGTGACCTTAGACAAGGCACACAGTCTCAACTGTGGAGAACAGGGTCAAAATTCAAAATGACCTGAATAGATTAGAGAGCTGGGCCAAAGCTAACAAAATGAAATTCAACATGGAGAAATGTAAGGTACTGCACTTAGGGCAGAAAAATGAAATGCATAGATGGGGGACACCTGTCTTAAGGAGACTACATGTGAAAGAAATCTAGAAGTTCAAGTAGACCACAAGTTGAACATGAGACAACAGTGTGATTTCGCAGCTAAAAAGGCCAATGCTATTTTAGGCTGTATCAATAGAGGTATAGGGTCTAGATCAAGGGAAGTAATAGTGCCACTCTATTCTGCTTTGATCAGGCCCCACCTGGAATATCGTGTACAATTCTGGGCACCACAATTCAAAAAGGATTGGAGCGTGTCCAAAGGTGAAGTGTCTGGAAACCATGCCCTGTGAGGAACGCCTTAGGGAGCTGGGCATGTTTAGCCTGAAGAAGAGAAGGTTAAGCGGTGATATGATAGCTCTGTTTAAGCACTTAAAGGCATGTCATATTGAGGAGGGAGCAAGCTTGTTTTCTGCTGCTCCAGAGAACAGGACCCGAAGCAATGGATGCAAGCTACAGGAAAAGAGATTCCACCTCAACATTAGGAGGAACTTCCTGACAGTAAGGGCTGTTCAACAGTGGAACACACTCCCTCAGTGTAGTGGAGTTTCCTTCCTCGGAGATCTTTAAACAGAGACTGGATGGCCATCTGTTGTGAGTGCTTTGATTATGAGTTCCTGCATGACAGGGGGGTTGGACTGGATGGCCCTTGTGGTCTCTTCCATCTCTATGATTCTAACTCAGAGGAAAACAATAACAACCCCCCTCTGAACAAATCTTGCAAATAACAACACGATAAGTAGGGTCACTATAAGTCAGAAACAACCTGAAGGCACACAACAACAAGCTAAGTGTGTGTGTATGTGGGGGGAGGGATTAAACCAACAACTTTAACAATTATGTTTTGTGATATCACACCAATCAAATTATGCTAAAAATGTATTTAGAGACATTGTATTTGTCTCCAAAAATCTATGAGATTATTTCTTGGTTTTGCTGCAAATGACTGTTATATCTACTGCTATGGAAACTGTAAAAATGTTATACTCACATATATGTACACATATATTCACATAATAAAACGATACATTCCTTTTTTCTCACCAGTACAGTGTAGAACATTCCCGTGGATCTTTGGTGTAATTACAACACATGCATCTACGGTATTTTTCAGAATACATTTATAGCTTCTCTACCATAGTTAAAAAATTAAGAATTATTCTTCTACACTATCTAAATATCTTTCTGCTAAAGCTGAGATAATAAATTTCCTCAGGGACTCGGTGGGGCCGCATCCTCTCCCAATGCTGCTAAAGTTTCTGTTGCCACCAAAATTGCAAAAATTCAGACCAGGAAACATAGGATTTTATCTCACAAGCAAAAAAGACGGGAGCATTGTGGGATGCTCCCATCAACATTCTATCTCTTCTTTCTTTTCTTCATTTTTAATATTTAATATTTGCCCTTTCCAAAATGCTCAAGTGAATTACAGAATAACCACACTCTCAACAAACAAGGCAGCTCATCTTGGTGGCTGTGTTAATAGTATTCAATCTGATGCCAATGAAACCTAATTCCCATGGTTTATTACTTTCCTTATTGTGTTCAAGCCACATGTGGCCAATATATAACAACACACTGGAGCAAATGATGTTCCACTGTATTTATTTCATAACTTCTCACTGACTCAAGCTTCTCCAACTAGATGTTCTCCCTTGTCCCTTGAGATTGCATTTATCAGACTTCTGCTTGTGTGATGGTCATAGCCAAGCATTCAAGCGTCAATAAAGATGAGTAGAAGAAGGTGTCTAATCTTTGATCTCATAACAGTGCTGCTGGTACACCTGTCCTGCTGTGGATCAAGAATATAGCAAACATTTATTTCTTTTATGTCAGTAGTAGTTAGTTTTGATAGAGAGTATGTGCAGTGGTTAGAGATCATGATTATTATAGGAACCCCATTCAAAGATAGGAAAGTTATTCAGGGTACTGATTTAGTTTCATTCTTGGGTAGAACTGAGAGAGTACTGCCTGGAAGAGAACAGATAGAGAAGCATCCCTGGGAGTATCAGTGCACAACCCAGAGGAGTCAGATTATGTAGACAAGAAGGAATTACACTTTAGGTCACTCAAAGTATCTAACCCTATTACTATTGCCCAATCTGAGGCATTCTTGACTCTTCAGTGCTAAGCACTGTTGCACTTTTAACATGTTGATTATTGGAAATACTATAGACACAACATGGGATATAAATTATTATTATTATTATTATTATTATTATTATTATTATGTACAATTAACCAAAGAAAGGAAGAATAAGGGTTGGCTATTAGTGCAAATATCAGTAATACAGCAAAATTAAACAGAGACTGTAGGCTTTTTTTTAATTGAATCCTTATTTAACTATTTGATGATAACATAGTGTGGAACTGATATATATTCAAATTTTATTATTCTCTGATTAACAGTCTAATTAGGTGTGATTATTTTGATAAATGAATTGTATTTAAAGTGCAGATATGAATATCAGAATGTTTCTGAAAAATGTAGGCTACAATCCATGTTTTATGTTAGAATGATGCATTCCATTATAACATTTGATATTTCCCTTCCAACACAACTCCTCCCCCAAATTTGGGCATTCTTTTCTCTAAATTACTAGAAGAAGCAAAGGGCCTACACTCTGTCCCTGCCTCCTCCATTTCCACCCTCAGTGTTTTGCTGGAGAAAGTCTGAAAAGAACTGTAACCACATTCATGTAAACACAACTGCAGAGCTCCATATAGTATACCATATAATGGAGCACATATTCTAAAAAATTAAACCTCATTTTCAGTGCTGTAAAAATAAAACATATACAGTTGCTTACCTGTGTGTGGCTTTGCTTCTGATTATTATTTCTTCTCTAGGTGTGAGTGCAGATGTGCCGGAACCAAAAGAGGATATATATCATAAATGTGAAGATGAAGACGTCTACCACAAAGTGGAGCAAGACAGTTTCCCTCAAGAGCTGGTCAACAGACCTCCTGTTCCTGTTCCCAGACCTGATCCCTCCTTGAAACAACAGGACAAACAATCATACATTTACAAAGGTGACTGCTGAACCAGAATCACTTGATTATTACTTTACAAAAACAAAATTTTGGTGATATTGCCTAGAGTGGGAAAACTTATACTTTGTGTGCTTATAATAGGTATCAGATTGTTTTAATTCTCATGTTGATGAAGTTCTAGTTTTAATGGCACTATTTGAAACCATATGAAGAAAAAAATTAAAGTGTAGAAAAGAAATGGTAAACAGAAGTGAACTCCCATTTACGAGGTCAATTAAGCTTATAATAATAGGTTATACTTAACGAACTGTCTGTTGGAAGGCAAGGAGGATATATTAAGGAAGAGGTTATATCAAGGAAGACAAAGATGCCAATCGATCTTTTTTCTGTCCTCTTCAAAAGACAGGTAGGCAGAATGTGTGGGGGGGTGGAGTATTACAAGTATCAGTATTACCAATCACAGAGAAATTTTCCTGGGACATTGACCACATAGAGGATGTCCACATTTTGCTATGATCTGCATAATAGGTCCCATTTTTCTCTAAGCCACAATAGTTGTGCAAATCCTAGCAGTCACATTAATATCTCAGTGTAGTTTACCCAAGCATCTCTTGGCTATATGGTCAGAAGTGGTTCCAAAATGTTTGCAGAAATAATTGCATGGTGATACGAGATGTCTAAATCAGTCTATAGTATTCAGATATCATGAATATCAAATCCAATTTGGCAGATCACCAAATTAAGTAGGCATTTCAAACTGATGTTGCAGTTACTGTGTGGGTGGGAAATCTGGCACTTTTAATTTTACATATTTTAAGTTTATAAAGATTATATGTAAATGTATAATTTTGGAATTGCCGGTTTTGTTCCATTTTACTTATGCTGATTTTAATTTTATGCCTTTTTTGTATTTTAATTATTTCAGTGTTTATTACTAACAGTTGAATTAGGTGAGCTGGAGAACCTTAAAATATAATATATACATTGTCTCTATACAGTATTTGCAGAGAAAAATCAACTGAGACCAGGGAATTTCTATGTATCTGCAGGGACGATGAGAAATGGTAAGTCAAAACTACACTTTTGTTTTCTGATTGTATAACAGGCTTATTTTTTAAGGTATTGTGATTTCTACTTATTGATTAGGTATTGTTACTTCCATTCTTCATGTTAAGCTTAAAATGAAATATGTGTGAGACAGTAGTGAAATTGGCTGACAATGAGAATATTTGCACAGTAAAAACAGTTATTAGTGGGAATACAATGAACACGAAAAGGTAATAAAGGAAACATTATAATATTGTTTAAAACATAAAATTAATGTAACAAGAATATACTAATATGTCCTTATGTGAACCGTCTAATTAAAAAGATTGTATGTACAGCACTGTGTAAATTTACAGCGCTATATAATTAAAGCTTAATAATAATAATAATAATAATAATAATTTTGTTGGAGGGGTTGTAATGCATTAGGTATGCTATATCATATATAGATTTCATGCAAAAATGTTAAGTTATTTTGGTTGGATATGATTAACTGTATTATACAAATTATTATATACTGTAAATGCAAATACAGAAAAAATAGGACATTAGGCCAAGTAGTTCATACTTTGAAATGGATTTATTTGTAATGACAATGAGATCTAGAAAAATTGCAAGATTTGAAAAAGAAAAGAATTGGTAAACTATAAAGAACTGTACACTGGATACTGAGAAGTAATGTCACAATATTTCTATTGTTTGTTGTATTCTTTGTTGTCTGATTGTTTTTGTAATGTTGAAATTTATTGTTGATTGTTGTGATTGTATATTGGCGCAATATAAAATAAAATAAAATAAAAATAATTTTAAAAATAGTCTGAATCTCAGAAAAGGTTGAAAATGATAGCCAGTATTAAAAGTAAAAGCATGCATAGTTCTCAAGATAATTTTGTGTTTTATGAAATTATACAGTCCGTCCTCCCCATACAAGAGGGATCTGTTCTGGACACACACACACTCTGCGTATGGGGAAAAGAGCATATGCTCAACTCCCATAGAATATAATGGAGGCCTGTGCTCGCAGCAGCGTATGGGGCGCGGGGCACAAGTACGCAGCCCATTATTTCTGCCAGGGCTTGCCTTCCATGTAAGCTCAAAGCCACGGAAAGCAAGCCTGTCTATAAGGAGGGCCAACTGTATGTTTTAAAACTATATGTAGGCCCTTGGTATCCACTGTGCTTTCATTCAGGAATCCCCCATTCATACCAAAACCATGGATGCTCAAGTCCCATTATACACACGCACGCACACACGCACACACACACACACACACACACACACACACAGTGACATAGTTGCCCCCAGACTCTGGAATAGCCTACCAGAAGAGATCTGTCTTATTAACACTCTAGATGCTTTTAAGAAAGCACTTAAGACGGATCTCTTCCGGTGGGCTTACCCACCTGATCTATTATAACTGAACCCGTAAAATGTTTACTCCTATGCATGATGTGCACATAGATGGTAATTATAATGTTTATATTGTTTTTATAATTGACCGATAATTAATATATTGCAGGAGTTTGTGAGTTTGTGAAATTTATGTATTGCAATGTTGATTTTATCTGTTGTGCTCCCGACTCGATCCATGGGGAGAGGAGGGAAATAGAAATAAAGATTTTATTTATTTATTTATAGGAAAATGGTATCTCTTATATAAAATGGTAAAATCAAGGTTTGCTTTTTGTTTTGTCTTTTAAATATTTAAAAGTTATGGACGGTTGAATCTATGGATATAGTTGAATCCATGGATGCTGTACTGTTATAATGTTTACATAGTAAGTACTGACTACATATTTCCAATATTTCTTGCAACAGTCCGCTAGTATTACCATCCCCATATGAGGAATGGGACTGAAGTTATGAAATGGCTTGCCTAAGACAAGTTCATAGCCATCATACCATTTGGGTCAGGGATTTCCAGCTCATTTTCTGACTGACTCATAGAATTGGAAGGGCTCCCAAGGGCCATCTAATCCATCCCCATGATAGTGCAGGATGCACATCCCTGAGAAGTGGCCAGCCAACCTCTATTTAAAAACTAATTGCACCCTATCATAGAATCATATAATTATAGAGATGGAAGAGACCACAAGGGCCATCCAGTCCAACCCCCCTGCCATGCAGGAACTCTAAATCAAAGCCTACCCAACAGATGGCTATCCCACCCTCTGTTTAAAGACCTCCAAGGAGGGAGACTCCACCACACTCTGAGGGAGTATCACCCCTCTCTCACACAGGTCTCTTTGTGCTGCACACACCCTCCACCTTAACCTCTTGTGCTCTCTGCCTCATCTATTATTATTATTATTATTATTATTATTATTGCATTTATTTATATAGCACCATAGGCTTTACATAGCGCTTTACAAAGGAGGAAAACAACAATCCAAAAATAAAAACAAAGCCTGCCTACGGCGCACAATCTAAAACCACAAACAGGATTATAAAATTAATAAAATATTACTGTAACAGTGTTAAAACAACACTATAAAATGTAAATTAATATAAATAATATGGACATAAAATCAAGATGAAAGTTGGAAGGCTTCCCTGAATAGAATAGTATTTAGTTTAGACTTAAAGTAATCTAGAGATGGGGTGATCCGCAAGTTCATGGGAAGGAGTTTCCAAAAATAGGGGGCAGCATGGGAGAAGGGGCGTATCCAAGTCGGGGCAGAAGAAATCCTTGGCTGAATCAGCAGCCCCAAATCACTAGAGCGCAGAGAGGGAACAGGAAGATGGGGGAAACAAGTGTTGACAGGTAGGTGGAGGCCAAACCATGAAGGGCTTTGAAAGTTAGTAATAACAGCTTATAACGGATTCTAAATGGGATCGGGAGCCAGTGAAGGGATAATAATGGGGTGACATGATCATAACGGCGGGCGGAAAAAATTATCCTAGCAGCAGAGTGTTGTACTGAAATCAAGGGGGCAAGATGGGAAAGAGGAAACCCAGTTAGCAAAGAATTACAGTAATCGAGGCAAGAAATGACCAGTGCATGAACCAGAGTTTTAGCAGTAAAAACTGAGAGAAAAGGCCTGATTGTCGCTAGATTGTAAAGAAAGAAACAACATGACTTTGCCATGGCCAGAATTTGAGGAACAAACGAAAGGGAAGAATTGAAAATGAAACCGAGACTATGCGCTTCCTTCACAGGTTGAATGTTAGTGCCACTAACTGTGATTGAGAATTAATAATGAAGGGTTGGCTTCGGCAGGAAAACAAGCAGCTCAGTCTTGTCCATGTTGATCTTAAGGCGCTGATGGAACATCCAAGCAGAAATAGCAGATAGATATGATGACACTCGCTATTCAACATTTGGAGAGAGTTCTGAAGTGAAAAAATACTGTTGGGTGTCATCAGCGTATAAGTGATACTGAAAACCATAGGAGCCAATAAGGTTACCTAGGGACAAAATATAAGGAGAAAATAATAATGGACCCAAAGCGGAGCACTTCAATGGACGGTGACACAGGAGCGGAGGCTTGGCCTCCAGCAATCACAGCAAATGACCTATCAGAAAGGTAGGATCTGAACCAGTTAAGGACGGAATCAGAAAATCCAAGATCCTGGAACAGATCCACCATAAATAAATAAAATAAAAAATAACACCATGATCAACAGTATCGAAGGCAGTGGAAAGATCAAGAAGAATCAATACTGAGTAGAGACTTTTTGACTTGGCCAAGAAAAGATCATCAGTACTCTTGGCAAGAGCTGTCTCAGTCGAGTGTAATGGATGAAAGCCAGACTGACAAGGACCCATTAGAGAACTAGTAGAGAGAAATTCAAAACAACAAGAATAAACAGCATGTTCCAGAACCTTAGAAAAGAAAGGCAGGAGTGAGATTGGCCGATAATTAGTGAGGGCTTCTTGAGAATGGGAGAAACCAAAGCATGTTTGAAATCAGAAGGAAAGTGACCAGT
Source organism: Sceloporus occidentalis (assembly GCA_023333645.1). Classification (NCBI taxonomy): domain Eukaryota; kingdom Metazoa; phylum Chordata; class Lepidosauria; order Squamata; family Phrynosomatidae; genus Sceloporus; species Sceloporus occidentalis. Next base: position 123,123,441 of record JALMGF010000002.1, on the reverse strand, counting down.
AGAGAGAGAGAGAGAGAGAGAGAGAGATTAATAATAGAAAGAAGAGAAGGGAGAATAGAGGGGGCAACTGAGCTTAATAAGCGAGAATGAATGGGGTCAAGAGATGTGCCTTCTGTTCCAGGGACAAAATGTATGGAGAAGCTGAGTCAGGAACCCATTTAAAAATGAAAGGTGACTTTTGCTATATCTGAGGTTGGAGGAAGGCTAATGGTAGAAGATGCTTAACATCGCTTTTGCAAGGTCAGTCATCAAGACTGCATGCACACATACATGGACACATACATGGGCTTCTTTTTCACATTTGCTATTCTTACAGGCTAATTTTTCTTGTGCCTCCATTGAGCAGCTATCATGTCCCCCAAGGGTTCAACTCCACAGTTTAAGAATCAGTGGGTTAAGCCATTTAAATTTCATGATATGCCCAGAAGTGTGAAATAAAAAATAGATTTTCTTATGTCTTTTCTTTTCCTTCACAGCGGCAGCAGATACATCCTCAAACCAGTCTCTGGCCAGTATATATGATCCATTTGCTGGCATGAAAACCCCTGGCCAAAGGCAGCTAATAACTTTACAAGAGCAAGTAAAACTGGGGATGCTCACTGTAGATGAAGCTGTTCTGTGTTTCAAGGAATGGCAATTAAACCAGAAAAGGAGATCAGAATCATTTCGCTTTCAGCAGGTGTGTGCTTCAAAAGACGGTTACATGGGCAAAAGTAACACTCTAGCATTATTAAATGTATCTCCCCATCCCCACATGACACATAATTCTTAATTTATCTTTTGTCTGTCACTGCTGGGGAAAGTAAAAAAAAACGGCAGTTTTGTCCTATTTCTTTCCATAAATGGTGTAGTTTCTTATGGCCTCAGTGTGAATGCAAATCGAATCATTCCAGGAATCCAATGTGTATCTTTGAAAAGGTCATCTCTAGGGATGGGTAAACGTTCCCCTCTTCATCTCAGCATTTTGCAGGCATTCATAGAATCATAGAATAGTAGAGTTAGAAGAGACCACAAGGGCCATCCAATCCAACCCCCTGTCATGCAGGAACTCATAATCAAAGCACTCACAACAGATGGCCATCCAGTCTCTGTTTAAAGACCTCCAAGGAAGGAAACTCCACTACACTGAAGGAGTGTGTTCCACTGTCGAACAGCCCTTACTGTCAGGAAGTTCCTCCTAACGTTGAGGAGGAATCTCTTTTCCTGTAGCTTGCATTCATTGCTCCAGGTCCTGTTTTCTGGAGCAGCAGAAAACAAGCTTGCTCCCTCCTCGATATGAATCCCTTCAAATATTTGAACAGGGCTTTCATATCACCTCTTAAACTTCTCTTCTTCAGACTATACATCCCCAGCTCCCTAAGGCGTTCCTCCTAGGACATGGTTTCCAGGCCCTTCACCATGTGGACACGCTCCAGTTTCTCAATGTCCTTTTTGAATTGTGGTGCCCAGAACTGGACACAATAAACCAGGTGGGGCCTGACCAAAGCAGAATAGAGTGGCACTATTACTTTCCTTGATCTAGACACTATAATTTTATTGATGCAACCTAAAATAGCATTGTCCTTTTTAGCTGCCGCATCACACTGTTGACTCATGTTCAACTTGCCTGGCTTCTCCTTTCCACCGTACAACAAACTCTAGGATAACATGGTCACTTCCATCTAAGGATCCCACCACTTGCACCCCATTAGCAAGTCATTCTTGTTGGTTAGGATCAGATCTAAAATAGCTGACTCCCTTGTTTCCTCTTCCACCTTTTGGAAAATGAAATTGTCTTCGAGGCAAGTGAGGAATTTGCTAGACCTCAAGGATATAGCTGAGTTTGAATTCCAGCAAATATCAGGATAGGTGAAGTCACCCATCACTACTACATCTCTCCTTTCTGAGTGTGTAATCATATATTCCTTCCTACAATTCAAAAACCATGCAGTTTTGCGAGGAATGTTTCTAAAACCCAGACAACAGACTTGCCTAGTTTTTGTGGGTTTTTCAGGCGATGAGGCAGTGTTCTAGAAGAATTTATTCTTGACATTTCGCCAGCAGCTGTGGCTGGCATATTCAGAGATAGGCTTTCTTTTTCTGAACTAGGCCTTATAGGAGGGAATTTACATTTAAAGCTTTCTGCCTCTTGTATTTCATCCCTCATAATTTCTAAGGTAATGGCAGAGCCAGGAATATGGAGTCTAGGCAGCATTAAAGAGCAAGGCTTGCCAGTAAAGGTGATGAAGATTATCAGGAGTTCCTCCTGATAACTTGGTAAATCCTGATTCTTGCCCACTAGAATTGCCTTCCCATGCACCTAGTGCTATCTGCTGCTACACAGTGACATCCATGTAGTCTTCAAAAAAGAAAATCAGTTAGTTTATATAGTTTGGATTTAGTTAGATTCTTACATTTTGTGAATAGCTATACATTTATTCAGGTATTAGAAAAATATAATTTTATATTTCTAGGAAAACCTACAAAGATTGCGAGAGAGCATCACTCGACGACAAATAGCAAAGCAAAAGGCTGGCAAACCTCGAGGTAAAATAATTAGTTTTATTTACATGAATGGCATCAAAATAACAACAATTGCAAGTCTCTCATTTGTAGACGTCTGTAGCCGAGTACAATGGCATTGTGATAATCGCTATGCTAATCAACTCTTCTGGGCATATATATAACATCTCCTTTGTCTAGTATAATTGTAAAACAATTGATTTTTCAGAAAAAAGGGAAACATACCAACTCATCCGAACAGTCTAAAATGGAGAAGAAGTTGTGATCCCATCGCTGGCAAATTATTTCTTTTAATAACACTTTTTGGTTTAGTCTGGTAGTTTAGTCTGCATTTTTCAAGTCTGAGCAATCAAATCCATTTTAAATTGATACATGTATGTTTATGAAAGTTCTAAAAAGGCATCTCATCATCTCAAGAAGATAAAGATGCCATAGATTTCTTAGTCAGTACGAAAAAAGCATCAACTTGAGACTGCCTGTGTAGACTATGCACTAGGTTGCATTTTCAGCCTGCCCTGGTTGTGATTTTCCCATTCTCAAACGATGTTGTTAATACAGTAGGCCCTTGATATCTGCTGGAATTTGGTTCCAGGATCCACCCCCACCCCCCCCGGGTGGATAGCAAAATCCTTCAAGTCCCATGAGATAGTCAAATGGTGTACCTTATATAAAATAGCAAAAATAGATTTATAAGGAGAGTTAAACTTCTCTTAGGAACTAAACAGATTGGTCCTAAAAGCCAGCTTCTGGGCAGCTTGGGCACTTGGTGTTTTGATGCTGCATGCCCCAAAGCCACCAGGAAGCTATCCAGCCATCCAGACAGGGGCAGCTTCAAGCGGCTCTGGAGATGTAGCATTTGGACGCCACACACCCTCGGAGCACACGGAAGCCACCCTGGAGGTGCAGCAGAGCCACCTAAGGTGGCTTTTTACCATCCCAAATAGGAGCGGATATTTTCTGCTCTTATTTGGGCTGGCTCTGGGGCAGATTGTGGCTATGGAGTGTGGTTGCCGCAGTGTTGGGACAAGTGACGCCAGGGCAGCCCCAATCGCCCTTTTGGGGTGGTTTGTTTTGCCCCTTAGATGATTTGCCAACCAAAGCTGAGGAACCCATCTGCCTATTTCATTAAGCCAAGCAAAGCAGATTTAAGAAAATATAATCTCAAGTGAAGAAAACCAGGGCAGTACATAAACTCTTCAAAGTAGTTCAAATAACAACTGGAACTAGCTTTCTTCTAATGATCCATATCATGCTTTGCTTCGTTAGCATAGTAAACTTATCAGATGAGACCCATTTTATCAATGCTTTGGACTGGAGATTAGTGCAGCTGTGGCCATGATAATTACAGTGCTGTGGCCACAAAAGCTCTGGGTGCCAGTTTTACTAACTGCACTACTCTGCTGTTGTGTGCCTTCAAATCATTTCTGATTTATGGCGACTCTAAGGTGAATAGGCTCTGCCCCACTGATTCAGAGCAATTACTCAAGGATACTTGCGCTGAATCAGTGGGGCAGAGCAGAAGTCAAAATGTGCATGATTTCCCACATTACAGGTGAACACTTTACCTGGGGACAGAGTCTGTTAATTGCACCCATTTGCAGTTTTATTCAAAGATTCCAAGAGTTGTGTTAGATGAGAAAGGATGTATGCCTTCCAACTTTAAATTTGTATACTGTGAAAAGTTTTGTCCTGCAGAAGCTTCCAAAATAAAAGAAATTCCTAGCACTGAATCATTACATTTTCTTCCTAGATTTGGATATCACTGTGCCTGTTGGATCTTCCCAGAATATCCCCAAGAAACCAGAATGTAGTATATATGAATTTAGCCCTCGGAAAAATTTCATTCCACCAAGTAAAGAGATAAAACGAGGGGACTGGAAAACAGAAAGTACGTCAAGCACTGCAAGTAAGCCAGAAAGCCATATAAGGCTGAAAGAGGATACTTTGGATCACAAATAGGACTTATTTTGATTCATTCCAAAATTATTTAGCCTCATTGAACCGGTTGTAAAATCTGTGTGTATATTTCAGTTTCCTGAATGTACAAAATTCAGTATTAGGCAGATAATTCAGTACCCTGTGAAGCTCTATTTTATTTTTATTTTTTTAAAGAAAAGCCTACTTCCAGCTATTAAGGCGGTGAGAATGAGTACAAAAATATGTGGCAATGCTTGGCATAGTCTCAGAAATATAAATTGGTTTGAAGAAGTCAGGAGACAGGCCTCCAATGATATTCATATGTCCTTGTCCTTGTTCAACTCTCATTATTACCAGACACGGAATAACTTAGGGAATGTTATTAAACATGTGTAAATAGATGTTTCATAGTACAGTGGAACCTCGGCCGCGTATGGCGATTTCCGCCTATGCTCGAGCCCCATTGTAAACAATGGGGCTCGTGCATGGTGGTGCAGAGGTGCGCAGGGCGCAACGGGTGTGCGCGCCCATTCAATTGAATGGGACGCGCCGCCCCTTACGCCCCGCGCGCGCCCAGCGGCTTGAGCGCGTATGCTCAAGGCCGCGTATGGCGCGCCCGCCTATGGCGAGGTTCCACTGTATAGACAGAATTCAGTTTTCATTGGTGCTGGATATGAGCTACCCTGGCATATAATTCTATATGTTTAGAGCAGAGAACATACAAAACTTTGTCTTTATGCTTGATAATATATCAGGGACCTCTATCTTCCTTCCCTCGAAATAAAGTACCCAGATTTTTTCATACTTCCATACAAAGGTAAGATTTTGATTTTCTAGCATAGAATTCTATATCTCTTCTTCCCTGTTGTGAGGGAAGTGCAAGTACAATCACTGGTAAGGGAAGAGAAGCATACACTTTATTCAGCCTCTCATCCTTTCATAGGTCAGTAAAATTAGTACCCAGCTTGTTGAGGGTAATTAGCTTACATGTTGTAAACTGCTTAGAGACTACTTAGTTAACTATGAAGCGGTATAGAAATGTAAATGCTGTTGCTATTGCTATTGCTTCCAACATTTCACAGACAAAAACTGGGACACATCTGGTATGGTCAAGATTGCAAAGGTTAATAATGAGGAAGTACACAAAAGCTAGGAGACACTGATGGAGTTTGCCTTTGCCTAAACCTACTGAGAAAGGGAAGGGTCTGCTCCCCCTCTTCTCCACTGAATTAACTGATGCCAACTGTTTCTGCACTTTGAAGGGGTTGTTCCCACTTAAGATTTGAAACGATTTAAAATACAACGTTTTTAATAAAATCGATTCAAAATAACACTGTTCTTATCCTGCTATCCGAATCGCTTTGTTCATCATTCCCATCTGGTTATTTAAATCGAAGTTTTTACCTGCAAGCGTTCCTACTTGGCATGAAATCGGTGTTTAAATAAAGCGATTCTTCTTCTTCGTGGTCTCTGCGAATCATACAAATGGGTTTCACTGCGCCTGCGCAGTGCTGTTCGGAACCTACTGGAATCACTGGGCAGAGTTTATTCTGCAACATATTGAAACTTTTTGGCGGTAACTCCGCCCACCCGTTATAAGGCCCCTGCCTTCCCGCTCTTTCCCCAGTTCCTTTTTTCCGCCGTGCTAGCTGCTTCAGAGGAACCTTCGCTTGCTTTTGCTTGCTTGGAATCACTTTCGTTTTTGACCTCGGACTGTATCTTGACCATTCTTTGTCTCCCGCCCCTGGTAACTTCGCTGTTGACCTCGTTTTCGGATCTCCCATCGACTTGGCGACTTTGAAATGCCTGCGGCTTTCAAGAAGTGCGACATTTGCAAGGGCAAGATGCCCGTTCAGGACCCGCACTCCACCTGCCTGCTTTGCCTTGGCCCAAGCCACGACCCCAAGGCCTGCGCACTCTGCAGATCCCTCTCTTCCCAGGCCCGGAAAAACCGTGAGTCCCGGCTTACTTCGGCGATTGCCCTGGGAAAATTGCAAGAAAGGGGTCCGCGGTCTTCTTCTGTCCCGCCTCTGCCGCCCCCCGCTTCATCTTCTCGGGCAAGTGTCTCCAGCGTGGGATCGGGGAGAGCCGCCGTCCCCAGCGTGGTGTGTGTCCCGGCCGGGACTCCTTCCACCACCTCCGATGTGGCCCGTGGCTCCAAACCGCCCAGTGCCACCGACAAACCCTCCAAGCGCCCCCATAAGCCATCGGGGACTGAGGGTACCGAACGGGCCTCCAAGCCAAAGGAGGGATCGGAGGGCCCCCGTTCCAAGGAGGCTCCCAAACCGGAGGTCCATCTCGCCTCGCCTTCGTCCTCCAAGGCATCCAAGGGACCACGGCATGCGATGCCTAGCGAGCATACCGAACCGGTTCAAGGAGCAAGGTCCCCGAGGCCTTCATCATCGACACCGACTGCTGTCCTCCTGGACCTCCCGGACAACCCGTTCTTCCCATCGGAGGAGACTCCCAAGCCTGGGAAGAAGAGGCACCATGACAAGGCTGACCGTGATCCGGCCCCTAAAAAGGCCAAGCCCTCCAAGGATCGGCCCACCACCGACCCGCCGAGGGCAAAGGACAAGGAGCGCTCCCACTCCAGACAGGCCCGCGCCTCCGCCTTGCCAGCTCCATACCAGGAGCCGACACCGGTAGACCAGGGCACCCCGGTTACATCCCTGCCTCCCCCGGCCTTGGACTTCATCCACGGGACGGATGACGCCCCTCGCTCTCCTGATCATCAGTCTCCTTCCCATCCGGCGACCGATGATGAAGGTCACTTGGCCCACATACAGGGGATCCCGGACCTCTTCTACGACGTGCAGTCGCGCCGCTACTACATGTCGGTGCCAGAGGACAGAGCCCTGAGGGAGTTTACCAGGCTGAACCCCCACCCCGTAGACCGAGCCGACCCGGCCAGATCGGTTCCCACCGTGTCGGTCTACGAGAGGTCATCATCGCCGTCCCGTAGACGCGAGAGGTCGCCGTCTCCACTTCGTACTCGTGAGAGGTCGCCGTCCTCATCCCGCAGACGCTCCCGATCGTCAGTGGACTTCGCCCGCCCGAGATCCCAGGTCAGGGTGACGGACCCCCTCTCCTCCGACCTGGATTCTGAAGACGAACCGCTGCCACCTTCGGAGGCACCCTCGGACGAGGATGTCCTCTTGGGTTCGGCCTCCCCTCAGAGGATGCACAACCCAGGGCCGTCTTCGCCGTCGGACGACGTCAGGGCCTTCACAGAGCACGTGGTCAGGATGTCACGGGCCCTTGACATCGAGCTCGCAGCCGCGGGGGACGACGCAGAGGACCCGGTCGAGCGTAGGGTGCATGGACGGGTCCCCACTCCGCCATGCCTTCCTCTCCTTCCTTCTCTCCAGACCATCGTGAAAAGGTCCTGGGATGCTCCGGCCGCCCTATCGGCACCCTCCCGCAAGGTCCAATTCCTCTATAGGGTCGCCCCGGCGAGTTGCTCCTGGTTGGCAGAACACCCCAGACCAAACTCGGCCATTGTGGAGGGAGCCCAGCACAGCTTCGTTCCGAAGCAGGCTACTTCCCCTGTCGACAAAGAGGCAAAGAAAATTGATGGACTGGCAAAAAAGGCTTACTCGGCTTCGGCTCTTGGGGTCAAGGCCGCCAACTACACCGCCTGCATGGGGGCCTACATCCAAACCCTCATGGAACGGATCTCTCCCATGATTCCGGACGTCCCAGATGACATCCAGAGGCAGCTGCTGGAGATCAGAGACGAGGCGCACTCCATCGGAAGCTGGCTAATCACCACTTCCAGGAACATGGCGGACTGCTCCGGGAGGTCCATGTCAGCTGCCATGGCTCTTCGGCGCCACGCGTGGCTCAGGGCCTCTGACCTGAACCCGACGGTTAGAGCGGCCATTGAGGACATGCCGCTCGACGGGACCGGCCTCTTCCACGCCGAGACCGACGACCGCCTGAACCGCAAGTTCAGGATGAAGGCGGCGGCGAAGAAGCACGGCATGTCCTCAGCACCGGCTTCTCCGTTCCGGAAGCGACAGCGCCCGTGGCAGCCGCAAGGTCAGTCACAAGGGACCTTCTCCCGGGACCGACAGCCCCAGCACCAAGGCTCTCAGAGACAGCGCTTCCCTTCGCAGTCTTCCTCCTCCTCTGGCCGTCGCACCTTCCCGCCTCGGTACCGCAAGTCCCGCCGGCAGGATACCGACCAGGGGAAGAAGAGAGCCTGAAGGGACGCAGCGCGCTTCGTCTCCCCTTCACCCCTCTTCTTTTTGGACATCTTGAGGCCCTATGTTAACGCCTGGGCTTCTATAACATCGGACTCGTGGGTCCTTAACATCGTCCGTAGGGGTTATGCCCTCAAGTTCCAAGAGCTCCCTCCAACTGGAGCCTTCATGTCCACTCCCCCCTCGGACACCCTTCTCGACGAAGTGCGCACCTTGCTTTGTAAGGGGGCAATCTCCCCTTTGCCGCCCGACCAACATCCTCGGGCCTTTTTCTCCAGGTACTTCACCGTACCTAAAGCGGATGGTGGCGTTAGGCCCATCCTGGACTTGAGACAAGTGAACTTCTTTTTGAACTACCGTCGCTTCCGAATGGTAACCTTGGCCTCCATTCTGCCTCTCCTCCACCAGGGCCTGTGGTTCGCGACTGTCGACCTGAAGGACGCCTATTTCCACATCGGGATCCGAGAATCCCACCGGAGATTCCTCGCCTTCGCTGTCGGCTCCGACTCGTACCACTACAACGTGCTCCCGTTCGGCTTGGCCACGGCCCCACGAGTCTTCACGAAGTGCATGGCACCGGTGGTGGCATACCTTCATCAGAGGGGCTTCTTGGTTTTTCCCTACCTGGACGATTGGCTGTTTGCAGCCGAATCCCAGGAAGAGCTACACGAGGCAGTCTCATTCGCCTTGCACCTCTTCGATTCCCTCGGGCTGGTGGTCAACAAGGAAAAGTCCCACTTCACGCCGACCAGACAGGTCAAGTTCATCGGGGCCATCCTCGACTCCGACAACTGCCTAGCCTTCCTTCCTCCGGACCGGTTTCAGGCCCTGGCTACGTCCCTCAGGCCGTGCATCTCACACAGAAGGATAAGAGCCAGAGACGTCCAAGTCGCCCTGGGCCACATGGCATCGACGACATTCGTCACCCCCTGGGCGAGACTGCGTCTTCGTCCTCTCCAATCCTGGTTCCTTTCCGTCTTCTTTCCGTTGGAGGACCCACCTTCAAAGTGGCTCACGGTACCCAGACCTATAGCCGCTTCCCTCAGATGGTGGCTAGACGGCTCCAACGTCTGCGCCGGGATGCCTTTCCATCAGCCCCAGACACAGCTGACGCTGACAACCGATGCATCCCTGGAGGGATGGGGCGCCCACCTGCTCGACCTTGTCGTCAAGGACAGGTGGTCCGCACAAGACAAGCTCCTCCACATCAACGCTTTGGAGATGCTCGCAGTGGAGAAGGCTTTGAGGGCATTCGAGTTTGCTGTCTCAGGAAGAGTGGTCCTCCTGAGAACGGACAACACCACCGTGATGTACTACATCAACAAGCAAGGTGGTACCAGGTCCAGGACCCTGCTCGACCTCACGCTCCGCATCTGGGATTGGTGCATCCAAAGGCGTGTCCTCCTCCAGGCGATTCACCTTCCCGGGGAGGACAACGAGCTGGCAGACCGCCTCAGCAGATCTCCATCGGTATGCCACGAGTGGAGGCTCCATCCCGAGACGGTCCGCGACCTCTTCGATCGGTGGGGAACCCCCCGGATCGACCTCTTCGCGACCAGCTGGAACAGCCACTGTCCCCAGTTCTGCTCCAGGAAGCGATTCGACGGATCCCTTGGAGACGCATTCGCTTTCCTTTGGACGGGGGAGCTCCTCTACGCCTTCCCTCCGTTCCCTCTTATCGTCAGGGTGGTGTCCAAAATGACAACGGACCGCTCGCAGGCGATCCTGATCACCCCGTGGTGGCCGAGACAACCGTGGTTCGCATCCCTTCTCCACCTCTCCGGGAGATGCTTCCTCCGCCTCGACCCCCGTCCGGACCTGCTGTCGATCCAGGACGGACGAATTCTCCACCCGGACATCGAGAGCCTGCCGCTGGTGGCCTGGAAGATCCGGCCCTGACTGCCTTGCCCGAATCGGTTAGGACGGTGATCCTGGCTGCCAGAAAACCTTCCACCCAGCGTTCTTATGCCCTGAAATGGAGGAGATTTTGCCTCTTCCTTGACCAGAAGGGCTTGTCTCCTGCGCAGGTTTCCACTCCAGTGGTGCTGGAGTTTTTGATGGCGCTTTTGGAGGAAGGGCTGTCCCTCACATCCATCAAAGGCTACCTTTCTGCCATTTGTGCTAAATATCAGTTTGGGGGGAGGGTGTCTTTCTTTAAGGATCCCTTGGTGAAGGGCTTTTTGAAGGGTTGTGCCAACCTATATCCTCCTGTGTCGGTACCAACACCGGCTTGGAGTTTGGAGTCGGTACTGTCCGCTCTCCAATCCAAGCCCTTTGAACCCATGGCCACAGCGGACTTGAGACTGTTGACTTGGAAAACCGCTTTCCTTGTGGCCATCACCTCTGCCCGTCGTGCGGGCGAACTCTGTGCCTTACGGAGGGACCAACCATTCCTGAGGTTCCACAAGGACAAGGTGGTCCTCCGTATGGACATCACCTTCTTGCCGAAGGTGGTGTCTGCTTTCCACATGTGCCAGGACATTGTGTTGCCCACTCTAGCATCCGATCCGACGTCTGATGAGGAGCGACGCCTGCATTCCCTTGATGTCAGGAGGGCGCTGGCGTTTTACCTGGACAGAACTGCTGCCTCCAGCCGGTCCGAGAGACTCTTTCAATGCTACTCGGAACCGAAGAAGGGGTTGCCCGTGTCTACGCAGAGGTTCTCCAAATGGGTGGCTAGTACCATCCACCTCTGCTATGAACTGCTGGGCAAACCTCTCCCTGGCAGGGTTCGGTCACATTCCACAAGAGCTGTGGCGGCATCCTCAGCATTCCTGTCTGGGATTCCTTTGGAGGATGTCTGTAAGGCTGCTGTCTGGTCCCAACCCCTCACCTTTATTAAGCATTACAGGTTGGACACCAGGGCCATCCGAGACGCAGCTTTCGGGAGGGCTGTGTTGGTCTCGGGGTTGCATTGATTGCACTACTGATGTATTTGTGTTATACAGTTTACACTGTTTATACTGTTGAATGTTGATTTGCACAAGTCTTATGGGATCGGTCTTGCATGACCTCTGTTCCCTTCTCAGGTTCAGCAAACTTATTGCTATTTTATCTGTGCATGAACAAAAGACTGACTCTTTATGGTTCAAGGTGTTTATTTGTAATAAATATACCTTTGGTTTACCATAGCTTTGGTCTCAGGACACTCCCTCCGCCACATACCTAAGCTTGTCAGTCTAAACCCATTTGTATGATTCGCAGAGACCACGAAGAAGAAGGACAGGTTGCTTACCTGTAACAGTATTTCTTCGAGTGGTCATCTGCGAATACATACAAATCCCACCCGTCCATCCCCTCAGTGTCCTGCTCTCATTGGCTCTCTTCCTTCGCCTGCTTGGCGGAAAAATTGCGGAACTGGGGAAAGAGCAGGAAGGCAGGGGCCTTATAACGGGTGGGCGGAGTTACCGCCAAAAAGTTTCAATATGTTGCAGAATAAACTCTGCCCAGTGATTCCAGTAGGTTCCGAACAGCACTGCGCAGGCGCAGTGAAACCCATTTGTATGTATTCGCAGATGACCACTCGAAGAAATACTGTTACAGGTAAGCAACCTGTCCTTCTCCTCCATACCTTATTTGGAGCTGTCAATCAATAGTACGTCAGAATGACGTAACGTTAATCCGGAATATTTGGAAGCGATTTATCTTTTGGCATCGTTTCCATTTCATTGACTGTTTGTGAATTTAGCGAATTTAGGAAAGCGAATTTAGTAGGAAACCCAAGCTCTTTCCAGAGGAACTATGGGATAGGTTTTGCATGACAGCATCCCCTCTTCATGTCTCCCAAAAGACAGCCAGGGAGAATCCCTTCAGAGAGCACAGAGATCAATGGGGGAGGCTTCTGGCAAAGCGAATTTAAGAAACCCAAGCTCTTTCCAGAGGAACTGTGGGATAGGTTTTGCATGACAGCATCCCCTCTTCATGTCTCCCAAAAGACAGCCAGGGAGAATCCCTTCAGAGAGTACAGAGATCAATGAAGGAGGCTGCTGGAAAAGCAGGGAGGGATCACTCTTCCCAAAGATTCTCTTTCCAGGGTTGGAGGAGAAGGAAGATTCCGTTTGAGAAAGGGAGGGAGAAAGGCTCTACCCCCCCCCCCCATTGATCAGAGCCCTTCCTTGCCTGGGCGAGATCAGATGCCTCCTCGCGAGGAGCCTTCCCTTCCCTGCCTGGGCGAGATCAGATGTCTCCTCGCGAGGAGCCTTCCCTTCCCTGCCTGGGCGAGATCAGATGCCTCCTCGCGAGGAGCCTTCCCTTCCCTGCCTGGGCGAGATCAGATGCCTCCTCGCGAGGAACCTTCCCTTCCCTGCCTGGGTGAGATCAGAGCCCAAGCGGGCAGGGAATGCCTCTTGGAGAGGAGCCTTCCCTTCCTGCCTCTCCTCCGTTAGAAATGGGCTCTCCCCACACAGAGGGGAGGTTGCAATCCACCGCCGGGACTTCAGGCGCTTAAAGCGCTGAAGAGATTAAGCACCTGTAAACCATTAAAATAAAAAATAAAAATAATCCTTATCTCTTATTGAAAGACCACAGCGGACAAAGGGGTGAGGGAAGCAAAAATGGCAACAGCCATGACAGATGGGGACAGAAAGGGCAACTCCCCCAAGGCCAGCCCCATCGCAGTCCGCTCCTCCCATCCATCTAACACGATTCAAAGGCTGTCGTTCCTATTTAAATACTCAAGTTCCTAACTCGAATCAATGGAAAAATGTAGGTCGGACCCTAGTGTTTTTTTAACACGCGTTAAATGAGGAAAGCTCGATTTAAATTTCTATCCCGCTCTACGATTCGATTTGTAGTGGGGACGATTGCGGGTTGCTCTAGAACCGTTCTAGGTTTAAATCGGATCCTAATAGGAACGCCACTCCTTGGATTCGATTCAGAACGCGGGGTTTCACCTAGTGGGAACAACCCCGAACTCAGTTTGTAGCAACTGAAGTAAGAGAAGACAAATGGGGAAGTGTGAGGAAGCATGATAAACCAAGACATTTTAAAAGCAGCTGAAAATTTGGGAGGATCAAGGAAGGGAGAACTAGCAATTTTTTCTTGTTCAACCTGCATAAAATTGTGGTATTTTCCAATTTGATAGAGGTGTTTTTAAGTATGTAGTTGTGTATTTTTGTATTATATTTGAATTGATCTATCTGTTAAATGTACTATTATGTGTTTTAGAATTATAGAATCCTAGAGTTCAAAGAAGCCCCATAGGCCACTGAGGCCAATGTTCAGTGCTGGAATTCCAGTTAGAGCATTCATAGCAGGCAGCTGTTGAGCCTCTTTTGGAAGATGTCCAGAGAAAATTCTCTTCAGTACAGAGACATTTTTAAAGTGTCTGTTCCTCCCAGGAGATGGCAAACTGGGGTGATGGGCATAGTGCAAAATGATGGGAGAGTTTCCTCCAATTTAAGAATAGTAGAACTCAACGGTGGTTTTAGAGCTTGGTGTGGGGACTGACAGATGGATTCTCAAAAGGAAAATTAAATGTGTGGGTCTCGTTTCTAAAATTTTTGAGAAACTCCAATGATAACTATGGCGCGTTACAGACCACCCCTTTGGGACGGCCTGTAGTCGCACCGTTCCCCGCCGGATCGGGGCCTCAGTGGCCAGAGCGGCAGCTGCTGAGGCCCCGATCCGCCGCTTTCCGGGCTGCGGGGAAGCGGCAAAAGGCCCCTTTCCCGCAGCCTGGAAAGGGGTGTCCTTGGGGCTTCAAGCCCCAAGGACACCCCGCGGTGGCGGGGAGAAGGAGAAAGGGGCCGTTTGGCCCCTTTCTCCTTTGCTCCGCTGGGTGCAGCTGTGTGAAGGCTACGCCCAGCAGACCAAACGAGGAAGGAGCTCCGAAACAGAGTTCCTTCCGGGGTCGCGGAAAGGGCGCCCTATGCGCCCTGCCGCGACCCCAATACATCACAACCGCTCCGCCTTGTTTGGAGGCAGCGCGGTCATCACGTATTGATGACGGTGGCCATGTGGAACGGCTGCTGCCATTTTGTGTGCGCACAGCACACACTAGGGTTAGGGCGGTGCGGAAGCACCGCCCCGCCTTAACCTTAGTACTCGCTCTGCGCGTACTTTTTAGCCCGTGTGTAACGGGCCTTAGTTTGTTTTCTTCTCTGTAATAAAGACAGCACTGAAAAGCACATCAAAAGCAGAAAACATTTTCTATTTTTTCTTTTCTTCTCTTGGCAGGTAGTTCAAGTAATCGCTCCAGTACACGAAGTGTACTGAGTATCAGTAGTGGGATGGATGGAGACAATGAGGTAACTTTCCCATTCTGTACATTTTCTGGCTTGCAAACTTTAACAGCTTTCTAAATGAGTCAGCTGCTAAAAAATACTATTCTAGTGCTGTAAAATGTATAACTAATACCTTCTGTGCTGTAGGCTTAGAATCCAAGATGCTCAGATAGGATGGAACTTAATGAAAGAGCAAAGGAAATAGTGACCTTGTGACAGGAGCTAGAACTGGTGATAGTGTGGTGGCTATGAAAGGCTTTGTTATGGATTTTGAAGGAACTGAGAGACAGAGAAGAACCTTGAGGCTGCAAGAGAGAAGAAGGTATTCTGGCTCTTGCCATTGGGCAGAAAACTGAGGGACAACAAGACGTCCCAAGGAAGAACACTGTCAGCAGGAGAATATGCACCCTGATCCCAAATACCAGCCAGAGAAGAGCAGCTGGAAGGAGCTTCCTTCCTCTCCCACTCATCCTGTGCTTCTTGCTTAAAGGAACTCTCTAATCCCAATGTGAGAAACCAGGGTTTACTGAACTGAAGGAAAGTGTAGTCTGACCTTTGCCATCCCTGTGTTGCATTTTTAACAATTGTAATCAAAATATTGTATTTTAAAGGCATAGTGTAAATATTCAAAACACAGAAAGAAAATATGGCTCCAAATTTCTGTGGCTCCAAATTTCTGCTTGAAGGTAGAAAACAGTTAGTTAAACTAAGTCAATGCAGTTGTTGTTTTTAATTTGCTTAGGTTTTGATAAAGTGGTTATTCTGTTTTCAAGAAAACAGATTAAAATTGTCTGTTTTGGCAGAAATTCACTTCCACATTTATGTCCACATGTAGGATAATGAAATGCCAGAGGTGAAGAGAAATTTCCGCCCTGGGACTCAGCCAGTAGAGAGGCCACCTACCTTACCACCTGGAAGGCCTCCAAGAATACCGCCAAGAGTTGCTAGCAGGTTTATTATTGTTCTTTTTGTTATTAGTAGTAGTCTTATTATGATCACATCATCATTATCATAATCTAATCTAGCCGCATGAAAGAACCAATCTGTATCCTAAGAAGCTTACAATCTAAAATAGATATAAGTAAACTACAGAGGAAGTGGGACAGGAATGGAAAATGGGAGACAATATGTAATTGTTTCACTTACATGCCTTTAGAATTAACAGATTACTACATGCAGTTTTTAAACTGGGAGTACACTGGAAAGGAAGTGGCATTTGCGAAATTCATTGCACGTGTAATGGTTTACTATGGTTCGATTCCCTGCCCAGCCATGGAAATCCACTGGGTGACCTTGAGTGCGTCACACACTTTCAGCCCTAGAAAACCCCATTTTAGGGTCACCATAAGTCAGAAATTACTTGGATGCACACAGCAACAGCAGCAACAACAACAATACTTATATGCAAGCATTGGTGTTAATTAAGTTCATCAGTGTTTTTCTGGTGAAGGCTGTAGATTAGCTGGCCTAAAATTTTCCTTGAATTGCTTGGTTTGTATAAGTCTCTGCTCAGTCACAACAACATTTATAGGTTTTGTCCTTACATATCTAGGGTGTGTTTTGCTAATTTAATTACAATTGGAAGCCAGCAATTGCAAGTAGGTGCTCTGGTGCCCTGGTTAATCTTAAACCATTTATAGCCAGGTTTCCAAGACAAAGCAGAGATTTACAGTCTCTAGGGTAGGTGTGGAACCCCCACACCACCAAATGGCAGGGCAGTTGGGCTTCTGTGTAACAGAAACTTGATATGGATGAAGTTCAATTAAATAAAGACTAGCAAATGAGAAAGGGATGTTTCAGGAAGCAGTAGACTTGAAGGCAGAGGATGGTAGGTAGAAAAATAAGGTCAAAAGAAGTGTGTATGTGTGTAGGAGCAGCAGCGTTCCAAACCTGGGTGTCACCTGGTATGGGGGTCGGACTTGGGTTGGAGCCAAAAGGGCGCATTCCCAATTTCTTGTACCTTGCGTGGTGCTGGGGGAGGGAGAGGGCCTGGATCCCCCTGTCTCTACTGTGCGTAGAGCCTCACACAGAGACAGGGGGATCCAGGCCCCCTCCCTCCCTCCTGGGCAAGGCTTTACTTGCAAGTAGAGCTGTGCATGGTGGGGGGGTGCTCTTTGGGTGTCACCCCCTTCTGTGGTGTCACCCGGTGTGGTCCACAGACCCTGCACCCTCTAGTGATGCTACTGTGTGGGGGTATGAAAAGATAATGACAAAGCTATAGAGGGCTTTGAAAGTAAAAACAGTCAGATGGTCAGAGTTGCTAGATAATAATAGTAATAGATGGAGTTAAATAGGCAAAGATGAACTGGGGAAGAAGAATGTAGGAGAAGATCGAAGTTATCTCTTCTTTGCTTCATTCATAATGGCAACAAGAGTTGTGACAGGAGTGGCAGCCATATCAGTTGAACAAATCCTCAGAGCCAAAACAATTCCATCAGAATAAATAAATTTGTGGGGACTGACAATTTCAATAGATCTCCCGTCCTTGTAGTCTAAATCTTAACAGGAAACTATATGTCCTTGACAAAGAAACAGGTGTGAGATTGTCCACTTTTAGTTTACCATCCAACTGTCCAACAGAGAAAACAGACTAGAGTGCACGTGAACTCAATTTCTGGGCTTAAAACATTTTGGGCAATCTCCATGATTCACTATAGCATCAGTGTAGTATTTGGTTTCTATATTAAACATAGTGTGATGTGAGCTTGTGATAGAGACAGGAGTAATTGTTCAGAATACTCTTGTAAGCTAAAAATAAAAGTTATATTTATAGTTGCAGGAAATCCATCTTGGAATAGGAAAGGAGACAGAAGAAGTTGGCCTATACAGTGGTCCCTCCACATCAGGGATAGGCAATCTGCGGCCCGCGGGCCGGATGAGGCCCGGCGAGGCCTTGGGACCGGCCCCAGCCCGGTCCTGCCGCCGATTGCCACCGGGGCCTTTGGCCTCTCGCGTGCAGGGGCAAAGGGGCAATTGTCTATAGACGCCTCAGAAACATGCATTTATATTAACATTTTTTTAAAATCAGCAAATTTTTTTGTGTGTCCTCCGCTTTTTTAAAAAAAGTGTCCACCATTTGAAAATGTTGTCCTACATTTGTCCTGGTTTATTTATTTATTTATTTATTTATAAAAAATATAATTTAATTATTTATTTTTTGGCTTCGGCCCCCCAGTTGTCTGAGGGACAGTAACCCGGCCCCCGGCTCAAAAAGATTGCCTACCCCTGCTCCACATTCACTGGGGTTAGGAGCACAGGACCCTTGTGAAAGTGGAAAAACCACAAATAAAAAAACTTGTTTTTTTAATAACCTGAGAGAACACTTCTCTAGTAATCTCTAGGTCCTCCAAGACAAGTTTGTGGTTAACATCTGCTATACATTGACTATAGAATTGAACTGGAGGATCTACAAATGCCTAGAGAAGTGTTCTCTCTAGGAATCTCTAGGTATTCCAGCGTGACTTCTGGTGGACATTAATCATAGAGTCACTCTGGAGGATCTAGAGATTCCTAGAGAGAACACTTCTCTAGGCATTTGTAGGTCTTTCAGTGTAATTCTGTGGTCAGTCTATGTTGACCACAAAATTGTACTGGAGGACCTAGAGATTCCTAGAGGGAACATGTTAATCAAATCTGCAAAACTCAAAGCTGCAAATGTGGAGGGTCGATAGTACTTGGTTACAAGAATCCATAAAAGCTGGCCTTCATGTGTGGAGGTAAATTAGCAGCCATTATTGGGGTTGGAACCCCATGGTAACTCCCTTCCCAAATAAAGGGAACAAAAGGATTAACTAACTTTTTGTCCCCCCTCTCCCCCAATAATCTTAACTAACTTTTTGAAGAAGGGGTAGGTGACCTCTAGCAAGTAAGAATGAAGGAAAGGCCTTGGATACATAAGGTGCATCTACACTGTGCAGAAATAATGCAGTTTGACACCACTTTTAACTGCCCTGACTCCATCCTACAGAATTATGGGGTTTGTGGTTTTGTGAGGCACCAGCCTCTTTGGCAGAGAAAGTTAAAGACCTTGTAAAACTATAAATCCCAGTATTCCATAGGATGGAGCTACAGCACTTAGAATGGTGACAAACTGCATTATTTCTATAGTGTACATGCAGCCCAACTTTCCCTCTTAATTGCTCTTCCACTAATCAGTTTATGCAAGCATTCAGGTCTCTTTGCTTCCAATAGCCAGGAAGACCTGAACTGCCTCAGAAAAAAACAAACCCCAGGGATAGAAATTCAAGATTCCTGGCATGTTCTTCCTAGGGATCCTGAACTTAGCTCAAATACCTTCTCCTTCAGTTCATGCTCTTTTTACAAATATTGTTGTGGAACATGACTGCATAAGACTGGCAGCTACTTTTTCTTTGGGACTGGAGTTTGTCATGTTTATAAACTTTTTTTAACCGCTTCCTAGAACACTGTTAGGTTTATCAGTAGGCTATCTGTTTTACTAAGAAATAAATGAATCTGCACAGATAAAAAGTAAAATACAAAACACTGTTGAACATGCACCCCTCTCCTTCAGATTTATTCTATAAATCATCTTTCTGTAAAGTGCAACCTTCATTTTCATTCCAATCAGAAAATGTATTTGCTCATATTCATTGCAGGTTTACCTCTCTTTGTTGTACCTTTTGCCTATTTCCTTGTCATAGTCAACCTATTTAAAAATTTCCTGTTACATTTTAGACTGCAAGGAGTGAAGACTGATTAAAGGTAGAGGGGTCTGTTTTTTCTATTTGGACTAATATGCAAATCAAAGGTGAACAAAGTCTATGATGTTGCACTGCAGCATTCCTCACCATTGTCTGTGTTGGCTATGGCTGCTGGGATCTGCAGTCCGACACCTTGGCAAGCTGTGTGATTCCTATACCTGAGGTAGGTTTGTGATAATATAAAAGCAACAATAATAGCTTGATATCATGTATATGTTTTTGTCATGTGCAACTCAACAATGAAACTAAAATAATATATTGTTTTTCTGCACATAAAGACATATTGTATAGTTTTGAAATCTATTCTGACTCGTGACTTTTCAAATATTTTCTTGCAGGGCTCCAAGCAGTGACAGCTTCCATGCTCCACCTGTGCCCCCAAGAGGTCGTGAAATGCCACGCTAAATCTTGATAATCATAAAATGTAAATATGGGAATTATGACTTTGATTCATAACAATGACTTTTAAATGGCTGTTATACAAGTCTCTTCAACATATGGTCTCTGTTCCCTCAGTGAAATTAATAATTTTGGCACAGCCAGTTACTTAAAACAGAGCCAAGGCTGAAAGGAGTAAAAATTGGAGTCCTCCAACAGAAGTGGCTTTCCAGTACAAATAAACTGGTTACAGCACAAAAAAACACCGATGGAACTTACTGGAAAATGTCTTCATTTTTCCAAGTACAGTAATGTCAGACCAAAGGTACCTTGATCATGTACTCAGTCATCTCTTTCAAAATCAAAATGGCATACATACAAGCAGAACATCTTCTATGTTCATCAACAAAAGAGACAGAAAACTGTGGATAATGAAAACAGCATTTTCATGGTTCAGTGACAGCTAGAACACCATGCCCTGAATATTGGAGTAACTGCACTGAAATAGAATCATAGAATCATAGAATTGGAAGAGACCGCAGGGGCCATCCAGTCCAACCCCCTGCCATGCAGGAAATCCAAATCAAAGCATCCCCAACTGATGGCCATCCAGCCTCTGCTTAAAGACCTCCAAGGAAGGAGAATCCACTACACTCCGAGGAAGTGTGTTCCACTGTCGAACAGCCCTTACTGTCAGGAAGTTCTTCCTAATGTTGAGGTGGAATCTCTTTTCCTGTAGCTTGCATCCATTGTTCCGAGTCCTGTTCTCTGGAGCAGCAGAAAACAAGCTTGCTCCCTCCTCAATATCACATCCTTTCAAATATTTAAACAGGGCTATCATATCACCTCTTAACCTTCTCTTCTCCAGGCTAAACATCCCCAGCTCCTTAAGTCGTTCCTCATAGGGCAAGGTTTCCAGACCTTTCACCATTTTAGTCGCCCTCCTTTGGACAAGCTCCAGTTTCTCAATGTCCTTTTTGAATTGTGGTGCCCAGAACTGGACACAATATTCCAGGTGGGGCCATATGCTTTTGGTAATAATTCTGAATGTCAGATTGGTCAGCTGACACCTGCAGTTTCTTTTTTGGTAACATAGTACAGAAAGATTGAGCAGTGTTTCCCAAGATAAGTCCTACATGTGAAAATATAAGATCTGTGCAGAATTCATTGGGTCAGTAAAAGTCGACATATTATGATAATCTGTGAAAGATTTCCTAGATATGCATATATAGAAATCCATGTTCTGCACTGTTGGTGACCATCCATGAAATGTATGAACAAAGGTTCAACTTAAACCTAGTTTTTACAAGCTCTGCATTCCTTTCTGCAAGAAGGATATAGTAGCCAGGACAGAAGTAAATGAGAACTAGTAGGCCTTAAGGTGTCATTTTCAAACTGTAGAGTGCACCTCTGTGGGAAACAAATGACACCTGAAGAGATGAGCATGAAATTACAATGGGAGAAAAGCCTCAGGCAGCAGAGAAATTTTTCTTCCCCCTACTCCTGTTCTAACAAGTGGCATCACAAGGGTTTGCATCATCCAGTGCAGTAACTCACAGTCTCTCTCTCTCTCTCTCTCTCTCTAACACACACACACACCATTAACCTCCTCCCATTCCACATCACATAGAATCCTTAGTAATGTTTTTTTTAATGAATGTTACTCATAAATCATAATTTCCATATATCACTGAATGTAATGGTAATAAATCTGAAAAACAACTAGAAAAAATAAAATTATATCTTTAAATTACAATATCATATGCACAGCCCAAATGTGTTTACATGTACATAGTTAAAATTTTTGGTAAAATGTGATGTTTTTAAAGAAATTTGAAAAAGATTTTTAAAATTATTTTTTTTGAGTGTTTATCAATGTTTTATTTTTGAAAAGTAAACCAATACAAGAACTATGAAAGAGAAATCTAACTCATGCTGAAGAGAAGTTTTTCCCCTCTTAAACATTTAAGAACAGAAGCCAAAAAGTGAGGAAGGTGGGGGCCAGTTCAGAATCCCCCTAAACACAACGTGACTAGCTAGAAACAGCAGCCTTCTCAAATGGTTGGGTTTTTTTGGTTCCAAGGTTGAGTTAGGTGGTTACTTCTTTGACTCTGTGAAAAGTTCCCATGTATAATGAATTCCACTTCGTTGACTTGCACCTCTTAACTTTTTTGCACGATCGGCAAAACATTAGGTTAGAATTATTCACTTTACCACAGAAGGTGCAGGTCCAAGGTTCATAGCCTCTCTTGATCTTGTCTGGTTTTTCTTTGTTTTCACCTGAAGCATATTCACCAAAATCATCCAACAATTCAGGCAAAGAATTCTCCTTCTTTTTCTCAAAATCTATTATCCGCTCCGTAAGCATGAGAATGTGCTGGTCTTTCGTTTCCACCTGCTCAGTAAGTGCCTAGATCGCAAGCTGATCATTCTTCACCTTCTGTTTATATCTCTCACAAGTATCCTTGAGGGCATCATAACGAATTTTCCAGATACCGCAATTTGTACAGCTAGCTGCATCCACATTGAAAACCTCTTTCCTGGGCCCAGAAAAAGTCAATCTGGAGATTTTGGAGGTGTTGAGAGCCACAAAAACATCCTTCCTTCGGCCGCCCTCCGATCCAGCGCCGTCCTTCCTTCCTTCTTTCTCCGGGGAAGCATCCAGGTAGCCTTACCCTTTATGGTAATTATGTATATATGGATGTATTTTAACCTGTTGTACGCCGCTTTGATTGCCTGGCAAAAAGTGGGATAGAAATAAAATTATTATTATTATTATTATTATTATTATTATTATTATTACTACCCTCCTCGCTGCTTTGGGTGGCCGTGGTTTGTTCCAGTAACCAAAACCGCAGCATGGAGGCCCACAATATCCTCAGTCCCTGAATCCACATCTAGCCCACTAAAATTATTTTTAAATTGAATTTTAAATTAGAAAAAAAACACCTGGAGCCTCTCCTTTCTCCTCTCACTGAGCCTTGTCCTACTGACACCATCTCTTCAGCATTTTAAAGGGAGGCAGAGAAAAGAGAAAGCTTCAGAAAAAACTCGCATCTCTGAAAATAATGAAATTATCTGGATGTACTGTACCCCAGAATTTAGTTTATGTAAGCACTTCAGCAACAAAAAACATGAGAAATTGTGACAAAACATTACTTTTGACTGTGGTAATATTTTACTCATCTCGTACAACTAGTTCAACCTTAACTGCTTCGTATCTTATAATGTAATACATGGTATGTCTAAATTGGATTACTGTTACTATCTTCACTGTAGTCATGAAGATGACAACTTGTTGAACTGTCTTATAAGAATGAAAGGTCAGTTTTATGTCAGCCTTCTAATGGCTTCCCTGAAGACTGTAGAAGTCTCTCCTAGTTATCCATCTTGCTACTAGCAGTTATCAACCATCACTGTTACAGAATATCCCATTGCATGCTATTTTATCAGAAAGAAAACAAGCTATATCTGCTTTATTTTCACCCACACCAGTGAACTGACCTCCTCTCTGCAGTATGTGCCCCCCAGCTCCATCAACCAGACCCATTCACTTGGACTGTGTGACACATTTTGTAAAATAGACAGTGAAAATGACGCCCACTGTGGCAGTATTTTTACCATGCAAAGCAGAAGATAAATATCATACTCATCAAATGCCAGACATTCCTATGCATGACCTCTGATGCACAGTATCTATTTTAGTCATAAGAATGTGAATAAAGTCAATGTTTGACATGCTGTTCATCTGTCCTCCAAGATTCACGCATGACAGGTGGAGGGGGATAGCTCATGCTCTCTAGGTCAAAGAAGCTCCAAGCATTTAAGGGGCATTTTCCCAGCCCCAAGATAGTTTAGGAGACGCACCAGACCCATCAAATTATAAAGAAAATGACCATAATTGGAATGTGGAAATAGAGGGGTATAACCTTTTTAAGAGAAATAGGCCAAACAGGAAAGGAGGAGGAATAGCCTTTTACGTCAGGGACATTTACACCAGTGAAGAGATCCAGAACATCAGTACTGGAAGTCAGATGGAGAGCATCTGGATAAAAATTAAAGGGGAGGGAAACAACAAGGATGTTATTGTGGGAATCTACTACACACCCCCAAGTGAGATGGAGAAATTGGATGATGCCTTTCTAGAACAGATGACCACACATTCAGAAAGGAGAGATGTAGTAGTGATGGGTGACTTCAACTATCCTGATATTTGCTGGAAGTCAAACTCAGCCAAATCCTCGTGGTCTAGCAAATTCCTCACTTGCCTTGGAGACAAATTCATTGTCCAAAAGGTGGAAGAGGCAACAAGGGGATCAGCTATTTTACATCTGATCCTAACCAACAGGGACTACTTGGTTAATGGGGTGCAAGTGGTGGGATTCTTAGGTGGAACTGATCATGTTCTCTTGGAGTTTGTTGTACAGTGGAAAGGAGAAGCCAGTCATAGTCAGACATGCCTTCTAGACTTTAGGAGAGTTGATTTCAGTAAGAGAAGTATTGAGGGTGATCCCATGGTCAGAGATCCTAAAAGAGAAGGGAGTTGAAGATGGATGGGAGTTTCTCAAAAGGGGGATACTGAAGGCACAATTTGAAACAGTTCCAATGAGGAACATAAATGGGAGGTGTCTCAAAAAACCAGGATGGATGACTAAGGAACTTTCAACTGAGCTAACTTTTAAATGGGACATGTATAAGTATTGGAAAAAGGGGGGAATCACCAAAGGGGAATTCAAACAAAAAGCTAGCCTGTGTGGGGATAAAGTTATAAAAGCTAAAGCGCAGAATGAACTCAGGCTTGCTAGAGAGGTTAAGAACAATTAAAAGGGCTTTTTTGGATATGTCCGCAGCAAAAGGGGAAAAAAGGAAACGGTAGGGCCACTGTGTGGAGAAGATGGCAAAATGCTAACAGAAGACAGAGAAAAGGCAGAATTACTCAACACTTTCTTTGACTGTGTTCTCTTGCTCTTCTTTTGGAAGTAAACCAAAGGCATTGACAAAACTGTCCTCCATTTGGAGTAGGCTGGATTGGCTCTCACACTCAAGTTTCTTCTGAATCAGATCTTTAGTGGCTCTTGAATCAGCAAATAAAGGTTTGATTCTTTCTTCACGAAAGACTCTGATGGGAAAGATTTGGTATTGGGCTAAATAAGCCTTCATTCTAAGTAGCATCAATGGGATATGGTTGAATGTTTGAAGGACAACAGGATCCACTTTTGGGTTGGATACCCTGGGAGCCGTTCTACAGAGTCTATATCTATCTGGCCTCTGTGTTCTCAGAAAAGGAAAGGATGCTCAACCTGAGGAAAATGGAGCAGAGGACAGAATAGGGGAATTTCAGCACAGAATAAGTAAAGAGATAGTACAGGAATACCTGTTTAACCTAAATGAATATAAGTCTCCAGGACCAGATGAGCTACATCCAAAGAACTGGCAAATGTAATTTCAGAGCCATTGGCAATCATATTTGAAAACTCTTGGAGAACAGAAGTCCCAGCAGACTGGAGGAGGGCAAACATTGCCCCCATCTTCAAAAAAAGGGGGAAAAGAGGATCCCAACAATTATCGTCCAGTTAGTCTGACATCAATACCAGGAAAGATTCTGGAGCAGATCATTAAACAGAGAGTCTGTGAACATCTAGAAGGCACTTCCATAATCATGAAAAGTCAACACAGGTTTCAGAGAAAGAAATCATGCCAGACAAACCTGATCTCTTTCTTTGATAAAAATACCAGCTTGGTAGATGAAGGGAGACTTACTGAGCCCAATATGGGAGGATGAAAAGTTGAAATGGTTCTTGATAAAATAAGTATTTTAAAATGTATTATATATATAACCTGATGTTTATATGATATGTATAATATTGATAAACAGGTAGTAAGTATAATAACTGAGATTTCATTGGGAATGAATGAATGAATGAATGAATGAGACTTTATTTATATACCGCCGTTCCTTCGATCACGGCGGTTTACAACATAGTAAAAATACAAAGTACAAAGATACCAGATATAAAATATACCAACAACAATCCCTCATATTAAAAACAGTACAATACATCGATTAAAATCCATCATTCAGTCATTCTGTGTGTCAATGAATGTTAAAAGGAGGAATCTGTGCTGAACAGACTCACAAACCAGCCAATCAGAAGCCAGAGGCCATAAGCCAATCAGATGCTGGCTGGGGAATTTGAAAATTTCATGTGGCAGTTGGTTTTGTCAGTTGGGGTTTTGACAGTTAGGATGAGTTGGCTGGGAGTTTTGACAGTTGGGGGAAGTTGGAAGCCTTAAGAGAGAATGTTTTATTAAGTCCAGAGAGGGATAATCTTTGGAAAGCGTTGAGAATTGAGGGACTCAGAGATAACGCAACTCTAGGAAGGGAGTTTTGGGGTTATTAGGATCCTGAGGGATTTTATAGTCTGAGTGGCTGACTTTGGTTTCCTACTGAGAGAGAGAGTAGGGAGATACCTTTAACTAAATTGTCAAGTAAAGATACAATAACACCTGTACATCAAAGATACTTAATATACTTCTGTTATTCAAATAAACTTATTCTTGGGTTTTTGTGGGTTTTTTTTTAATCCACTTGGCTAGTGTAGTTAGAACAAGACACACTGCTTTTCTTTAAAACCTTAGGGCAGTGATGGTGAACCTTTTAGAGGCCAAGTGCCCAAACTGTAACCCAAATCCCACTTATTTATTGCAAAGTGCCATGTCCCTCTGGCTTTCTAGTAACAAACTGTGGCAAACTCTGTGCTGGGGCGACGGCACATGTGCCCACAGAGAGGGCTCTGAGTGCCACCTCTGGCACGCGTGCCATTGGTTCGCCATCACTGCCTTAGGGTGTGGGACATCATACTAATGAACAGTGTGGGTCCTTCACATTGGTGGCAGTTAGTGTGTGCGTCACATAAATTGGTGGCAAGGGTAGAGATAACAAAATCCCAAGAGTTGCAACAATATTAAGGAGTAGTTGAGTGACTGGGGGTCACTGTGACTTGTCATATAAATTTGGTAGGCAGCATCGGGATACGTAAAATCCAGTGGCTGGAAGTGTGATTAGAAGTGTGCCCTGGTGTTACAGGGTTCTGAGTTCGAGTTACCAGAAACCCAAGATTTGATCTGAACTTAGAAAGTAAAAAGTTCAACAGTTAAAATAAAGAGGCATAAGTCAGTGAGGGTAATCTCTGAGGTAATGGTCAAGGGTATTGTGTAAGAGATTACCTGGAAACTGACCATGCTGGATAAGAGAGTTAATACCAGTCCCTAAGGTAATTTGCTGAGGTAAATTGTAGGGGACTGTAGAAAGGAAAGTTACAGTTTTAGAGCGCCGGGATTCGACAAATCTACTGGCCAGAAGTGTGCTTTCATTGTAGGGGTCTGAGTGCGAATTACCAGACACCCAATATTGTATTTAAATTTTGAAATGAGAAATTCAGTATTTTAAACTCTAGGTGTTGATGTCAGTAAAGTGATCTCTGAGGTAGTCATACAAGGTTATTTGTAGGAGATTGCTTGGAAACTGACCACGTTTGAGTGTGATTTTAAGACTAGTCTCTGAGGTAAATTGCTGAGGTAATTTGTAGGAGACTAGTTGGCAGAAGGGGAAAAAAGCACGCCAAGTGATTCCTGAGGTAAATGTTAGTGATAAAGTAAGGAATCACTGATATAACTATAAGATCCAAGTGAAACACAGTCACATTAGAGTATTTCCTAAGGTAAAGGTTGTGGGTATTGGTAAGGAAATACTTCTGACATGCTTCCTAAAAAAGTAAAAAATCCAGCACTGGCGGAAATGGAGGTGGAGGAAGTGGCTAGGAAGGGAAGAAATGGTGGCTAGTCTTGACACTGTCTGAATCACAAGAAAATATAGAGATTTGGAAAATCAAACTTGAAATGCCCAGACTCAAAGATAAAGAGAGATTGAAATGGCCAGGATAGAAAGTGAAAGACTTTGTAAGGAAAAGGAAATTGAAAAGGAAAAGGAGATTGAAACGGCCAAAATAAAAGAATGAGAAATTGAGAGGCTTTTAAAAGAACGAGAGAATGAGAGGGCTTGTAACAGAAAAATACATGACGTGAAAATGAAGGAACTGGAAAATGGGATGGCTCATGATAGAGAAATGCATGATCTAAAAATGAAGGAACTCGAATTATTAACCAGTTTAAGATCTAATAATAATAATAATAATAATAATATGTTTTATTTATAGACCGCTATTCCGCGATGATCATAGCGGTGTACAGTAAAATCGTAATACAATACAAAATACAGTTAAAGGAGGGAGAAGTCTCGTCCTTCAGGCAGTCCCTGATGTTTCTGGGTCTGCCTGATGGCTCCCTCTGAGGCCGAGATGACAGTTGAGGAGGGAGGGGCCTCTTCCTTCAGGCAGTCCCCGATGTTGCTGGGTCTGCCTGATGGCTCCCTCTGAGGCCGAGATGACAGTTGAGGGAGGGGCCTCTTCCTTCAGGCAGTCCCCGATGTTGCTAGGTCTGCCTGATGGCTCCCTCTGAGGCCGAGATGACAGTTGAGGAGGGAGGGGCCTCTTCCTTCAGGCAGTCCCTGATGTTGCTGGGTCTGCCTGATGGCTCCCTCTGAGGCCAAGATGACAGTTGAGGAGGGAGGGGCCTCTTCCTTCAGGCAGTCCCCGATGTTGCTAGGTCTGCCTGATGGCTCCCTCTGAGGCCGAGATGACAGTTGAGGAGGGAGGGGCCTCTTCCTTCAGGCAGTCCAAGATGTTGCTGGGTCTGCCTGATGGCTCCCTCTGAGGCCGAGATGACAGTTGAGGAGGGAAGGGCCTCTTCCTTCAGGCAGTCCCTGATGTTGCTGGTCTGCCTGATGGCTCCCTCTGAGGCCAAGATGACAGTTGAGGAGGGAGGGGCCTCTTCCTTCAGGCAATCCAAGATGTTGCTGGTCTGCCTGATGGCTCCCTCTGAGGCCGAGATGACAGTTGAGGAGGGAGGGGCCTCTTCCTTCAGGCAGTCCCCGATGTTGCTGGGTCTGCCTGATGGCTCCCTCTGAGGCCGAGATGACAGTTGAGGAGGGAGGGGCCTCTTCCTTCAGGCAGTCCCCGATGTTGCTGGTCTGCCTGATGGCTCCCTCTGAGGCCAAGATGACAGTTGAGGAGGGAGGGGCCTCTTCCTTCAGGCAGTCCCCGATGTTGCTGGGTCTGCCTGATGGCTCCCTCTGAGGCCGAGATGACAGTTGAGGGAGGGGCCTCTTCCTTCAGGTAGTCCCAGATGTTGCTAGGTCTGCCTGATGGCTCCCTCTGAGGCCGAGATGACAGTTGAGGAGGGAGGGGCCTCTTCCTTCAGGCAGTCCCTGATGTTGCTGGGTCTGCCTGATGGCTCCCTCTGAGGCCAAGATGACAGTTGAGGAGGGAGGGGCCTCTTCCTTCAGGCATTCCAAGATGTTGCTGGGTCTGCCTGATGGCTCCCTCTGAGGCCGAGATGACAGTTGAGGAGGGAGGGGCCTCTTCCTTCAGGCAGTCCCTGATGTTGCTGGTCTGCCTGATGGCTCCCTCTGAGGCCAAGATGACAGTTGAGGAGGGAGGGGCCTCTTCCTTCAGGCAGTCCAAGATGTTGCTGGTCTGCCTGATGGCTCCCTCTGAGGCCGAGATGACAGTTGAGGAGGGAGGGGCCTCTTCCTTCAGGCAGTCCCCGATGTTGCTGGTCTGCCTGATGGCTCCCTCTGAGGCCAAGATGACAGTTGAGGAGGGAGGGGCCTCTTCCTTCAGGCAGTCCCCGATGTTGCTGGTCTGCCTGATGGCTCCCTCTGAGGCCGAGATGACAGTTGAGGGAGGGGCCTCTTCCTTCAGGCAGTCCCCGATGTTGCTAGGTCTGCCTGATGGCTCCCTCTGAGGCCGAGATGACAGTTGAGGAGGGAGGGGCCTCTTCCTTCAGGCAGTCCCTGATGTTGCTGGGTCTGCCTGATGGCTCCCTCTGAGGCCAAGATGACAGTTGAGGAGGGAGGGGCCTCTTCCTTCAGGCAGTCCAAGATGTTGCTGGGTCTGCCTGATGGCTCCCTCTGAGGCCGAGATGACAGTTGAGGAGGGAGGGGCCTCTTCCTTCAGGCAGTCCCTGATGTTGCTGGTCTGCCTGATGGCTCCCTCTGAGGCCAAGATGACAGTTGAGGAGGGAGGGGCCTCTTCCTTCAGGCAGTCCAAGATGTTGCTGGTCTGCCTGATGGCTCCCTCTGAGGCCGAGATGACAGTTGAGGTGGGAGGGGCCTCTTCCTTCAGGCAGTCCCCGATGTTGCTGGTCTGCCTGATGGCTCCCTCTGAGGCCGAGATGACAGTTGAGGGAGGGGCCTCTTCCTTCAGGCAGTCCCCGATGTTGCTAGGTTTGCCTGATGGCTCCCTCTGAGGCCGAGATGACAGTTGAGGAGGGAGGGGCCTCTTCCTTCAGGCAGTCCCTGATGTTGCTGGGTCTGCCTGATGGCTCCCTCTGAGGCCAAGATGACAGTTGAGGAGGGAGGGGCCTCTTCCTTCAGGCAGTCCCTGATGTTGCTGGGTCTGCCTGATGGCTCCCTCTGAGGCTGAGATGACAGTTGAGGAGGGAGGGGCCTCTTCCTTCAGGCAGTCCCTGATGTTGCTGGGTCTGCCTGATGGCTCCCTCTGAGGCCGAGATGACAGTTGAGGAGGGAGGGGCCTCTTCCTTCAGGCAGTCCCTGATGTTGCTGGTCTGCCTGATGGCTCCCTCTGAGGCCAAGATGACAGTTGAGGAGGGAGGGGCCTCTTCCTTCAGGCAGTCCAAGATGTTGCTAGGTCGGCCTGATGGCTCCCTCTGAGGCCGAGATGACAGTTGAGGAGGAAGGGGCCTCTTCCTTCAGGCAGTCCCTGATGTTGCTGGTCTGCCTGATGGCTCCCTCTGAGGCCGAGATGACAGTTGAGGAGGGAGGGGCCTCTTCCTTCAGGCAGTCCAAGATGTTGCTGGTCTGCCTGATGGCTCCCTCTGAGGCCGAGATGACAGTTGAGGAGGGAGGGGCCTCTTCCTTCAGGCAGTCCCTGATGTTGCTGGGTCTGCCTGATGGCTCCCTCTGAGGCCAAGATGACAGTTGAGGAGGGAGGGGCCTCTTCCTTCAGGCATTCCAAGATGTTGCTGGGTCTGCCTGATGGCTCCCTCTGAGGCCGAGATGACAGTTGAGGAGGGAGGGGCCTCTTCCTTCAGGCAGTCCCTGATGTTGCTGGTCTGCCTGATGGCTCCCTCTGAGGCCAAGATGACAGTTGAGGAGGGAGGGGCCTCTTCCTTCAGGCAGTCCAAGATGTTGCTGGTCTGCCTGATGGCTCCCTCTGAGGCCGAGATGACAGTTGAGGAGGGAGGGGCCTCTTCCTTCAGGCAGTCCCCGATGTTGCTGGTCTGCCTGATGGCTCCCTCTGAGGCCAAGATGACAGTTGAGGAGGGAGGGGCCTCTTCCTTCAGGCAGTCCCCAATGTTGCTGGGTCTGCCTGATGGCTCCCTCTGAGGCCGAGATGACAGTTGAGGGAGGGGCCTCTTCCTTCAGGCAGTCCCCGATGTTGCTAGGTCTGCCTGATGGCTCCCTCTGAGGCCGAGATGACAGTTGAGGAGGGAGGGGCCTCTTCCTTCAGGCAGTCCCTGATGTTGCTGGGTCTGCCTGATGGCTCCCTCTGAGGCCAAGATGACAGTTGAGGAGGGAGGGGCCTCTTCCTTCAGGCAGTCCAAGATGTTGCTGGGTCTGCCTGATGGCTCCCTCTGAGGCCGAGATGACAGTTGAGGAGGGAGGGGCCTCTTCCTTCAGGCAGTCCCTGATGTTGCTGGTCTGCCTGATGGCTCCCTCTGAGGCCAAGATGACAGTTGAGGAGGGAGGGGCCTCTTCCTTCAGGCAGTCCAAGATGTTGCTGGTCTGCCTGATGGCTCCCTCTGAGGCCGAGATGACAGTTGAGGTGGGAGGGGCCTCTTCCTTCAGGCAGTCCCCGATGTTGCTGGTCTGCCTGATGGCTCCCTCTGAGGCCAAGATGACAGTTGAGGAGGGAGGGGCCTCTTCCTTCAGGCAGTCCCCGATGTTGCTGGGTCTGCCTGATGGCTCCCTCTGAGGCCGAGATGACAGTTGAGGGAGGGGCCTCTTCCTTCAGGCAGTCCCCGATGTTGCTAGGTTTGCCTGATGGCTCCCTCTGAGGCCGAGATGACAGTTGAGGAGGGAGGGGCCTCTTCCTTCAGGCAGTCCCTGATGTTGCTGGGTCTGCCTGATGGCTCCCTCTGAGGCCAAGATGACAGTTGAGGAGGGAGGGGCCTCTTCCTTCAGGCAGTCCCTGATGTTGCTGGGTCTGCCTGATGGCTCCCTCTGAGGCTGAGATGACAGTTGAGGAGGGAGGGGCCTCTTCCTTCAGGCAGTCCCTGATGTTGCTGGGTCTGCCTGATGGCTCCCTCTGAGGCCGAGATGACAGTTGAGGAGGGAGGGGCCTCTTCCTTCAGGCAGTCCCTGATGTTGCTGGTCTGCCTGATGGCTCCCTCTGAGGCCAAGATGACAGTTGAGGAGGGAGGGGCCTCTTCCTTCAGGCAGTCCAAGATGTTGCTAGGTCGGCCTGATGGCTCCCTCTGAGGCCGAGATGACAGTTGAGGAGGAAGGGGCCTCTTCCTTCAGGCAGTCCCTGATGTTGCTGGTCTGCCTGATGGCTCCCTCTGAGGCCGAGATGACAGTTGAGGAGGGAGGGACCTCTTCCTTCAGGCAGTCCAAGATGTTGCTGGTCTGCCTGATGGCTCCCTCTGAGGCCGAGATGACAGTTGAGGAGGGAGGGGCCTCTTCCTTCAGGCTGTCCCTGATGGTGCTCGGTCTGCCTGATGGCTCCCTCTGAGGCCGAGATGACAGTTGAGGAGGGAGGGGCCTCTTCCTTCAGGCAGTCCCCGATGTTGCTGGGTCTGCCTGATGACTCCCTCTGAGGCCGAGATTACAGTTGAGGAGGGAGGGGCCTCTTCCTTCAGGCAGTCCAAGATGTTGCTGGGTCTGCCTGATGACTCCCTCTGAGGCCGAGATGACAGTTGAGGAGGGAGGGGCCTCTTCCTTCAGGCAGTCCCCGATGTTGCTGGGTCTGCCTGATGACTCCCTCTGAGGCCGAGATGACAGTTGAGGAGGGAGGGGCCTCTTCCTTCAGGCAGTCCCCGATGTTGCTGGGTCTGCCTGATGACTCCCTCTGAGGCCGAGATGACAGTTGAGGAGGGAGGGGCCTCTAGAGCTGAGAAGATAAAAAAGACAAAAAGAAAAAGTAGAGACTAAACAACAAGAAAAGAAAAACTCACAAAAACAAAGAAAAACTGTAAATAGCGTGGGGAGGGGGGGAGTGCCAGTCATAGACAATAAGGTTAATAGGTCTAATGAGCGTCTGCGATCATAAGGGCTAAAAAGGAAAAAGAATTTAGCCAGGAAGAAAAGAGTCTTAAAAGTTTAAAACCTTTGTTGAAACCAGATGAGGAAAAAGCCTCCAAGTTAAAGGAAAAACATCTTTACAAAGTCAGACACAAAATTGTACTTTCAGCAAGTTGCTTATAATAATAATAACCCAAGAGATTAAATTAGTTCCGAAAGATTGGTAAAATCCAGAAAAAGTAAAACTAGAAGGGGTGGACATGTATATACAAGACATGCTCGCATTTATAAACTTCACTGTCAGGCACAGTGGTGATGACCAGATGACAGACAATTGTTGATGGGACCACAAGAGACATCAGCCAACAGGAAAAGGAGATTCAACAGAGAAAGAAAAGCCAGAGATTGTGATGAACTATCTAGAGAATGTGAGGACTTCCATAAGGGACGCTTGACAGTCTGCAGAAGACGCACTCAAAGAATCTGGTCCCGTAAAACAGGAAGAAACAGACTTTTTATCAGATGAGGTGTTAAGTCCATAGCTGGTAAAAAGAAACCTGTTGTCGGTTACAAGAACTGATCCAATAAAAACTCGTGAAAAGGATACCGGTGTAAATGAGTTGATAGACTGGAAAACCAATGTATTGTTGTCTTCCATCAATATAATGGAAAATGAAATATTTTCAAAACCATACTGGGAATGGGGGAAAGTGGCTAGAGATAATGTTCCATCAGTCTTTAATCCAATAAGAGAGAAGGGTTAGAAGACTGAATATGTTTGATTAAAATTTTTTAATAGAGCATACAAAGGATCTAAAATTGGGGGAAAGGTTATTAAAGTGTTTTTTAAAGTGTTAAGACCCAACAAGTGATATGGTTTATGGTTATACGTAATATGCTAAACATATAAGAAAAATATGGCAAGGTGTTATAACAGATAGAATTGATATTAGACATATGTTTAAAAGAGAAAATATATAATTGGTGTTGGTTTACAGAAAAAGCCCAAAGGTACATAAGTCGGTAATGGTTATTGATAAAATAAGTATTTAAAAATATATTATTTGCTTTGAGGGATTGCCAGCAAAATGTCCTTGGAAGGATCTTCTGGCAAGGGAGGCGTTTCTAATCCCTAAGACTTTTGAATCGCTGCTGACTAATTGTACTTCTATCAGCAACAGTTTAGAGGTATTAACAGAACAATTTCATAATGAGGAGGTTCTTATACATCCCAATAATAAGACAGCTTCTCAGGCTCCTCCATTATTTGTTTATCCTATCTTTCGGCTCTTACTTTACAAGCAACTCAAGTGATGCTAGCTGTTGGGAATAACCGTATTAATAAAAGCAATTGATATATTGACATGTCTTTGCTTCCTATGAAGCCTGCCCAGGCCGGTACGGCACATTTGCCATCTAGTGCTTGTTTCATTTCTAAGGTAAAACCTGTTGCTGAGGATTCCCCATTTTTACTTGATTTTGAGCTGGATGTGAGATCTAGAACTTGGCAAGCAGCTGTTGAGCAAGTACAAGGGAAATCCTGGGCGAGTGAATTGGGAGAATTAACTTCTGTGTATCCGCATATTACTGATACCCCGCAAGATGAGACACCAACAATGAAGGCTTTGCAGGTCACTGATGCTGACCCTGAGTTTAAGTTTGTAGAGGAGCAGACGTTGCAGAGGTTTCAGGATCTTTCAGTTGCCAATCAAATAAGGGTAACTACCCAGCTGGAAGATACAACAAATCCCACAGGATAACCCACTCCCAATTGGAAACTGATCCATCTATTTGTTCATCAGTTAAACATGAACGGTTGTGTCCAAATTGAGGAAGCACTCTTTTCTTCAATTTCATCAGATCCGGTTCAGTGGCTTGATGGGGGTAGGGGGTAGTTCAGGTCTGTCACTCCTTTCACGAAATATAGCTGGCTGGCTGAATACAAACTGAGATATAGATTTCATTGACTATATTGGTAAATTTGACGTTATGTGTCTACAAGAAACCTAGTGCCCATATGATATCCTACTGCCGGGGTCTGTATCCTTTTGTGTGCCTGAATGTAGATCCCCTAATTGGGGTAGTGTGGGCGGGGTCGGTGAGACCGGCTGCATGCTGGGGGATGTAGATTGAGGGAACACGTGCGCAACAAACTTTCCACTGCGAGCGTTGCAAGAACTGTGTCCTTTAATGGCAACTTATAACATTAACTTCGTGCAACACACCCCAAAACTCCCAGTCCCAAAGTAACAGTGTCTCGTGGTCTTGACCTCGCTACAGCGGTTCCTCCCCGCTCTCCTCTCGAGGCGGCCCACGCTCGGCGGCTCGTCCACCAGCGTGCTTTTCAAGGGGCTCCCTTTCTGCTTTCTCCTTCGCTGGGGGTGGAGGTCCCTGCTCCCAGTAACCCCCTTTGCTATCCCACCACTCACTCGTTAGGCTCCCGGACTCCTGTTTCTTCCAGCCTTCCTCGTCTGGAAAGGGGAAGTCACCCTCTTCCCGGGGGTCCCTCAGTAGTAAAGCCTCGTGAGGTCCCGGTGGTCTTGGTGTCGGCTTGTTTTGGAGGGATACGGGCCGCCCGGCCCTCTGGGGACTATGGGTCACTCTCTCCCTTCCTAACTCGACCGCCTCGCCCCGACCTCCTCTTCCGCGTTTGTTCCCTCTTCCTCGACGCACCTCTCCCTCTCCTCTTATCCACCTCTTCGGCTCCTCCTCCTTCTCTTCCAGCCCCTCCCCTGGGTTCTTCCTCCTTACTTCCTCCACCTGATCGCTCTCTCCTCCCCCAACTCTCCCGCCAGGTACCTCCACTTTGCTACATAACCCCCTGCTAAGAGAGTTGGCGGTGGTGGAGCGGTCCAGGTGGCCTGTCGGGAAAAAAAATCCGCGTTAGTATGTAACAGGCCTTGCCTATGCTGCACTGAAAACGCATATGGTTGTAAAGCCATATACCACCTCGTTATGCGTGGATTGGTATCTTTCATAGAGGCCAACCAGGTAAGAGGTGCATGATCTGTGACTAGGTGAAAGGGTGCCCCCCACAAATAATATCTAAGCTCCGTGACCGCCCATTTGATCGCCAAGGCTTCCCGTTCAATGGCTGCGTATTTCTTCTCTGCGTCCTTCAATTTTTTACTAAGGTACAACACAGGATGCTCCCCATCCTCCCACACCTGGGAAAGAACAGCCCCTAACCCCACCTCCGAGGCATCCGTCTGTAGAACAAAAGGCCTGGAAAAATCTGGGGTTCTTAATACGGGGTAACTATATAAATAGGCCTTTAATTTATCCAAGGCCACCTGTTCTTCTCGTCCCCATCGAACCCTCCGTGGCTGTCCTTTCTTTGTTAAATTTGTTAATGGGCAGGCTATATGGGCAAAATGTGGTATAAACCGTCGATAGTAGCCGACCAGCCCCAAGAATTGTCGTACCTGTTTCTTGGTCTGAGGAACCCCCCAATCTTGTACCTTTATCACTTTATCTATTAGGGGTTTTACCTTCCCTTGTCCTACCAGATGCCCCAAATACTTCACTTCCCTACAAGCCACTGCACACTTTTTTGGGTTAACGGTCAGACCTGCTTTCCCTAATACTTGTAACACCCTTCGCAAATGCTCCACGTGGGCGTCCCAAGTGTGGCTGAAGATAATAATGTCGTCTATGTATGCAGCCGCACAGTCAGATAAGTCCCGTAGGACCCAATCCATCAGCCGTTGGAAAGTGGCCGCGGCCCCGTGCAAGCCAAAAGGCATTCTCGTAAATTGGAACAGCCCCTTAGGAGTAGCAAATGCCGTTTTTTCCTTATCTTCTGGCCGTAATTTAATCTGCCAATAGCCCTTCGTTAAGTCTATAGAAGACAGATATCGGGCTTGACCCAAACGTTCCAACAAATTTAGGGCCCCGGGCATAGGATAGGCGTCAAATTTAGAGACCTTATTCAGCTGTCTAAAGTCTACACAGAACCGTACCGACCCATCTGGCTTGGGGACCATTACGGGTAAGCTTCTCCACGGGCTTGTGGAGGGTTCAATTACTCCCAACGCCAACATAGCTTCCACATCCTAATTAATTACCTCCTGTAGCCTCCATGGCCATGGTCTAATAGGTAGCCTCACAATGACCTTCGGGTCGGTGTAGATGGCGTGTTTGTAAGATCCGCCAACTTCCACCAGTGATCCACAACAGCAACTTGCTTAAAAGCAGTGAAGTTTATTGAGATACAGATGAAAGTGAACAGACAGACTTTTCAGTGAAATCTGAAAGCCAAGCCTCAAACACCAAGTTAAAAGTACCCAAGCCCCCACCTTTTTTCCTCTCCAGCCTTTTCTCCTCTCCACCTTCTTTCCCCCCTTTGCTTCCCAAGCTAACGATGCCTGAGAAACCAACCTGACCTTGGACAGTCTCCGCAGATGTCTCCAGCTAATTAAACAGTGCATTCCAATCCTAAGTTGCAATCCGTCCCAAGCACCCCATCCCCCTTAGCAAAGCAATGCAAAGCAGACAGAACTACAATTAAAGCAATTACCCAATATGAACAGTAACCAAGGTGAATGTGAATATTGATCAGTAATTGGCTTTGGAGTTCTGACACTCTGCCCCCCCAAAGCTCTATTTACTCATTTTAGGTTTATCAGGGTAAGCCAAATGAAACTCATGTATCAGCCGCTCAGCATTGACATGTTTAACCCCCACCCACTCAGCCATATCAACTGGGAAATGTTTCCACTGCACCAAGTATTCTAAGCCCCCTTTTACAACCCTAGAGTCCAAAATCTTCACAATCTCAAAATGTTCTTCCCCCTCAATGAGCAATGGCAGTGGAGCAGGTTCCTTCAGTTCATCTTCAGTTCTCTTCCCAGCAGGTTTCAGCAGGCTGAAATGAAATGTAGGGTTAATGTGTTTGTACATCTTAGGCAGGTCCAACTCAACAGTCACTTTACTAACAAGTCTTTTTACAGCAAAAGGACCCACAAATTTGGGGCCTAACTTTTTACAAGGCACTCTACACTTTAAGTTCTTGGTAGACAGGAACACCCAGTCTCCCTCCTGAATGTCCCAACCAGGCTTCCTGTGCTGATCAGCAAAGCGCTTGTAGTCCAATTTGGCCTGTTTCAATGCCTCCTCAATTTTAGGCCAACTGTCCCGCAATAGCTGACTCCACTTTCCTACTGGCACCGGATCCTTTGGTTCAGGGGATAGTTGTGGGATGACCCTAGGCTCATATCCAAACACCACTTGAAAAGGAGACATCCCAATGCTGGCATGACTAGATACATTAAAGGCCACCTCCGCATGGGGCAGCAAGTCCATCCAGTTATCTTGTAGGTAATTGACATAGCACCTTAAATAGACCTCCAGGCTCCGATTAACCCTTTCCGTCTGACCGTCCGTCTGGGGGTGAAAAGCAGAGCTAAACGCCAATTGCACCCCCAACTTGTCTTGCAAACACCTCCAAAATTTGGAAGTGAAGGACGATCCCCGGTCGGACAGAATCTTGTCCGGCAAACAATGGAACTTGTATATGTTTTCAATGAAAAGGTCAGCCAGTTTGGATGCAGTGGGGACCCCTTTGCAACCCACATAGTGCACCTGTTTGGAAAACAAGTCCGTAACAACCCAAATGGTGTCTTTGCCTTTGCTTTCTGGCAAGTCAGTAATGAAGTCCATTGCAATGTGTTGCCAAGGCCTAGATGGGGTCTCCACCGGCTGCAATAGGCCACTCGGCTTGCCCGTGTGGGGTTTGGCTCTGGCACAAATTGAACACCCCTGTACATAAGCCTCCACCCCTTTACGAGCTTTGGGCCACCAGTACTTGGAGCTTAGTGTCAGCCAGGTTTTAATGAAACCCCAATGACCTGCGGCTTTGACATCATGACATAGCTCCATCACTTTAGGCCTGCAGGCCCCAGGCACATATATTTTCCCATCTTTGGTCCATACTCCCTGCTCTGAGCATTGGAGTTCAGTCTTTAGGCCTGCCAACTCCTCATCTGTTTCATATGCCTCCAGAATTTCTCTCACCATGGGGTCTAGAGCTTCCCAGCTAGATTCCTGCTCCCTTTTGGCCTGAGAGCGCGTGGTCACTCCCAGCCCCAATTGTTTGGAGGAGAACAGAGTCTGAAGTTCACTACGTTCTTGTTGTCCAGGGCCATGCATTCTGGACAACCCATCTGCCAGTACATTGTCTTTACCAGGGAAGAACTTTATTGTGAAGTTGAACTTATAGAACTCCTTTGCCCACCGCCTCTGTTTGGGGGTCAATTGCTTGGGGGTTTGTAGGGCCTCTAAGTTTCGATGATCCGTCCACACTTCGAACGGGTGCGGAGCCCCCTCCAAGAATTGCCTCCACACCTCCAAAGCCCTCTTAATGGCATAGGCCTCTTTCTCCCAGCATGGCCAACCTTTTTGGGTAGAATCAAAGCGTTTAGACAAATAGGCGCAAGGCCTCAGTTTGCCCTCGCTATCCCTTTGCATCAGCACTGCCCCCACTGCTTCATCTGAAGCATCTACTTGCACCACAAAAGGCTGCTCAGGGTCTGGGTGCTTTAACACAGGCTCCGTACTGAACAATTTCTTTAACTGCACAAAAGCCTCTGTGCACTCCCGAGTCCAGTCCACTTTAAAGGAAGGTTTCATTCGGGCTGCCTGTTCTCCA
Source organism: Sceloporus occidentalis (assembly GCA_023333645.1). Lineage (NCBI taxonomy): Eukaryota > Metazoa > Chordata > Lepidosauria > Squamata > Phrynosomatidae > Sceloporus > Sceloporus occidentalis. The sequence goes on along the minus strand of JALMGF010000002.1, from coordinate 123,083,518 downwards.
GCACTTGCAGGTTCACCAGATTCCCCCACCTTGGTTTTTAACAGATTGGTGATGGGTAATGCAATTTGAGCAAAATTGGGGATGAACTGTCTGTAAAAGTTAGCAAACCCTAGAAATCGTTGCACCTGTTTGCGGGTTTTTGGTTGCGGCCAGTTCATGACATCTTGTACTTTATGTGGGTCCATTTGTAATCCCCGGGTGGACACTCTATATCCCAAGAACTCCAAACTATCTGTGTGAAATTCACATTTAGACAGTTTAACATACAGTTTGTTCTCTAACAGCCTTTGCAACACCTTTCGCACCAGTTTCACATGGCTGGGAAGGTCCGGGGAGTAAATGAGAATGTCGTCCAAATATACCAGCACCCCTTCGTACAGCAAGTCCTGCAGCACCTCATGGATCAGCTGCATGAAACACGAAGGCCCCCCCGCAAGGCCAAACGGGAGGACTAGGTATTCAAACGCCCCCAACGGGCAATGGAATGCGGTCTTATATTCATCCCCCTCCTTAATCCTTACTCGAAAGTAAGCATCCCTTAAGTCCAATTTGGTGAAAATCTTCCCCGTGGCCAATCTGCTCAACATGTCCTTCATCAATGGAAGGGGATATTTGCTACAAGTGCTGATAGCATTCAAGTTCTTGTAATCTGTCACCAACCGCAGGGACCCATCCTTCTTTTCCCTGAAAAACACTGGCGCACCGAACGGTGAGCTGGAGGGGCGGATGAACCCTCTAGCCAAATTCTTGTTAATGAACTCCTTCAATGTCACCATCTCCCTTGGAGTCATGGAGTACAGTTTGGGTTTAGGGAGTGGGGCCCCGGGGGTCAATTCAATGGCACAGTCTGTGTCTCGGTGAGGCGGCAAGAGGTCACACTCAGTTTCCTCAAACACTGCACTCAAATCCTTATAGACCTCTGGGAAACTCCCCATCTCCTGTAGCCGGTTGACTGTCGCTTTTGGGTAAGGGCCATAGACCGTCACCGCAGTGGCACGGTGCGGCTCTCTCCCCATGTTCCCTGCAGGCGCCACATGCTTACCGCACCCAGGGTCGTTGAACACCAACTGCTTGGTTTTCCAATTGATGAATGGGTTGTGAAACGCCAGCCAGTCTATTCCCAACACTAAATCGCAACCCCTGGTGGGCCCAACCACAAACCGGAGGGTTTCCCAATGTCCCGAAACCTGAAGCATAAGTTTCTCAGTCTGATGACTGCTGGGTTTTCCCCCCATGACCGTCCCATCCATCTGCAGGAAAGGGATTGACTCTGGCAAAGGCTCCTGTTCAATCTGGAGCGATTGCACCAGCTTTTCGCTGATTAGACATCGGGTGCACCCCGAGTCCAGAGCTGCCAGCATTGGCTCTGTAGTCCCTTTTATTTTATGTCCCAATTTAACTTCCAAGTAATAAATGGAGATCCCTCCACTCACCAAATCCGGAATGGCCTGGTCTTGGGCCGATCCAGCTGGGCGCTCGTCCTCGGCCCCGGCCGGCTCGGCAGCCTAGCCGGCGGCCCCTTTCCCTGGGCCTCCGGAACCGCCTGGCGCCGCCTTGGGGGTCTTTTTGCCGGTGGCCCTATCCGGGCAGGTCGCAATCATGTGGCCCTTTTTCCCACATGCCAAACACAGGCCCAGTCTCATCCGGCGCTGCTTCTCCACCTCCGCCGAAGTCTTGGGTCTGCCTTCTCGGCCCGGGGTCGTGGCCACCTTCCCTTGTTGGAAAGCTGCTCGCTGCTTGGCAAGCCGAATCCGCTCCCTGGTGGCCTCCGCCTCGCCGGCACAACGAATCCACTCTTGTAGGCCCACAGGCGTTTCTCTCATCAGGATCCACTCTAGCAGGTCTGCGCGGAGGCCATCCTGGAACTGGCGGGTCATCATCGCGTCCGGATAATCCGGAATGTTTGCAGCCACGCTCCGGAACTCCAACACGTATTCTGCCACGGATCGACTTCCCTGCTGCAGGGTGGCGAACTTGGCCTTTGCCCGATCCACGCGGAACGGGTCCTCGAACCGGGCTCGAAGTGCTGTCATGAAGGCGTCCAGGGACCGCAGCTCGGGTGCCCCACAATCATACAGCTGCACTAGCCACTGAGCCGCTTGGCCCTCCAGTCGGCCGGCCACGCATCTCACCTTCTCGGCTTCGTCCGGGAAGTAGTCCCCTCGAGCCCGCATGTGCCCCGCCACCTGCGCGAGGAAGAATGGGAGCTGTTCCGGGTCCCCGTTGAACTTGGCCTCCAGCTTGCCCGCCAACAGCTCGCGCAGCGCCTCTGCTTCTCCCCGACGAATTCGTGAGGTTCCCCCCACTCCTCTCCGACGAGAGGGCGGCCTTGAGCTCTGGTCATCCTCGTCCTCCATCTCCGAGTCGACGTCCTCCTCCAGGTCCACTGGACGGGCGGCCCGGGCGGCGGCGAGTGCGGGTGCCTTTCGGGCTTCCTGCCCCGGTTTCTTCCCTTCCTTGGGCATCAGGGTGGCCATCATCTCCTTCAGTTGACGGATGTCGTCCTTGACACCTGCCACCTCCTCCGATAGGTCCTCAGGTCCGGGGCTCTGCAACATAGCTTCCCCCAGTCCTTGGTTCCACGCCGTCAGTCTGCCAGCCCGGCGCCGGTGTCTCCCGGTCCCCGCTGGCAGGTACCACCAGTCCTCTGGTTGGTCCTCTGAGCTGGTCCCTGTCTTGGGCCTTGCTCCCTGGCGTTCCTCGACGCCGCTCTTTCCCTCGGTCCCGAGGGCCCCGGTGTCTTCCACCACCTCGATCTCCAGATCGGATGGTTCAACCTGCACCTTCACTTCAGTCATGATGACAAGTAGATTACAGTAGATTTCACTGACTGTAAGATCCGCCAACTTCCACCAGTGATCCACAACAGCAACTTGCTTAAAAGCAGTGAAGTTTATTGAGATACAGATGAAAGTGAACAGACAGACTTTTCAGTGAAATCTGAAAGCCAAGCCTCAAACACCAAGTTAAAAGTACCCAAGCCCCCACCTTTTTTCCTCTCCCGCCTTTTCTCCTCTCCACCTTCTTTCCCCCCTTTGCTTCCCAAGCTAACGATGCCTGAGAAACCAACCTGACCTTGGACAGTCTCCGCAGATGTCTCCAGCTAATTAAACAGTGCATTCCAATCCTAAGTTGCAATCCGTCCCAAGCACCCCATCCCCCTTAGCAAAGCAATGCAAAGCAGACAGAACTACAATTAAAGCAATTACCCAATATGAACAGTAACCAAGGTGAATGTGAATATTGATCAGTAATTGGCTTTGGAGTTCTGACAGTGTTGGATTACTTCTGTACAACCGGGTTTACCCACAAACACATCACCAAATTGTTGCTGCAGAGCCCTCACCTGTTCCTGTTGTTGTTCAGTGAGTGGGGACCTGATATCCACTTCCCCTGCCTCCATGAACTCCTCGGTCTGAGGCCCTATGAGCCACTCCTCCTCCTCAGACTCATAGGCCACCTCAGCACACATGGCCTCTCGTACCTTCCAAGCCTTTAGGAGATTAATGTGAAAGATTTGCTTTTTAGGGGGTTCAGTGTTGAGTTGTACTTCATAATCAACCGGTCCCACCCTTCTCACCACTTCAAAGGGCCCCTGCCACTGTGCGAATAATTTAGCCTTCTGTGAGGGCAATAATACCAGCACTCTCTGCCCAACCTGTAGTTCTCTTTCCTTTACCTTGCTATCGTATAGCCGCTTTTGTTCCTCCTAGGCCCGGGCTAGATTCTCTGTAGCTATTTTCCCAATATCTCTCAACTTTTGCCTCATCTGTAAGACGAACTGGAGCTCAGATTGGTGGGAGGTTTGTTCTTCTTCCCACCCCTCCTTTACAATGTCTAGTATTCCCCGGGGTTTTCTTCCGTAGAGCAACTCAAAAGGCGAAAACCTTAAAGAGGATTGGGGTACCTCTCTGAAAGCGAACAATAATGGTTCCACTAACTGAGGCCACTGTTTGGGGTGTTCTGAAATGAATTTTCTTAACATGGTCTTCAATGTCCTATTAAATCTCTCGACCATCCCATTGGCCTGCGGGTGGTAAACCGAGGTCTTAAAGGGTCTAACTTGCAACATCTTCCAGATGCTAGCCAGGGTTTGACTCATGAAGTTAGTCCCTTGGTCCGTCAAAATTGCCCTCGGGAACCCTACCCGGGAGAAGAGCTTAATTAACTCCTGTGCTACTCTAGGAGCGTGGATAGATCGTAATGGGAAAGCCTCTGGGTACCTGGTAGCACAATCTACTACCACCAACAAATACTTATATCCTCCCGCCGCCCGCTCTATTGGGCCCACTATGTCCAACGCTATCCGGGAGAACGGTTCCTCGATTATAGGTAAAGGCACCAGCTTTCCCCCGGGAGGTCCTTTCCCTTGAACTAACTGGCACTCCGGACACGACTGGCAAAATGCTTTCACATCCGCAAAGACCCCGGGCCAATAAAAACGCTGAGTCACCCTTTGCACCGTTTTGTCCGTCCCCAAATGCCCAGCCATCGGTATCTCGTGAGCCAACTTCATTACTCCCCCCCTCAAGGCCTTAGGAATCACCAACTGTTCCTCTGGGCTTCCGGGGCTCCCTGCGAGAGGGATCCGATACAGCAAATCCCCCCTCATTTCAAACCGGGGCCTCTGTAAACTTTCTCCCGCCTGCGCCTGTCTTAGCGCCTCTTGGAGGCTAGAATCATCCTGTTGCCAAGCTACCACCTGCTCTCTACTCACCCCTGCTATATCCAGTTCCAACTTTTGGGTAACTTCCCCAGCTAAACCCTCTGCCTCCTTTAAGAGACGCCGCCAGTTAGGCCAGTCTCTTCCCAACAACGCCTCTCTCCTCAAGGAAGGGACTACCCCCACCTTCAACCTTTTCTGTTGTCCCTCTACCTCCACTAGGGCCCAAACCGTATCATATGCTTTTAAATCGCCATGGATGCACCTCACATTGATCTTGTGTGAAGGGGCCCCTCCTGGGTCCTGCCTTACTAAGTCTGGTTGCACCCAGAATCAACCATTGCTAGTATTTCTTTACCATTGACCCTGATCTTCACAAACTTGCCCTTTAAATCTTTGTCCCTTACCTGAGCGGCATCCCAGGTGTCTCCCCAAGAACACTCCATCAGGGGGCAATCGCGGCGTACGTGTCCCTCCACACCGCAGGTATAGCACACTACCGGCTTTCGGTGACTCTCCGTGGACCCTGGGTCGCCCGTAGCCTTCGCCCCTTCCTCCCCTTTCTGAGGATTGCCCTTCTCTGAGGGTACCACCTGCATCACCATCTCCCGCAGCTTGGCTCTCCCGATCCCCGCCGGGCTTTTGCCCCCTCTGAGAGGTACTCCTTCCACGCCCCGCCGCAGTCGGCCTCCCTCGCTTTCTTCCGCCGCGGTAAAGGCTTCCATCAGTCCAATGGCCTTCTCCAAATCTTGGGGTCGGTGGCACCTCACCCAGTTACGTGCTTGCGGGGGTAGCCCCCCTACAAATTGCTCCACCATCACCAACTCCGCTACTTCACAGGCGGTGCGCTCCGTGGGCTTTAACCACCTCAAACCACTGGCTCTGATTTTCTGTCCCAAGGTCCGTGGATGCATTCCCGGTCTCCATCGGAGGTCTCTTAACCTCAATCTATAGGTCTCTTCTGAGATATTAAGGGTTTGCAAGATTGTTGCCTTGACCTTTGAGTAGTCTCGCGCTTCTTCGGGTCCCAACGTGTCGACCGCTTCTTGTGCCGGCCCCGTAAGGCAAGGGGTCAAAATAAGTGCCCATTGTTCTTGTGGCCATTGGGCTGCGGCCGCCACCCTTTCAAAGGTATTAAGGAAGGCCTCGACATCATCCTGTGGGCCCATTTTCATAAGTTTTAGGGGATTTAAACCCACCGTCCATGTTAAGCCACGCTCCTCCCCTTCTGCCGTCCTGGGCGACTTCCACAAATTCGTCAACTGGGCCACTAGCTGGGCTTGCGCATTTTGTTGGGCGGCACAGACTTGCTCCAGAACGCGAGTTTGTTGGGCGGACACGTGCTGTAACATCACCTGCTGTTGTTCAGCAAACCATGCAAATAATTGTTCTTGGGCCGGTCCTGGCCCCGCCCTAGGGGCGGTGCCCGCATTCTCCACCAATGTGGGCGGGGTCGGTGAGACCGGCTGCATGCTGGGGGATGTAGTTTGAGGGAACACGTGCGCAACAAACTTTCCACTGCGAGCGTTGCAAGAACTGTGTCCTTTAATGGCAACTTATAACATTAACTTCGTGCAACACACCCCAAAACTCCCAGTCCCAAAGTAACAGTGTCTCGTGGTCTTGACCTCGCTACAGCGGTTCCTCCTCGCTCTCTTCTCGAGGAGGCCCACGCTCGGCGGCTCGTCCACCAGCGTGCTTTTCAAGGGGCTCCCTTTCCGCTTTCTCCTTCGCTGGGGGTGGAGGTCCCTGCTCCCAGTAACCCCCTTTGCTATCCCACCACTCACTCGTTAGGCTCCCGGACTCCTGTTTCTTCCAGCCTTCCTCATCTGGAAAGGGGAAGTCACCCTCTTCCCGGGGGTCCCTCAGTAGTAAAGCCTCGTGAGGTCCCGGTGGTCTTGGTGTCGGCTTGTTTTGGAGGGATACGGGCCGCCCGGCCCTCTGGGGACTATGGGTCACTCTCTCCCTTCCTAACTCGACCGCCTCGCCCCGACCTCCTCTTCCGCGTTTGTTCCCTCTTCCTCGACGCACCTCTCCCTCTCCTCTTATCCACCTCTTCGGCTCCTCCTCCTTCTCTTCCAGCCCCTCCCCTGGGTTCTTCCTCCTTACTTCCTCCACCTGATCGCTCTCTCCTCCCCCAACTCTCCCGCCAGGTACCTCCACTTTGCTACAGGTAGACATAAGGGGGGACTGGCCATACTTCTAAAACTTTCTAGTGGTCTTAAGTATACCGTACTGACACCATGTGCATCAATAGCACAAGTTATCTCTTTGCAATTAAGAAATGTTAAAACATTTTTGTTTAATATCTATATTCCCTCTATCTCAAATGAGCCTAATTCAGCCACTTGCTGGTTTGTTTTTTCAAGGTGCATTTTAATGGGTGATTTCAATGCAAGAATTGGGCCCTCAAATGATTTTCTTTCTGAGCATTTCACAATTGATCCAAGTTTGCCACCCTTTCCATTAAATCTCCCTTGTGTTGGGATTCAGTCCAAATCGGAGTACTTGTAAGGAGCCCCGTATTAGTAAGTTGAGCAAATTTGAGTGATTATCCTTACACAGTCAATGTGTTTATTTAGTCAATGTATTTTTTCAGTAATATCTTAAGTCCCTATGAAATCTCTTGCTTTGGGAGGATTGAAAGGCTTCCATGAAGCTGTGCTTGAAACATGTGCACACTTGCTCCAGAAATGTATCTTTTAGACATGTTTGACCCTCATTCCTGTTCAAAGAGAAAAGTCCCTTTCTCACAAGATACTGTAATTAAGCATGCAGATTCCATTTTAACTGCTGCATCCTATGGAATTATAACTGGCTGCATTTTATGAACTTATAGCATGATGAGAGGCACCAGAGGAGATTCCTGGCTGAGGATTCAAAATGCTCCTTCCTAATAATAATAATAATAATAATAATATGTTTTATTTATATACCGCTATTCCAAAGATCATAACGGTGAACAGCAAGTAAGCTAATTAGCAAGTAAGCTAATTTGCCCCCCAACAGTCTGGGTACTCATTTTAGCAACCTCGGAAGGATGCAAGCCTGAGTCGAGCTTGGGCCCTTTTGCTGGTCTTGAACTCGCAACCTTGTGGTTGCGAGTGAATGGCTGCAGTACAGGCATTTAACCACTGCGCCACCAGGGCTTCTAGCTTTTCTGCTCTTCCAAACAAATTTCTCCATCTCTCTATTCCAATCCGTAAACACTTTATTACTCATTATAATAGGCAGGTTCGTAAATAAAAAAATTAATTTCGGCAGAATATTCATTTTTAGTATTGCCACTCTTCCTGTCAGAACTCCAAAGCTAATTACCAAACAAGATTCACAGTTCCTATAGTCATTGATCATCTTGCTTAGCAATTGCTTTAGAATTGTAGTTCTGCCTACTTGTAGTGGGGGGTTGTAGTGCTGGCTGGTGCATGGGAATGATTGCTGCTATGGAGTGGAATGTGATAAGGCCGAGACATCTGTAAGCGTCTTCAAGGCCACAGTGTTCGCTTCTCAGGCTTCTTAGTCCTGGAAGGAGGGGGGAAAGGGCTCACAGGAAAAAAGGTGGGGAGGAGTAGCTGTTTTAACTTAGTGCTTGAGGCTTGGCTCGCCAGATTCTGCTGAAAAGTTTGTCTAGTCACATCTACCTGTATTTCCAATAAAACTTCACTGCTTTGAAGCAAGTCGCTGTTGTGGATTTCTGGTGGAGGTTGCTGGGTCTCACATATAAAGACATGGACAGGGGGAGCGTGTCCCTGTTAGTGCTCTTGGACATCTCAGCGGCCTTCGATACCATCGACCATGGTATCCTTCTGGGACGCCTGAGGGAGTTGGGAATTGGGGGCACTGCTTTGCAGTGGTTCCGTTCCTACCTCTCGGGTAGGTCCCAGATGGTGGAGCTGGGGGACTGTCGCTCCGATAGGAGGGCCCTGACATCTGGTGTCCCTCAGGGAGCGATTTTGTCCCCTATGCTATTCAACATTTACATGAAGCCGCTAGGAGAGATCATCCGGAGACATGGGGCGCGGTGTTATCAGTACGCTGATGACACCCAGATAATTTTCTCTATGTCTCCGACTGATGCAGTAACTAAGGATGGCATCTCTCCTCTAGATGCCTGCTTGGCGTCGGTAATGGGCTGGATGAGGGAGAACAAACTCAGTGTGAATCCAGGGAAAACGGAAGTACTGGTGATAGGTTCCCCGGTTTCTGGTGGTGAGATCTGTCACCCGGCCCTGAATGGGGTCACGCTCCCCCTGAAGGACTCGGTGCGCAGCTTGGGAGTACTCCTTGATTCGTCGCTCCAGCTGACTTCTCAGGTGGATGCGACGGTCAGGAGTGCCTGTTATCAGCTTCGGCTGATACGCCAGCTGCGTCCCTACCTGGACCGAAAGGACCTAGAATCTGTTGTACATGCTTTGGTAACCTCTCGATTGGATTTCTGCAACGCGCTCTACATGGGGCAACCCTTGTACCAAACTCGGAAGCTGCAATTGGTGCAGAACATGGCAGCCAGATTGGTCGCTGGTAGCTCCAGGTCGGACCATATAACACCTATTTTAAAAGACCTTCACTGGCTGCCTATTCGCTTCCGAGCTCAATACAAGGTGTTGGTTTTGACCTATAAAGCCCTAAATGGCTTGGGCCCAGGGTACTTGGAGGACCGTCTCTCCCCATATAATCCACCCCGCACACTCAGGACATCCGGGACTAAATTGTTGGAGGTCCCTAGGTCTAACCTTACTCGGACCTCACAGAGGGCTTTTACTACTGCTGCCCCTTTACTTTGGAATAAGCTCCCTGCAGAGCTTCGCTCCGCCGCCTCATTAGCTGTTTTTAAAAAACAGCTGAAAACATATCTATTCCGGCTGGCCTTCCCACCTTAATTTGTTTGTGTATTCTTCCTGCCCCCCCCCCCTTTTTTTTTCCCCTTCTGACCCTGGACCGATGGAACTTTTTTGCATTTTCTCCTGCCCCTGATATATGTATTTTCTTATTTTACTGTTTCCTGTTCCTGTTTTTTGTTTTTTGTAGTAATGGTTTTAATTGTTATACTGAATTTTTAATCCTGTATTGTAATGTTTTTATAAATTTTGTAAGCCGCCCTGATCATTTTCATGGAAGGGCGGGGTATAAATAAAATTTATTATTATTTATTATTATTATTCAATTTATCCCATTTTTAGCTTCACACTAATTTTTTCCACATCTCTATATAGTTATTTTGATACAAATGTGCATTTCTTTCTGAAAGCCATATCCCCAGATATTTTGCCTTTTTCCCCCCCTTTGTATTCCTGATCTTTCCACCAATTCATTCATGAGAGGCTTTTAATAGAAAATGAAAATACTCGGAGAAATACACAACATTGAAATGAAGGAACTGAAGAATGAGAGTGCTCATAACACAAAAATGCATGACATAGAAATGAAGACATGGGACTTAATGATCAGTTTAGAATCTAGAGTTACTCATATTGTTAAGAATAACATTAATGGGTTCCCTCTATATGATGTGGAAAAAATTTCTAAATATGTTGCTGGAGATAACTTTGACTTATATATAGTTAATTTTGAACAAACATGTGATGATATGGAGTTAAAAGACAAGGAGCTTGCCATGATTAGGCTTGAATTAAAAGAACTAAAACACAAAAAAGATTAAGCAAAAAAAAAGAATATGTGAGAGAGTTAACTGAAATATTTGAGAAAAAGAAAAGAAAAAGAATGGCAACTTGTGAGGGAAATAAAAAGAAAAGAATTCCCAGGCTCACACAGTATATATACACATACACCCAACTTTTTCCAGGCAAAGCATTCTCTGAAGGTGCCAGCTACAGATGCTTGTGAAACGTCAGGAAGAAACTTTTCCGGAACATGGCCACATAGCCCGAAAAAACCACAAAAAACTACTTCTGTTGTTGACTTTTAATGCCTTGCATGGGTTGCCCCTCCTTATTTATCAGACCTTCTTTCTCCTCACCTTCCCACTTGTACCCTCCATTCTTGTAGTCAAAATCTGCTGTCCCAGCCTAGGATTTTTCTCTACCCTGTCCCAGATTCGTCCCTTTTCACTTGCTGCCCCTCACTCCTGGAACCTCCTGAATGCTCGGCAAATGAATTAATTTGATTCACAAGATTACATTTAAATGCCAAAAACACACTGGCCAGTGTACCATACATATTACCAGATGAATTATCTCTTTCTTCCCCCTTTTAGGAAATTCATAGTAAAGGGATTATTTTCATTGCCCATAAAAGGCAAGACTACAGTTGTCAGCTTTATATTTCTGGGATATCGAAAGAAACGGTGCTTACTCTGCATGTTCTATCCTAAGTATCATCTTGAGCCTTGCACATGAGATCCAGAATTTTTACTCTAGCTCTGATTAAAAGCAAAAATGGCAGTTTCAGGGTGACGTCAGACTCCATAGCTAACAACTTGACTGATTCCATTGACATTATGTTAGCGCTGCAGCAAATTTGGATAAAGAATTTTATAAATCCCTAAATGTTTTATGCAGACAATTGGTATATTCAGACTTTCACAGAAAATAAGACAGAAGAAGTAAAGTGTGGTTTAGCAGAACTACATTTCTGCTTTTTCTAGTAGACTGAAGCACTCATTATTTTACAATGCATAATCTATGCCTATACTTCTTTAGCTAAATAATAAGCTGATGAACAGCTTACATGCACCCCTAGTTACAGTGTTTTCCTATTAGGTCTAAAGTGCTGTGGCAAAGGGGTACATTAATTATTTCATGTAACTTAATATAATTGTGTAAACCCAAAATTAGGCTTTGATTGGCACTTTAAATGTTTCTGTTAAGAAATGGAAGCTGTAATCTCGATGGCCACTTGTGTTTTCAATGTGAAGTGTTAAGCAAGCTCTCTCCCAAACACATTTCCTGGATAGCAATGGCATTTGTAAGGACTAGTGTTCTTTATCTTTCCTTATGACTTGTTCATTGCCTGTCACTAATACTTGATCTTGTTGTATTGTCACCTAAATACTGATGCTGGTACTAATAGAAATTAATATTCATATTACTTTTGGTCCTTTTTTTTGCTGTTGCTGTTACTGCTCTTTTAAATTGCTCTCCTTTGAAAAGCACCGTTACAAGTTTGAGTTGGTTTCCCCCTTTAAGGGAAATGACAGCCAACATGTTTATTAAAATAATAATAATAATAATAATAATAATAATTTCTTCCCTTATTCTAGTGTGTCTTTGGCAATTTTTAAATTAACTCTGAAGAGTTTATCTACATCCCTACTTAGCTCACATTCTGATGTCTCTATGAATCTTGCAAATTGTGACATTATGCTCTTGTATAAGTTTTCTTTTTTAAAAAAATAATTTTTATTAAGGTTTCAACATTTAAAAACAAATAAAGAAAACTATTTACATCCAATGCTTATAACATTTAACAGATCACATCATACAAACCTTATCGTCCAGTACTTCCTAACCATCAGTCCATTTCTGCTTATTTAAACATAAAACCATCCTTGCTTAATATCTTTCAAATACAACTCAAAGTTATTAATTGTGTACATGTTTATCACCCTCTGATATCCTGCCCAGCCATAATCCTTGGCTGCATCGCAGAAGGAAGCTCCACCTTAAAGGTAAATTATGATGGCCTTGGGGCTTGCGTATCGAATTGTCTCTTAATTTGACTTTCTAAATCATCAAATTAATATCAACGAAAATAGTAGGGAAAGGGCATAAATCATCTACAATATTCCTACTCCCACTACTGCATTTCCCCCCCCCCCCCATTCTTTTTGAAGAAAATTAATAACAACAATCCAGTCTTCTTTGTAAGTGTTTGGTGTTTCATTATGGAGAGCTCTTGACAGTTTATCCATTTCCATCATGTCGAGAAGTTTGTGGATCCAGTCTTCTTTATGAGGAATCGATTTGGATTTCCAAGTACGTGCATAAATTATTCTTGCTGCCGACAACATATAGAAAATGATTTTACCATATCTCTTTTCCAAACTTAAATCTATTATATAAGTTTTCTTATGGACCCGACAGATGAGTATCCAGTCCCTTTTTAAAGACCTCCAAAGAAGGAGACTCCACCACTCTCCAAGGGAGTGTGTTCCACTGTCAAACAGCTCTTACAGGAAATTCCTCCTAATGTTGAGCTGAAATCTCTTTTCTTGTAGTGGGAGCTCCTCCGCCACGCATCCGCTCACTTTGAATTAGCGAACGGCACTCTTTATCTTTACACCTTTCCATCTACTACACTATTATTACCATATTCAATACGGTTTAGGGGCATAAAACCCTTGTGAATATGGGAAAACCACAAATAACAAAAACACAATGTTTTTACCTGAGAAGACACCTCTCAGGACCTCTCTAGATCTTCCAGTGCAACTCTGTGGTCAAGGTCCAACAGACACTCACCATAGAACTGCACTGGAGGAGCTACAAATGCCTAGTAGAATATTCTCTCTGGGAACCTCTAGGTCTTTCATTGCAACTTCAAATTAAAGTAGACCATAGAGTTGCACTGGAGGACCTAGATATTCCTAGAAAAAACATATTAATCAAATTCAGGAATAATCAAAACCGTACATATCAAAGCTGCAGATACGGAGGGATGAGTGTACTTACTTTGCAGCTCGCGTAGTATGGCTTGTAAAACACAATTTGTTTTGAGATCTGTAAAAGAAATGGTAAATTCATAGAATCACAGAGTTGGAAGAGGCCACAAGGGCCATCCAGTGCAAAACTACCGACTCATCAAGAGGAGACTGATCTTCCCAAGGGCAAAAAAGATTCCTTCCCTGAGCCTTCCCCAGCTAGTGATGAGGTGCCTTTCCCATCTGAATTTATGAGAGTGCTTTCATTTGAAGAATGGTCATAAACCTGCAACGGTTAGACCCAATCCTTCTTCTGTTAAAAAATTCTATTCCCTCCCTCAAACCATGATGTCCAAACTACATATTCCTATTGTGGCCGCTCCAGTGTCGTCTCTTGTTACATCTGCCGTCTATTCTAAAGATGGAGAAGATTCCCTTAAATTGCTAGAGGACAAAAGGGCTGACTCTGCCCTCAAAAGGTCCTTTGAGGCATCTTCCATTGCTATCAGGGCCGCCGCCTCTACTTCTGATTTAACCAGGAATGCTCACCTCTGGGCCAGGGACCTCCTATTACAGGTGCCTGGGGGAAATACCAGGCTACGCCAAGGAATTAATGAATTATTAAAGGTTTGATTCCTCCCTCAGTGTCATTCAGTTTAGTGCCGGTGCCCAGGCAGCTTCTATCCCTGTCAGAAGACATTTTTGGCTAAAAAACCGGCAGGTAGATTCTAGATCTCAACAAAATTTAACTTTGGCTCCCTTTGGGGGTGTCAAGCTCTGCCTTCACCAGTGGAAAAAAGACATATACATTGAGCTTTGAGTGCATGTACTTTCTGACTCATTTGAGTTGCTGTCTTGTTCATCTTGTACATGGTTCTTGAAACCTGTAAAAAAAGAAATGGTAACTTCATAAATTCTGCTTACTGTATATACTCAACTATAAGTCAATTAACCTTTGCCCCCTAATAGCCTCCAGAATCCTGGGTAGTAGACTTATGCAAGGGGCAATAGGTCTTTCACCAAGCTTCTCCACAGCTCGGCTACCTCCGTAAGGGGCAGCCCAGTTGGGGAGAGCCGCCCTGGAGTCTCTCCTTCGCTGGGCTGCCTCCACAGAGGAAGCCCAGCAAGGGACAGGCTTCCCAGGGTGGGTGTGTTCGCCCAGGAGACCTCTCCTTCACTGGGCTCCCTCCACAGAGGAAGCCCAATGAGAGACAGGCTTCCCAGGGCGTGTGTGGATATGGCTACAGATATATAGAAAAGCTATATTACATAGAGCGAACGGCTTGGTTTTTTTGTTTTCTTGCTTGACCAGATAATATAAAAAGCAAATGTCAAAAGGTCAGCATGTAGACATGTGCTGTGTGCTATGGAATTCTGGGAAGTGTAATTTACTGACACCATTCTAACCGCCATGACTCCATGCTACGGAATTCTGGGAAGCGTAGTCTGTTGAGGGACCGTTTGACACCATTCTAACTGCTATGACTCCATGCAGTGGAATTCTGGGAAGTATAATTTACTGAGCCACGGTTTGACACCATTCTAACCGCCATGACTCTATGCTATGGAATTCTGGGAAGCGTAGTCTGTTGAGGGACCGTTTGACACCATTCTAACTGCTATGACTCCATGCAGTGGAATTCTGGGAAGTATAATTTACTGAGCCACAGTTTGACACCATTCTAACCGCCATGACTCTATGCTATGGAATTCTGGGAAGCGTAGTCTGTTGAGGGACCGCTTGACACCATTCTAACTGCTATGACTCCATGCAGTGGAATTCTGGGAAGTATAATTTACTGAGCCACGGTTTGACACCATTCTAACCGCCATGACTCTATGCTATGGAATTCTGGGAAGTGTAGTCTGTTGAGGGACCGTTTGACACCATTCTTTTTTTTTTTTTAATAAATTTATTGATGCTTTACATTCATACAAAAAACATAATATACATACCTACATACATACCTACATACATACATATAAAATCATCTCTTCCCATTTCCACCTCCACATTTCCTATTTTCCTATCCTTCTATCTTCTCTCTCCTACTAAACCTTCCTTCTTCTCAATCCACAACCTTCTAACCACACGAGTCACTACAAATCTATCCTTCTCATTCACTTCCACTTCCAGCTAACCCCCTTCTTCTCCAATCAATCTTAACCTATCTTAACCTACTCTCCTCTCTTCTCCTTCCTTCACATACTCTCACCTTCTTCACATACAGATATCTTTCCTTTCTCCCCTCATTCACTCGACTTCCCTCTCCTCCAAATGCTGGTGATTATTTTCTTATCTTATCTGTAACTTTCTTTTATCTTATCAGTTGCACCTCCGTTTACGTTTTCAAATTTTATTTTCAACCTTATGAAGCGTGGAGATTGAGCAATCTTAGTACTGCATTTGCAACTTGATTAAATCCATTGTCCCTTCAATGATACCGATTCCTGTAATGATTGAATTGTATATATGGAGAAACAAAAAAATAAAAATGAAAATGAAAATAGAAAATAGGAACTATTATATACATCAACTACTCGCTTTCTCATATAGTCCATATTTTCTCTAAATATATTAATACTTTTTCCCATGTATGATTAACCTCATTCATATCTTCTCCCCTTATCATACAAGTTAGCTTGTCCATCCCCACAGCTTCATATAGACTCAGCAACCATTCATTTCTATCAGGGATTTCATCTGTCTTCCATTTTTTTGCTAGGGATATTCTTGCCAAGGTAATTGCGTAATACAGTATTTTACCAAATTTCCTTTCCATAGTTTCATTAAACATATTCAGTAGATACATTTCTGGCGACTTTTGTATGGTACAGTTTAGGATATCTGCTAGTGTCCTGTTCACCATATCCCAATATTTTTGAATTACCTTGCAAGACCACCAGCAGTGGAAGAAAGTGCCCTCCTCCTTCTTACATTTCCAACATGTTGGGGAGCTGTTCTTGTAGATTTTTGAGATTCTATCAGGTGTTAAATACCAACGAAAATACATTTTATAGAGGTTTTCTTTCAGCTTTTGCGAGGCCGAAAATTTAGAAGTGTTTCGCCATATTTTCTCCCATTTATCCAATTCTATATTGTGGCCTAGGTTTCTTGCCCATACTACCATCGTATCTTTAACCACCTCTGTTTTCATTTTCTCTTGCAACAATAATTTGTACAGTTTCCCAATTGTTCCTTTCATATATGATGCTATAATCTTAAAGATTGGGTGCTCTTTATCTTTTTTTATGAAATCCAATTGTCTTTCTATCCTCCCTCCATCTTTCTCTAATCTGCCTATACGGAAACCAGTTAATTTCATATCCCTCTCTCACCAGTTCCTCTTGAGACTTTAAGTTGGCCTCCTCCCCTTGCCACTTTAATAAATTCTCATATGTCAACCACTTTTCTTCTTGGATCATCTCTCTCCTCTGGAAAGCCTCTTGTGGCGAGACCCAGCTTGGCAGTTTTGTCATAATTCGTTTTTTATATTTTTTCCAGACATCTAATATGGCTTTCCTAATATAGTGGTTATTAAAGATTTTATTAATTTTGTCTTTTCCATAAACTAAATAGGCATGCCAGCCATATCGTAGTCCTTCACCTTCTACTGCCAGTAACCTGTTGTCTCTCATAGTTAACCATTCTCTTAACCAAAATAAGCAGCACGAGTCATAGTATAATTCCAAATGTGGCAGTCCTAACCCTCCTCTCTCTCTGGAATCTTGTAGGTATTTTAGACGAACTCGGGGTTTTTTTCCTTCCCATAAAAAAGACGTTAGTTCTTTATTCCATTTTCTAAATGTGTTTCTAGAAATTGAAATTGGGATCATTTGAAAATAAAAGAGTAATTTGGGGAGTATCGTCATTTTAATAGCCGAGATTTTCCCCAAAAGGGATAGATTAAGTCTGTTCCATCTCCTTAAATCTTTTTTAATTCCCTCCCAACATAATTTATAATTATTATCAAACAAATCTATATTTTTGTTAGTAAGCCTAATTCCCAAATATTTTATTACTTTTTGCGTGTTTATACCAGCACGAGAGCTTAGTTCCTCCTCTTCCGTTTTGGGTAGGTTTTTAGTCAAAAAGAGAGATTTTTCTTTATTCAATTTACACCCAGTCATATCACCAAATTCTTCTATCTTACTCATTAACAAATCTATGCTAGAAATTGGGTTGTCCAAGATTATCGCAAGATCATCCGCATAAGCTCTAACTTTGTATTTATGATTTTTAACATGTAATCCTTTAATATTAGTTTCTCTTTTGATATTTTTTAATAATATTTCAATTGTCAACACAAATAACAGAGGAGACAGAGGGCAACCTTGTCTAGTGCCTCTTTCAATTTGAAAATTCTGGGTTTTTAAACCATTTACGCATACCCATGCAGACTGCATTTTATAAATCTCTTTTATCCATAAAGCAAAATTATTTCCTAATTCCAGTTTATCGATAATTTAGTACATAAATTCCCAGCTTATTGTATCGAACGCTTTTTCAAAATCCGCAAATAATATAGCTAATTTCCTATCCCCGTGTTGTTTATAATATTCTAATATGTCCAATATAATTCTCACATTATCCCCCATTACTCTTCCCGATAGAAAGCCTCTCTGATCTACATCGATCCATTCCTGCATACAATGTTTTAATCTTTTCGCCAAGATATTAGAAAAAAGCTTATAATCTAGATTAAGTAGAGAAATGGGTCTAAAATTCTTGGGGTTCGATAAATCTTTGCCTTCTTTAGGAATGACAACGATATTTGCTTCCGTCCATGAGGGGGGGATTCCTTCTTTCAGAACCGCATTCATTGTCGTTCTTAAGGGGCTAACCAATTCCTCTGCAAAGATTTTATAAAATTTAGCCGTAAACCCATCAGGGCCCGGAGCTTTTCCATCTTTACAGTTTTTTATGGCCTCTAACACCTCTTCATCCGTAATCTCTTCGTTTAAGTTCCTCAGTTGCAAATCTGATGGTTTATAAAGTTCAAATTCCTTCAAATATTCCCTAATCTTAGCCAATTGTGTAGGTTGTTTTCTATATAATTCTTTATAATAATCCTGGAATACCTCTTGAATTTTATCTCCCCGTACCGTGACTCCCTCTTGATTTTTTATCTCTGTTATAGTGGCCTTAAGTTTCTTCTCCTTCAATTTCATAGCCAGAAGTCTCCCTATTTTATTCGAGTGTTTGAATTCCCTTTGTTTTACCTTGGTTAAATCTTTCCCCATCTCTACTGTGTTTTCCAAATCTATTTGTCCCTGTAAGATCTCAATTTCCTCAATTATGTTTCTATTGGCTGGGTTCATTTGCAAGCTTTTTTCTCTCTCTTCTAGCTTTTTTGTTAAGTGTAATATCTTTTCACGTTTTTTCCGATTTAATATTGAGCCTTGTTGGATTAAATGACCCCTAAAAACCGCCTTACTCACTTCCCATATCATTATGATCTTCATTTCCCCTTGGGTGTTTTCTTGAAAATAATGAGTTATAACCTTTTTGAGGCTTGCAACTATCTTTTTGTCTAATAACATCTCATCCTTAAGTTTCCAAGAGTAACAACCTCCCCCGTTTTTCTTCAATTCTATAATGACTGCATTATGATCCGATATCGTTCTTGGGAGCGTCCCTACCTTACATATGTAATTACTTAGAGACTTGGAGAGGAAAACCATGTCAATTCTAGAAAGAGAATGATGTCTCTCTGAATAGAAAGTGTATTCCTGTTTATCTCTGTATATATGTCTCCACCCATCACATAAATTCATGTTTTTCATCATGTTAAAGAAAGCTCTGGGCAATTTTCCTTGGTTTTCGTCAATTTTTTTTGTAGATTTCCGGTCAATTTTGGGGTCTATCACCGCGTTGAAGTCTCCCATTATTATTACATTCATGTGCTCATAATCTGAAATTAGTTTATCAATTTTTTTGTAAAATCTACCTTTGTTAGTCTGGGGGCCGTAAATTCCTATTACTAAAATTGTTTCTTTATCAAAGTTTATAGTTATTCCTACAAAATGACCTTCCTTGTCATTAAATATTTCTTTTGGGTTCATGTGCTCCTTAACATATAATACCACTCCTTTTTTCCTATTTATAGTTGCCGAAATGAATTCTTTCCCA
Organism: Sceloporus occidentalis; assembly: GCA_023333645.1. Lineage (NCBI taxonomy): Eukaryota > Metazoa > Chordata > Lepidosauria > Squamata > Phrynosomatidae > Sceloporus > Sceloporus occidentalis. The sequence goes on along the minus strand of JALMGF010000002.1, from coordinate 123,064,123 downwards.
AGTTTGGGGGAGTATAAAAATTGTTTATCCTTCATCTTAATTCGTGTCTCCTGTAGACAGATCAGGTCATAATTGTTTTTATGCAGGGCGTGAAAAACCTTTTTCCGTTTAGTAGGGGAGTTCATACCTTTCACGTTCCAAGTAATTAACTTCATTTTCCTTTAAATCTTAGTTCAGTTAGGAAGAGAAAAAGGATCCAATAAGTTTCAAAAGCTTATTTATTAAAAAAAAAAGAAAAATTGTTATTAGATCAGTACGTTTAATTTGTTCCAAAGAATAGGTCTCCACTCAGATCTTCGTTTCGTCCTACGTTAAGCTCTTCCTCGTCCTTTGACGCCTCCTCCTCCTTCGATGCTCCTTCTTCTGTCTGTGGTTCTTCTTCGTCCAGGGTTTCTTCTCCATTTCCGTCTTCTCTCAGATTTGTTCCTTTCCCCATCTCCTCTGTTTCAGTCCTGTATTTCTCCCAGAACTCACGTGCTTTCTCAACCATCGGTAGATTGAACCTCTTTTGCTTCCATAGCACCGTGAGGCCATCCAGCTCTGCCCATCTGTAGGGAATTCGATGTTTCTTTAACAAATCTGTTAAAAATTTGTATTCCTTCCTCCGTTTCAAAATCTTTGGAGGGATGTCTTTATAGATATGGGCCTCTTGTCCTTGTATCACCAATCTTGTTTTGTGATTTCTCTGTAGCATAGTATCTTTTATTCTTTTTCGTACCCAATAGATCACAATGTCCCTGGGCAATTTTTTCTCTTTCGCTACTTTTGAGTTCAATCTCTACATCCGATCAATCTCCCAATTCATTTGTTGTACCGGGATGTTCACATATTTCGCTAGTATTGGAGTTAAGAATTCATAAAGATCTTCATTTGGCTGCTCAGGAACCCCTCTAAGCTTTAAGCATAGCTCTCTCATTTTCAATTGCAGTCTCAGAGAAATTTCTTGTTCCTCTATCTGAGTATTTGACAAGGTCTCTACTTTCTTCTCCAATTTCTTTGTGGCTATCTCTAATTTTTCCATTTTCCCTGTAATTTTTGTAACATCCTTATTAATTTTGTCCAAATCCTGTCTGATTAGTTTAGTTTCCAATTTTAATTCTGAGGACATTCCTTCCCTTGAGTCCCTTATCTCCTGCTGGAGCTCTCTTTGTGAGTTTTTGATTGCTTCCATCAATTGGTTAAATTGATCAATGTTTTTTGTGTTTGTTTCCATGGAGTTTCTTCTTTGAGTTTGACTTGCTGCTTTGGCTGCCATCTTTCTAGTTAGCATTAATTGTTCAAGAGTTCAGGTACTCAATTTTTCCCTTATATCTCAATGAATTCTACTTGTCTGCTTTAAGAAAAGTATCTTATACTTTTTTTTTCTTCAAAAGTACAAATATTTCAAATATGTGCTTATATTACTCTTACTCTTATATTCCTATAACTTCCTATATAATTTTGCACTTAAGTCAGTCTCTTATTATGTCAGCTTTCAGATGTTTTGTAAATTTGCAGTTAGTAGAGTTAAGCAGCAGATGTCTCTAAAAGGAGAAAACAAGAGCAAAAGAAGGAGGAGGTTGAGAGAGAGAGAGAAAAAAAAAGGCAGCTGCGTTATGTAAAGCTTGTTATCTCCTTATCATATGTTAGTTGGCCTTGAATTAATGGCACCCGTCAACAGCTGCCTCAAATTTAGCCCAGAACAGCAGCAATAACAATGTAACAAGAAGGAGGGCAATTATAACTCCAAAATATTCTCTTAACAAAAGAGACTGTATAGTAACTTCAGCCTTGTGGCTCACTGACTTCTGAAGAACCAGCCGTCTTAGCAAAACACTAATGTAGCAAGCACCTCTCTCAATAAGCCTAATTGTTACAGAGTATTTGTTTCAACACCTAAACTCACAATCTCTTGATTTCAAATTAAACTCTTACCCAATAATAAGGTACTCCTACTATATAGATACTTTATAGCTCACTTCTTTATATTATTTCAGTATTTTAACATTCATCCAGAACTTATATCACCTTATACCTTTTACCAATTACAGAAGGAGCAAGAGAAGATCTTTACTTTCTCCTTTAAGTGATACTAATGAGGGGCTAAGTTAAATATATATTCACCAGAGACAGCAATCCAAGTCCCTAAAAAAGGGAAGCAGTAAAGAGAAAAAGTCACCAAAGTCCAAGCAACTCAGCGTCCTTTCAATCCTCTTCTTCCAATCTTCCCAACTCTTAACCCAACAGAAGAGAGGACATCTCTGTAGAAAAACAAATTGTCCCAAGCCCCAGTTCAGCGCCAAAGAGAGAGGTAAGCCAGAAGACTCCAATGGGAAATCACAGCTAGGTTCCTACTTCTCCCCGGGCATGCAAATAGTAAAGTTTCCGCAGCCTCAGATTGCCCTAATGATAGCGGGGCCGATGCTTCAAGGAGTCAAATTCCCTAAGAGTGGAAAAAATAAAAAGGGGACTTCTGGGGCTCTGGGAAGAGCTAAAGTCTCCAACCGCCCTCTTAATCCGTTTTCTTCTCTAAGCTCTCCCCCCCCCCTTAGGTTCTTCTCTTGCTCTGACTCCTCTGACAACGTCCAGATCTTCTCTTATCCCGGCTATCCAGCTGCAAAGAGTTTCTCCCTTTAAGCCTCCAGGTCTTGGTATCCTTAATCCAATGTTCTATCCCAAAAGCGGCAGACCTCATTGCCCAATCCCCTTAGGTGTTCTTACTCATTAATTGTCCGCGGTGGTCTTAAACGGAAAGCCCAGCCCCAGCATTCGAAAGTGGCTGCTTAAAACCAAGCTGCATAAAAATCTTCTTTAAGAATGCAGAAGCGGCGGCGGGTCTGGTGCCGAAAAAAAACGGCTGCCTTTTGCGGACGTGGCTTTCTCCACCTCTTCTCCCGATCCTCGCGTCTCACCCCAGCTCTCTCTCTCTCTCCTCTCTCCGCTGGGGTGGAACTGGATAGAAATGTCGGGAAAATCGGGGTCTGAAGTGTATAGGCGAGACCCTCTGTTTCTCCTCAACTTCGGAGGTTATATCCTGGCCGCAGATATCACTTGCAGCCGGACTAGCCCCCGCAATTGGCAAGCACCCCAGGGAGCCAAGCCTTGGAGGTGCTTAACGACCCGCCATGCCACCGGAAGAACCAGTTTTTATTTTCCGTTTGACACCATTCTAACCGCTATGACTCCATGCAGTGGAATTCTGGGAAGTATAATTTACTGACACCATTCTAGCCACCATGAATCTATGCTATGGAATTCTGGGAAGTGTAATCTGTTGAGGAACCGTTTGACACCATTCTAACCGCCATGACTCCATGCTACGGAATTCTGGGAAGTGTAATTTGTTAAGGCACAGTTTTGACGCCGTTTTAACCACCACAGCTCCATGCTACTGAACTCTGGGAAGCGTAACCTGCTGTGGAACACTTATGACCCCATTCTAACTGCCATGACCCTGTTCTTTTTAATTGTGGGAAGTGTAATTTGTTGAGGAACACACCTGACACAATTTCAACCGCCACGGCTCTGTGTTATTGAAGTCTGGGAAGTGTAGTTTGCCTAAGCACCAGAAGGGAGTGCCTCAACAAAGGACGCTTCTCAGAACTCCATAGCATAGAGCCATGATGGGAATTAAAGGCAGTGCCTGAGGTGGATAGACCGACCGTTGGGGCTGGCCCCGCCCACTGCTTGGAAACCGCCGCCTCAGATGATCATTAACGCCTCCCTCCCTCCCTCCTCCTGCCGTGTGACGTCATTCCCTCGCGCAGCAAAGGCAGCAGCGCTCCCCTCCTTTTCGCGTTTGGGCGTCTTCTTCTTTTTGGCCGCCGCCGGCCGCCGTAGGTTAGCGGTTGTTCCGGCGTGCGCCCGGATGACGTGGCGGGAACGGCGGAAGCGGCGGCGCCTTCTCCTCCTTTTCTTCGGCGGAGACGGGGATGGCGCCGGCGGGCTTCCTGTGGTGCCTGGCTGCGGCGGCGGGCCTCTTGGTGCTGCGCGCCCGGGCCGACGAGCACGAGCACACGGTGAGCCTCCCTCGTATAGGCCTCCTCCTGCTCCCACTTGGGGAAGGCCCCTCCCTGGCTGGGCCTCGCTGGCTTCCTCCTCCTCCTCCTCCTCCGTCGGCAGTGAAGAGGGCCAAGGGATGATGAGCCCTCCCGGAACCGAGGCCAGGCAGGGCGACTCACTGGCCCAACGCTGCGCCCGCCTCTTCGCTCCCCATAAAACCAGGCGCCAGAGAGAGAGAGAGAGAGAGCTTGGGGCTCCTTTGAGACTCATTGAGAGAAAGAAGTCGGCAGCAGGAGCTTTCCTTCAGTCTACCTCCTCATCAGATGCATTTGCATATAATAATAATGATGATGATGATGATAGTAATGTAAAGAGAGATCGTGCAGCACCTTTGAGACTCACTGAGAGAAAGAAGTTGGCAGCAGGAGCTTTGCTAGACTTCGGTCTACTTCCTCAGATGCATTTGCATATAATGATGATGATAAAGCAGAGAGGGATCTTGGGGCACTTTTGGGACTCACTGAAAGAAGGAAGTCGGCAGCAAGAGCTTTGCTAGACTTCGGTCTGCTTCCTCAGATGCAGTTGGAGCTGACGGAATTTGGACCAAATGCATCTGAGGAAGTAGACTGAAGACCATGAAAGCTCCTGCTGCCAATTTGTTTCAGTTTAGTCTCAAAGGTCAGAGACTCAGAGTATAAGATCTCTCTCTATATATATATTTCGCACAAGACCCCCCATGACTGTGGAAGAACCGCAAATAACAACACAACGTTTTTACCTGAGAGGACACCTCTCTAGGAATCTCTAGGTCCTCCAGAGCAACTCTGTGGTCAACATCTGACAGACACTGACCATAGAACTGCGCTGGAGGAGCTACAAAGGCCTAGTGGAGTACTCTCTCTAGGAATCTCTAGGTCTTTCAGTGCAACTTTTAGTTAAAGCTGACCATAGAGTTGCATTGGAGGACTTGGATATTCCTAGAGAGAACGTATTAATCAGATCTGTGAATAATCAAATATTGAAGCTGCAAATATGGAGGGATGAGTGTAATGATAATGTAGAGAGAGAGATCTTGTAGGCCCTTTGAGACAAGACAGAAAGAAAGAAGTTGGCAGCAGGAGTTTTCCCTAGGCTTAAGCCTCCTTCCTTAGATGCAGTCTAGGGCCTGTTACAGACTGCCAAAATAAAGCTGCTTGGGGTCTCTTTGAAGGTATGCTGTTTAAATGATGCATGCATCTGAAGAATCTGGAAGCTGCACCAAAGCTGCACTCCAGTGCTTAGGAATGGAGTGTGGCTTTGGCGCAACCTCCGGACTCTTAGGACCCACACATCATTTAAATAGCATACCTCCAAAGAGACCCAAAGCAGCTTTATTCTGGCAGTCTGTAAAAGGCCTAGGAAAGCTCCTGCTGCCAACATCTTTCTTGCGTTAAGTCTCAGAGATGCTATAAGATCTCTCTCTACTACACTATTATTATTGTTATTCTCATGATTATTATATCCATCTGAGGAAGCAGACTTTAGTCTAGGAAAGCTCCTGCTGCCAATTTCTTTCAGTTATGTCTCAAAGGTGCTACAAGGTCTCTCTTTACATTATTATCGTTATTATTATATCCAACTGCATCTGAGGAAATAGATTGAAGTCTAGCAAAGCTCCTGCTGCCAATTTCTTTCTTTCTCTTTAGTCTCTAAGGGGCTACAAGATCTCTCTCTCTCTCTATGTTGTTATTATCATTAGCATTATATCCAATTGCATCTGAGGAAGTAGACTGAAGTCTAGCAGAGCTCCTGCAGCCAACTTCTTTCTCTCAGTGAGTGTCAAAAGGGCGATAAGATCTCTCTACAGACTGATTCCACAGACTGACATGGCTATATCTTTGAATTCTTCCACCATGGTTGCCATAGTTTGTGGTAAGAACTATGCTGCTTACTAGGTGTAAAAAGCTACATCTAGTTAAGTTTGACCAACAAACCAAATCTGCAGAAACAACAGCTATTGTTACAGTGCTTGATATGAAATTTGGAGCCTCTCTCAGTCTGAGTGGCACAGCCTCTTGGCCGCTTTAATATCCCTAAACACAGACTCCAGGGCAGCATTGCGTAGTGGTTTGAGTGCTGGATTACAACTGGAGACTGGGGTTCAAATGGTCATTGTTCTCATTTGCAATACAGCAATCCACATGGGATGTCATCAAGGCATGTGTTAATGTGGCCAGATCTCACTTCTCCATAAATGGGGACATTTAACTGGGCAAATCCACCCCTGGTCATGGCTGAATCCAGGAGTACCCCCAAACAGCAAACCTGCAATTTTAGGGGGAGTATAACCACATCTAATATTGTCTGAATCCTTATTTTCCAGATCTGTCTATTGACTGGTCAGGAGCACCAGTTTCTTTGCCCCCATCCAGCCCATTACAGTTGCCATGCACTGCAGCACAGAAACAGTTTCTTTGGCATTGGATGGAACGGAGTAATATTGCTGGGTATCATCAGCAATAGTGGTGATACCTGATCCCAAAAACGTTGGACAACTTCTCCCAGAAGTGTCATGTATATGTTAAATAACATAGGGAACAAAACAGAACCCTGAGGGACACTGCAGGCAAGTGGTGGAGGAGTCAAGTCAAACAAGAATCTTACAGGAATGGCCCTGCAGGGAAAAATAAAACAGAGCCACTATAAAATGGTACCTCCAAGCCTCGCCCCAGCAATGTGGCCAAGATACGATGATTGATGGTATCAAAAAACTATTAAGAAGTCCAGCAGAACTGACAGGGATTCAACTTTATCCATCCAGTACTTGGAGTAGGCAAGAATCATAGAGTTGGAAGAGACCCTAAGGGCCATCCAGTCCAACCCCATTCTGCCATGCAGGAACTCACAATCAAAGCATCCCCAACAGATGGCTATCCAGCCTCTGCTTAAAGACCTCCAAAGAAGGGGACTCCACCACTCTCAGAAGCACAACAAAGCAAACAAAAACAGCTCTTACTGTCAGGAAGTTCCTCCTAATGTTGAGGTGGAATCTCTTTTCCTGTAGCTTGTGTCCATTGCTCTGGGCCCTACTCTCTGAAGCTGCAGAAAACAAACTTGTTCTACCCACAGCATGACATCCTTTCAAATATTTAAACAGGGCTATCATATCACCTCTTAACCTTCTCTTCTCATGACTAAATATACCCAGCTCCCTAAGCCTCTCCTCATAAGGCATAGTTTCCAGATCTTTTACCATTTTGGTCACCCTCCTTTGGACACACTCCAGCTTCTCAACATCTTTTTTGAACTGTGGTGCCCAGAACTGGACGCAGTATTCCAGGTGGAGCCTGACCAAGGCAGAATAGAGTAGCACTATTACTTCAATCGATCTGGACACTATATGGGTGCATCCTAGAATCGCATTGGCTTTTTTAGTTGCTGCATCACAGTCAACTCATGTTCAACTTATGGTCTACTAGGACTTCTAGATCCCTTTCACATATACTGTTGTAAAGCCAGGTATCCCCCATCCTGTATCTATGCTTTTCATTTTTACTGCCCAGGTGTAGTATCCTACATTTTTCCCTGCTAAAATTCATGTTGTTAGTTTTGGCCCAGCTTTCTAATCTATTAAGGTAATGTTGAATTTTGATCCTGTCCTCTGGAGTATTAGCTGCTCCTCCTAATTTGGTGTCATCTGCAAATTTGATAAGTATATCCCCAATTCTATCATCCAAATCATTGATAAAGATGTTGAATAACACTGGGCCCAGGACAGAGCCCTGTGGGTCACTTCTCTCCAGGATGAAATGGAGCCATTGTTGAGCACCCTTTGGGTTCGGGCAGTCAACCCACAAATCCATGTAACAGTTACCTTGTCTAGCCCACATTTCGCTAGCTTGTTTGCAAGGATATCATGGGACATCTTGTCAAATGCCTTACTGAAATCAAGAAATATGGCACCAACAGTATACCCTTCACCTACCAAGCTGGTAATTTTATCAAAAAAAGAAATAAGATCAGTCTGGCATGACTTGTTTTTGAGAAACCCATTTCTTTTTAAATGCTTACAGACTGTTTCTGTACTGATCTGCTCTAGAATCTTTCCTGGTATTGATGTTAAGCTAACCAAATGGTAGTTGTTTAGTTCCTCTTTTTCCCCCTTTTTGAAAATGGGGACAACATTTGCCCTCCTCTAGTCCACTGGGACTTCGCCTGTGTACAGGAATTCTCAAAGATTATGGCCAGTGGCTCTGAGATTACTTCTGCCAGTTATTTTAATATCCTTGGATGTAGCTCATTTGGCCCTGGAGAGTTGAATTCATTTAGATTAACCAGGTATTCCTGTGCTACCGCTTTACTTATTCTGGGTGCTGCGTTTTCCCTGCTGTGTCAACTGTTCCATTTCCCTCAGGTTAGGCATCCTTTTCCTTTTGTGAGAAAACTGAGGCAAAGAAGTTCTTGAGTAGTTATCACTGTCTCCTCCACACAATGGCCCTACCATTTCCTCCTCCTTCCTTTTGCTACAGACATAATCAAAACCCCTTTTTTATTCTTATCCTCTCTGGCAAGCTTGAGCTCATTCTGCACTTTAGCTTTTCTGACTTTCTCCCCTACATGAGCTAGCTATTTGTTTAAAATTCCTCTTTGTTGGTTCCCCCTTTTCAATATCTTATACATGTCACTTTTAAAACTTACCAGTTGAAAAATATTTAGTTAGACATGAGATACTCACATTTTCCCTTCTCATTGGAACTGTTTGAAACTGTGCCATCAATATCTCCCTTTTGTGAAACTCCTATTCCTCCTGCAGAGGACTAAGCTGTCTCTGTCCCATTACCAGGCCTGATACCAGACTGAAATGGATCTAGATAATTTGTCTCATCTGGGAATCCCTGTAGCTGGGAAGCCATCACACTCTCTAGTAGCTTGCCCAAACACGTAGTGTTGAAGATTGGCCTTCCTTCCTTCCTTCCTTCCTTCCTTCCTTCCTTCCTTCCTTTCATTTTTATGCCGCTTTTCTCCCAGAAAGAGACTCAGCATAGTAGGATCCAGGGAAGGTTTTTTCAGAAGTCTTACAGTAGCCTCCTTCAGGCATGTTGGTACCCTGCCTTGTTGTAAAGTGGCATTCATCGCTCCCCTTATCTACTCAGTCATTACCTGTCTAGCCTGTTTAATAAACCAGGAAGTCCAAGGTCTAGTACACATACAGTGGCTCTTGTTTCTCCAAGGATCCTGTCCACATCCCCAGGCTGTAAAAGGTGAAAAGTATCCATCAAGCAGGGACCAAAGTTACACCCGCTGAACCTGTGTCAACACTTTGTGTGAGGTGGTGGGCAAATTCTTCATAGTGGGGTATTTTTTGGGTTAAATTGTGACTGTTTTAAGTGGTTGGAAAGAAGCTCAGTAATTCTTAGCATTTGTATATCTACTAAAGATGCATAAGAGGACTGAGGTTTCTCCACTGGACAACAGAATGTGCCCTTGTGGAAATTTAACATTGAATGGGTAAAGAATATTAGAAATCAGGAGAAACTGCTGGATCTTCTCTGGCCAATACAAAAATTACAACTAATCTTGGTTAAACTATATTAGGGTAAGCAGCTGAGTGTCCTCTAAGTCATGAGTGGGCAACTTGTAGACCTCCAGCTGTTGGTTGCTTCCCTCACCTTGTCACCATTAGCTCTTCTGACCAGGACTGGTCAGATTTACAGTCTTACAGTGTGTGTGTGTGTGTGTGTGTGTGTGCGCGCGCGCACGCACGCACGCGCGTGCCCTTCAACTTGCATACTGACGTATGGCAACCCTCTGAATTTCATAGTGTTTTCTTAGACAAGGAATACTCAGAGATGGTTTTGCCAGTTTCTTCCTTAGAAATATAGCTTACCTGCTAGAAGAGATTTGCCAGTTATCCTCACTCGAAGCTTTCAAAAAGGCGACAAAAACCTTTCTCTTCCGGCAGGCCTTCCCCGATTGATAATGTCCAGAATCAATTGAATCCCCCTCCTTTTATTGTTTTTCTTATTTGCGGTTTGTTTTTTAATTTTGATGTATTGTTCTGTACTTTTTAACCATGTTTTACTGTTTAATTTTATAGTTGGGAGGGAGGGTTGGGTCGGGGTCTTGTGGGGCTTGTTGTTTTTATTGTACATTGTATTAACTCTGCTGTTACCCGCCTCGATCCTCAAAGAGGAAGAAGCGGGATATAAATAATAATAATAATAATAATAATAATAATTATTATTATTACAGCACCTGGTATTTGTTGGCAGTCTCCCATTCAGGTACTAACAAGGGCTGACCCTGCGTAGCTCCCAAGATCTGACTGGATCTAGTGCATTTAGGGTATTTGCAGCATATGGAGGGCCAGGAATTACCTATCCATGATCTAGATATTTGGACTAATCGCTGAACATTGTCCATGCTTGCTGGGGCTGGTGGACCTTTAGTGTAGAACATCTGGAGGTCATCTCATTGCTACCCCTAGCCATTGCAATTCTATTTACATTTTCCAACTTGTATTTTCACCTTATGTCCCCAGGAGTATCTCTTCCACATTGAGGAATTAACTTATTATTTTAATTCTTTTATTTATTTTTCATTGATTGTTTTTCTTTTCAGTACCAAGATAAAGAAGAAGTTGTTTTATGGATGAATACTGTAGGACCATATCACAATCGCCAGGAGACATACAAATACTTCTCTCTCCCTTTCTGTGGTGGATCAAAGAAAAGCATTGGTCACTACCATGAAACACTGGGAGAGGCGCTTCAAGGAGTTGAACTAGAGTTCAGTGGTTTGGACATTAAATTCAAAGGTAAAAAAATCCCCTGCTGTTGCTAAGGTTTTTTGAATTGTACATTATTTTTCCTGTACTAAAATATTGCTTTGATATTCTTATAGTCAAGTTTACTTACAGCTTTACAATTATTTATTGGTTGCTTTTCTTGCTGTCATATTATTTTCACTTTGACTCCATGAGTATTCAGTTATGGTTAAAAACTCAAGAGCAGGCCAGAGGGTCTCATACCCCAGCATCTCCTGTATTAATTCTCCTGTACCTGCTTTCATTTTAGTGAACACTTACACCAGCATTGAACTTGGGATTGGTTGATGCTGACTGACACTTGTTATTAACCAGTACTATTTATAATGTTAGTCCTATAGGGTTTGAATCTGATTAGCATTTCCTGTGTGATTGAGGCTCATTGAGAAATTTGCAGAGACATAGGAAAGGGCATATAATGCTGTAATGTGATCATTTTTTAATCATGGTAAGTCATGGGAACATTATATCAATTAAAGCTTTTAAGGTTGGCATGTTCTTCCTACCTTCTCTCATGCTACTTGGCAGTGGCCATCTTTGTTACTGAATCAATGGGGAAAAGAAGGCAGCTCAGCATACTACTACCTCCTAGTGTTAGCTGTCTAACCATTCAATTTCATTGTCATTGTTTTCTTTTCAAAGCAGCTGTCATATTCTATCAAGTATAGTGTGTGTACATCACCTGGAATATTGCATTTCCCAGTTGTATGCAGTATTTATTTTTAAAAGTAATAGCAATAAAAAGTACATTTCTACACCACTTATCAGTGCACTTAAGCACTCCCTAAGCGGTTTATAAAGAGTAAGCTAATTGCCCCCAACAATCTGGGTACTCATTTTAGCGACCTCGGAAAGATGCAAGCCTGAGTCGAGCTTGAGCTCTTTCGTTGGTATTGAACTCACAACCTTATGGTTTGTGAGTGAGTGGCTGCAGTACAGGCATTTAACTATGCACCACCAAGGCTATTTAAAAGACTTTAAATAAATATTTGTACATTACAGGTTAGATTCATTTGCTGCTTCTGTGTCAAAACTGCATTACCTTTCATTTTGTGAAAGCCCTTAAACATTAAACTATTACCGGTTGAGTACTCCTTATCCAAAATGTGTGGGACCAGAAGGATTAAAGATTTTTTGTCAGGTTTTTTGAGATCAGTCTCTCTATATTGAATTAAATTAAGAGTGAATAAATATAATTTTTTTACACTGTATAGGACATATTGAACACTCTAAATCAACAGTCACTAATCATACACCTAGTTTATGCATTCTTAGAGATTATAAATTTTGGAATTAATCAGCATAAAATGTCAACTTCAGGTTGCATTATATCAAAGTGATCCAAGTTTTATAAGTTTTTGTTACATAAGATACAGTGTTCTACTGTCGAATAGCTCTCAGCGAACATTTAAAAAGTACCAACTAGGCTGTAGCCATTGTACAAGCAGAGGTATGAGACAAAATATGATGTGTCTCTACTGTTCTTCTGATTGTGTAAATACCTGAGAGACATAGACTAGGTTTATCTATTTTAATAGACCTGGGGTCAGTCACGTAGTTCTGACATCAAGTAAAACTGATAGAACTCAGAAATTATCAGGATCATTTTCAGAAACAAAATGTGTATTTTACGTGTAACCAAAATTTGAGTAATATAAAAGTTGTTCTATGTTAGGTGTAAATGTGGCTGGTAACAATGTGAGAATAGACATTCTAGGATCCTCTAAAACTCCATTCTCTGGCCGAGTGAAGCTCTTTCTCCTAATGCTGTCAAATGCAGCCTCCATTTAAGGTGAAGGAAACGCTTACCGTATGGGAATCCTTTTCTTTCCATCATGTGACGTTATCAGTGATATGATAAGAGTGGTGTTATCAGAAAATATCCAATTCATTCTTCAGATTGCATTTATTTATCTGTTTTTGTTTTGTTTTTTAACCCACCCACTGCAGATAAATTATCCTTGGAATTCATAAAAAGTGCCACCTTCATGCCAATGAGGGGATTAATGGCATTTGCCATATATATTCTGCAGGCTTGCTGGAAGCATCTTAGCTCATGCAGCTTTTGGTGTTTAAATTCAGGCCAGATGCTCTTGCAGCTTTGGCAGAGCTGCTGCTTACAGTTAAGCTAACAGAGTCCCATGCAATTGAGGGCATTACTTTATGATAATATACTTGATTCAGTAACCTTTTGTGTCCAGACTCTGAATGCTTGGAAGCAGGATGAATGTGGGTCCTTCTTCTATATCTGGTAACAGTTTGATACACTTTGTGCTAGTTTCGCTGAATCTTGAAGCTTACGGCTCATACAGTTAAAATAATATTGAAAAATGAAGGCGGTGCTATCCATTCTCAGTTGTTAGTACCAGTTTAAGTAGATGCATTGAATTATTGGAACTTGCACAAATGTTGGTGTACTAACTTCCCATTGATTTCAGCGAGTCTCCTCTAAAGAGTTGGATTTAGATTAATGTCTCCAAGATATTCAAGTAATTGGGGACCCATGGTCTGAAACGCATGGGCCAAATAAAGCGGATTCCAGCTGCTTTGGGATCATGGCATTTACATGATGGACTTACTGCTTTGGGGGTGTGGCGTTTATATGACAACTTCGGAGCAGCTTCCGGCCCCGTTGGAGAATCGAAATTGGTTATTTAGTGTAGACCAGTGCTACTCAACTTGATAATTCCTGGATTGCACCCATCCCTGAGCCATTGGCTGGTGCTTCCTGCTAACTTTCCAGGAAAGAAGAAAGGAATTGTACACAGTGTGCAACATTTAGTGCCTATCCCTTGGGAGAATGGAAAGCAATAATTGCTATCCTTTCCCATCAGATAGCCTGGGAAGCATGGGTGCAGATATTAAAAAATGATGTGGTTTTACTTTCATTAACTAATATTTGGGCAGATTGATCTTTGTAAATGGTCTGAATCCAATTTTGAAATTTCTATCCCAGATCAATTTTAGAAAGAAATTTAAGTATACATTTCCAACCAAACTATATTAAGATTATGAATGGCAGTTGGCATGGGCATTGTTGTGTCTCTTACTATTTATACCTGTATTAGAAATCTTGAGTAATAAATTGCAAATAGAAGATTCTCTCAAAGGCCTATCCATCTGGGGGTCAAAATTACAAACTACATGTCTTTGTGGATGATCTGATTATACCTTTGGAAAATCCTATAGAAAGTATTGGAAGGCTGACTATAATTCTAGAAGAGTTTGGAAATTTGTGAGTTTAAATATTAATAAGGAAACATGTTATAATTACTAAAAATCTAACAAGAAAAGAAGAAATAGAATTGGAGAATTTTGCAAAATACAAAAAAGTTTACTTAATACAGTGCACCCACGTCATACGCGGGCATGCTTTACGCGGCTTTCAGCATACGCTGAAAGCTGCGTGGAGAGGAAGGCCCGGTGCGTCCCATAGGGATGAATGGGGTGTACGCCTGTGGCGCGTGTGCGCCGACGCCGCACTGCAGCGTGCATGAGGCCCATTCATTTAAATGGGCCTTGAGCATAGGCGGTATTTGTTTTACACGGGGGAGACCGGAACGGATTCCCCGCGTAAACAAAGGTACACCGTATTACAAAAAAGGCATATAATAATTTGAGAATAATTATAAGAAAAAATGGTCTCAAATAAGAGAAAATCTTAGAAAATGGAACAAATTGGATTTATCTTTGTTAGGAAGAATTTTGACCATTAAAATGAATGTTCTCCTGAAAATGTTATTTTTATTCCAACATAAGCCTATACAGTTGGCCCTCCATATCAATAGATTCTTTATCCACAGTTTCAAGTATCCACAGCTTGAAAATATTCAAAAATATACAAATTCCAAAAAGCAAACTTTAATTTTGTCTTTTTATGTAAGGGACACCAGTTTACTATGTCACTGAATATATTGGGACTTGCACACCCACAGATTTTGGTATCCACAGGGGATCTTGGAACCAAACCCAATCAGATGCCAAGGGCCCACTTGTAATAGCAAATGGTTTGTTATTCAAAGAATGGCACCAAGAAATCTCAACATTTATATGGGCAGGAAGGAAGCTGAGAATGCAGTGGAAATCAATGCAAGATTAAGGAGGAAAAGGTTTAGGCCTTCCAAATTTGAAATGGTACTAACATACAAGCTGCCTCTTTTGGTTATTAGACTGGATTAATCTTGAAAATGGGAAGCTTTTAAAATTAGAAGGTTTTAACTTGTGTTATGGATGGCACCCGTACGTAAGGTATGGAAAGCATACTATTAATAAAAAATTTAGAAATCATTTTATTTGAAACCCATTATTAAAAACTTGGTTGAGGTACAAAATAAACTTTTATAACATGATACCAACATGGAAAGCTTTTCACAAGAGAGAGAGAGAGAGTTTGATTAAAGGGAAATGGTTAACCTATAAATATTTACTAAAAAGAGAACGGTCAATTTAAGAGGACTTAAGTAAAGAGGGAATAATATGTAACTGGTTTCTCCATCGTCAGTGCTCAAGAAGATTCAAAATAGATAGTAAATTAAAAATAATTGAAGCCGGGGGGGGGGGGTAAAAAACACCCGAATTTGGTGTATTACATCCACGAAAAGGCACGTAATTACTAAATTATACAAAATGTTGAAAAAATTAGACCTGGAAAAGGAAACAATCAAAGAAAATATGGTTAATGTGAAGTCGAAGGCTTTCATGGCCGGCATCGTTTTTTGTGGGTTTTTCGGGCCATGTTCTGTAAGAGTTTCTTCTTGAAGTTTCGCCAGCATCTGTGACTGGCATCTTCAGAGAAGATAGCCTGAAAAAACCACAAAAAACTATAAAAATATGGTTAAGTGGGCCCAAAATTGAGAAGTTGGGAATGAGCTTGGAATCAAAAAGCTAAAAACTTATGGAACATGATACATATTTCTATTTCTAAAATGTTAAATATAGTATTTCCGATGACCCTTGTGTTATATTTGTTAAATATTTTAGGTATTTTGGATACCCAGCAAAAACAATTATTGACAAATAATTGTATATATGATAACGGTGGCATGGTTAACATCTGCTCAAAATTGGAAAACGTACAAAACCCCAGATGAAGTGGGTACTTAAATTAGTTGATATGGCAGAGATTGATATATTAACAAACATTTTAGAAGACAGAACAAACAAAAAAGTTTTTCTAAGATGCGACGTTTTGTATTTTGATACCTAACAGATTTTTTTTTTATTTTGAATAGCAGAAAGGGATACATATTAGCAGAAACAAAGAGGAAGCAAGTTAATGAATCTACAAAATATTTTAAGTCTTTAGTTAAGTTTACGTATGGGGAAAGGAAATATAAGTTATATGAATGCATGGGGATGAACAAATTACAGTTGGCCCTCCTTTTTTGTGAGGGATCTGTTTCAAACCCCCCCCCCGCAAAAACGGAGGCTTGCGCATATTCAAGCCCCATAGGCTTGAATGGGGTGCTCCCCCGTGTGCATGGCCTGGGCACACATGCCATTGAAAATAAACAAAAAAGAAAGAAAAAGATTTCATAGAAAATAGCAGAGGTCACCCCTCCGTGGATATGCAAGTTTTCAGATCTCAGATCCCCGAGTTAGGAGGGGCGACTGTATGTGAATGTTGTGTTCTGTAATTGTAAAAATCAAATTACAGAGGTGGTAAATGGCTTATTATTAAGGAGTACAAGTGACAATACACAAATTTTCATACAGAAAGTCAATTTTTGTAAAGTAGTACAGTATACTATAATCCAATATAATACAGTCGGCCCTTCTTATACACGGATTTTTTATACACGGATTCAAGCATACACGGTTTGAAAATGTTCCAAAAAAGTATAAATTTACCTTGATGTTCCATTTTTTATTAGGGACACCATTTTGGTATGTCATTATATTTAATGGGACTTGAGCATACACTGATTTTGTTATACACGGGGGATCTTGGAACCAAACCCCAGCGTATAACATGGATCCACTGTATAGCATATTGCTATCATTTGCTTAACTGCTCTTCTGTTGGTGAAGCATTTTTAATCAAACCAAGACTAGAGCTCTCTGGCTGCGAAGGCTAAATGTCTCACAAAACTACAGCTCCCAGGATTCCATAGCCTTGAGCCAGGGCAGTTAAAGTGGTCTCAAACTAGATTATTTCTGCAGTGTGTTTTGGGCCCAATTTAACGTAATTCCTTAACTCTTTGTCACAAACTTAATATCCATGAAGTTAATGAAATAGAAACATATTAGACACACACACACACATTTAGCCTTCTCAGTCAGAGAGCTCTGGTGCCAAAATAAACTACAGCACTGAGCCAGGATAGTTAAAGCACTCTCAAACTGGATTATTTCTGCAATGTGTTTTGGACTTCATTTACAACAAGGAGAAAGGTTAACATTGAAGAATAGGCCTGATACTGAAGGAAAATTGTTTACTTGTTCTTTTTGTATTATTTGTTAATAATGTCTTTGATGAAAAATGCTTCACTAACAGAAGATCAGTTAAGCAAAATGATACCAATATGCTGTATGATTTCTAAGAATTTCTCACTGTTGTATGTATATGTGTGTATATATGAAATATCAATAAAAGTTTTATATTAAGAAAAAAATTATGTGGTTTGATGTCTATCTGTGAGTGGATTTTAGGGCCTTCTTGGTGGGGTTTGTCTGAGATGAATCATGAGTGTTAGGCATCAACACAGCATAAAGGCTTCATATGTCTTAGGTCAACATAACTATATTTAAATAGTGGGTTCCTTCAACAAATCCTTATGATAGCATTGATATTAAGATTAGTTTACTCCTCTTAGATATTTCACGTTTGACACATTGTTTTAATTTCCACAGATGATGTAATGCAGACCACGTATTGTGAAATAGACCTGGATAAACAAACAAGAGATGCTTTTGTTTATGCCATCAAAAACCACTATTGGTATCAGATGTACATAGATGACTTGCCAATATGGGGTAAGATATATCTGTTTACATATTTTTCTGAAAAATATTCTAGTAAGTACTGTATTATGCTTCCTTCTTTGATATTATACTTATCCTTTTGCTTTTTTTCCTGTTTCTGCTATTCAGTGGATAGGAGCTGCAATTAATGTTTTGTTTGTTTATATATTTTGAATGAGGGTGATGCCAGGTAACTCTCCTGATAGCGTCTTGTGAACTGAATTTTGAAGTTGCTAACATTTAACTATACTCAGCTATCCACTGTGTCCACTGAATTTCTTACATTCACATGAAGATGGTTATGCTCTGCATTACTTTTTCCAGGGTTTAATGCAAGTTTACCTCTATCTGGGATGCCTCTGTTCAGCTAGTGGCAATAGAGCTCCCTTTCTCTGTTACCCAACATCTTCTCTGAGGGAGACATTGGCCTATCTTGGCTATGGGAGGATTTTTAAATAGCATACAGTTTCTTTGGAACACACTATAGCGGGTTGTCTTGAGTGCTCTGCAAGGTGTGAAGTGCATGGGATAAGGGTGGATTTAGAAAGTTGTATTTGAAGCATGCTCATCATGCACATAGATTACATAGCAGGGGTTGTTGTTTCAACATGAGAGTTTAGGTTGTCTGTTGAGTGTATCTAGAGTCTTAAGACACAGGGTTTTGAAGATGTTTTAGTGGAGAAATTTCCATTTGCCTTTATTTGTTATGGGAGTTGCTTTCCTTTTTTTGCAATCTGCCCTTTTTACTAAGATCACTGGGAACTTAGTTGTGTGCAGCTATAGGCATGAAGGGCTGACAAAATTAACGTAATTTAACTGTATTGCTGAGGCTTAACTGCTCCTAAAGCAACACCATGACTAATTTTGAGTTGATTAGAATCTGGAGAGAAAAATCCAAGAGGTGCAAGTGGAAAGGAAGAGGCAGTAGGGATCACATTGCAAATATACAATAAGTAATAAGAGTGCCCCAAGGAGTTCCAAAAGAAAATCAGCATGTGGTTAATATGCCATAGCAAAGCATTTGACTGCATAGAGCATGAAAAGCTATGGGATACTTTGGCAGTGCCACCACATCTGATAGTCCTGATGAGAAATCTGCACTTAGGACAAGAGGCTACTTTAAAACAGAATTTGGAGAAACCGAATGGTTCCCAATTGGTACAGAAGTCAGACAAAGCTGCATCCTTTCACCCTGTTTGTTCAGTTTTTATGCAGAAAATATCATATGAAGAGCAGGCTTAGACTCGGAGAAAGGAGTAAAAACAGGAGGAAGCAATGTCAATAATCTAAGATTTGCAGGTGACACCATACTAAAGCAGAAAACATTGTGGACTTGGAACAATTACTAAACAAAGTCAAAGAAGAAAGTACAAAGGCAGGCTTAATACTGAACATAATGAAAACAAAAATAATGACCATAGAGGACCTACATGAGTTGGAAGCGAGTCAAAGAAAGTTAACAACAACAAAGCGTGTTATATACAGCTGTTGCCACCTTATGTTCAATTCATACAATGTATTCCCCCACACCATAGGAAACTAGCAGCTGTTTATAGCATGGCCAATATTTTAATTATTTTTATGAACCTGAAATTAAATTTGCCTTGTCTGTAGTTGCTTTCCAGTTTATAAATATTTCAGCATACCACTAAAATGCTCCATTTTTCCATAATCACTTTGATATCATGGTGGTATGGGTATTGACTTAGTTGCAAAACTCCTGCCCCTGTTACCTGCTATCTTGTTTCAGGACTAGGTGTAGCTGCAGATAGGAATTATTACCAGTGCATAAGCTTTATCGGTGGTAAATGATGCAGCGTATGGTATACAGGAGAGAACCTTTCCAGTTCTTTTGCTGATAAGAGTCAGCATCCTTTTGTAGCCAGGGTTGAATTGGCTACCAATTCTACCCAGACTATCCCTTGGCCAGTGATCAAATTCCTCATTGCTGGAATATGTGGAGAGTCCTTAGGTTCAGGTATAATCCCCATCAAGGCAAGGCCAATGTAAAATGGACTTCCGAGGGTTACATAGTGCAGAAACAAACAAAGAAAATCAAAGTGCTCACGTGTGACCTATTCCTCCCATAGCAATGAGAACAGTACAGGCAGGTTAGCAACAGAAAAATTCACTCCTCAGTTCATTCTCACACTTTTTATCTTTTCTCTGCTTTCAACTGCAAAGTACAATAAATGCAAAAAGTATCATATGCAATCACTAAAACGGAACCACTGGACAGCAGTTAACATTTGGCCAAGATGCTAATAAGGACCCCCAAACCCATCTACCTGGTAGAAGTGGCCCAACTCACTACCCTTCATCCAACTTTGGCATTAGTTGGATGACTGCTGGTAATCTCAATGAGAGGGACTACAGTCATGGCTGCAGAGGATGCCATTGTCAGCTATAGTTAAATTATAACTCCACCCCCCACTAACTAGCCAATCAGTGTGTGCAAAAACCTGTTATACATACTAGAGCACTTCACAGAACAAACACACAGTCTTTTGCGAGGAGGGAGCTGCAGTTGTACACAAATAAAGGCCACAGCCTGTCTTTAGAACAAGAGGCAAGTCTTAAAGAGAACTTGGAAATGGCATTTGCAGTCATTGCTCTCCAAGGAATCCACATTCCATTACAAGCTGCTGGCAATCTCCTGTTCCATCTGGTGGCCATAGCGTGCCACGGCTTCATGTTTGCAAGGTGCTTTTAGGTCAGAGAATGAAAGTGTGGAGGAAAATGAGGATGGGGTTCAAATCCCAGCTTGGCCATGAAACCCACTGGGTGACACTGGACAAGACACACTGTCTAAGCCTCAGAGAATGACAATGGCAAATCCCTTTAAAGACACGTGCCAAGAAAAGCCTATGATAAGTTCGCCTTAGAGTTGCCATAAGTCGAAAATGACTTGAAGACACACAACAACAACAAAAATGTGGCAAGGTAAGACTACCCGAGCCACTCCTATACTGGCATTCCCCTCTTTTCAATAGCTCCTTCTGCTGTTTTGGCAGATCTAAGCCATAGCCATATACTGCACTTTCAACCCCTGGTTTGCTTTTTACCACTACTGCTGCTCTCCCTCCACCCCCTCAACTCAGCACACTGTTGTTGTTTTTCCTCTCAGTCTATTCAGTGTGCAGGTTTTTTTCCTCTTAGTCAACTTGATGCCATCTAGAGTTCAGTCTTGTATTTTCAAACTAAAAAAAACCCCTGAGTTTTAGTTTTCAACAGATTTTCACTTTTTGACAGACCTTTGTATCCACATTAGCCCTGGAAATAGAATTGTGGATGTGAATCTGACAAGTGAAGGGAAAGTTAAACTAGTTCCCAACACCAAAATACAGATGTCTTATTCTGTAAGGCTAATGTGGATTTAAAAAAATAAACAGTCACCATCCAGATAGCTATTTCTTTGAAATCTGTCTTTAAATCTATGTTGGTGTACTTGGAGGAAGGGAGAGTGAAAGAAGAAAAGGAATATAGCAAACCAGTTAGTCTAAAAGGTGCTACTACATTCCTCCCCACCCTTCTTCTCCCCACCTCTCCCTTTTCCTCCTTTTTATCCATTTAAGGACAGAGAAGGTGTGGGAAAACATTGTTTTAAGAAGGGTTATAATATGTTAATCTGCCTGTCTGAGTAGATTAACCATCTGTAGATACAGTTTGTTTAGTAGAGATCACTTTATTTCAGTGAAAATAAAGTTACATTGGTCATACAATTAAAGATATTTTCTGAAGGGTCTTTTGGTTTTGGTGTATTACCATAATAAGACTGAGAAAAATGACCAGTTTTAACAATGAATGTTGGCCTTTCTCTATTGTACAGTATTGTGACTGTTGGTTTGTTAGTTTGTTTGTTGCATTTCTGTATCGCCTCCCAGCTCCCAAGGGCTCCCAAGGTGATGAATGAATAAAAATCAGTTAAAACAATACAGAGATTAAAATATTTTTAAACTGATTAAATTACTCTTTAAAAACTCTTAAAAGCAATCTACAACAATCCTGGAATCCAGTTTGAAACAATTAAAACAGCAATTTCAAACATTGAATGCTATGTGGGCAGCACTGTTTTGGCTGTACATTGGAAGCTGGAAAGAGATAGGGCTAGCCCAATGTCCTTGGGTAGAGGGTTCCATGGTTTAGAAATCCCTGTTACATGTACCCACTAACCTAACTTCACAAGGTGTTGGAACACACAACAGGGCCTGCACTGATGCTCTCAAATGGTAGGCTCTTATGGGAGGAGGTGGTTTTTCAGATACTTTGGTCCCGAGTTATTTAGGACTTTGTAGGTGAGCACCAGCACCTTGAATTGAGCTTGAAAACAAATTGGATCCCATTGTGATTCTTTCAAGTCTGGTGTTATATGGTCTCTAAAATGTGCACCTGATACCAGTCTGGCTGCTGAATTTTCCACTAGCTGTAGTTTCCAAAAAATCTTTCAAGGGCAGCACAGAGCTCATGGTAGTAGTCTAATCAACAGGTGGTAGCTAAGTCACTGTGACCAGATTGATCTTGGCCACCACAGAACTTGGCTTTCCAGGAGCAGCACTAGGTCCAAGGGCACCCCTAAACTACGAACCTGATCTTTCAGAGGGAGAGCAACCCTATTTAGAACAGGCTCTGATCCCAATCTTAAATTGGTTTTCCTTCTGACCAGCAAATCTTCTGTCTTGCCTGGATTAAGCCTCAGTCTATTCATCCGCATCCAGTCCGTTACTGCAGCCAAATAAAAATGCAATACTACCACACCTTTCTTGGCATCAGTTGTAAAGGAGAGACAGAGCTAGGTATCATTAGCATTCCGGTGAGACCCAACCCCAAAGCTCTGGATCATTTCCTAGTGACTTCGTGCATATGTTGAAAAGCGTAGGAAACAGTAATTTACATTTCTGTATTTTTGTTCATGTAGAAATGTATCTAAAATTTTATTGGTAATTAAAAAAAAATCTAATTGATTAACTCATAAAATCCCAGAAGCTCAAAATGAGGGGCTGAATTGAATATCCATAGCTCTTTCCTTCTTTGTAAGTAGTAGAACCAAAGTGCTAATCTGTTTATAAA
Organism: Sceloporus occidentalis; assembly: GCA_023333645.1. NCBI lineage: Eukaryota > Metazoa > Chordata > Lepidosauria > Squamata > Phrynosomatidae > Sceloporus > Sceloporus occidentalis. The sequence continues at coordinate 123,041,307 of JALMGF010000002.1, read as the reverse complement.
TTGCATAATTAAGCGTTATTATGCAGGATTAGGATTACTTTGGGATACAACTTTCATTTGTAAAATACAGATTACAGATTATTCCTTCTGCTCTCTTGCTTCTGTAAGCAGTGAAAAATCAGTGTATTTTCTTTCCTCTTCCTGTTCTTGCAGGTATTGTTGGTGAAGCTGATGAAAATGGTGAAGATTACTTTCTCTGGACATATAAAAAACTTGAAATAGGGTACAATGGAAATAGAATTGTGGATGTGAATCTGACAAGTGAAGGGAAAGTTAAACTAGTTCCCAACACCAAAATACAGATGTCTTATTCTGTAAGTAATTTGAATGTGTGGGTAAAAATATTTTGTCAAAAGCAGAAGAGCTGATTATTTAGCCCAGAGTGGGCAGAGTGCAGTCACTCACGTCCTGTTTTTGTGGTCCTGAACCTCTCTAGACTTCCCAGGCCACCCTTTTCTAGCCTCAAAAACAATGCATTGCCTCTTCTGAAGGGCTCCATGAAGAGCAGTTCCTCTTTTAAACAAGTTGCAATCTCACTGTGCACAGTTTAATAGAGGTGGGGGATTCAAAACCAGAAGGTGACTTCCAGTTCTGGGGGAAGGGGATTTTCTGACAGTCTGCATGGGCAAGTTAGTGGTGGGTGGCTGCTTTAAAGGGCAGCAAAAAGGTTTTCATTTTAGCCCTACATTAAGGGCTAACTGTTGTGTTCCTTTCCAGAACTGTTGTGTTATGTTCTTTTCCAGGTAAAATTAGAGCTTGGATGTAAAAATATATAGCCAAAGGATTATTGTAATTTTCTTTCTTCAAATCTACTTTGTCTTCCCACCCTCCTCTTCCCATCAATGTCTTTTGGGCTTCATTATCTATCTTAGGCTTTCTAAGTCTACCGCTTGAAAGGCTCGCTGGTTTAGTAAGGGTTATGTAAAAGCAAGAATTTCACCAGGGGTAGTGCACTTGGTAGAATTTCCCCCAGGTTGTTTTATTACCTATGGTCATTCAACGTCCAGACACCTCTTCCCTGAACAATTTCCCTCCTTTTTATGACTTTCAACAACAAAATACAGGAAGAAAATAAGGAAGTGAAATTTTATTCTCATGTTCCTGCTTAAAAAACAAGCTTGCCCTGTTTAGTTCTTTACTGTTGAACATAGGAGCAGGAAGTGGGGTGGCAACTAAGATTGCCACATCTCAGCTCATAGTCTTAAGTATACAGTGATAAAAGTTTGTACAAGAGAAGGGCCAGAGAAATGGTGCTGCCACATTTAGAGATTGTGCTAAACAAACTACACACCCCAAAATCTGTTGTTGTGTGATCAGGCACTATGCATTAGTATGCTGCTCATACACATCAAGCCAGGGTTTCTGTGACACACACTATTTAAGAATGGTGTGCAAACCCGTCCGTTCTGAACTGGGGCTCTGTAGATTCATAATAGAATATTGTCTTTTTAAATGTGATTTCCCTGTAGGTGAAATGGAAAAGATCAGATGTGAAGTTTGAAGATAGATTTGACAAGTACCTTGACCCATCATTCTTTCAACACAGGGTATGTTTTTGTTATTTAGTGACATAAGCCCACCCTAATTTTATTGATGAGTATCTGTTGAATGTTTTTTTAAATGTCTTTTTAAAGGCTGGACAGTTAACTCTGAATATGTAGACACTGTAATATGCATACTTTAAGGGTACTCCCCACCATAAAGATCATGATCAGCAATTTTTGTTTCCAAAAATATTAAAATATATTAGAATACACATTAAAATAATGTATATATTTACAGTTTTTAAAATTTTATTTAAAAATATATTCTACATATATAAATAAACATTTAATTAAAAAATAAAATACAGAATATTATCTAAAGTATCTGTCACTTATGTTCTAAACATCCATGCTTGATTGCAGAGTCACAAAGTTATGTGTGTTAATCTTCGCTGCATCTCATCTGCAGAAATAATGCAGTTTGACACCACTTTAACTGCCATGGCTTAATGCTATGGAATTCTGGGGTTTGTAGTTTGTGAGATACTTAGTTTTCTTTGTCAGAGAGCACTGGTGCACAACAAGCTACAGATGAGAAGATTCCATAGCAGTTGAGCCATGGCTGTTAGCATGTCAGACTACATCATTTCTGCAGTGCAGATGCAGCCCTTATCAGGCCAGAAACATAATAAAATTTTGAACCTGATCTTCTAACTAGTTTGGGTACCTCCCAAACACTTCAGAGTTCATATTTTACAGCAGTTGTCAAGGGTGTAATATCCAAATTTGAGACATGGTGTTGTCCATTCTCATTCACATTCTCTGTGTTAGACAGTGTAAGCAGTAAATGGTTTCTACATACCTAATTCATTCATGTTACGTATATACCTTGCACACATAGTCTGAATGTAATTGTAAACATAATAATAACTTTTAATAATTTTGTTTATGAAACAAAATTTGTGTACACTGAACCATGAGAAAGCAAAGGTATCACTATCTCAACCACCTATGAAAAAAGTTTTGGGTTTTGGAGTATTTTGGATTTCAGAATTCCAGATAAGAGAGACTTAACCTGGATCAACAGTAGGTCAGACAGGTTAAAACTTGGTAATTAAGAGAAAAATTTAGAAACCATTACTTTAACAACAAAGGGAGATTTAGAAAAGCAACATGGTTAAGCATGTATCAGACATTTTACTTTATTTCATTGCAGTTGGTGCAAATAGCCCAGTTAATTTGGGCAGTGCATTGGACCAGTAGGGAAGCACGCAAATTCTGCAAGATGTGTTTCTATACTTTCCATTCAATAAAGAAGATATTGATATGGTAGTCCATGTATTTTCAGGGGGAAAACCCTGGAATTGGGAGACATGGCCCTATTGCCACACTGTTGATTTTACCATACCAGTTTGGCTTAGGTTCATATTATTTGGCTTGGATGGCTTAGATCCAGACTGCCTGAAAGACCGTATCTCCACATATGAATATGCCAGAACTCAAAGATCTTCAGGGGAAGAGTTTTTCTTAGTTCTGCCACCATCACAGGGTTGCTTGGTAAGGACATATAAGAGAGAGTCTTTTCAGTGACTGCTCTCACCCTTTGCAACTCCCTCCCACAAGAGGCTAGGCTAGCCCCCTTCTTGTTTTCAACTCGGTATGTTTTTAATGACTTGATATTTTTAACATGTTATATTAATGTGATGTTTTAAATTGTGCTTTTAAAACTTCTGTTTTTAAAGTATCTTTTGTGAGCAGCCTTTTGCCCAATCTAGGAGAAAGGCAGCATATAAATAAAATAAATAAATTAAATTAATCTCCTTTCTGTACTACCCCATCATTTGTGAGGATAAATTCGGTTGGAGAATGGGCTAATCCTGTATGCACTGCTCTGACTTCCTTGAAAGTTTATGCAAATAAATAACAGTGTTCTGAAATTTTACAAATAGTTCCCTGGTTGATACCTGATCTAAAAATCATATTTTAAGGTAGTTGATGCCATCCATTAAAATGCTGCATGGTGTGAGAGGTTTCTGAACCTATATTCTTACTAGGAAATGATTGAGTTTAGAAATGGTTTGCTAGATCTGTCTGGGTGTTCAGATTTGTCCATGTTGTATAACAAGATTTAATTTCAGTTTATGGGTGGTTGAATTACTGTATATGCTCATCCAAAAGTCTAGAAAGTTTAGTCATATCCATTCAGCCTTTAGTAATTTCTTTGGCATTGTTTTCCTTTGTTTCATCCTATACATCCTTTGTTACATGCCTCTAAGTTTTAACCTTGACTTATCCACAGGTCATATCAAAATCCATAATTTTGGCCCCAAAACCTGCCCTCGACCTATACATGAGGTCAAGTTATAGTCGAGTATATACAGTGTATTAACAACATCTCATTTTTTCTGTAGATTCATTGGTTTTCAATCTTCAATTCCTTCATGATGGTTATTTTCCTGGTGGGCCTGGTGTCTATGATTTTAATGAGGACACTGAGAAAAGATTATGCACGGTATAGTAAAGAAGAAGAAATGGATGATATGGTAAAAGTCTTGCTTAGCTCTTCTTCTTTCTTTTTTTTAATGGATTGTCAGAAAAAAGACTTCCAGATATCAGTATGGCCTCAGCAGTTTTGCACATAGTTTTGCCTCATACTATGTTAGATCTTGGTTCATCTTCTAGCCTCTCACTGTCTTCACTGACTGTAGAGTAGTCTTTCTTAGTCTGATATGCAAATGCTAGTAACTGGACCTGCAGGAAAAGCATATCTAGATTCTATTTGCAGTTAACCTAGTCCCAAAACTTTTATTAAATTATGCCATTATCCAAAAGAAATTGCAGAAATGTTATCTTGTTAAGAAAATGAACTTTGTGTTTGAGCTGTTAATGTAGACACTGAGGAATAAATTCATTATTTTGGAATTTTAACTTGAGTATATCAGATGGAGGAATTAAGTATAAAAGGAAGCTCAAATAAACATCTTTTTAAAATAACACTTCTTGGCTAACATCTTGTTGGTTAGTCCCAACTAGAAAAGACCTATTCAGTCAATTGTGGACTGGTAAGTCAACATGTAAGTTAACTGAATGGTACTCTAGTCAGAACTAACAACAGGATTTAGGTTATTTTGTGTTACTATTCTATTAGTGTTCTACATAAATGGGTTCAGTTTCTCTTTGGTAATTATTTTCAAACTATGTTTTTATAGGATAGAGATTTGGGTGATGAATATGGCTGGAAACAGGTTCACGGAGATGTCTTCAGACCATCTAGCCATCCTTTAATATTTTCATCCCTTATTGGTTCTGGCTGCCAAATCTTTGCAGTTTCTTTTATTGTGATCATCGTTGCAATGCTGGAGGATTTATACACAGAGTGAGTATTGGTTCCTTTTCGTCATATTTTTAAGGTTCTTGGCTGTGATCCAACAGGCTCACTGAACCAGTATGGTTGCTTGGAACTCTGTTTAAGTTTTCAAATGTGGTTCATATGGGAAAAATTGCTTTCGACTCATAATCACCATTTGACAATTAACAACACAATGTAAAAGTGCTTCCTGAAGCTATCCAGTTTTATTATCCTTTCCCCATGATCTCTTACGGAGAGCAGAACAGATAGGAATGGTTCCAGGGGTGTTGATTGCCCTGAATTTAAAAATGAACATTAGACAGTCATTGAAATTACAATTATTAAGAAAATTGGATTAGTTTTATGGCTTGAAAAGCCAAATTTCTGGTAAAGGAGTGGTCACAAACTAGGTTAATTATAGCTGATCATTTTAGGGGGGAAACTACTATTGTCAGATTTTTTAAAAATGTCCTTTCTCTTTTAAAAATAAAACCTGAATTACAGTACAGATTTTTTTAAAAACCTATGTGTCTAATCTGATTATTTGAGTGCATTCTAATCAAACATACTTAGCTAAAGGTGTAGAATACAAGTCTTTGGCTCAAGAAAGCTGCTATACTTGATTCTGGTAAGACAAATCACTGAGCCTAATACCGGATCTGTGTTGTTTTATTAGATTTTATGCACCCTATCTGAGCTCAGTAGTGTTTTCAGTGCAAATTAAAAATTATAAAGCTGACTTAAAACTGTTAATTTTGATTGATCTAAATAATTTAACATTTCATCAGCAATCAAATGTATAAACTTTATTATTTTCTATTTCTGTTTCACTTTTCTATAACTTCATCGGCAACTGTAAAGCAGCAGCTGTAATCCATTAACTCTGCAAGTTGGAATTGTATCTAATGCTTCTTTCTTAAGCACTGCCATCACCCCTTCTGTTTACCCTGCTTTAAGAAGAGACACCCCCCCCCAAAAAAAACCCACCAGGTTTGCATCTGGAAGGAGAAATTTGTAATAAACTCTCCTTATATCCTCTGTGGTAAGAGCCAGCATGGTATAGTGGTTTGAGCTTTGGACTATGGCTTTGGAAACCAGGGTTCAAATTCCTTCTTGGCCATGGAAACCCACTGGGTGACCCTGGACAAGTCACAGTCTTGCAGCCTCAGAGGAAGGCCATGACAAACCCTCTCTGAACAAATCTTGCTAAGAAAACTTCATGATAGGTTTGCCTTAGGGCTTAGGGCCTCTGTGGCTCGAAATGCATGGGCCAAAAGAAACAGCTTGCGGCTGCTTGGGGTGTGTGGCTTTTACATGACGCACACCCCCAAAGTGTCCAGAATCTCCTGGCGGCGGCTGTCTTGGGACCGCAGTGGCAGCCCGCTTTGGAGGCTGCCCGTGCCATTGCCGCGGTCCTGGCCTTATTGCGTCTGGAGCGGCCTCTGGCCGGTCCTGATGGGCCGTCTGCTTCATCCCCATAAATCATAAATACCTTGAAAACACACAGCAATCTCCACTAAGCAGTGGTCTGTCATTTCCCCCTTTTTCCATTTTAGAACAAAGTACATGGTATAAATAATCAAGAAATATTAAACTAGTAACACTTACAGAGAAAAGGATTGGTTTATCCACTTCGTGAAAAAAAAAATCACAGGCGAGACAAGCTACATTTTATCTTTGTTAGCAAGTAGAGAAGTTGAGTGTGTGTGAAGAGAAGACAATAAATAAATCAAGTATTAACAACTATTTTATTAGTGGGTTTCATATTAATTTTGACAGAATAGATGGCTGAAGGGGGCGGGGACAAGATCCCTGGAAGTTTTGTATGTGACAGAAAAATTGTGGGATGGAGAGGTGTATGTTCAGGGTGGCTTCACAACAGCTAAACTCAAATATTAAAAGCATTCTATACATTAAAAGCATTCAATACAGAGTAAAAAATCAGTTGTGAAAAAGAAACCAGTAAACCAATAAAAAGTGAAATCACACAGGGTTAATGTGATGCTATCTGTACCTGATAAATATGCTGGTGTTTCCTTATTTAAATAAGCAATTTACATGATGCGCACAAACATCTGAAGTCATTTGATACCATTCCAGTGAGTAGTTTTACCATTGGTACCTTTTTCATTGTAGTATGAGTGTGACAATTTAAATTAGTTATTACTCCAGTCACTTCTTTGAGGCATGTATTCTGCTATCCCGTGATCTGTCACTCTTTTTTGTTCCCCTCTCATACTGATGACATTCTGCTTCATTAGCAAAGTCTCCCCTCATCTTCCCAATCATATCTTGGCTTCATTTTTTGTCCAGCATTTTCATGCACAGTCCACCCTGTTGTTGTTGTTAACTGTCTTTGCGTCGATCTCGACCCATGGCAACCCTATGGATGAGACTTCTCCAGGCCCCCCGTCCTCTACTGCTCTCCCAGCTCCTGTAAACTCATTCGTGGTCTCTTTAATGAAGTCCATCCATCTAGCATGTGGCCTTCCTCTCTTTCTACTTCCCTCCACCTTTCCTAACATTATTGTCATTTCCAACTATTCATTCTTTCTCATGATGTGTCCAAAGTATAAGTCTTGTAATATTGGCTTCTAGGGATATTTCTCGCTTGATCTGCTCTACGACCCATTTGTTTGTTCTTTTGGTTGTCCATGGAATCCTCAGCACTCTTCTCCAGCACCACATCTCAAATAAGTTGATTTTCCTCCTATCTTCTTTCTTGACTGTCCAGCTCTCACATCCTTACATGGTAATAGGGAATACAATGGCCTGTACAATTCTGACTTTTGTGCTGAGTTGTATGTCTTTGCATTTTAGCATCTTTTCTAGATCTTTCATAGACACTCTCCCCATTCTTAATCTTCTTCTGATTTCCAGGCTGCAGTCCCTGTTCTGATCAGTGTTTGATCCCAGATATGAGAACTCTTTTACTATTTCTATTTCCTCATTGTCTAGTTTGAATGTGTGTAAGTTCTCTGTGGTCATTATTTATGTCCAACAGTAAACCTGCCTTTGCACTTTCTTCTTTGATCTTCCTTAGTAGTTATTCCAGGTCTGTGAGGTTCCCTGCTAGTATTATGGTGCCAGCTGGATATCTCTGATTGTTGATATTTCTTCCTCCTATTTTCACTCCTCCCTCTTCCATGTCCAAGCCTGATTTCCTTACAATATGTTCTGCATATAAGTTGAATAGGTAGGGTGATAGGATGCAGCCTTGTCTGACTCCTTTGCCAACTGGGAACCATTCTCTTTCTCCTTGTTCTGTCCTGACAGTAGCATCTTGTCTTGAGTACAGATTCTCAGTCCACTACATCACAGAAAACATGTGGAAGTAGCAGCCTCTCCTGTTTCTTTTCCTCATAATTCCCTTGCCTGCTTATTGTCCTTCCTTTTCTTTCTGGATCTTGTTACATTCTGTCCCACTCTCACAACTGTATAAATATGCTTTTTAAACGAATAGTTTAATATCACTCTGTACTGCATTGGAAAGCTATGTTAAAATAAAAACCAGTTAGTCGTGAAGGTGCTGCTACATTTCTTTTTTTTCTTCCTCCCTCTCCCTCCTTCTCTCTTTCTTTTGTTTCTCTGGGAGGATGTCTGCTGTTGTAATTAGGCTTTGGTGCTGAAATATGCATGCACCTGCAGAAAGATCACTCATTGTTTTTCCTATGCGGGGAAGGGGCAGAAGGTCAATTTACTTTCTGTATCTATTTAATTTTTAAATGGATTTCAGGGCACCTTGAACTGTTTAATATGACAAACCCTATTTTTCAAAACCAAAAATGGACTTTATTATTGTTTCAGTTTTGTGTGTGTGTGTGTGTGTGAGAGAGAGAGAGAGAGAGAGAGAGAGAGTTTGGGTGTTTTATTTTTCACCGTTTCCATAGTCCTGAGGGGCAGAAAATTTGGGCCCACTGCAGTTGCCACCTCTACTTTCAGGCTTTGGGCAGTGATTTTGCAATATTCACCTTTCACTTTGTTTTAGGTTCAGAAAGAACAGGAAGTAACCAGAAATTAGTTTTGGTTTTGGAAAAGATCTCCTTTCCTCAGTCCCAAACATGTTGCAAAATGCCCTCATAGGCCCTAGAGGGTACAAGGGGCTATTTTAACCCATTAAAAAAAGTAGGTGGGGATACATGTTGCACATAGGCCACACTTTGCTGAGTCCTACTGTACACTGTACTTCAAAATGTACAGTATAGGACAAGACAAGACTCGTACAGTACTAGGCAAGACTAGTAAAAGCAAGATCACTATGAGGAGATGGTCTTGTAGTAATAATAGCCCTATAGTTACTTTAGTTGATAGAAAAGAAAGGTTGTGTATGCCACAAGGTCCATGGAGATAAAAAATACGAGTAAGTAATGAGGGCAGCTATGAAGGAACTAGATGAAATCCTGTAACGATATATCATTGAATACTAAAGTTAGTCTTGTCCATGTGATGGTATTTCCAATTTCTATGTATGGTTGTAAAAGCTGGACAGTTGAAGAAAGCTGAGAGGAAGAAAATCAACTCATTGGAAATGTGATGCTGAAGAAGAGTTCTGTGGATACTATGGACTGATAAAGAGATAAAATAAATGGGGCCTAGAGTACATCAAGCCTGAACCCTCCCCAGAATCCAACATGATTATCTTGAGACTGTTGTACTTTGGCTATATCATGGGGAAGACATGTCTTCCTAGAAAAGGCAATATTGCTTGGTAAGGTATAGGGCAATAGGAAAAGATGAAAACCTCATTACAGATGGATAGACTCAAACAAGCAGGCCATGCCTCCAAGTGTAAGACCTGAATTGGGTTGTTCATGAGAGAGTGACTTGGAAACATTCATAGTGTCATTGTAGTGGACTTGATGGCAGCTAAGAACAAGAGACGTGGGTTGACCTAGCATTAGGTCATATTTCAGAAGTCTGGCTTCCTTTTCTTCTTTGTATTGTTTTTTAAAGTGATAAAAGTATTGAGTTTTCAGAAGAGCTCTAAATCCTATGCTGGTAGTACCTTTAACTTGTCTTGCAGGAAACTCTCGCTTTATTACATTAGGTTTCTGAAAATAGTGCCCCAGTATGAGAACCCATTTATTTTCTCTGCATGATACTAGGGAAATGGGCTCCTGTAGCATATAATTTGAAATGCACAGTTGGTGGAATATTGAAATGCTTTAACTTGTATCTCGTCATGGGAACAGAGATCCTAAAACTGTTTTTTAAACTTAGCGCTGTTTCTCTGTATATTTGCAAAAAGAGCTCTATAAATGATAGATAGTCCCCCTTCCTATAATGTAGGTAGTTACGGCGACTTTGTTGATAAGAAACCTAGGGGATTTCTTTTCATTTCATCAGACACGAAACCAAGATTTGGTTTCAGATGCCACAAATACTGATGCAGGTTAGTGGGTAAACAAGCATTGGAATAGGAAATACTTAAAGGGAAATAACAAGTCTTCTATTCTTTATTATATCCCCAGGAAAATTAGTTCTTTATACATCTTTTCCTCTGCATGCTCTCAGATAATGTTTCTTTATAATCTCAGTCAGGTAGTACTGTATTTATAATAGCCAATGTTAAATTTTAATATTAGCACTTCAAAACATGTCTTGCTACTTACAAGAAATAAACTGATTTGGAGTTAATGAAAATAGAAGTGAGAGTTAGTAGAAACAAGAGAGTCTGGCAATAACTGATGCTGTGTCATAGCAACTTTAAATCCATCCATAGCTGTATTATATCCTCTGGTATAATATATACAGTTGGCTCTCCATGTCCACAGCTTCTGCATTCACATATTCAACTATCTAGAACTTCAAAATATTCCATTCAAAATCTAATTGGAAAGGAAACCTTAATTTTGCCATTTTATATAAGGGACTCCATTTTACTAACCCAGTGTATATAATGGGAATTGAGTATCCACGGATTTTGATATCCATGAAGGGCCCTGGAGCCCAGCAGATACTGAGGGCTTAGTGTTTGTTAGTATACATATTTGTCCACTATCCAGGTTCTGTGCTGCAGATAATTTATTTTGCATTCTGAATCTGAATATTGTGGGAACCACCACAATGTATGCTTCCTCATCCCACCCCTGCCATATTCCATCTTTGAGGTTTGAATTATCTGCAACATAGGAGATCAATAATAGGATTTTCCTCAATGATAATGTTAAAAGCAGCAGGAGAAAATTCCTATCCCCTAACCTATTTGCTACATAGTGGAAAAGCTGCAACTGATGTTATAACTTCAACAACCATGGGAACTTGTATTTATAGATCTTCTTCAACAGTAGTAAATTTGTAAGGTAATCTGTAATCATATAACCTGAAAAATATTACAGTTTTTTCAGTATCGTAACAGGGATCTTAACACCATCTGAGTTTTGTTGAATAATTAATTGTCAATTAAGAAATTTAAAGTAATATTTTGATTGTTCCTGTGATCCTAAAGAGTGGCAGTGATACCAGCCTCTTCTATTCTGCAAGCGACTATGTTTAAATATGAGAGTAATTGACATAATTGTTAGGTATTAGTTTGGCCAGTGAATTTTGTAAAGTGTCTTGTGTCTGTGTGCATGCTTTCATGTCCTTCAGCGTGGTTTATTGCTCCTTACCTCAAATTGTTATTATCTAGGCCAGTTACTTCTATGATACTTTTAATAGTCACATCTGTTCAGATGTAACATACTGGCACTTTCAAGCAGGAAGTTTATTTCCATACTTTTTAAAAATTTCAGCACATCTTGTTGTTGTTGTTGTCCTACTCTTTCTTCTTTTTAAAAGAAACTAGAACTAAATATTCAATAATTATATTGTGGCTGTTGTAACATTTTTCCTGTAGTAGACATCAGACGATCATTTGTGTAGCCAAAAATACATGTCTTTCATTTTAGGAGAGGATCAATGCTAAGTACCGCTATTTTTGTTTATGCTGCAACATCCCCAGTGAATGGCTACTTTGGAGGAAGCCTTTATGCCAGGCAGGGAGGTAAGCCTTATCACAATAATTTTTGTTTAATCACATTAAAAATTATAAACCAACTCCTTTCCTCTACCTCATGGATAGGGGTTGTTGGGATTATCTGCACTACTAATACTATTTCAATTTTTCTGGATTCTAAAATAATCTGGTGCTAATCAGATATATGTTGGTTGATTATTTTACAGAATAAATGAACATTGTGGTTACAATGTAATGTTGCAAATAAAATATTCCATAAGAAAGTGAACATATCTGAAAGTTCATACTATTTGTTACAGTTCTATTCTAAGAAGGATAAGTGTCTGTATTTTGTAATTCTCATGTAATTGTAAAAGTTTGCAGTAATTCATAGGCTGAAGGAGGGGCAAAAGAATAATGAGATCATCAGCCTGAGAGAGACATGCATTTCCTTGAGATGCTATATCTTAAGATGTTTCTAATCTGCCTGAGCCCCAAGAAAGGCTTTGTTAAGATAGATACAACTTGATTTTCCCGAGCAGCACTGTAATTATGAAAGCTTCCCTTTTGTCCCCCAAAAGCAACAACAGTTTTGCATCTTCCAACACGGTTGGCTTCAGGGCAGATTTCTCCCACCTGCTGGGCTCAAAAGAGAGTTCAGTGATTTGGTACTTGTAAGTTGGCCACCTAGTATATACAATTAGACTGAAAAGTTCTTTATGGTAGAGCTTCAGCAGCACTGTAGTTGAAGAGATAGCGCAACATCTTTCCTGTCCTTTGGACATATTTTACCACCTGAGAAAATCCCTCTGAGGATCTGCACAAAGCTATAATTGGACCTTGCTGATAGGAAAAGACACAACCTGCTAAGTTTTTGGCATGGATGTCAAATAGCAGCCCTTTACTAGTTCAATGAAAACACAATGAAAAGTAAAAGGAACATTTTTCTGTAGTTACTATGTTCCTGGAATCATAGAATCAGATCCAGGACATCCAGTTCAAATTCATGAGCAAAGAAGGGTCTGCAGTGCAGAAGGTGGTTAAGCACCTATGAGAGAGATAGCTGTGTACTCTGTGTTTAAATACCTGTGAATGAGAGACTATTCCGTCAAAAGGCTCTTACCATCAAGAAATTTGTTTTTCTTTTGTGAAAGCTTGTTTCCACAACGTTTTCCCTTTCTAAGTCTAATTTTGTATAATACTTAATGATAATAATATTTATTTATACCCCGCTCATCAGCCAAAGCTATCATATACTCTGGAGCAACTGAATTATAATCTTATATGATATCCTTTTAAATGTTTCAGCACTGCTGTCATGACTCCCTTAATTATATCTTCTCTAAACTTAATATACCCACCTGCTTCAACTTCTTTTCCATGGGATGGATTCCTGCTGATGTAACCATCTGTTGCACTAGCATAGTCTAACAATCTGTTAGTGTAATCCTCTGTTACATTAGCATAGTGCACTTATTAGGACTTTGCAACAGACAAAGGAAGAAGTTCATCATGATTGTCCTCAGGAGAAGATGGTTACCAGCTCCAACAGTCTATTTCTTTAAGGATGGTCTTGGTGTTTGGTGAGCATTGTCAGAACTAAAAGCGCTCTGAATAAGATGGATTGCTAATCTGCCTGCACCTCAGGACAGGCAGTTTTACCAGTCTGTATTCCCAGTGTGGCTTGGGCTCTGAGGACACCTCAGAGCACTGGAAAAACAGACAGCTTGGAACTGTAAAATAAACATCCACGATAAGTCCAGTATTCTTCCTTAATAGCTGCTGAACCCTCATCTTCTGTATTCCTGCTAGTAGTGTGCTGCTAGTGCATCCTACATTGGCCTAATTAGATTGGCATAAGTACCCAACAGAATCTCAGACATAATTTCCAGACTATTATCCAGTTTCCCAGTGTTCTTAAAATATGACATCTAGTACTGGATAGAATCTTGTAGATAGCACAAAATAACCCAAAAAGAAACCTTAATGCAGCCTACAATTGCATTAGGTTTTTTAAGCAACTGTATTGTACTACTTTCTCATGCTTGTTATCCACCAAGACACTTAGATCCTTTTTATATGTACAGTTCTCAAACCAAGTGTCTCCATCCTATATTTGAAACACTTTCTGTATCTGCATCATCACCATCATCATCATCATCATCATCATCATCATCATCATCATCATCATCATATCTTTATATAGAATCAGCAGTGTATGTGGCACTGCTTTACAAAGTAAAACAATTAGGGTAAAGAGCCAAAGATATGCACACTGAAAAATGTATACACAAACTTATATTTACATTTATCTCTTGTTGAATTTTATTTTGTTAATTTTCAACTCAAACTTCCAACCTGTCAAAATCAATTTGATTTTAGATTCGGCCCTCTGCAAAGTTGTACTCTGTCAAACTTCTAAAAATGCCAAACAGCACATGACCAAGAATACAACCCTGTGACATAACCCTTATGTAATTTGAGACTCTCCACATCCATGCATAGCCATTAGTGATCATTCTCCCAGTACAATTTTTCATCTAACCTTGGATCCACTTAACAAGTCTGTAGTATTATTTTATTTATGCCGATATTCATACAGATGTCACTGTTTGACATGATGCAGCCAATAGAGATGTAAGAAACAAGGTACATTGACTTCACTGTACAAAAAGCCTTGCTACCATGTTGGTCCCAAGAGAGTCCCAAAATTACACTCCTAGAATAAATACCTGAAGATGTTCTATAACATGTAAAAGTACTTTTTCATCATCAGGCTCTAAATGTTCTGCTTTTTGCACCAATCCCATGGTAGTAATGGTTAAAATAAATACATTTTAATAAGAGTGATTCTCAATAGAATGAATTAGTTAAAACAGGATTGGTCTTTTAAAATTCTGTTCATTACCTTCTGTTTCTAATATTTCTGTATTTTTAATTCCTGAAGAGAAAATTACTTAAATTATACATTTTTTTTTCATACTATCAGAAGAAGCCATACAGGTAGCACTGAGATGCCAGCAACCATTATGAACAGGAGTAAAGGAAGGGAGGAATTGATATAGGAAGGAAAAGCAGAAGCTTAGATGGCTAATAGAAAAAGCTTGGCAGGATTGATATAACCACAGTGTACTTGTCTTACTCTTTGATGTACACCGCTGTGATCGCTGGAATAGCGGTATAAAAATAAATTTTTATTATTATTATTATTACTGTAATGTAATGGCATGTGGACCAATGAACATTGCCTTAGTTGGATATAAAGAGACATTTAAGAGACCTGAACTGAGTCTGTCTACTAGTCCAATTCTGAGACTAGGTTCAAATACATTTATGGCCATATTTACTTGTTCTTTTTACTATATATATATATATATATATATTGAGACTGGAATTTTTACAAGAAAGTTAATTGGAAACACCATTTTGGTTGCAATTTTACGTTGATTTTATGGGGGGAAATAGTTTTTAGATCTGGGATTTGTCAGATATTTCTGCCTAAATGGTATCAGACATACCTGAATGAAGACATTAATATGCCTGTTTTTTTATCCAAAACAAAAATTCAACTCTTGATAAATAATAATGAATGTGGAAAGCTCTTTCCTTTTATCTAATTAACAGTCTAGCTATCAATTAAGTGAGACCTCACAGTACAGTGCTTTTCGGATTGTTGTGGATAACCAGAATCTTGGATGAATTGAGATGTTCTTCCTTGCAGGAAGGCGGTGGATAAAGCAGATGTTCATTGGAGCTTTTCTTATTCCTGCAATGGTGTGTGGTACAGCTTTCTTCATTAACTTCATTGCCATTTATTATCATGCATCAAGGGCTCTTCCTTTTGGGACAATGGTGAGTACTTTGATTATCACTACCAGTTTAAACTAGTAAAAAAGCAAGTTGCTATATATTGCCTTCAACAATCCAACTGATCAAAATAGGTAGAAATCTGAATAGAAAGCTTTTAATTAAAATGCTTATTTCCTGTTTATTTTAATTTCATTTTCATTTGACACTGGATCAGATTCATGCACAGGGACACATGTAGAAGCCCAGCTAAGTACAAACACAGGAGCATCTCTAGGAAGGATGAGGAAGTTGTGTTGTTTCATCACAGTTGAAATAGCTGATGGTGAGGGACTTTAGACAATGTTTATTGTTTCTCTCAAGGAATACAGTTTACTTTTATTAATCTTGGTAGACAAAAGGGGTATATATTACAATTTACATTGCTAGAAATACATTAATATTATAAAGGATCCATTTTATATCTACACTTCTTGTCTGACATACAGGTGGCTGTATGCTGCATCTGTTTCTTTGTCATTCTTCCTTTGAACCTTGTCGGCACAATACTTGGACGAAATCTTTCGGGTCAGCCCAACTTTCCTTGTCGTGTCAATGCTGTTCCTCGTCCAATCCCAGAGAAAAAATGGTACAGTACAAATTGAATTTATTTGCATTTGTCTGTCCATTGAAGCAAGTTGTCCATTAAACTATTCCTGTACTACAGTGCGTCCTTGTTATACGTGGCTTCCAGCATATGCTGGAAGCGGCAATAGAAATGAGAGAGGTGCACACTGAAAAGAAACAATGGTGCATGCTCCTGTAGCATGCGCCCCATGCGCCAGTGCCACATCACCGCGGGCATGTGCCCCATTCATTTGAATGGGGCTTGAGCATCCGCTTTTTTCCTTTACGCAGGGCGGACTGTATTTACACACCACTTAGGAAACAAATGCAACATAGGAAACACAACATTTCAAATAAAATAATAAATGCATAAATATATTAATTATCTAAATAAAACATATTAACAACAGTAAAAGCACTATTCACAATGTAAAAGGACAAACTAAAATAATGTGTTAAAACACTGAGCTTTAACTGCTTTCCAAAAAGCTAAGTGGCTAAGATCGATCTTAGTTCTGAAGGGAGAACATTCCACTATTTGAGAATGATTCAAGAGAAAGCCCTTCCTTGTTTATCAAAGAAATGGGCTTCTGAGGCAGATGCATCCTCAAAACTACCCCTTCTGCAGATTGTATTAGAAGGTCCTTCAGATTACCACACCAAAAGCCATTTAAAGCATCAAAGATTAAGAGCAATATCTTGAATTGAGCCTGGAAAACAAGTGACAACTAAAGTATATTTTTCAGTCTACCTGTACCAGATAACTGCTCAGGTGATAAATTTTACACAAAATGAAGCTTCCAGTTTCAAAGACAATGCTTTGTAGAGCTCATTGCAATATTTAAAATGGTGTAATCAAGGCATGAATAGATCCACGATTATACTTTATACTTAATTATTTTATTACTCCTTTGTGTCACCTGGAGGGTCCCTCCAAGTGATGCAACATGTTCCTGACCACAAAGCCTCCTTTGTATAATCCAACCTACTTCTGTGTAATGGAGATTATAAATATGCTGATTCTGTACATTGTTTATGTTTGTGATTTTTTAATATTTATAGTGCCTGTAATCATTAATTTATACTACTTTGAAATCTAAACAATTTACAAATATTTTCACTTAAGTAACAGTTGCCAGAAGGAAGGGGTTCAGATGGTCCAGTTAAATATAATTGTACAAACACACTACTTGCTACCATCATTTTGTGAAAAGGTGTCACCAAGGACCCTGTAGGATCAATGAACAGTCCAAAGATATGAATTTGACTTTTCAGAGGGGGTCTAGTCCTTCCAAGACAGGTTGAATTCCAGTCTCCAGGCCAGATTTTCTGCTAATTGAAGTCATGTCCACCTTGTCTAGATTAGATCCCAGCATGTTTACCCTCATCTTAAGTAGTAGCAGCAGCAAGGAACAGGAGATAGGGGTACAGCAAGAAGTATTGAGGAAGATTTAGTACTGCTGTCACCTTCATGACTTATTGCTGATTGAAACTGTGCATGAGTGAATTACAGGTGATGAGTGCTCTAATCCAAAGCACAGAGAACTTGCTAACACCCCCCCCCCCCCAAAGTCATTAGCACTTTGGGCATTTATCTTAAACAGATACTGATAGAATTGGGACTCCAAAGAAGCTTTATACAATGGAGGAAAGTCTTAACTTACCACAATTGTATCCTTAAATCACCTGTTTGCACATATTTCTATGCTCCTTATATACCAAAATTTGTAAGTGGTATATATCAGTGAAATACAAAATATTCATAAAACACAATCATACAGAACTTAAACTTCAAGAAGTGGTGTCTAGTTAGAACAAGTAGGGGAGGATTGCTGAAATATGTTATTTTTAACTTGCATTGAAAAATAAGGACCATTGAAGCATATTGAAGTTCCTGTAGAAGAGCATTTCATATAGTAGGTCCTTTTACATTTAATGCACTGCTCAGAACAACTGCCAGGCAGATTTCAGGAACATGTGGAACTACCACGAGGGCCTCTCCAGATGATCTTGGACATAATGGGTATATAAGGGAGAAGGTGGTCTCTAAAATCACAAGATTCTAAGTTGTTTAGGGCTTTATAAACATAGTAAAACCTTAAACCTCGCCTGATCGCAGATAGGCAACTAGTTCATTTCTTTCAGCAGAAGTGTTAAAGACCTTTCATTAGATTGGTCTGTTCAGAAGCTTTGATGAACTATTCTGTACCAGCTGCAGTTTCTAGACAAACTCCACATAAAGCACATGGCAGTAGTCCAGCCTTAATCATACTAGTGCTGGACCACTGCAGTGAACAATTACTACGATTGATGTATTAACCAGAATGGGTAAAAGGGGTTAGTTGGGCCTCCGGTTCCAAAAATAGACCCAGGAGTACCACCTGGTTGAGAACCTGACCCTGCTGAACAGTGCCACCCCATCCAGAATAGGGAGCCTTCCTGTTTTCCAGACATGGGAACCCATTCACCCCCCAAGTCCTCCATTTTGCCAGAATTCAGTTGCTCTCATCCAGCCCACCCATGCTCTGCTCCAGAACATGTGCTGCTGTCTCTCTGATTCAGCACAGTGAACTTTGGTTGATCTCACTGATAACCACTGCATGAGTTTTGCATGTACCTTCTACTCTTTAACACATTCCATTGCTTTTCAACTCATTACAAGGTAAACTCTTAATTTCTTTCCAGGTTTATGGAGCCAGCTGTTATTGTTTGCTTGGGTGGGATTCTCCCATTTGGATCCATTTTCATTGAAATGTGAGTCTTTTACTTGGAGAATTGTTCAAATTTTTTCATATTTAAATAATATATCTATTCATATATAAATAATTGTCAGAGTAATTTAGTTAGTGTGTTTCCATGCACTAAATGCAGGGCTTTTTTGTCCTTAGGTATTTTATCTTCACCTCCTTCTGGGCATACAAGATCTATTATGTTTATGGCTTCATGATGTTAGTGCTGGTTATCCTCTGTATTGTGACTGTGTGTGTGACAATCGTGTGTACATATTTTCTACTGAATGCAGAGGATTACAGGTGGTAAGTATTGATGCTTCAGTTTATTAGACATCAGTTTTTTAAAAAGAGAATTTCTAAAAAAGTCAGTCAAACACTATTAAAAGATGATTTTTTTAAAAAAAAAACAATAAAAGCAATGTATCTGTATCCATGATACTTCTGGGTTTTTAAAAAAAATCAGACCCATCAGATATGTGGGAATTGAAAAGCATTTTAATCTGGCACCAAAAAAATTGTTATATTCAAAATGACCTGAATAGACTATAAAACTGAGCCAAAGGTAACAAAATTAAATTCAACACGGAGAAATGCAAGGTACTGCACTTAGGGCAGAAAAATGAAATGCACAGATATAGGATGGGGGACACCTGGCTGAATGAGACTACATGTGAAAGGGATCTGGGAATCCAAGTTGGCCACAAGTTTAACATGAGTCAACAGTGCAATGCGGCAGCTAAAAAGGCCAATGCAATTTTAGGCTGAATCAATAGAAGTATAGTGTCTAGATCAAGGGAAGTAATACAGTAGTGCCACTGTATTCTGCTTTGGTCAGGCCCCACCTGGAATATTGTGTCCAGTTCTGGGCACCACAATTAAAAACGGACATTGAGAAACTGGAGCGTGTCCAAAGGAGAGTGACTACAGTGGTGAAGGGTCTGGAAACCATGTCCTATGAGGAATGCTTTATGAGTATGTTTAGTCTGGAGAAAAGAAGGTTAAGAGATGATATGATAGCCCTTTTTAAATACTTAAAGGGATGTCATAATGAGGCAGGAACAAGCTTGTTTTCTGCTGCTCCAGAGACTAGGACCCCGATGCAAACTACAGGAAAAGAGATTCCAGCTCAACATTAGGAGGAACCTCCTGACAGTAAGGGCTGTTCGACAGTGGAACACCCTCCCTCAGAGAATAGTGGAGTCTCCTTCCTTGGAGGTCTTTAAACAGAGGCTGGATGGCCATCTGTTAGGTATGCTTTGATTGTGAGTTCCTGCATGGCAGAGGGTTAGACCAGATGGCCCTTGTGATCTCTTCCAACTCTATAATTATATGATTCTACATTATGTTACCCTAAAAGATGGGGGAATGTTAGTGGTCCCCACCCATAATGCCAGCATCTCTGTAAAATTTGGAGAAATTATAACTCCACAAGAGGAGGATAACTGCAGGGATCTTTTCACTTATGCATACCAGAAATAACTGCAGATGAGAGCCCTCATCTGTGAACAATGTGGCTAGGGCTGGGGTGGATATTTCTACCCCATTACATGCGCTAGAGGAGTGCATTGCATTATGACAAAGGCCTTAATGGATTTTCCAGCAATCTGACAAAAAGGTCCAGAATGGCTGATGGCTTGAGTTCCAGAGTGACAATACATTGAGTAGATTTGAGATAATTCCTTAATGATTGGGCAGGAAGGGTGTATACGAACTTTGTCATAAGGTGAGGTAAAGGTCATGGTCACTGATTACTTTTCAATACAACTCTCTTTGGTTCCATTGTAAGTGGAAATGCATAGAGCCTGGGGGGAAGGACCCATCATCCTAGATTTATGGTCTCTGCATTTTCTCCAGTCATCATGACTCCAACATGTCATTGCAACCCCCAAACATGCTCAACTCTAAATATTAGTTATGAAACCGCATATCCAGTGCAAGGGATATGGGGTATGTTAACAATTAGGACCAGGCAGGCCTTCCTGGAGAGAGATTGGGGAGAAGGGCACAACTTAAAGGCCTGTGTCATTGTCATCTCTGATGTTAACATCAGGTTATAGATATGTTCCTGGGAAAAGAAGTGTTCTCTCAAGTATTGGTATCTCAACCCATGTAAGGATAAAAGTAACGTTTTGAATTAAGCCTGGAAACACATCAACAGCCGGTCCAGCTGAGGCAGAACTCAAATAATCTTGTCCATTTGTGTGTGAACAAGACAACTGGAAAATGGTAGTTCAAGAAGAACACAGCCATAGAGACTCTATAAAGTGAAAACTTCATAGAATATGTTGAAGAAAGCTGCAAGAAGTATTCATGGTGATTTGTTTTTTCATTTGAAGGAGAAAATAATGAATTAAGTTTTAATAAAAACAAAAAAACAAAACTTTTCTGTTTTGGTGGTTGTCAGGGATTGTTTTAAACTGTTAGACAAATGAATTATTTGTTCCTAATTGTTTGCATGTATTTTTCAGGCAATGGACAAGTTTTCTGTCTGCTGCTTCAACTGCAATCTATGTTTACATGTATTCCTTTTATTACTACTTTTTCAAGACAAAGTACGTAGCTTTTGATATTTTGTGTTTTCACTTTTAAAAATAAGCCTCACAGAACATGTTCTGATTATTGGCAATTTGGAGACATTAAATCTGCCTGTGTTTTGTTTTTTTCCAGGATGTATGGTTTGTTTCAGACATCATTTTATTTTGGTTATATGGCAGTATTTAGCACAGCCCTGGGAATAATGTGTGGTAAGTTCATGTGTTTGTAGCCCATCTTATTGTTAGTTCTTTCTAATGTAGAGCCACTGGATCATTGAGATTTACCTACATGTTGAATCAGTGGGGTCTATTGTAGTTGGATTAAACCTATAACATTCAAGGCAACATCTGCAATTACTTAAATAACATTTTAGCTTGTGACAAGATCTTCTTTAACACTTAGGTTGATTCCACATTCCAACCTCTGAATGTACCCAGTCACTAACACTTGGCCTGCTTTCACCCTTTTAACACTATTCTTAAGTGAAGAAGAGCTAGGGTGCCAAGCATTTCCATAAACCAGCTCCAATATTTTAGATAGAATGTACTTTCTTCTTTCCAGTTCTGCTCTCCACATTCACGGGGGTTAGGGGTGCAAAGTGGAAAAAACACAAATATGTGGAGGAAGGAAGGAGGGGTGTGTGTGTGTAGTCTTCTCTCCCACCCATGCGTGCATTCCCCTCCTGCCTTCCCCCAAGTTTTGGTCAGCTTCCCTCAGCCAGCCAAACCATGGGAGGAGAGAAATGGGACATTAAGAATGGCAGTAAGAATTGGTGTCTTCTCCAGATTAGTTGACTTTAAGTGATTCACACTTTCAGTGTGAGCTCTCTTTGCCATTATGAGGCATACTATTCATTTCCTTCCAGTAAGGCATATCTTCCTTTTGTTGACGAGAGAAGGATGCAGGACACATCTGGTCTGCTTCTAATCTTTAGATTAGGATTTCTTTATTAAGACAATTGGATGACTTCATTGGATTGATTATGCTGGGCTGATGCTTGCAACTTCAAATGTATGGAGACCTTGTTGGGCATGGGTTTTCTTTCTTTCTTTCTTTTAATCAAAACTTTAATTTTGAGGACAGGAGAATGCAGAGTAAATGAATCAGTCCCTCCTAGGTTTCAGATTGTATCTTGGAGTGTGGGACAGAAAGCATGGTTTAGCCTCATCTCTGAAAATGTAAAAACCATCTTTGGTCCAGATAATTTTCTTTCTTGGATTCCATTGTTGGCAAAAATGGTTTCAAAAATGGTTCTGTCCGCCACCCATATGTCCAAAAGGGGCACAGGATGCATGAGCTACAAACTTCCTGTTTTATGCAGCAGCTAAATAAGCCAGTGCAATTCTCTGCCGCATCAGTAGAATACTGTCTGGATTGGGGAAAGTAGTAATGTCACTCTATTCTGCTTTGCTCAGAAAGCACCTGGAATATTGTGCCCAGTTCTGGGCACCATAATTCAAGAAAGATACTGATAAACTGGACAATGTCCACAGGAGGGTGGCAAAAATGGTGAAAGGTCTGGAAACCATTCCCTGTGAGAGAGCTGCATATGTTTAGTCTGGAGAACAGAAGGTTAAGAGGTGACATGATAGTCTTGTTTAAATATTTGAAGGGATGTCATAGTGAGAATGAAGCAAGCTTGTTTTCTGCTACTCCAGAGAATGTGACCCGGAGCAGTGGAGCCAAACTACAAGAAAGAGATTCCAGCTCAACATTAGGAGGAACTTCCTGACAGTAAGGGCTGTTTAACAGTGGAACACACTCCTTAGAGAGTGGTGGAGTCTCTTTCTTTGGAGGTCTTTAAACAGAGGCTGGAAGGCCATCTGTCAGGAGTGCTTTGATTGTATATTCCTGCATGTCAGGGGATTAAAATGGATGGTTCTGGGGGTCTCTTGTAACTTTATGATTCTGTGATTCTTGAGAAGTGACATCATAAAAGACATACGTGCCTTGCCAGTGCATATAGATTTTTTTTAATGTGTAGCAGTTTGAAGTACATGTTTTGACACAAAACCAAAGTGTTAAAAGTGAAATGTAATACATTTGCTTGCTTGCTTGTTTATACATATTTGTTTTCTTTTTGCAGGAGCTATTGGCTACATGGGAACAAGTGCCTTTGTTAGAAAAATCTACACCAACGTGAAAATTGACTGAGAAACTGAACTCTGGAACAGTTAATGGGTGGGGTGGGGACAGAGTATATATAAACTTGCACACCAAAAAGTGCAAGAAGAAAATTGTGTGTTTAACACTGGGCACTCTGTGGGTCTCTCTCTCTCTCTCTCTCTCTCTCTCTCTTTCTGGGTAGGATCATTTAAAACATCTTTTTTCATTGATCCCAGTTCTTACTGACTTCCTCCAACTGTTCACAGCAAATGCTTGGATTGTATTCAGTAGGCATTGCCACAGTACATGCTAATCTCCCTCCCTGCCCCAAAGAAGCCAAGCTCATAAAGCTGAAATAGACTAGCTCTCTTCAGTGAAGAGGACAAACTGTATTTAAGCATTTGTTCCATTCAATTAAAAAGGAAAGTGAAACACGTGGCTCCTAAATTTTTTTCTGATTAGTTACTGATACTTAAATTACTGCTCTGGAAGAATTTCTTCTCCGTGTTTAAGTGCTGTTTGAGAGGGTAAAGAAACTCTTGGCGGTACCAGGATAACTTGCAATATCACCTACTTAAAAAGATAATATATATTCGTTTAAAAACGCAAATGTTTGCATGCAATATCTGTTTAATAGGACCAACTTTCCATTTGCTCATTATTAAAGGAATATCCAGCTATATCTGAGATCCATCCAAAGAAACTAAGTACCAAGGTGGAACTCTCTGCACTGCAATTTTTGTACAGTCAGCAAGCAGAAATGTTAAATAAAGATGATGCATTCTGTTTTTATTCAACTCTTGGAAGTCTAGATTTAAAAAATAATAATTGAATGTCTGCAATGATTTATTTCTTTTCTTATTTCCTAATTCAACCGCCCACCCACCCCCAGTTTCGAAGTGTTTACTTGATGATTTAAAAGGGGTAACAAGTGTATAAAACATTAAATGATGTAACTTAGATGTAGCTCCCAAATGTATTTGGATGTACAGATTTACTAAAGAATACTTTTTCTGATGATTCAATGTAAAAATGTGTGAATTTAGGTGGCTTTTTACATCTTGCCTGCTGTTGCATGAAATGTTGAGGGTTTCCTTGCAATATGTGTGTCATGTTTTCTGTTTACTGAAGCTCTTTCAAAAGCAAATACTTGTAATTTATAACAGTTTTAATTTTTGTTTAGTTTTCTCTGGACACTTGTGTAATATCTAAAGCAGTCCTGCTTCAGGTGTTCAGAAAATTTAAAATAAACTTTTCAGACAAATGTTCTGATCGTGAATAGATAAATTTGCAGTTGGATTTTTTTTTTAAGCAGAACTTCAGAACACCTGTTTCTGAATAAAGCACTAATATATTTTTCAGAGACCAAAAACCCAAGGCTTTTTCATACTCCAGTTCCAGGGTGCTTTGCGCATCTCTAGAATACAGGGTGAGGAATCTGATCCACAGAAGATGTTAGACAACTCCTATCATACCTGATTACTGCCCATGCTGACTGGGACTGACAAGAGTCCAACAATATTTGGCGAACTACATGTTCTTGACTCCAGAAGAATTTGACTGGTTTATGAAAAGCAGCATTGCATGTACTGAAAGAGACAGAAGTGGAAGAATGAGGATCATAATTTTTGAAGGTTGTGAAGCTTAGTTGTTACAGGGCCTTCTGAGTTTCTTGTTTTAAAGAAATGTTCAGGTAAATTTTAGCATGTATTCTCAAGTCTGATACCAAATAATGAAGGTATCCTCAAAAGGCAAATTACTGTGAGGAGGATTTGTTAATCCTTAAAGAGTGTGTTTGTGTGTGTGTGTAAAAACATTTTTCTTGAGGTAAGTTCGTTGGAGACTTATTTTCACATTGGGAAATAAATGTGCAAGAGAAATAAATACAATTTTACAGTAAGTGAACTGTAGCTGACTATAATCTGTTATACGTGTAGCCAAATTCCATGATATTCTTTTCCCATCTTAATTGTAGACAGATATTAAATGATTTCGGCCCTCTGTTTTGGTAATGTTTTCAGTTCATTCTATAAATACAGTGATTTGATTTTTAAATTGTAGGTGATACCTGCCATATGCTGTTGCTGTACAACACATTTTGCTTTTCAGTTAGGCTTGAATGAGGATGCTGCACAAACCCCATTGAAATAATTTCAGAGTGTACAGCAGTATGTGTCCACATATATGAAATAGATCAAAAATTTTAACTCCTGTTTATAAGTTTGAAGACGGGCAGTTTCACTTGTAACTAGTTAGAAGGATGACAGAGATGACTAGCTGGCTTTCATTAATGAAGAATTGTTTTATATTTCTCTCCATTCTTAATGTTTTGTGTTCTTTATCAAAACCCCTCCAGACTATACCCCATGTGAAATCCAAATGGCAAATTAAAAATAGCAAATGAAATGCTCTACTTAGTTTGCTTAGTATTTGTTCATATGGATATATGTATTCATCCCATCAGAGTTAGCACTCCCAGTGCAGCTTAAATAATGCTAAAGCAATTATAAAAAAAGAAAAGAGTCGTAAAATAGTGGTAACAGAATTGAAATCAACAATAGTATTTTTAAAGCTTGGGAAAAGAAAAACATATTTACCAGAGGCCTTTTTAAGTGCCAGTTGAGCCTCTCTGAGTAAGCCTTCCACAGATACAATGCCAGAACTGAATCGTTTTTCTTGTTTTTATACACCTAACCTGCAAAAACAAGTCACTAGAATTAAGGGGCCTTAATACCTTGGTGTATAAACAAATTCTCAAGATGAAGAAATTCTTCATAATACCCAGATTATAAACCAGGGCTGGGGAATGTGTTGACCTCCCAGAACCTTTCGGACTGCAACTCACACTGGCTCTACCCAGCATAGCAAACGGTTAGGGTTGAAAGAAGTTCAGTCCATCAACTTCTGGAAAGCCATACATTCCTGATTCTCTTTTAAATCGTATAGAGCATTAAAGCCTATCACTAACACTTCAAATTGTTTGGCAATTGTGTGGTCACCGTTGAAATGTAAGACCTTGCAAGATTTGTGAAGTTGAAGGCTTTAATGTCCGGCATCCATAGTTTTTTGTGAGTTTTTCAGGCTATGTGGCCATGTTCTAGAAAAGTTTATTCCTGATGTTTCGCCAGCATCTGTGGCTGGCATCTTCAGAGAATGCACCGTCTCTGAAGATGCCAGCTACGGATGCTGGGGAAATGTCAGGAATAAACTCTTCTAGATCCTTGCAAGATTTGTTTTTTTGGACAGTCCCAGTCATCCACCAGTAAATACTCTGAGACAATGTGAAATTTCTGGAAGGTCTTCCAAGACAGACTCATGTCCAGTTAGCACATTGCAGTAGGGTGTGTGTTCTGATTGTGGTTTTATTTTAGTCAAGGTCTGGAGTGTAACTATTAATTTTATTGCATACTGCATAATACACAACAAAAGAATCAACATATCAAAAGGGGGGAAAGCCATACATACATACATACATACTTCATTTAGAAACCTAAAACTAAACTACACTAAACTAAATTAATACTGTAACACACTACTAAATCTATTACAATAAATGCTACCTAACTAAACATAGCCTAACTAATGCACAACTTTAACCCCACCCAGACTATAATGACAAAACTAAATAAGTGAAAATATATTCCACTATTACAGATCCTGCTAAATTGAACTAAGTACTGTAATCACTAATAATTCTAAGTACAAGTTATTACTTTGTTAGAGATTTCTTACTGTTCAAATATATATCCATAAATAGGTTCCAGTCCTTCAAAAATCTTTAAGTGGTATATATTTTAAAATCCATGGAGTTCTTGCTTTATGAACTAGTGCATGCTTTATCATATCAGATTCATTCAATGTTACACTCAGTCTTCAAACACAAAAGAAGAAAAACTGAATGGCAGGAAATGGCAGAAGTGCAATGTGTAACAACTGTGAAAGATGATAAAAGATAAAATACATTGACAATTCATAACAGCAGTTGATGCACTGTTTGTATAAAGCTTCTCTGGTGCTAGTGGGTTTTTACCTTTAATAGTTCATCCTATGGGATTTGCTATTTTTAAATGTTTTCCCCCCATTATCCATTATAGTATGTATCTATGTAACATTAGAGCTGCATGAACTCTGTTCACATTTCTTATTAAAGCTTATCTAGCAAAGTGACATTTCATTTCAATTTGAACACTAACTTTATTGCCTGCATTTCATCGGGGCTATCCAGAGGGATGTTTGATTTCCTGGCAGATTAGAGCTTGAGAATCCTTTGTTTATGGAAGCAATAGATACCAAATCTATTTGCTTGGAGGTCTACTGTGATGGTGGATTTGACATATTGATAATGCTGTTTTCCACATACGTCAACTGCTCCCCACTTCCTAGAACTGGAGGATCTAAAGATGGTAGTGCACACATTGGTAACCTAAAGGCTGGACCTCTGCAATGCGCTCTACATTGGGCTAGAATCATAGAGTTGGATGATATCACAAGGGCCATCCAGTAGAACCCCATTCTGCCATGCAGAAACTCACAGCAAAGCATCCCCAACAGATAGCCATCCAGCCTTTGTTTAAAGATCTCCAAAGAAGGAGATTGCACCACACACCGAGGGAGTGTGTTCCCCTGTCAAACAGCTCTTACTGTTAGGAAGTTCCTCCTAATGCTTAGGTAGAATCTCTTTTTCTGCACCTTGCATCCATTGCTCCGTGTTCTATTCTCTGAAGCAGCAGAAAACAAGCTTGCTCCATCCTCAATGTGACACCCATTCAAATACTTAAACAGGGCTATCATATCCCCTCTTAACCATCTCTTCTCCAGGCTAAACATAACTCATAGGGCATGGTTTCCAGACCCTTTAGCATTTTAGTCGCCCTCCTTTGGACACACTCCAGTTTCTCAACATCCTTTTTGAACTGTGGTGCCCAGAACTGGACACAGTATTCCAGGTGAGGCCTGATCAAGGCAGAAGAGACTGACACTATTACTTCCCTTGATCTAGACACTGTACTTCTATTGATGCAGCCTAAAATTGCCTTGGACCTTTTAGCTGCTGCATCACACTGTTGACTCATGTTCAAGTTGTGGTCTACTTGGACTCCTAGATCCCTTTCACACGTAGTTTCATTCAGCCAGGTGTCTCCCATCCTATATCTATGAATTTCATTTTTCTGCCCTAAGTGCAGTACCTTACATTTTTCTGTGTTGAATTACATTTTGTTAGCTTTGGCCCAGCTTTCTAGTCTATTCAGGTCATTTTGAATTTGATCCTGTCCTCTAGGGGTTGTCCACTGGTACCTCTGTACCAAGCCCAGAAACTGCAGCTAGTTCAGAATATGCAGCTAGACCGATTACAGGTACATCCAGGAGGACTACATCACACTGATCTTTTCTGGGCAAGGTACAAAGTGTTAGTTACTATTATTAAATCCCTACATGGTTTGGATCCAGTTTACTTACAGGATTGCCTTCTCCCGTAAAATCTGCCCTGTACACTGAGGTCATTTGGGAAATGTTTGCTCCAAATGGCTAGGACCAGGCTGGCAATGGTTTCCCAGAGGACCTTTCTGTCTGCTGCTTCCAGACTGTGTGGAGTGACCTGTTGGAAGAGATACAATAGCTGAAAATGCTGGCAGCATTTAAAATAACATTAAAGACACATCTCTTCTGGCAGGCCTACCAGTCTATTTTAAATGATAGCTGGCTTTGTGATTTGTATATTTTAAAGAATGTATTATGTAAGTGTATGTTAATAATTTTATGGTAGTAAAAGTATTTTAATTGTTGGTTTTTTGTGTTTCCTTTTTAAACTGTGTTTTGTATTTTACCGTGTTGTACCCTGCCTCGAGCCTTGAGGGGAGTCGGGAAAGAAATACGTTTGTTGTTATTATTTGTATTTTGTTGCAGCAATGTGAAACACTTAGACATTCATCCACAATGGGAAAGGCTGGATGTCTCGAACCCCCAAAACACACTTCAGAAATAATCCAGTATGATTTAACTACCCTGGCTCAATGC
Organism: Sceloporus occidentalis; assembly: GCA_023333645.1. Classification (NCBI taxonomy): domain Eukaryota; kingdom Metazoa; phylum Chordata; class Lepidosauria; order Squamata; family Phrynosomatidae; genus Sceloporus; species Sceloporus occidentalis. The sequence continues at coordinate 123,011,736 of JALMGF010000002.1, read as the reverse complement.
TATGGAATTCTGGGAACTGCTGTTTTGTGAGAGAGAGCTCTGATGCCACAATAAACGACAGTTCCCAGGATTTTCTAGCGCTGAGTCAGGGCAGTTAAAGAGGTCTCAAGCTGCATTAGTTCTGCAGTGTGTTTTGGACCAATATCTCTCAAAACTACAGCTCCCAAAATTCCATAGCATTAAGCCATGGCAGTAAAAGCAGTCTCAAACTGGATTATTCCGGCCGTGCAGAGGCAGCCTAAGGTCTGTTTCATTGGTTTGAACGTCGGACTCCAGAGACCAGGGTTTGAATCCCCCGTTCGGCCATGGAAACCCACTGCGTGACCTTGGGTGAGTCACACTGTCTCAGCCTCAGAGGAAGCGAAGGGCAAGGCAAATCCCCCTCTGAACAAATCTCAGCGAGAAAACCCCGCTATAGAGCCACATCAGGGTCGCCATAAGTTGGAAATGACTAAGATCCAAAACACACTGCAGACATAACCCAGTCTGAGACCGCTTTAACTGCCCTGGCTCAATACTAGGGAATTCTGGGAACTGTCATTTAGGGAGACATTGAGCCCTCTGTCAGAGTTCTGGTCCTACAATAAACTACAATTCCCAGGAGTCCCTAGCACTGAGCCAGGGCAATTAAAGCGGTCTCAAACTGGGTTATTTCTGCAGTGGTGTTGGACCTAAGAAAAGGAAATGATAACGATATCACCGCCTTCAGTCTTTATATTGGGAGAAAGATGGGATATAAGAAAATAATAATAATAATAATAATAATAGTAATATATAATTATAACAACATATTATATAATTATAATATATTATAAATTATAATAATATACATTATATTATTATAATTTATAATAATATATAATATATAATTTATATTACAATATATATATTATTATAATAATATATTATTATAAATTATAATATATAATGATAATATTTAATAATATATAATATATAATTATAATTTATAATAATATGATATATATTATATATTATATTATAATATATATATATTATAACATTATTATTATAATAATATATTAATACAAATTATAATAATATATAATGATAATAATATTTAATAATATAAAGTATTATAATATATCATTATAAATTATAATAATATATAATATATATAATATATTATACATTTATTTTTATAATATATATTATTATAATATATTATTAAAATAATATATTAATATAAAATAATATATATAATTCTAATAATATAATAATGATAATATAATATACATTTATATAAAATTATAATAATTATATAATTATAATTAGATAATATTATTTTATAATTATAATAATAATTATAATATATAAATTAATAATAATAATCATCATCATCATCATCATCATCAACGCGGAAACAGGGGCGACTGCCGCCTGCTGGGCCTTCCTCCTCCTCCTCCTCCTCCTCCCACCTTTCCCTCTCCTAATGGCGGCGGAATGCAAAACGACCGGAAGTGCCCTCATCTCTATGGTGGCGCCGCTCTGCTTCCTCTCTCTATGGTCACTTTCTTAAGTCACGTGACTTCCGCGATCCCGAGCCCATCAGCCAATCAGAAGGGGCGCTGAGCCCTCCTTCTCCCTTTTGCCGACAAGATGGCGGCCGTGGTGACCGCAGGTGTTCCTCAGGGGGCTCCGACGCCGCCACCGACGCCTCCTGCTCTTTCCGCTCCGGCGCCTGCTTCGGGGACCTCGGCTTCCGCGGCCGGGGCCACGCCGCCCTCAGCTCCTCCAGCCCCGGCTCCGGCCCCAGCAGCGCCCACCCCTCCGGCCCCTTTGGCGGCGCCTTTCCCCGGGGGCCGCGCGGTCCGTCTGCACCCGGTGGTCCTGGCCTCCATCGTGGACAGCTTCGAGCGGCGCAACGAGGGCGCGGCCAGGGTCATCGGGACGCTCCTCGGTGAGAGAGCAGTGGAGGCCGGGTCGCCTAGAAAGGACTCCTTAAGAGGGAGCGGGGACGCTCTTTCTTCTCGTATCTTAAGTCAGTGGCCTCCAAACGGAGCCCTTTATGGGATTTTGGACTCCATCTCCCAGAATCCCAGGCCATTAGCCCACATGGCTGAGGCTTCTGGGAGATGGAGTCCACCAACGTCTCTTAAAGGGCACACAGTTTGAGGACCACCGTTTTAAAGCAACGTAACAAGCAGTGAGCATCCTCTAAAACAGTGGTCCCCAAATGGTGCTCTTTAAGGGGATTTTGGACTCCAGCTCCCAGAATCCCAGGCCATTAGCCCACATGGCTGAGGCTTCTGGGAGATGGAGTCCACCAACGTCTCTTAAAGGGCACACAGTTTGAGGACCACCGTTTTAAAGCAACGTAACAAGCAGTGAGCATCCTCTAAAACAGTGGTCCCCAAATGGTGCTCTTTAAGGGGATTTTGGACTCCAGCTCCCAGAATCCCAGGCCATTAGCCCACATGGCTGAGGCTTCTGGGAGATGGAGTCCACCAACGTCTCTTAAAGGGCACACAGTTTGAGGACCACTGTTTTAAAGCAACGTGACAAGCAGTGAGCATCCTCTAAAACAGTGGTCCCCAAATGGTGCTCTTTAAGGGGGTTTTGGACTCCATCTCCCAGAATCCCATGCTATTAGCCTACATGGCTGAGGCTTCTGGGAGATGGAGTCCACCAACGTCTCTTAAAGGGCACACAGTTTGAGGACCACCGTTTTAAAGCAACGTAACAAGCAGTGAGCATCCTCTAAAACAGTGGTCCCCAAATGGTGCTCTTTAAGGGGGTTTTGGACTCCATCTCCCAGAATCCCAGGCCATTAGCCCACATGGCTGAGGCTTCTGGGAGATGGAGTCCACCAACGTCTCTTAAAGGGCATACAGTTTGAGGACCACTGTTTCAAAGCAACGTAACAAGCTGTAAGCATCCTCTAAAATGGCTGGTTCATTCAGCAGCTTTGATCTTGCGAATCATCTAAACTGCGAGTGCCAAAGCCGCGAGTGTCAAGGGACGACTGTATTGCCAAAAGTGTTCAGGAGCACAAAATGGCAAGATGAGCGTAGGATATATCGTATAGGGAAGAGAATTTGGGCAGGATGTTGCTTATCGGAAAAGCTTTTGAAGTTTTTCCCTAAATCGTTTATTGAACTCAAAGACGTAGTCGTGTTAGTCTCTAGCAGCGTAAAAAGGAGGAAGGGAGGGGGAGACAAAAAAGGAACATTGGCAGCAGCTTTAAGACTAACTGGTTTCTCCTCTCCCACTGTGATTCCCTTTCCCTTGTGCTCCATGTCTTATTTCACTTGGAAGCCTGAGGGCAGGGAATGGCCAAACTGACAGTGAGTAAGCTGCTCTGACAACATTTGTGGCTGAAGAACAGCATATAAATAAATAAATAGATAAATAAATAAATTAAATTGAGTATGAGCTTTCTTCCACCTCCTTTTTTGCATCCAGTCATCCCTCTCTGCCCTGTGGGAGATACTGTTTTCACATTCTAGAGCCAACGAAGCCCCGTAAATTAAAACCATGTTGCCCTTTGCCAGTGAAAAAACATTCTCTGCTAGACATTCTCAAGTGAAGTAACTTGATGGAAGAAGAAAAGCTGGTAACATTTCTGTTGCCTGTGCTACTTTCTCCAATCTACATGAGATGTCCCTTTTGATTAACCTCCTAGTGTTTGTCTGTCAATTAACAAATTGCTACCCACGTGGTTCAGGGCTTTGGAAGGGGAAAATTTCCTCTTTGGGAAACATGTTTCTTTTCTTCTTTTAAATCTCACAGGCACAGTTGACAAACATTCAGTGGAAGTCACCAACTGCTTCTCTGTCCCTCACAATGAGTCGGAAGATGAAGTGAGTGCCGTCTTGGTCTTCAGTCTGCATTATGTTACTGCCTCTTGAGGCCAAAGAAAGGATCCAGTGGTGCAGTATGAGTGAGATGGTGGCAAATTGGGTTTAAAGATCCTGTGATTCTGATTTTTACCAAATCATTTCTAGGAAATCTAATGATCTGATTTCCCCTGTGCAGCAAGGGGTATACTAACGCTATGTTGTCACACACAGCAGTCTTGCGTTGTATTGCTGGGATCTTGTTCTCCACAGACATGCAGATGTAGAGAAGTGAAACAAAATGCCCCTTTTAGATACAGCATGATTAGCATCTTTGGTGACTGAGAATATGAAGCACATCATGAGTCTTGACTCAGCATTGTATAAGATGCTTACTCAGAGCAAGGCTAGTTGTCTGGGAGTAGTACACAGGTTGCCACTTGTACACAATTAGTGTCCTGAACGGTGCCACCTCACCTGTCCAAGAGAAAGTAAGTCTGGGTATGTCTGCTTTGTCTTAATTTGGCACTAGTTCTTCAGAGAGCATAATTAGTAGCAAAATGGGGTAGGAAATAGGTTTATACACAAAAGACATTTTTCATAAATAGGGTTATATTGCAACTTTACCCTTTAAAATGAAGGAAAAACAGTATCTTGGTGGTACTGTTTTCATCTGACATTACTGCTGACTCAGGCCTAACCTGCAGGGTCTTCCTTATCTTCTACCTTCCCAACTACATACAGCCTTTCCTGTCTTAAGCTTTTTCAGTGGTTTCACTGTTATCATAAATCAGCTTAGTATTTTCACTTTGCACACTACTGAAGTGCTCTCCCAGTAGGAAAATGCATGGAAAGATTTGTTCTCCATGTTTATAAGGTTGCTGATGTCTGTGTTTGTAATTTCTTATCCAGGTACAAGTATCGTATAGTACATGTACATGTACTGTGCATTGTGCCTTACTCATTTTACACTTCCCCTTCCCACTGTGAATGAAGTTACAGACCTATTCATTGAAAACAACTGCTTGCCAATTAGAAGTTCAGGCCAAGGAAAGATGTTCCCAGTTACAGTTGATGTACACTTGTTAGTCTAATGAGTTTAGATTTTACTAGTATGCATCCTTTTGCTGCTTTTCAGGTGGCAGTTGACATGGAATTTGCCAAGAATATGTATGAGCTGCACAAGAAAGTGTCTCCAAGTGAAATTATTCTGGGATGGTAGGTCATTGCTTTGCATTAAGTTGCTGTTTGCCCAGCTATCTGGAGAGGATTTTGTTCTAACAGTTTTAAAAATAGTTCAGTAGCTGTATTATAGAGTTACCTTGTTATCATGTTGAAGTGTCAGTCTCATGCTATTTGCAGTTGATGTTTTCTGTGTACTAAATGACAAATCGTGGCTTGTCCTTAAAACAGTGAGCCTCACTCACTTCTTCCCTCTGTTTTCCTCTGTGTGTGGCACATTGCTTTCATTTTTCAATTAAGCATGGACCTCTGTGTTCTTTAAACTGGGGAACTGCTGGCTAGTTCTGCTAGTGGTTGGTTATTGCAACTATCTGAATTAAGGCGGGGCGGGGGGGACCTTAACCGCACATAGTCCACAACTGGAAGCTTTTTGATTCTTGAAGACAAGAGGAAGAATGGTTTAGACCTGAGGTTACTGCATGCCTGTTTTCAGGACAAACCATGTTATGTTATTACATATGAATTTAGCAGCTGTATCCCTTAAACAGAATGCCATAGCAAATACATAATGCCTGCTCCCAGCTCAGGGAGTATACAAGAAAAGACACTAAGCTCACTAAACAAATAATAATTTGCGACTCTAAACCCCAAGGTCACTTCAGTAGGTGCTTTTTCAGGTGCTGTAAAAGTGGATGGTGCTAGTCATTCTACTGTTCTTTATTTCAGTAGTGAGGTAGACAGTGCAAGGCTGACCCTTTTGACTACCATTAATCTCTCAACACTTTCAGAATGCTGTTACAGATTATATAGCATAATATAGCAGAGTTGGACAACTAAACTAGGGGTGGAGCCATTTTTCAGTCCTGTGATACCTTACAGGGCTGCAGCGCGCATGCATGCACACACACATATGCACGCATATATAATTGCAGAAGGTCACTTCCAATTCAGGTTTCAACCAGTTCGACAGCTGAGGAAAAAGGAAGACTTAGGTCCAAAACACACTGCAGGAATAATCCAATTTGAGACTGCATTAGCTGTCCTGGCTCAATGATAGGGAAATAGGGAGCTGCAGTTTTGTGAGACATTTAGCATTCTCTTTCAAAGAGCTGTGGTGCCACAATAAACTACAGTTCCCAAGATTCCCTAGCACTAAGCGAGAACAATTAAAGTGGTCTCAGACTGGATTATTTCTGCAGTGTGTTTTGGACCAAAATCATTATTTTGGTGGCAGATGGGTCTGTGGGGGCAAAAGATGCCTCACTTTTTCTTTTTGGGATGTTGTAAGTGTACAGGGGTGAAGTTGTGGGTTTGCATGTGACCAATCGGCTACATTTTCCCCAACAGTAATATACTGGCTGGTAGGCAACATTGAACTGGATTAAATAATCTTATTTCATACCAGTGAGTAGTCAGTGTGTTAAGCAAAGAGTAGGAAGACTCAGGCTTCATCTGCATTGCAGAAATAATCCAGTTTGAAACCACTTTAACTGTCATGGCCCAATGCTGTGGAATCCTGGGATTTGTAGTTTGTTGTAGCATCAGAGCTGTCTGACAGGCTAAATATCTCGCAATACTACATATCCCAGAATTCCATGGCATTCAGCCGTAGCAGTTAGTGCTGCTAAACTGGATTATTTCTGTAGTGCAGATGCAACCAGTTTTAAATAGTTACCCAACTCTGCAGGTGATCATGCATGTTATTATCTCTCAGATTAATCTAGTTCACAGGGCCTTTATGAATATAAAATTGTATCGAGCTTCTTGAAGAAAAGATGCCTTTGTCAAATATTCTTATTGGTTGCATTTCTAGTATTTATTATGATAAAATAGGTGTGTTCAAAAAAGTTATACTTATTTAAAACACTTCAAAGGATAGGAGCGAGATGGTTTATAAATAATTTTAAATCTTGAATGCTGGAGCATTAATTAATATGTCCCACTTAGAAAACATTGCTGTTTTTGGAAGAGCTATTTTTAAAAGTCTGTGTTTAATTAATGAAATTCTGTGTATGTGGATTTTAATTATCTTAACTATTTCTTTGAAGGTATGCAACAGGACATGACATCACAGAACACTCTGTCTTGATTCATGAATATTACAGCCGAGAAGCACACAATCCAATTCATCTCACTGTAGATACTAGTCTACAAAATGGCCGTATGAGTATTAAGGCATATGTCAGGTATTTATTTTTGCACTTGTTTTACCTGTCCTTGGGTAGCTAACAACTCAACAACTTCCAGAACGCAAAATATAACTTGTGATCCAGATTCACTGTAATACTGGATTAATTTATATCTATCCCTCTTCTCTGTGTGGTCCAAAACACACTGCAGAAATAATCCAATTTGAGACTGCTTTAATTGCCCTGGCTCAGTGCTAGGGAATCCTGGGAATTCTAGTTTATTGTGGCACCAGCTCTCTGACAGAGAAGATTAAATGTCTCACGAAACTGTAGTTCTGAGAATTCCCTCCCATTGAGCCAGGGCAGTTAAAGTGGTCTCAACTGGATTATTTCTGCAGTGTGTTTTGGACCTCAGAAATACAGTGGGCCCTCCCCATACACAGAGGATCCATTCCGGATCCCCCCACGTATGGGGAAAAACACATATGCTCAAACCCCATTTGTTTTAATGGGAGAGTGCTCCTGCGTGTGGCATGCTCGCTATTATACCTGTTGCAGCTTAGCCTTCCACGTAAGGTTAAAGCCGTAGTTGGTGCGCACACATATGGCGCGGGCGTGCTGTAGATCCCAAAAATCAGCATATAGAGTAAAATCATAAATGATAATAACCAATTATGAAAATGATTCATCAAAAATAGGTTGTTATTTTATAAAAGAAACATTGCTTCTGTCCATAAATTTCATACTAACAAAGGATGCTAAAAACCTTTAAATGAGTGAAGATGGAAAGAGGATAAATTTGTGTGTACCTCACCCCCTTTAAAGGATTCCAGTTGTGTAAATGAAAGAATTTTTGATGGATATATGATCTTTGCTCTCTTTGACCTGCTGTGTATAAAAAGATAGAGGAAAAGAACAAACTTTAATTACTTCACTTCTGCTTTCAAAGATTGCCTATATCACTGTTGCCTTTTTAAGCTGATGTGCATGCATCTGAAAATGTGGAAATATGCTATTTGTATAAAGAGCATGTTTGATACTTCTTGCTTTCTCTTCTGCAGTGATTAGGAACTAGCAAAGGGAATATAATTTTTCTTTGAACCTTAGTCTGCCCTATCTATATGCAGTACACAAGCCTACATTTTGCTTTCTGAAGATTATTCTCCTACGAATGCAGTAAAATCTGTGGTGGATGTTTTGTACTCTTAGTTATGTATGCTTCTTGAAGTCAGTGCGCTGCTAAAACTTCATATTTGGAATTATCCTTAAAAATAAATATATCTTCTTCTCTCTAGTACTGCAATGGGAGTCCCTGGTAAAACTATGGGAGTAATGTTCACTCCCCTCACAGTGAAGTATGCCTACTATGACACAGAGCGAATAGGTGGTAAGCACTTCATTTCTTGTTTGATACCTGGTTAATGTCTGAGTGATCTTACTAGTGTGTACCTTGTCCTCCCCCCACTCCCAAATCTCTACTATACTCTTACGCGAGTGGCTTTGTGTTTTTAGGGATGAAATAAAAATGTTATAATCTGGAGCATAGTGGCAGGGGGCTATTGCTCACTCTCATACAGATCCTCAGCTTGTCAAAATTAGGGCAGATTAACTTCTGTACCAGAAGCATGACTATATTCATCACTTTACATTTTCCTCTTAAATGCTATGTATGTGCCATTTATTTTCATACTGTTGTGGCTGAGCTGAATCTGTGTTCTCTGGCTTTCTGTGGACCAATCTCTGCTGGCAAAATTCCAGTGTGTTTGTATGTGTGTGGTTTTGTAACTGCACACACAATGCAGCACACACTCCCCTCTTTCTTTAGCTTTGATTTCTCAGTCTACAGATGGGTATCATTAGCATGTCTGCTGTCATGGAGAAGTGCAGGGTTGAAATTGCAGTTTGGTTGATCTGGCAGGGTTATTTGAATCATCAATAAACAGTAAACAGGCTGAGATATTCAGCCTTTTGTGTGGGGGGAAAACAGGTAGGAAAGAGGACCTGGAGGGGAAAGTGACAAGAAGGGAGTTAAGTACAAATAACTGTATGTATCACCACACACACACAATCACTTTAAAGATCTTTTGGAGCCCCTGGTCTGTTGTTGAATAGCTGGTTCAATCCTTAGTGCCTTCCCTAGATAGGAAGATGGCCTAACAATGCAATCTGTATTTTTTAAAGTATTAGTATCTGATTAATTAAATTCTTTATCAACAATTCTCTTGGTTCTAGAAATAAACCTCTTAGGAAAAATTTCAAGACTTAAGGCAGTCATATAATAATTGTTGAATTCCCACTGAAGAGAAGGAATCATTTCAAAGGCTGTTTATGAGTGAAGCATCATTCTTATTAAAATACTTGTCTTATTTATTATTTTAAAAGTGCTTCATCTTTCATAGTACAGTGGTCTCACAAAGCAGTGTTCATGTTTATAAAAGACATAAAATAACTGTCTTATCCTCTGTTCTCAGTTGATCTTGTTATGAAAACTTGCTTCAGCCCAAATCGAGTGATTAGTTTGTCCAGTGACCTTCAGCAAGTGGGAACATCTTCTGCTCGGATCCAGGATACCCTGAGCACAGTGCTGCAGTATGCAGAAGACGTATTGGTAAGATATACTGTTAAAGTAGTTCACCCTAGAAAGAAATGGACTATACATATTTATTTTTCTTTTCTTATACATGTTAAAAAGTAACTCTGGCTCTCTTTTTTCTAGTCTGGTAAAGTGGCTGCAGACAACACTGTTGGACGCTTTCTGATGGACCTCATTAACCAAGTTCCAAAGATTTCCCCAGAAGATTTTGAAACAATGTTGAACAGCAATATCAATGTAAGTTATTGGAGTGAGCTTGACTGGTGGACAAGGCCACAGTAGCCCAAAGCTAGGACTGCAGAGGCTTGAGCGATGGTGAACTACAGCACTCACTTCCTCCTATTCATCAATCTCCAAAATATGAACCCATGCCTCCCAGTGTAGTTAGTGGCAGCTATAGCCTCCCCAAAGAAGAGGAAGCCAAGATGATAAAGTTGAGGCTGTCATACTTTGTCCACATCATGAGAAGGCTTGACTCGTTAGAAAAGACAAGGATCTAAACAGAGCAGTAGAGGACAGGGGGTCTTGGAGATGTCTCATGACATGTCACCATGAGTTGAAGATGACTCAAGGGCAGGTAACAACAACAACTAATAGTCACTTTATCACTAATCATCACAGTGGGTGCTAGATCATCATCCAGCAACTGTGCTCAGTGGGCCTGCCATAGGATGTGCAGTTGCTAAGAGTTTTGTCCTCTTGAGGAAGGAACCAGCAGCTGCAAATCAGTGATGATTGGAGTCAGCTAGACCACTGATTGGACTGCAGGAAAGATCTTCCTCAAGGGGTGCCTCCCAAGTGTTAACTGTATACAGTTCAGTGACTTGCTTCAGTTCCTCCAACACAGGGAATGCTGCACATGGCACCCCAGGAAATGTAAACTTTCCTCACAGCTCAGAATTTCAGATATAGGCTATGATTGGATCAAACTGCAGATACAGGTTGAGTCTCTGTTATCTAAAATGCTTGGGACAAGAAGTGTTTTTGGATTTGGGATTTTTTCAGATTTTGGAATATTTGCATATGCATAATGAGATATCTTGGAGATGGGACCCAAGTCTAATTATGAAATTCATTTATGTTTTGTATGCACCTTATAAACATAGTCTGAAGGTAATTTTATACATATTTTAAATAATGTTTAAAATGAAACAAAATCTGTATACATGGAACCATCAGAAAACAAGGGTGTCACTATCCCTGCCATCCATGAGGGCAATTTTGGATTTTGGAGTATTTTGGATTTCAGAATTTTAAATAAAGTATACTCAAGTGTAGTCAAGCATATGAACTACAGAACTTAATGTAGAGCACTGCAGTTCAAAACAACTGACTAAACTCTCTTTTTTTGGACTAAATCCAGTTGATGTAAGCGTGATGTCCCAGAGTGTGTAGCTGTTTATAGTTTAGAAGCTTTGCCAGTCTGTAGTGGGCAGTTGCAGTTTCTTGTGACAGTTCAGTGGAGCTTGTTGCTCTTGTTGCTTTCAAGTGGTTTCTGATTTATGGCAACACTAAGGCAAGCCAAACACAGGGTTTTCTTGGCAAGATTTGTCCATACAGGTTTTTGCCTGTGCCTCTCTATGAGAAAGTGTGACTTGTCTAAGGTTATCCAGTTGATGGTCAAGCAGGGATTCACCCCCAGTCTCCAAAGTTACAGTCTTAACGCCCAGACCCCTACAGCATGCTGGTTCTCCCAACTCAATGGACCCAATTATAAAAATGCTATAGTTCTAATTAACCTTTGCTTATAGAATACAGATGTGTAATATGCAATCTTACCTCTGTTTCCTTACAGGATCTGCTGATGGTGACTTACTTGGCAAACCTCACCCAGTCACAGATTGCACTCAATGAAAAAATTCTGAGCCTGTAATTGATTTTCTAAAAGAGCATGAAGAATATTGCAGTTTGTACCATTGGCCATCCAAGTTATATAGCTGGACTGTAATTTTCTGAAATGACTATCAGACAAACTCATCCTCACCCCAACTCTTCCCTCCTCCCCAAATTGAATTGGGCTGACAACAGTGAAGACAGTCATTAAACATGAATTACACTCTGTGAAGCTGCTCAGTCTCACATACTTATCCCTAACACACACACGTTTTTCTTATTAGCATGTTTGGTTCTTAGTAAGCCAAGTAAAATACAATTGTCTATCAATTTTTTAGACTTGGAATTTACTCTAGCAGAGAGAGGGAGAACAACCTTGATCTTACAAAGATGAGTGAGAAACATCACGATGCTATGGAAGTATGTGGTACTGGTTGGTTTCCCTCATAATATAAGAGTTGACCAAGACATTTGTGGAATGGCAAACAGATTATATTTCATGTAGGCTGAAAACTGCATTGTAAGAACAAGAGTTTGTTGGACTTTAACAGGTTCAGAAGGAGAACAGTCTCAAACTTAATATATTAATACCTTGGCAAAGAGCTGCTACTCTAAAGTGACCATTTTGAGATAAAAGCATATTTATCAGCAAGATTGTATGTTGCTTAACTATGAAAATAGAAATCCAGCAGGACTGTGGGTAACGTGAGAGGCTGATGAGTAAGCTCTGATAGCAGTGCCTTTAATGCTTGCTCGGCTGTTGAAAAGAGTGAAGCGTCTCTCAGAAGAAGGTAACCACTTGGAAGAATAAGGGAATGGTTACTTAGAATGTACTTGTGGGATTTGAGGATATTTCTCTGGTCAAGGCAAGAGATGTTCAAGATAACAGGCTGTTTGATCATTAGAAATAGTTCTGTGATGGGCACATAGATTGCATAGTGAATTGCCTGATAGGAACAAATACTGCAAATGACATACAGTATGTTGTCAAAATGGGCATAAAGTGCCGGCCTGTGAGTGGAGTCACGGTGGAGCATCCGCACGCTGGATGCCATGACTCTGCCCCCTCACACCATAATGCTGTGCACCGTTCTAGACAGTGCACACCATCATGGTGTGACCTTGGCGCTGCATCTAGATGATGCAGCGCCAAAAGGGCATAACAAAGCCACGCTGGCACAGCTGTGACGTCCTTTAAATGGCACAAAAAGGAGCTGCATTTTGCGGCTCCTTTTTCCACCCTCTGGAGGCCGGATCAGGGCCGCAGCATGTGGTGGCTGCAGCCCCGATCTGGCCAATAAAGGGTCTGCTGTATGCTGCCCCTTAGGGGTTGTTTGTACAGCCCCATAGTCTAGTAGATCGTACTGGGGTAGAGTCAGTAACCATGATGCATGTGTAGAAATATATGTCCCAGAAGCCACATTGAGGTTGCTACACAGAAATTTGAAAGCAAGGACCTCTGAAGAAGTTTTATTGTGAAATGCTACCTTTTCTACATGCAGAGCTAGCTGCAGCTGAGGGGTCTCAGTGTATGTATTACACAGTGGTATAAGGAGGGCAGATTAGTTAGCCCCTGGAGAACATTATGGAATGAGGGCCAGTAGGAAAGGCACAGAACCCACTTAAACCAGAATGGGTTCAGACTGCTGGTGTTCAGTGTCAAAAAGTTGGGAGCACAGTTCTTAAATGGACGCCTGGGGAAAAGTTAACAAGAACTGAGTGTACAGTTCAGAATGAAGCCAACTATCTGTAGGGGATAAGTATGAAATTGTTTCTGAGTGCCCAAATGGGAATGAAATAGATTCTGAGCATAACAGTAAAATGTGATTGCCAGTTAAAAAGCCAGAAAGGGAAATGTATTAATTTTATTTATTTCTGTATTTGATTTATATCCCACCTTTCTCCCAAAATGGGACTCAAAGCAGCTTACAACATAAGGCAGATAGGACTGCTTACCATTCCTACTTACCTGGCCCATCCTCTCCATTGTCCTTTAAACAAAGATAGTGATCCACTAACCCAGAGACATCATCAATCTGGACTGTGCAAGATGTTTTCTTCTTCCTATCATAGGACTAGAAAAAAGATACTGGGAGAGGAAACCGTGCTATCATTATTGGAGCAGAGATCCCCAGTGCTACAGTACAATTCTTGAGCTCTACATAAGCTGCCCAAGGCTAAGGCAGCCTTTCTGCAGAAATGCACACATGAGGCAGTGATACAGTGCCTCTCTACAAAGAGAATGTGGCTTAAACTGGCTTCAGATTGCTCCAAGAACACAGTCCAATATGCAACTCCAGAACAATACCCCTCTTGCTTAAAAGGATGTAGTTGCATCATGCTCTGCTGGTAAACTTATAGTATTACATCAGCCTTTTATGTTGCACTGACTACCACAGGAATAGACTGCCATTTCAGGAAAGTTGTTCAGTCCATTCCAAAAGTTGTTCCTCATTTCTAAGGCAAGAAAGGCACCATACCTTTACCAGGAAAACCTGGGTGACCAACTGTATATAAATTACACAGTGCAACCAAAAACCTTTGTAGAAGTTCTTGTACAGGTGTTTCTGTGCTAATGCTAGAAGCCAAAAAACCAAGATGAGAGAGTTTTGAGTGCTTCCAGGTTAACACAGAAAGGTCAGCGTGATGGAAAAGGAGAAGAATGGAGAGGACCAGTGGCAAATGATCATCTGTGTCTATGACTAGAGGAATGAAAGGTATGCTCTATACCTGAAAAGGTGGACTGATTAGAAACTTCAAAAGGGGTAATTTCCTCCCAAGAATTACTATGGTTGATAATACCCTGCCCAAAGGTAATTTATCAATGGGAATATTCTAGAAACTTCCTGACCAAAATCCTCAACATGTTCTAGACATTAAATGCACATAAATATGAGTGTTTTTTTCCCGTGCAGTTCTCAGTAATCATTACAAATAGGTAAAACTGCTAGATACTCTACATGACTGCCTTAGAACAGTTTGTGATGGAGCTGAGCAGGAGGTAGGCAGCCCTGAACTTAATCAAGATGGGCCTCGGAGTTGGTCTTTGTTGTAGATACTGAAGTGGTTTGAAACAACCAGAGTACTTATTTTGTTGTTGGAATTCAAAAATGTAGTCATGTTAGTCTGTAGAATCAGTATGTAGAGAGATCTTGTAGCAGCTTTGAGACTTAACTGAAAGAAAGAAGTTGGCAACGTGAGCTTTCGTAAACTTAAATCTACTTCCTCGGATGCATTATTCTGTTGTTGTGTGCCTTCATGTCATTTGCGACTTATGGCAACCCTAGAGTAAACCTATCACAAGGTTTTCTTGGCAGGTTTCTTCAGAAGCAGTTTGCCATTGCCATCCTCCGAGGCTGAGAGAATGTGGCTTGCCCAAGGTCACCCAGGGGGTTCTTATGGCAGAACTGAAATTCAAACCTTGGCTTCCAGAGACATAGCCCAATGCTCAAAACCACTACACCATGCTATCTGCTGTACTTATTCTATGTAAGTAAAAATCCCAAGGAAGTTCAACAATTATGCTGCAATTCAAGAAAGGAAATGTCTTAGAAATGAAGGTATTGGTAAAAGGAAGAAGTCAAGGAAAGTCATGAAGGTTGCTTGTGGGATTAGACAAAATAACAATAAGATGCTCAGAATTGCATTCAACAGGTCAGAAAGTCTAGGAGGATACAGCAATATTGAAGAGTAGTGTCATGGAAGCTATTAGATAAAACCTTTCTTGTTTTGTTTTTTAAATAATTCAGATAGCAACCATTAAATTACAGGCCAGGTCCCTAAACATTTCTGACTAAACCTATGGAAGGCATTAACATTATCACTCATGTACAAGGATCTGTTTGCTGACGGAGAATCAATGAAGTTTCCGGAAAGGTGTGGTTTACTCAACTTTTAGAGATTACTCACCTGTTGGAACTCTCACTGAATGTAAACAAGTGTGGATATGAGTAATCGGATTCATACTGTGGAAATCAATTTAAAATCCAGTTAAAGTCTTAACCGAAACAGAAATCAAGAGTAGAAATAAGAGCGCAATGAAGGTATGTAAACAAACACACCTGTTTTTTTATGGAGCTTGTAAACTTCGGCATACAAATTTTGCAGTCAGGTATGAACATAGTTTTTTGTGGGGGTTTTGGGCCATGTGGCCATGTTATAGAAGTGTTTGTTCCTGATGTTTCACCAGCATCTGTGGCTGGCATCTTCAGAGAATGCTTCAGAGATGCAAGCCACAGATGCTGGCGAAACATCAGAAACAAACTCTTCTAGAACACGGCCCGAAAAACCCACAAAAAACTATGGATGCCAGCCATGAAAGCCTTCGACTTCATATAGGGTTGGAATGGGAACAGTACTAGAAAGGTGTTCATGAGGCTTAAGCACATATGACGAAAGGTTAAAACATTTCGGGTGTTCCAGCTTAATACAGTGGTCCCCCGGGTTACGAAATTAATTCGTTCCGCGGTTAATTTCGTAACCCGAAAAACCTTCGTAAGCCGAATTCCCATAGGCGCTAATGGAAAAAAAGCCGCGGCTCTGCCGCGGCTCCGCCGCGGCTCCATTTAAAACAGCGCCGGGGTTTTTTCGTAACCCGAAAAAACCTTCGTAACCCGAAACAATAAATCCCTATGGGATTTATTCGTATCCCGAAAAATTCGTACCCCGGGTAATTCGTATCCCGGGGTACCACTGTAAAAGGTGAGAAGCAAGCAATATATCAGTTTTCCATAATACATACACTAAACCATTTAGTGGACACCTTGTACCTAATTCTATATGTGACAGTATGGCAGCATATAATACTACAAGGAGTCCTCTGTTCATGGCTGTAGAAAGAGGCTATATTGTACACTGAACTTTACTTTTATAAAATATTAAAATAAAATGTGGGGCGAATAAGTTTTTCAAAAATCCAATATTGGAATTAGCCTAAATACTCTAAAGGCAACAGAGCCCATCTGATCTTTGAAGCTAAGCAGGTTAGCTCTAGTTAAGTACTTGGATGGGAAACCAATGGACACCAGATGCTGCAGGCTACATTTCAGAAGAAGGACCTGGGAAAACCACAGCTGAGTATTCCTTGCCAAAGAAAATCCTACAAAAAATCCATGGGGTCACCATAGGTTGACAGGTGACTTGAAAGCACACACGCAATATTGGAATTAAAAGCATAGCTGTTTAGAAGGTAAATGGCTGTAAATAAAACCTCCATGTATTTATTACTGTACTTTACTACTCGCCTTTAGATATTTAAGTGTTCTCATTCATCAGGGAATTCCATAGCCTCTTAAAAATTAAAAAGAATATAACTAAAATATAATTCAATATGTTTTATGAAATAAATCTAAATATATCTAAAAATCAATATAAAATAAATACAGCAAATAACAAGAGTATTGACACACTGACCTGGTTTGCAAATAACACTGAATCATAGTTTAATGTGGGAATAGAAAACTTTTAGCCTTTCATTTTGGACTTCAGTTCCTACAATCCCCTACAATTGGCAGAAAATGGAACTGATGGGAATTTAAATCCTAAATATCAGGGCTAAAGATTCCCACTTCTGTTGGAGCAGTTCATAGACGAGCAGCAAGAAGCGTGGATGAAGTCTCAGGGTCGCACACTCATAGCTGGGAAAAGAGCCTGATATAGTGTTTATCTTCCAGGACACCCTGGATCCTTGGACCAGAAATTGTCCTTGGAAAGTTTTAATTACTTAAATAAACCCGCTTCCTAACCCACGATTCCAAGTTGCCTTGTTAAAAACCTAACCAGAATTTGCTTTAAAGCAGTGGTCAGTAACTGTTGGCCTGGGAGACCTTGAAGAACTGTACCTCCTTGCTGCAACCCTGAACCAACCCAATTTTAAAGAAATGATTTCTGGTTTCCGCTTGCTCACAAATTAACGGGAAGTGAAATGAAACAGTATTAAAGTCCTTTCCCCAGCCGTGGGATGTGGGTAAGGATGTGAGCCTAACTCAGGTTTCATTTTGCTCAAGCACATATTATTGCATGTTTCCCCAAATCTGGATCTCCATATGTTTGACTGCAGCTACCATCAGCTTTAGCATGTGGCAAGTGGTCAGTAATAACAGAGAAGCAACTTGGTGGGAATTTATTTGCACTAAAGCGTAGTTTGGAAAGTGGTGAACAACTAAGGCTGCCTAGATATTGTATCTCCCAACATTCCTTACACACTGGTTATGGTGCCTACAGGTGAGGGGAGTTATAGTTCAGCTACATTTGGGGAGAGATCACAAATGTAGCTGAACTATAGTGTTTAGTGTTATATGCAAAGCGGCCTACTGAGCCAGAATGGGTGCTGGTGAATAGATAGTGCTTCCTTTCCAAAGACTTTCTGTTAACAAAATGTTTTAGATACCCATGGAAAGAGAATGGTGGGGAAGGTATCCAGGTCCCTCTAGAATCTTGGATGCAAATTTGAGAATGCCAAGCTGCTGCTGTGAAACCCTGGTTCCTTCGAGATGGGCCTTCTCTTGTCCTGGAGATGTTCATTGTTGTGTGTGTGTTTGTTTGTTTTTTACTACTGCTATTCTGGATAATATCTCCAATTGAATCAGCATATAAGTATTTGAAGCCTTACATTGAGGCTGGAGCATGCTTGTTTCCTGCTGCTCCAGAGAATAGGACACAGAAAAATGGCTGCAAACTACAGGAAAAGAGATCCCACCTCAACAGAGATCCCCCTGGCCCGGGGATGACGCTGGTTCCACCTGTCCTGAACGGGATCACGCTTCCCGTGAAGGACTCGGTACGCAGTCTGGGGGTGCTCCTTGATTCGTCCCTCCACCTTACAGCTCAGGTGGATGCGACGGTCAGGAGCACCTGTTATCAGCTTCGGCTGATCCGCCAGCTGCGTCCCTTCCTGGACCGGGGACACCTTGAAACAGTAGTACATGCTCTGGTAACCTCTCGTTTGGACTTCTGCAATGCGCTCTACATGGGGCAGCCCTGGTACCATACCTGGAAGCTACAATTAGTGCAAAATATGGCGGCCAGGCTGGTTGCTGGCACGTCCAGAGCCAGCCATATAACACCAGTGCTTAAAGATCTGCACTGGCCGCCTATTCGCTTCCGGGCGCAATACAAGGTGCTGGTAATAACCTATAAAGCCCTAAATGGCTTGGGCCCAGGATACCTCGAGGACTGCCTCTCCCCATAAAATCCGCCCGCACTCTCAGGACATCTAGGCAGCAGCTATTGAGGGTCCCAGGGGCCAGATTAGCCTCCACATCTAGGAGAGCCTTTACCATCTCGGCCCCGACCCTCTGGAATTCGCTGCCCAATGAGCTCCGCTCGGCCACCTCCCTGGCCCAGTTTAAAAAGGGGCTAAAAACCTTTCTGTTTAGGTCTGCATTCCCTGATACTTGCCCCAATTAGTTCTTCCTGCCCCAAGCCAACAGTGGCAAGTTGGTTTTGATTGTTTTGATGTTGATGTATTTTAACTTTAATTGTATGTATATCGAGGACTGTTTTGTAATGTTTTTATGATGTTGTACACCGCCCTGATTGCACAGAAGGGCGGTATAGAAATAAAAATTTTATTTATTATTATTTATTTATTAACATTGGGAAGAACTCCCTCACAAACACTCTCTCTGAGAGCAGTCTCTCAGGATCTGGAGCCTTTATGGTATTTAGGCTGTTGCTGGCTATAGCAAGTATTTTAAATAGAACAGAATGGCGTAATGTGTATTCTTGTCAGAAAGTGTGAAACAGAAATTCACCAAGTGAAAGTACGTCTCTTCTGTTACATCAACAAGTTTTTTTTTAAATAAAGGAGATCTGATAAAGCACTCCAGGCATTTGAAAATATATGTTTGGGAAAGTGTATGTTAGTCTGGCTACATCCAGACCTCCCCGTAGTGACTGGGAAGGTGTGAAGAGAAACTAACTGCATGTGGCTGAACATGGATACCATGTTCCTTGTGACTGGGAACTTTATCCAATTGTGAATATATGAATAGGACTATTGAGCCTTGCGAATTGTCAGATGACACCACTGTCAGGGGTCTTTGTTTTCTGACTGTTGCAAGGTCATATATCTGTTACCGGCCTGTTTTCTTCTTTGAAGAAAACAAAGGAGGATGTAAAAGAATATCTTGTGCGTAATTTTTTTTCACAAGTATGTATTATAATGAACCAGAGAGTTGCAATTGCTGCCCACTGCTTGTCCCCACTTAGCCTGTTAATATTAAAACCTTGCCTTGACACCGTTGTCTTGTCAACCAACGGTCGACAGGCTTTTAGCATTTGCCTCTCATATCAAGGCTGCACAGCCTGTTCCTCTTCTCAAGCCACTGTAAACTAATACCTGAATAAAGCCTGCTATCAGTTTTGGAAGCATCTGCCCACGAATGTGTATTTATAACAGATCAATAGAAAGTTCAGTTTTTCAACAAAAATGTGAAAGAAATCATTAATCTACCATTTTGGAAAGGAGATGAAAGTGGCAGGGAGAAAGAAAGCATCCAAACTGGTGGCCTGGTGGTTATCTTTATTGATATGTTTCCTTCAGTATCCCAAAACGCTATGTTGTAGCTTTGGTAATATCTTAAGATGGGACTTTCACAGATTTCCAAATTAAATGCGATCTGTGTGTCTTTTTCTCTGGGCAAGTTCTCCTGGGACATGAGCTTAGTAATGCATTTTTTTGCTTTCGTACTTTGATCTGGTGGTTTAATTATGAGCAGGACTAGGTAGGGCTAAGAAACTGAGTAAAGTATGCAGGCTTGGCTTCCTTTTGAATGAGTGTACTAGAGAGATGTACTATATATAATATTTTCTTTTGTGTCAACTATACAAACTGACCATAAAGGGGAGGCAAAAAATCTTTCTCGGAGCAAAACAGCCCCACAAGGTAGTTTTAATCAACTGACAGCTGCTTTCTTGAAAGGAAATGTCTAGGAAATTCTCCATTTCCTTGTCTCGGCTGTGGTGTTATCACCTCTAAGCTCTGATCATAATTCAACAATAGATTTTCCACTTATAAGACATTGGCTGATCATTGTAGAATACTATCCTGAATGCACCTGATCTTGTCTGAGTTTGAATCATATAATCATAGAGTTGGGAGAGACCGCAAGGGCCATCCAGTCCAACCCCCTGCCATGCAGGAACTCTCAATCAAAGCATACCCAACAGATGGCCATCCAGCCTCTGTTTAAAGACCTCCAAGGAGGGAGACTCCACTACACTCTGAGGGAGTTTGTTCCACTGTCGAACAGCCCTTACTGTCAGGAGGTTCCTCCTAATGTTGAGTTGGAATCTCTTTTCCTGTAGCTTGCATCCATTGCTCCGGGTCCTAGTCTCTGAAGCAGCAGAAAACAAGCTTGCTCCCTCCTCAATATGACATCCTTTTAAGTATTTAAACAGGGCAATCATATCACCTGTTAACCTTCTCTTTTCCAGGCTAAACATACCCAGCTCCCTAAGTCGTTCCTCATAGGGAATGGTTTCCAGGCCCTTCAACATTTTAGTCACCCTCCTTTGGATATGCTCCAGTTTCTCAATGTCATTTTTAAATTGTGGTGCGCAGAACTGGACACAACATTCCAGGTGGGGCCTGACCAAAGCAGAATATAGTGGCACTATTACTTTCCTTGATCTAGACCCTATTCTTCTATTGATGCAGCCTAAAATCGCATTGGCTTTGTTAGCTGCCGCATCGCACTGTTGACTCATGTTCAACTTGTGGTCTACTTGGACTCCCAGATCCCTTTCAACTGTAGTCTCCTTAAGCCAGGTGTCCCCCATGCTATATTTATGCATTTCCTTTTTCTGCCCTAAGTGCAGTACCTTACATTTCTCCATGTTGAAATTCATTTTGTTAATTTTAGCCCAGCTTTCTAACTTAGGTCATTTTTAATCTTGATCCTGTCATCTGGGATATTAGCTACTCCTCCTAGTTTGGTGTCATCTGCAAATTTGATAAGTATGCCCCCAATTCTGAAGCTTAAAGCACTGTTGGCCTTTGTTAGTATTTGAATGGGGAACCACTAGCAAATACCTGGGGTCTCCAGGAAGGGCTAGGAAAGAATCCTGCCTAAAACTCTGGAGAATTGTTGTCATTCAAGAGTTGGCAATAGTGAGATTGATAGACCTGTGGAATGCCTAGTATAAGGCCAGCTTCCTATTCTTCTTCCTATGTTCAGTCAGCAACAAAAGGCATTGATATAGCACATGGTCTGATGGCTACATTTAATTTAGAAGAAAGTCTGGACTACTATGTCCCTGAACATTTGATGTATTGATTCTGTCATGTACAGGCTAACTCCACTTCAGAAACACAAAGCTTCAAAAGTTCAGAAAACCTGTATTCAGTAAGCAGAGGTGATTACAGCACATGCTTGTTGTCAGGACTGAGGAATATTCCTCAGTTAAACCAGTATGCTTAGAGTTCAAACAATTCCTCCATTATAAAAGCCTTCATCCGATTTGTCAGCATTTCAAAACATTATTTTCCCAGGTCTGGACCCTCCTTATTTTCTCTCTATATCAAGCTACAGATTACTTCAAAAACGACCTGGGAGATTTCTAACTCATTTTTCCTCCCTCACAAATCTATTTCTTATCCCAGACTACACTTGATATACAACCCATCATCCTGCATTTATGCACATGTGTTCAAACACAATAATTAAGCACCGTAACAATTAAGAATGGCAGGACCATGTCTGGATTCTAATCCCGATAGGTTTAAAGCTAGGCTACGCATTAAACTTATTTTAGACATGCATAATTTCTGACACACATAAGTATGTTGCAAAAAACTAAACATTGGCCTGTTACAGACTGCCAAAATAAAGCTGCTTGGGGTCTCTTTGGAGGTATGCTATTTAAATGATGCATGGGTCCAAAGAGTCCGGAAGTCGTGCCAAAGCCACACTCCATTCCTAAGCACTGGAGTGCAGCTTTGGTGCAGCTTCCGGATTCTTAGGATGCATGCATCATTTAAATAGCATAACTCCAAAGAGACCTGAAGCAGCTTTATTTTGGCAGTCTGTAACAGGCCATAGGCAGAATATGAACAACTATACTCAGGTCAGGCAGGGTTTAAGTTTATACATCACACACAGGCAATAAAAAGGACGCTAAGCCACTCAGATCACTTATACCTCTAAGTGACCTGATCCAGAATATCCTTAATTTGCACACCTGATCCTTTTGGTAAGCAGTAGGGAAGGCTTTCTAGATGAACCTCAAATTGTCTTCAGGCAAAAAAAAGAGGATTTCCACATTCCCTCTTATTATTCTCTCCCCAAACCTTGCTATTCTCATTGGAAGGACCTTTTCTGAGAGGCAAGCAACAAAGCTGACAAATCTGCCACCTCAGGAAGCACTCCTTGATGCAGCAACTTCCTGAGGTGGCATTTTCTTGTTGTCTCTGAACAAAAATATTAAAATATCAAAGCCAAGCCTGTTATCTTTAAATCAGCAGAATAGCAGAAATGTCCCTTTGTCTAATTATGCTTCCCTAAGAACTAGACTGACTCAAAATGCTTGTAGTTCAAACAAAAGTTGACCAATGGGTTTAATCTATATTTGCACAGAAGCTATATCCCAATCTAACTAGTGAACAGTTCAGGTAAAAGGAAATCTTTATCTCACCATCTTTCTATAGAAAATTGAGAGAGGAGAAAAACCAACAGTTCGGTTGAAAATCTTTAGAGAATATCTGTTAGTCCCAAAGGGGGAAATGACCTAAGTCACATGGTTAGTTTGAAAGAGAGAGAGTGTGTTTGCATGCAGGAAATCCCTCTCTATATAAGGATGAAGAAAGAGAGCAAAAATCTTTTACCCATCTATTTCTTCTCTGAGACGTGAGATCTCTGGCCTTCTTTGCAGAATGGATGGGGGACTGAGCTTTCAACTTGTGTTTTCCTGCAAATAGCATTCAAAGGCATGTTTCTTTAGGGAGCTATGTACCAGCAACCTTTGGATGATGTCCCTAAGCAAACATATCTTATATCAGTACTATATTAATATTACAAATAGTAGGCACCGATAGCCTTATCCTCTTTGAGCGCCCCCCCCCCCTTTAAAGCTGTCCAAATTGGCATGCACTGCATGCTCTGTAATTTAGGTAAGTGCTGTGTGAAGAAGTACTTCCATTTATTGATCCAGAATCTTCCACCATTCAGCTCCATTGGGTTCTAATATTACAATGTGCCAACTCCATCTCCATCTCCACTCCGGCAACATTATTAAGGAGCTGAATACTGTCAGCCATAATAGCAAGGGTCCATACATCTGTCTGTTTTCCAGTGTGATATATGCTGGCAGAGATGTCCTAATCCAACGCATTTTACACAGGCCAAAAATGATCAAGGTCCTTTGCTGCTTTTGCTGCAAAAGATTAATGTGGCTACCCCTATGGAAATGGTTTCATCTAAAAAAGAACACCTTGAGTTGTATAGCTATCAAACACACAAGCAAAGCTTTGCCCAAGAAGGAAATATTTGTGATAAGCTGGTAGTTTCTAAAAAAAAATGTCTGGGCCATTAAAACTTTCTTATCTCTGTGATCCACCAACCTGTCCCTTTATCTTAAATGTAACTGGCCACAAATGTAAAACAGGAGACAGACTGCATTTCTTTAGGCATTCTGTCACCAACAAATTAATCCCGCAATACTGGACTAGAGGGTATATTTGATACATCCTCAGCCTGAACAGCCAGATTTAAAAAGAAGGTAAATTAAGATTTTAAAAGTGACTCCACGTATGGAACAGGAAAAGATTAACAAGTGCAAACATATTTTGTTTTACTGCAGCCACATTTTTTTTCTCCTGTGCTCTGCATTTCTCATTTTGTGGCACAGAGAAATTTAATTCATTATCCATTCCTTTCATAATGAATTTGGCCACACAGCCCTTAGGATTTGTTCCAACAACTGGCAGAGGGAGTCAGGGTTCTGTATTTTTCAATTCTTGTTTGTAGGGCTGTTACAGACTGCCAAAATAAAGCTGCTTCGAGTATCTTTGGAGGTATGCTATTTAAATGACGCATGGGTCCTAAGAGTCCGGAGGTCACGCCAAAGCCACACTCCATTCCTAAGCACTGGAGTTCAGCTTTGGTGCAGCTTCCGCATTCTTTGGATGCATGCATCATGTAAACAGTATACCTCCAAAGAGACCCCAAGCAGCTTTATTTTGGCAGTCTGTAACAGGCCATTGAAAGGTTTCTTAAGAGATGTAGATTAAAAACATGTGCTCTGCCCCCCCTCCCCCCACACCATTTCTTAGGGACAATTTACATCTGCATTTTCATTATTTGACTTTACATGGTGCAGTGTTTGGGCATGAATAAATGAACTGCTATTGATAGTAAAGAAGACTGCATGTGTCCTGGGTTTCGGCTCCAATCCAGGATTTCTCAGTGAAGTAGTTTCTATGTTCAGCTGCAAATCATTTAGTGGTTTCGGGTGGGGATGTGGGAGTCATGAGAAAACCACCACTATGGCTCTGCTCATTGTTGTTAACCCCAAGTGGGTGAGACATCTCCAGGACCCCCTATCCTCCAATGCCCTGCTTAGGTACTGTAGATTTATACTTGTGACCTCCTTGATTGAATCCACCTATCTGACATGCAGTCTGCCTCTCTTTCTACTTCCCTCCACGTTTGCTGGCATTATTGTCTTTTCTAGTGAGTCATGCCTTCTCATGATGTGGCCAAAGCACAACAACCTCAGTTTTATCATCTTGACTTGTGGGGAGAGTTCAGGCTTGATCTGCTCTAGGGCCGATTTGTTTTGGCTGACTTTTTGGCTGTCCAGGGGATCTTCAGCACTCTTCTCCAGCACCACGTCTCAAATGAATTCATTTTCCTTCTGTCATCTTTCTTAACTGTGCAGCTCTCACATCCATACATGGTGATGAGGAATACAATGGCTTGTACTATTCTAGTGCTCAATTGTATATCTTTACATTTTAGGATCTTGTCTAGCTTTTTCATGGCTGCCCTTCCCATTCTTAGTCTTCTTCTGATATCTTGACTGCAGTCTCTGTTCTGGTCAATATTTGATATAGGGTAGGGAAAATCTTTGACTAGTTTGATTTCCTCATTATCTAGGCTGGATGTATGTAGATCTGCTCACAACACTCCCACAACATTTCAGGGAGCTTCAGGCCTTTTCTTCTCTTTGCTGAATTTCTTTGGCCCCAGCCAATATACTTGTCCCTCTACATTTGCGGCTTTCATCTCTGTGGCTTTGATTATTCACTGATTTTATTAATATGTTCTCTCTAGGAATATCTAGGTCCTCCTCTGTGGTCAACTTTAACCAAAAGAGAACCCTCCACTAGGCATTTGTAGCTCCTCCAGCACAATTCTATGGTCCATGTCTGACAGATGGTGATGGTTTTAGTGTTGGGACTAAGACTCTGGAGCGTAGGGTTCGAATCAACGGAGTGACCAAGTCACACTCTCTCAGCCTCAGAGGAAGGCAATGGTAACCCTCTCTGAAGAAACTTGGCAAGAAAGGTTCGCCTTCAACAATGATGGTACACAACAACAAGAAAACCATGTTAAATCTGTGGAAGGCCATCCCCACATGCCTCTAACTACCGTCTAACTAAAAAGATTGCATGTACAGCGCTGTGTAAATTTACAGCGCTTCATAAATAAAGGTTAATAAGGTTAATATGTGTCTGTGTTCTGGAAGAGTTTATTCCTGATGGCTTGCCTGCATCTGTGGCTGGCTTCTTCAGAGAATGCTGGCAAGGAAGTGAGGGGGGGGGTTATATACACACACACACACACACACACACACAGTGTGCAAAGATATACAACTGTGCACAAAAGTTAGAACCATTGCATTCCCTATTGCCATTTATGGATGTGAGAGCTGGACAGTTAAGAAAGATGATAGGTAGAAAATCCATCCATTTGAGACGGAGAAGAGTGCCGAGGATCCCATGGACAGCCAAAAGGACAAACAAATGGGTCCAAGAGCAGATCGAGGTGGAAACCTCCCTGGAAGCCAAGATGAGCAAACTGAGGCTGTCGTACTTTGGGTCCCATCATGAGAAAGGACGGGTCATTGGAAAAGACAGCAATGCTGGGAAAGGTGAGGGAGGTAGGAAGAGAGGAAAGCCGCATGCAGGATGGGGGATTCTGTTGAGGAGGTCACTGTGGGTTTTATGGGGTTGAAGGGATTCTGCAGAGTAGCAGAGGGCAAGGGGCCTTGGAGGTGCCTCATCCATAGGGCTGCCATGGGTTCAGACTGACCAGGGCACAACAACAACAACAACTCCTGTGTGACCCTTGATACGTAGAGTGTTCTTGTAGCACCTTTGAGATTGATTCAAAGAAAGAAGGTGGCAGCAGGAGCCTTTCTAGACTCCAGTCTACTTCTTCAGATGCAGTTGGATATAATAATAATAGAGATCTTGTACCCTCTTTGTGACTCAGTGCAAGAAAGGAGTTGGAAGCAGGAGCCTTTCTAGACTCCAGTCTACTTCTTCAGATGCAGTTGGATATAATAATAATAATGTAGAGAGAGATCTTGCAGCCCCTTTCAGACTGATTGAAAGAAAGAAGGTGGCAGCAGGAGCCTTTCTAGACTCCAGTCTACTTCCTCAGATGCAGTTGGATATAATAATAATGAAGAGAGAGATCTTGCAGCCCCTTTGAGACTGATTCAAAGAAAGAAGGTGGCAGCAGGAGCCTTTCTAGACTCCAGTCTATTTCCTCACATACAGTTCAATATAATAATAATAATAATAATAATAATAATAATAATAGAGATCTTGTATCCTCTTTGTGACAGTGCAAGAAAGGAGTTGGCAGCAGAAGGAGCCTTCCTAGGCTTCAGCCTACTTCCTCTGATGCAGTTGGATATAATAATAATAATAATAATAATGAAATAGGGGGATCTCGCATCCCCTCTGAGACTGACTGAAAGAAAGGAGTTTGCAGCAGGAGCTTTCCTAGACTAAAGTCTACTTCCTCTGATGCAGTTGGACATAATAATAATAATAATAATAATAATGATGATGAAATAGGGGGATCTCGCAGCCCCTCTGAGCCTGACTGAAAGAAAGAAGTTGGCAGCAGGAGGAGCCTTCCTAGGCTTCAGCCTACTTCCTCAGATGCAGCTGGATATCATAATAATAATGTGGAGAGAGCTCTTGCAGCCCCTTTGAGACCCACTGAGAGAATGAGCTTTTCTAATAAGGCTAAAGCCTCCTTCCTCTCCTCTCTTCGGGGGAAGGAGCGGGGAGAGACCGGGGAGGAGGAGGAGGAGGAGGAGGGAGGCCTGGGCGGGACGACGGGCTTCTTGGCCAGCCTCGCCTAGTCGCTTCCCCCCGACCGACTACGACACCTCCTCCTCCTCCTCTTCCTCCATTTTGCTGCCTGCGCAGCCTGAGGGGACTCTGAGATTTGTGGCTTTGCTGGTTCAGGTGAGGCTTGGAAGGGGCTTTGGGGGAGTGAGGGGGAGGGCCTTCTCCTCCTAACCCGGTTTGGAAGCGCTTTAACTCTTGGTCTGGCTCTTGGCTATGGAATTCTGGGAGTTGGAGTTTGTTGTGGGGCCCAGGCCCACACCAAACTCCAACTCCCAGAATTCCATCGCCAAGATCCAAACACCACAGATCCCAGAATTCCCTAGCATTGAGTGGTCTCAGACTGCATCATCCCTGCAGTGTGTGTTTTGGACCTCAGTGTCCAGTCTGTGGGGCTGTGCCAACTGACTCCTGGATTTATGTGCTGACCACATAGGAATGAACCTACATTTCAGACACTGTGCTTTCCCAGGTTTGTAACTAGGCAGCCCCAGTCTCAAAAAGTGTTAAAATGCAATTAAAAATGCTAAGACAAGATGAGAAATGCATATATATGCAAGATCCAGGGTTAGGCCCCAGTGAGCCAGGAAACTCATGGAGAGACACTCTCTCAGCCAGACCAACTTCCAAGGAGATGGGTAAACAGTCATTTATTGTGTTTGACTACAAGCCATGATAAATAAAGAAATATCCAATGAAAGTAGAATCGTAGAGTTGGAAGAGACCTCAAGGGCCATCCAGTCCAACCCCATTCTGCCATGCAGGAACTCCCAGTCAAAGTATCCCCACTGACAGATGGCCATCCAGCCTCTGCTTAAAGACCTCTACTACACTCCTAGGGAGTTTGTTCCACTGTCGAACAGCCCTTACTGTCAGGAAGTTCCTCCTAATGTTCAGGTGGAAGCTCTTTTCCTCAAGCTTGCATCCATTGCTCTGGGTCCTAGTCTCTGGAGCAGCAGAAAACAAGCTTGCTCCCTCCTCAATATGGCATCCCTTCAAGCATTTAAACAGGGCTATCATATCACCCCTTAACTTTCTCTTCTCCAAGATAAACATCCCCAGCTCCCTGAGTCGTTCCTCATAGGACACGGTTTCCAGACCCTTCACCATTTTGGTTGCCCTCGCTCCAGTTTCTCAACATCCTTTTTAAATTGTGGTGCCCAGAACTGGACACAATATTCCAAGTGAGGCCTGACCAAAGCAGAATACAGTGGCACTATTAGGCCCCACCTGGAATATTGTATCTAGTACATACATACATACATATACATCTGTACAAAAAATCAGATTAATGAACCCCCTGCACAACCTATAGCACTATCTATGCCATAACTAGCACATGAGTCAGGTAAGCAGCCTTGTGTTCATTGGGGGAAATCAAGGGTAGCAATGCAGCAAACACACAGAAATTAAATCCAGCTTTGTATGCACATATTCATGAAGATTTTAAAAACCTGCACATGAAAGTGGAAATGTAAAGAAGAGATTTAGGAAGACGTGGGAATAGATTGATCATATTATATCTTTTGTGAGTCGTTGCGTCTTGGTACATTTATTTAAATGTTTAATAGATACATGTTGAAACGTGTCAAGTGTGAAGACATCAGCTGCATGTGTCAACTGGCAACCTGGATTTGTTGTCATATTATGTGACTAGATAAGGAACTTCCATTGGATACTGGGTGCTATAGGCTGTGTTTCAGAGGAAGGCAATGGTAAACTGCCTCTGAGTATTCCTTACCTAACAAAACCCTACAGAATTCATGGGGTTGCCATAAATTCACTGGGGACTTGCAAGCACAACCTACATGCACACAATATGTGCAATGATCCTAATCAATTCGGTCCAGATTTCAAAGATCTCTCAAATGCTATTCAGTTTTTCTTAAAACACATAATTGTTCACCATTTGTATTCTTTACATGTGCAGTTTGGCAGTTAGCAATATGAAATACTGGCATTTAATATGTTTTTATAAATGCTTTGATACATGGGATGGCGATTCTTAAACGTTGAATGAAGGAGAACCATTAGCATGTATATGAGACTGCACTTTTTTCTTAATCAAATGAGCACCAGCTGATCCTTTGCTTGCAATTTATGTATTAATTTCAGACTTAGGAAGTAACCATCCCTCACCCCCAGTAATGATTTAGAACAGAGTGATTTTTTAGGCCTGTTACAGACTGCCAAAATAAAGCTGCTTGGGGTCTCTTTGGAGGTATGCTATTTAAATGATGCATGAGTCCTAAGAGTCCGGAGGTCGCGCCAAAGCCACACTCCATTCCTAAGCACTGGAGTGCAGCTTTGGTGCAGCTTCCGGATTCTTAGGATGCATGCATCATTTAAACAGCATACCTCCAAAGAGACCCCAAGCAGCTTTGTTTTGGCCGGTCTGTAACAGGCCATAATCCACTACTTTTCCGTGGAAAAGAATTGGGTTTTCTGTTTGTTGCTTGTTGCTGGGTGTGTCTGCTGACTCAGTCTGAGCAATAACAGTGGGGAGGAGAAAGGGTCGAATGAATGGCTACCTCATGCTGCGGCTGGAAAGGCTTGTTTTGTAACGTCTTCAACCTTTTCTCCCCCAGAATTTACAAAGTGCAGTTTCTGAATTGACCACTGACAAACCAGAGAAACCTGTATTTCAAATAGCAACGTAGCAGTAGTAGTCACGGTAATTTACTAACCTTGCACCTTACATCTTAGGGTCGCTACAAGTCAGAAATAACTAGGAGGAACACAATGATAACAGATTTGCTAGTAATTGATAACTTGGCAAGTTACTGGACTGCTTTAATACTAATGTTGCTTGAGCAATGTAAGGAATAAAGTTAACTTGTTCCTTTAAAAAGGTAGCTTTCCACAAACTGATTAATTCCATTCTGGAATCGTACAGCTTCTGAATGTTGTCAAATTGCAGCCCTGGCCAACAGACTCAGGAGTGCTGGACATTGCAGTTCAACATCTGGAGTGCTGCACAGTTTTCAGCCCAATTTAAATGTATAGCACTGCCATCCCAAGCTTGATGTCATCTTCCAGATATGCTGGACTACAAGTCCTGTCATGAATTAAGATAATAGAAGTTGTAGTCCAACACATGTGGAGAATAATGCCAGCATGGGAAATACTAATAGATACTGCCCCACCCTCTAAATGGGCAACGTTAAAAATGCCTGAAGGCATAATGTAAATAATCTGATGGTAATAGTTGCAAGAACTCCCAGTACTATGATACGTTAGCTCTGCCCATAAAAATGCACCTCAACACACAAATGTTCACACTTATTCATGGTGAATCTTGGGAAATAACACATCCTTTGCTGGAAGGTACAGCTCTCTGTGAGAGTAAGGGCAAACATCAGTGGTTCCAAAAAGAGGGAGAATGAGGTAGAGAATGAAAACTCATATCAAATGTATAAGAGAATTCTTTTCTAAGAAGTTTTAATCTACATATAACCTAAAGAAATGGTCATGTAGCTCTGCACTTTACAAAGGTACATTGATTAATTTTGTCGTATCCTTTGTGACAGCTCTTTTTTCAGTGTCTTCCTATATTTGAGAAGCTTAACCTGTTCTTAAACATGATTGATATGTCTCCTGTCCTCCCACATTCCTTTACTCTTGTCTCTCTTCATACTTTCTGGCTGCTTTCATTCATTTGTTTCCTAATCTTATTGTTAAATTCTCTGTTCCCATTGGCCAACCTACAGCCTTCGTATGGGACACCAGATCTTCCAGTATAAGGAAAGGAACAGGTCCAGACCAAATGAAACGGGTTCAGTGCACTTGGTACTTCCTCTGAAGAAGTAGGTTTATATCCATGAAAGCTCATGCTAAAATAAAAATCAGTTAGTCTTAAAGATGCTGCCACATTCCTTTTTTCTCTCTCCCTCCATTCCTCCTTTTTAGATCCAGACTAGTTGTCAGAGGATGTTGAATTGGTTTGTCACAGTTGTGTAGTATGTGAGAGCGATTCAGGGCTTGTATGCAGAGGCCAAGAGGCCCATGCTCTGGCCTCAAGTCGTCCTGTACAGATGATGCAGGCCATTATCCCCAGCCTGGGATTGGCCTGTCCAGATGCAAATCTAGTGGTTCCAGACTGATCCCAACCCAAAGGGACTTTAGCTTGGGGCATATAGACCTGTTGTTTATGACAGCTGGCACACTGCACAGCCTAACATGCTCCTGCTTTTGCTCTTGCATCTACTCAGAAGACCCCCATTGGGGCTTGTGATGTTGAATGGGGGAGCCTGGCTAGGTGCCCTGTTTCTGCCCTTATGGGCCATGGCAGACATCTTCTGAGAAGACTGGATGACAGAGCAGGCATGGGGCACATGGTGGTAGTGGGTCCATGGCATGATGGCAGGTGGGCATGTAAGCATCCTTCCATCACTGTGGTGGTCCAGAGATTGACCCAGCCAGAATCCAAGGCAGGATGGACTTGGCCCTTGCTATCCTGCCTGCCTGCTTAGGCCCTCATTGACCATTCCTTCCTTCTCTTCTTTTTCTTCTCTCCCTATCCTCCTTGCTGTTAGGTCTAATGAGGGAAGCAAAAACAAACATCAGTATTACACTTACCTGTTTTACCCAGCAGAAATAACAGCAACTTAGAGGGTGTCTGATATTGATTAGGGTAGTTGCACAGGAAAAAAAATTTTTAAGCAATCCCACTATTAGTATCACTGCTCTAATCCAGAAATGATTATGACTGGATTTTAAAAGTTTATGTCATTTTCTTATAATAAAGTTTTTAAAAATTCTTTAAAATTCAGTTAATGACGCTTGTGTGTTTGTGTTCAACTGTCGACGTATGGCGACTCCATGAATTTCATAGGGTTTTCTTAGGCAAGGAGTATTCAGAGGTGGGTTTGCCAGTTCCTTCCTCTAAAATATGCCTACAGCATCTGATATTTGTTGCTGGTCTCTTATCCAAGTACTAGCCAATGACGACCCTGCTTAGCTACACTCTTACAGCACTCAAATATCAAGCCTAACTTATATCAAAAGTGCATCTTTCCTTTTTTTTTTGCTTTTATTTTAATTTAGCCTGTCCTTTTGCTGTTAACACCTAGTCTCTTCCCTCCTTAACCTGTTACTCACTTACAAAATTTCTAATTGTCTGGTATTCTGTTGGTGATATAAACCTACCTCAATGGCAGTGTTATATCCTTTTAAAGTAACTGCACAAGGCAAATAGAAATCAACATAAGAATTATGGCAAGGAAAAATCCCTAAAGATTCCCCAAATAATCTTTAATCAGATCAAAGTTTATAGTTTACAAAAAAAAATATGTGAAGCTTTCAAAATAGATAAAGGAATTTTCTTTGGTGAAAATAATCTAACAGAAGCCGAAAATAAATGTTTCTTAATCCTAGCTAGTGGACATCGATGGCACCTTTCTCTGTGGATTTGAGGTAGTTTTATCAACTGACTTTGGATTTTGTTTTGTTTTTGTATGGTTTGCTAGGTAGAAAATTAGAGAAGGGACAGATTGTTCAGAGTATCTTTTAATGAATAAACAACTGATGCATAAATTATTTAAAAAGTGCTATGTAGTGATACTTGGTGTTGAAGTAATTAATAGGCCCAAAACAAATGAAAGGAAATAGAGGGAGGTCACAGACAGTGCAAAGGACAAGCACCTTCTTTGTAAACTGTGGTGCTTGTAATTTTGCACTGGGCAAATGTCAAACTCATAGCATAATGTAGTGGTTCTCAAATGGTAGGGCAAGACCTCTGGAGCGGAGCATGAGAGTTGTTCAAGGGGAGTATGGGACTTGGAAGCTCTGATCCCTCCTTCTCCTCCTCCTCCTCTTCCCACACTTTTTAATGTGTAAAATTTACACATGTGTTGAGTTAAATACTGAATTCATGTTATTTCCATGTAAAATGTTAAAATATGAATATATATGTATATGCAAATGAAAATACGCACACTAAATAAACAAAATATTTTAATTCATGTATTATGTTGAGTTGGGAGAGGTGCAGTGTCTGCATGTAGATGTAAAGGGGGGGGGGGTCCCAAGGGTACCACTTGTGTAATGGGAAATACCTGGGTTGTACAGGTTATGGCTTGGCTAGCTGATAATAATTTGTGTTCATGTCTGACCTTTTCTAGCTTGCTTGTTCCAACAAACTGAGGGGCAGGGGTATCTCCTATAGCTATGAGCCTAGGTGCAGATAGAAATGCTGTGAACTATTCCAAAGCTTACTCAATGTGGTGAGAATTGATTGGTCTCATGTCATGTTGATTTTTGGGAAAAGCTGTTTTTTTGGCTGTCACCCAGTCTTTATCTGTTGCAAAGTTCACTGTAACATGAGACTTTTCTTTTCCACCCACATGTTAGAGGAAGGCAGATTTCTAAAGAATCACTACAAACGTTCATGGGGAATATAGTCATATTTAGAGGAGCCCCATTGCTTGAAATGGGTTAACTCTGACTGTATCTGGGGCCTACCTTTTACAATACCTGTATTAAATGTGTTCCTACAGGATACACTGAATAGCATTGAAGTTTGTGAAGTCGAAGGCTTTCACAACCGGCGTTCATAGTGTTTTTTTGGTTTTTCGGACAATGTGGCCGTGTTCTGAAAGAATAAACTTAGAGACTGCTTAGGCGGTATGAAGTGGTATATAAATGAAGCTGCTATTGCTATTTCTTCCTGATGCTTCCTCTGCATCTGTGGCTGGCATCTTCAGAGAATGCTGGCATGGAAGTGGGTGGGTATATATACTTTGTGACCCTTGGTTGAGAAGAAGTGATTTACATGTTAATCTCTATGTTGGTCTGTTGTTGAATGGCAAGGCCTTAGTTAATGATCCATTGTCTGCTGGGAAATCCACCTCACCCTGGGTGGTTTACATTTGCGCTTGCTGAGTCTTGCTGTTGGTGTTTTTCAGGACTGGTAGCCAAACTTTGTTTACTTTCAGGGCTTCGTCTTTCCTGTTGAGGTTTTCCAAGTGTTTGTGGATTTCAATGGCTTCCCTGTGCATTCTAACCTGATATTGTTGGCATGGTCCAAAATTGCAGTGTTTTCAAATAGCATTTTATGCTCAGTTTGGTTTATAATGTGTTCTGCTAATCTTGATTTTTCTGACTGACCCAATCTGCAGTGTCTCTCATGTTCTTTGATTCATGTTTGGACGCTGTGTTTAATGGTCCCTATGCAGACCTTTCCACGGCTGCATAGTATACGGTAAACTTCTGCAGCTGTGAAAGGGTCTCTGCTGTCCTTTGCTGAGCACAGCATTGCTGGATTTTCTTGGTCGGTCTGTAGATCATTTAAGTTGTTACTACAAAAAGCTTGTTGCTTCCCCACCTCTTTTAATAGGCAGTGAAATATATATTTAAATCTGCATAAGGTGTTGGAAGTAGAGGATTTGTTGTAAGGAAATACTATACAATAAGTTCAACAAGGCAGAACCCAGAAAGCTTTTTACCTTTACACTGCTTCTTTTAAAAACCACTTAAACTTTGTTCCAGTCAAATGTTCTTCTGCCCTGCTATTATGTAACCTCTTTGTGAAGGGTGTGGTCTTCATTTTATTTCAGGATACGCTGAAGCATGCAAATGTGATTTAATGTGCTGCTGAAACATAGCTGGCTGGCTTTTAATAAGTGTTCACACTGGGACATTTAAGAAGCTTGACCAGCTCATTCATTTTGCAGACCCCTTCCCTGATTTTGGCTTTTTCTCTGAAGTAATCTCTCTCTGATATTTCTATACATGGATGTATTGGAGAAAATCTACCTATTCTACCTAGTAGTTCAAGGGGGAAAATCCTTCTTTCCCCTTCCTGCACTCGGGCAAATTTAGTACAAAGGTGATCGTATAATTGACAGATGTTTGCTAAAGATTTAAATTGCATTTTGCCTTCTGTTCTGGGTTTTTACTGTTTCACCTAGACTTGATTGCTTCCCTCAGTTTAGGGCAGGCGTCTAAGCCTAATCTTGCCTTCTGAGGTCCCCAGTCTGGTGTGCAGGGTTTCCCTTTTCACTCATCTCTTAAGCCTGCCCCCCAAGAAGGAGATAGGTAGGAACCAAGTATCTCTGAAGCTTTTGTTACTCTCCCATTGCCTTCCCCAGGAAGAAGAATTGAAGCACTGAATTCAGCTAGCACTGAGTTGTCTTCAGGGCTCATGAACCACTTCAAGCACTGGCTGTGCTCCTTCGTTACTTTTCCCCTGTTGAGAAAGTGACTGGGGAGTTGAGCCTTAACCTCAAGACTTGGACGTATCTCAGGGCACCCTCTGAGTGCATGTGGATTCTCACCACATGAGCAGCACTTGCAGGAGAATGAAGCTGGCTCTCTGGATGAATCACTGTTTAAAAAAAGTAAAGCTATTACTTTGGTGTGACTGCCAGTGACATTAAGGGACGTGGCTACAGCCCCAATATGTTTCACCTATTGCAGGTAGAATATAATCAACTACCCCAAAGGGATTTCCTTCACCTGCCCAGCTGCTAAAAAAAAAAATCAAATATAATATAATATTGATATAGTTTTCTGTGGGTTTTTTGGGCTGTGGCTGTGTTCTGGACGAATTTATTCCTGACATTTCGCCTACAAAACTGTAGAACACACAAACTAACTCCACCATTAATATGTAAACCACTTCCTCCCAAACAAGGGTCCCACGGGTATATATATTTCACACACTTTCATGCCACTAACCTCTGAAGATGCCAGCCACAGATTTGAAATGGGAATAAATTCTTCCAGAATGCGGTCACATAGCCCGAAAAACCCACAGAAAACTATGGATGCTGTTTGTGAAAGCCTTCAATGTCACATAATATTGACATACATTATATTCTGCCTTACATCAAGGCCCTGCACAGAGTTGCTGATAGTTGTTTGTGCAATAAGCTATTAACTAGTATGACCTCTCAAAAACTATTTTATTTCTTTACAGAGAAAAGTTTTCAGGGTGTAGTCACACTGAAACTAACTAGGCCCAAATCATTCTCAGTATTTGAATTGGTTGTCATAATCTATGTAAGGATAATAATAAAATTACATTTTATTGCATTTCGCTCCTTAGAAGTTCTAAAAGACAGCAACTCGATCCTTAATCGGGTAAAATTTCAGCTTCAAGCCATATAATTGTTACAAACACAAGTCACTGGTAGAGCATATATATGAGATCCAAAATTCTGCCCCGGTTTCTTCAGTTGAAGGATTTTGGGTGGAGTGGCTTGAGGAAAAGCAGTCCAGCAAAGGCCTCAGACAACAACACAGTTGGAGCTGCTTCGCAAACAGAAAAAATTTCCAGAGGGGTGGCTGCGTAAGTCAGCAACAAAGAATCGTGTAGCACCACAAAAACTAGGATATTTATTGCAGCTTTCATGGGCTTCATTATATTATGCACGTCTTATCTAGACTATCAAGTACTCATGGTTCAGGGTGGGATTGCAGATATAACAGACAAATATCTATTTGTTGCCATGTTTACTTATTTATTTTGGATTTAGAAATATTTTCATTTATTCATTTTATGTGCCATCTTTCTCCCAGAACAAAACCCAAGGCAGGTATTTGTGTCACCTTGCAATAGAGATCAGCGTAATACTGCTAAGCAAATGTACATGGAAATATATTTATTAAATTAAGTGGGCCTTTACTTGGCAGGTTTTTTCAGAGCCAAGGTCCCAGCTGTGTGTGTCATTTTAATATTTTACCTGCAATTAGACTGAGCAATGTTTTTCTAAGTTGTTATAGGATAGTTTTATTTTTTTATATTTCTCTGAAATGAAGAAGTAATAGGAACAACAATACAGTCTATAAGAAATAATGGGTCTACTGAAAATAGACTGGTTTGAAGTTATTCATATTAAACCTTAACTCTGGAGCTGAAATAGAAATTCACCAGTTAATGTATACGCTGTCCTCTACTTTCTTGTGAAATTCCAACTCTATGATTCTATGAAACCTCTATGAAACAGATCAAAGCTCAAGCTTTTGAATTTCTACTAGTGTCCATTGGCTGGGCCTTGTTTTGAACAGACCGTCTTAATACACTGCCAGTCCAAATCCCTTCTACCATTTCCACCTTTGTTACAGGTTCCAGTATCCCAAATGCTTTCAATTTATGTGGATGGCAATCTCGATCATGTTTTCTGTCTGAATTAGCATTTTAACCATGATAGCAGGGGTAGGCCAAGTCTGGTCCTGCAGGACTGTTTTTGTGGTTCCCAGGGTTAAAAAAAGCCCACCTTTTTGGGTCCAAAATGTCCTCTAAGCGATTTATATCATATTTGGAGCCTCCTGCCTCCCAGGGGTTAATTTTTTCTCCTATAACACCCTAAAGGATTTCCCTCCAGGCCAGTTGCGGCTCATAAGAGACTTATTTTGAAACGAGTTAAACAGAAAGTGACTTCTGGTCACGTCCTGTTAAAGCCCCAAACACAATGAAAATCCCCCATGCTCCGTAGAAGGCATTTGGGTTCATTTGGGGACAAAACGTTGTTGTTGTTGTTGGTGGTGGTGGTGGTGTTGTTGGTGTTGGTGCGGGTGCAGTGAGGGAGTGAGGCCCATCAAGATCTTGTGGGGATGAGGGGGACAGGCTTCTGCAGGCCCTAGTCTTCCCCAGTTACCCTATAGCACAGATCAAATCACAGATGAACAACCTTCTCAACAAGTCCCTTTTTGGGAGGTGAATTGCTTTGCTTTCCTGAGAGATGAAATTTGAGGAAATTAACATCCAAGCTCTAAGGTATATTTCTTTTCCCTTGCAGAATGTCTTATCCAGGATATCCTCCTTCAGGCTACCCTGCTTTCCCTGGCTATCCTGTAAGTATTTATTGGTTTATTTCCTACATTCTGTCTCTTTGCACTAGCAGACAGTGGCACCAAGGACAGAC
The DNA here is from genome assembly GCA_023333645.1 of Sceloporus occidentalis. NCBI lineage: Eukaryota > Metazoa > Chordata > Lepidosauria > Squamata > Phrynosomatidae > Sceloporus > Sceloporus occidentalis. The sequence continues at coordinate 122,973,022 of JALMGF010000002.1, read as the reverse complement.
ATATACAGACAGGTGTGATTTTCAGTGGCTCTTTTTGTCTCTGGGTAGGACAAATTAAAGACATTAGATTTAGACCCTCTTATATCACAAAGAATATTTTACAAAGATGTGTGTGTATGTATGTGGCGTAGTATAGGGGCCCTGCTCTGTTGTTTAAGCATTACTACATAGAAGTATGCAGTTAGGAAGAGTAAATACAACTTTTTCACAGAGGCAACGCTCGATATTCCATCATTTTTCAACTTGTGCCATTGTCTCTCAACAAGATGTTACTTTTTAATTTATATTACAAAGAGATTGTATTTTATTTATTTTATAAACTGCTTTTGATGTTGAATTCCTAATGATTCACTTATTTTATTTGCATTTACTAATAACCATTAAGTAAGAACTGCTTCTTTGCAACAACATAGAATCGTAGAATTGGAAGAGACCACAAAGGCCATCCAGTCCAATCCCATTCTGCCATGCAGGAACTCTCAATCAAATCATCCCCAACAGATGGCCATCCAGCCTCTGCTTAAAGACCTCTAAGGAGGAAGATTCCACCACTCCGAGGGAGTTTGTTCCACTCTAAAATAGCCCTTACTGTCAGGGTCTTCCTCTTAATGTTGAGGTGGAATCTCTTTTCCAGTAGCTTGCATCCATTGTTCTGGGTCCTGTTCTCTGGAGCAGCAGAAAACAAGCTTGCTCCCTCCTCAATATGACATCCCTTCAAGTATTTAAATAGGGCTATCATATCACCTCTTAACCTTCTCTTCTCCAGGCTAAACACCCCCAGCTCCCTAAGTCTCTCTTTATAGGTCATGGTTTCCAGGCCCTTCACCATTTTGGTGGCCCTTTTCTGGACATGCTCCAGTTTCTCAATGTCCTTTTTGAATTGTGGTGCCCAGAACTGGACACAATATCCCAGGTGGGGCCTGACTAGAACAGAATAGAGTGGCACTATTATAATTGACACACATCTTTATCTAATATAAGGTAGCATATGTGTCAGAGTGTGAGACCAGAATCCTTGACAATCAACCAGTCAGCTTGATTGATAAATCAACAGTACTTTATTGATAGCTCCAGAATCAGCAATTCCACATCACTCACTTCATAGCTGAGACTGACCCAGCCAAGTGTCAGAGTTAGCACCCAGAATCCCAGACAATCAACCAGTCAGCTTGATTGATATAATCAACAGCACTTTATTGATAGATCCAGAATCAGACATGTGCCTCACTCAGCTTCTTAGCTGAGACTAACCACACCCCTCCCACAGACAAAGTAACAGAATTCCCAAAAGCCAAGATCCCCTCCCATGCAGAAACCTGCCAAGCGAAGCCCCTCCTTGTTCCCACAGAACTGAAAGCACATTCCCCGCTCAGAGAGCCAGGCCCTCAAGGCCACCCGATAAGACACCTGGCCCTGCTATGCACTAAACATCACTATCTACATTTCTAACTGCAACTAAAGCCCCATCATCCCCAACTACTATACTACAACACTAACCACTATCTGGTAGAATACTAACAGGATTCTAACACCAAGCCAATGCCTAAATCCCCCCCTTAGCTGAACTACTCCTCCCCTAGCAAAAGCCCGTGCAAGAAAACCCCTCCTTCTCCTCACTGGTTCCCATCCTCCATTACTCCCCCCTGAGCTCCTCTTCTCCCATAACTGAAACTGCATTCCTAGCCTCTGAGAGCCAGGCCTTCAAGGACACTAGATAGCACCACCTGGCCCAGCTTAGCACTACACATCTCTATCTCTAAAAACTTATGCTGAAGCATATCCTATCCCCCATTATCCACAGTTACAACATATTTGATAGAATACATCAGGATTCTAACAGTCTGCCCCCCTAGAAACCCCCCCCCCCAAGAAAAGAAAGAGAATTAACCCAAAGCAGAAACAGAAGGTTTGTCAGGGTAATTAGCATGGAAACGGGCCACCAAATCAGGCGCGTTCACATGTGCAACAGACACCCATTCATCATGATCCACAGGAAAGTGCTTCCAATGGATCAAGTACTAAAATTTGCCCTTCCCTCCTTTGGAAGCTGTCACTGGTGGGGCTTGGAAGGGGCTGGTTTTCTTTTCCTAGCTCCTCTCCGGGCAGGCTGCAATTAAGTGCCCTTTGCGGCCGCATCCCAAGCAAAGGCCCAGCCGTCGTCGGCGCTCCCTCTCGCTCTCTAGTGTGGCTCCCTGCTGTCCTCTGGCCTTTTGTCCGGCGGGCTTGTTCTCTCTCCCTTTCGAATCCTTATATCTTCTTTGGGTTAACATCTTGACTTCGTGCTGGATGGCCTCCGCCTCACCAGCCAGTTGGATCCACTCTAGAGCAGTGGGGGGGTTGCCTTTCATGAGTGCCCACTTTACTATCTCTGGGCGCAGTCCCTCTTTAAAATATTGAATCTTCATCCCCTCTGTGCAATCTGGCACCTGGGCAACCAGTCGTCTGAACTCCATTGCATACTCCGACACAGACCTTGACCCTTGGTCCAATGCTTTCAAGCTGGCTAAAGCTATGCTGGCTCTGAAAGGGTCTTCAAATCTGGCTCTGAGAGCCCTCATAAAGTCCGGTAGACTTCTCAGCTCCGCTGCCTGGCAATCATACAGCTGCACCAGCCAATTTGCCGCCTCCCCTTTGAGGTGTCTGGCTACACATTTAACTTTGGCTGTCTCATTGGGAAATGTGGGCCCCCACTCCTCCATGTGCTCTGCTATTTGTGACAAAAAATAGGGCAGGGTCTGCGGGTCCCCATCATACTTGACTCCCAGCTTTCGAGCTTGAGGCTCTTGCGCTCGATCTGGTGCCTGCCCGGCAGGTGGGGGAGCTGGTTGAGGGACCCCTTCTGCTCCTGGTGCTGGGGCTGCTGGAGCTGCTGGGGCAGGGGCTGCCCTTGCCCCTGTGCCTCCCCTCAGGATGTCCAATATCTGGGCCAGCGTGCCCTGGACTCCCTCCATGTCCTCCCGGAGTCGCTGTACCTGCTCTTCCAGGTCCTCCTCGTCCCTGGGCCTCAGCTGCAACGGTTGCGTAAAACCGGTGTCCCAATCAGACCAGCGAGTGGCTCTCCGTTGCTCCCTCATCCCCAGGGGAATTGTGGGCTGGCCAAACCATGGCCCCCCAACTCCTGGCGTCTGAGCTAACAGCGGCCTGGTGTCTTTCGGAAGGGCCCCAGCCTCCATCACCTGGGACTTGGTCTCCTCCACGGTCGCTGCCGTGGTCTCCGTCTTGGAAGATGTAGATTCCTCTGAGGTCTTCTGCTCCAGCATTGTCCTCAGAAGAGGTTGCACGGTTTCAGCTAACTGTCAGAGTGTGAGACCAGAATCCTGGACAATCAACCAGTCAGCTTGATTGATAAATCAACAGTACTTTATTGATAGCTCCAGAATCAGCAATTCCACATCACTTGCTTCATAGCTGAGACTGACCCCTCCCAGCCAAGCCAATGCCTAAATCCCCCCCTTAGCTGAACTACTCCTCCCTTAGCAAAAGCCCGCGCAAGAAAACCCCTCCTTCTCCTCACTGGTTCCCATCCTCCATTACTCCCCCCTGAGCTCCTCTTTTCCCATAACTGAAACTGCATTCCTAGCCTCTGAGAGCCAGGCCTTCAAGGACACCAGATAGCACCACCTGGCCCAGTTTAGCACTACACATCTCTATCTCTAAAAGCCTATGCCGAAGCATATCCTATCCCCCATTATCCACAGTTACAACATATCTGAAAGAATACATCAGGATTCTAACAATACGTTATACTGAGTTTCAACATTTGAATCCAGAAGTGGTTTTTGACATCCATGGATTAATGGATTATTATATGGATTAATATATGGATTAATGTAGTATTCCTGTATAGAAAAGAATGATTTCCCCCCCTCAAGAACCCTGTGCTCTGGAGGTTAGTCTATTGTAGCAGGACTTGGGAGATCAAGATGCTAATCCCCATGAGCCATTAAGTTTATTGAACAACCTTGGACCAGTCAATATTTTTAATTGATCTACAGCACAATATTACTTGCCTGTTTGGACCACTGCATATCTATTTCTTTTTCCAATTATAACTGATTTTGCACTGAGTATAATAAAAACTTAGATATAAATAGGAGAGCCATATAAAAGCTACCTGTAGCTTGTTGGCAAAGTGACAAGTTGGGAAGTCCACAAATAGAACAAGTTAGGTACCACTTTCTCATTCATATTCCCTAGCAAACTGGTATCTACAGATATGCTGCCTTTGAACTGAAGCCGATATAAATGACCATCATGACTAGTAAACATTACAGTTTGAGTACCCTTTTCCCAGAATTCTGAAATCCAAAATACTCTCCAAATCCAAAATTGTGTGTGTAGGTGGCTGAGATAATGACACCTTTGCTTTCTGATAGCTCTGTGCAGACAAACTTTATTTTATGCAAAAGAATTAAAAATATTGTGTATAATACATAATACAAAGAATAAGACAATTTCATGTTGAAACTTAGATCCCATCGCCTAAGATATTTTATTATGTATAAGTAAATATTCCAAAACCTGAAAAAAAATCCCAAATCCAAAATGTTTCTTGTTCTAAGCATTTCAGATAAGGGAGTCTCAACCTGTATCAAATAGCCTTATCTTCCATTAATTTGTCTAATTCCTTTTTAAAGCAATCCCATCAGATGGCCAGCACTACATCTTGTGGTAGAAAGTTCCAAAGTTCAGCTGTGTGCTATATGAAGAAGTACTTCATTTAAATACTTTTCTAACCTCTTGATTTGTCTTAAGTGTACTGTACATGCAAATAAAAGTACAGTTGGCCCTCCGTTTTTGTGGGGGATCCGTTCTGCACCCCCCTGTGAAAACAGAGACTCACCGATATTCAAGCCCCATAGGCTTGATTGGGGTGCGTGCTCGAGAGCATGCGCAGCGTGTGCGCTGCAGGGGGCACCCCATTTGAAAATAATGGTGGTTGCCCGTCCGTGAATATTCAAGACCGTGGATCTCAAGTCTGCGAGAAAGGAGGGGTAACTGTAGTACAAATTCCAAATGTATTCAATTTATCTGCTTTTAACACAGATTTGGGTATTTATTCTATAATCTGTAGTCTTGATGAATAAAAGTTGACTGTACCTATTTTATTTTTCATATGCCAGCTGCTTTAATGATCAGGTTTGCATTCCCCAAGCCAAGCATTATTGATCCCTGGTGTTTTGTGAGGTTTTTTTGTGTTTGTTTGGCCTGTTACAGACAGCCAAAATAAAGCTGCTTCGAGTCACTTTGGAGGTATGGTGTTTCAATGATGCATGCGTCCTAAGAGTCCGGAAGCTGCACCAAAGCTGCACTCCAGTCCTTAGGGCTGGAGCATGGCTTTGGTACGACTTCTGGACTCTTAGGACGCATGCATCATTGAAACACCATACCTCCACTGTGACTCAAAGCAGCTTTATTTTGGCTGTCTGTAACAGGCCTTTGTTTGTTTTTAGAAAATCCATCAGGTGGTGAAGAAGTTGAAGCAGGAAGCTCAGTATAGATTTTCACAATTCTGTGATTTTCTTTCTCAGTGTAGAGTCAGCAAATCTTGAATCTGGCATTAGTTAAAATAGCAATGGCCCATGTGTATTGTGAGATCTCAATCTCGATGTGTTCAGCCTACAGGGCAAGAGTCTGTTTATCCTGCTGCTGGTCAGTATTCTTACCCTAATGTGCCTGGAGGCTTCCCACCTATGGGAGGCGGTGCATATCCTGCTGCCCCACCGTCTGGAGGATTCCCAGCAACGGCAGGATACCCACCTGCATCTGGAGGATATCCCCCTGCACCCAGTGGATACCCTGGGGCTCCTCAGCCTGGTGGAATGCCAACGTATCCTGGAGGTAACATGTCAAAATGCAATTTTTGTTGGTCTACACTGTAGCTGAATGCCTGTTTCATGTGATTCAAGAGAAACAGGCAAAAAGACAACGCTCTTACTGCAGTAACAACCAAAATCCACAAAACAGTGATACTGGGCCAACCAAAATTCACAAAATATATCATGTAAGCTTTTGAAGCTCCACTAGCAAAGGTGTTAAAAATCATATGACAAAAATCATATGACCTACATTTTATCAATATATTGTTGTTGTTGTTTTCAGTTATAGTATGGAGGAATATCCACGCAGGCAAAAGCCATTGCTTCTGGCTCTGTGGGCTCTAGGAGACGAAGAGTCTTAAAGTTCAGAAAATAAAATAAAAACTTCATTAGCACATATGGCCAAATGGAATGCCCCCTGCCTGCATGGATATCCTTCCATGCCTTCTTAACTGACAACCACAACAACAACAACAGCAAATGCAAATGGGAAACCACTCAGAGTCAGGGGCTTTCCCAGCAGATAATTGATCACCAATTAGCAGACATCCTCGTTTGCATTAGCCTCCCAGGCTGAGGCCAGCTATCAACACAGAACAATACACATGCAAATCACTCCTGCATTCCCAGGCTCACACAGTATATATACACCCAATTTTCCAGGCAAAGCATTCTCTGAAGATGCCAGCCACAGATGCTGGCGAAATGTCAGAAAGAAACTCTACTAGAACATGGCCACATAGCCTGAAAAACCTACAAAAAACTATGGATGCCGGCCATGAAAGCCTTCGATTTTACAACAACAAACATTGTGATAAAATCTTGACCTGTTACTCTATTCTCAAAACAGGTATCACAGTTTGTGGATTTTGGCTGTTATTGTACTTTACTGTATCGTCCACACAGCTACTCCTGGATAATAATCTTACTGTTATTGTTTGCTGATACTATTCAAAAAGTTCAAAGAATCTTAGTGCAAGAGGGGAAACTTAAATGCACATCTTCCAGTTGTCTTCTGGTCAGGTACTGATCAAGTCCTGTACACAGGAAACTGAATAACTGGGTTTGACAGAGTCGAGGGACTAGAGTCAAACCCATCTAGTGTCAAAATCATAAGTAGTATAGTTGAAGGACCAGATTAACCTTGGTTTTGGTCTCTCTCTCAGCAACAATTGATTTCATTGATCACAGTATGTTCCTAGATCATCTTTGTGAGCTGGCATAGGGAGCACTTTTTTTTACAGTGGTTTTGTTTCCCCTTCCAGAGCTCATTGCAGCAAGAGTGACTAGTGACATCACTAGGTAACCTTGTGAGGTAACTCATGATGTCACACACATCCCATTGATCGTGTCTCATACCACACCATTATTGTTGTTGTTGTATGCCTTCAAGTAGTTTCTGACTTATGGCAACCCTATAATTTGGATTTCTTGGCATGTTTCTTCAGAGGGGTTTTGCCATTGCGATCCTCTGAGGCTGCATGAGTGTGACTTGCCCAGGGACAGCCAGTGGGTTTCCATGGCTGAGTGAGAATTTGAACCCTGTTCTCCAGAGTTATAGTCCAATGCTCAAACCACTACACCATGCTGGCTCTCACCACACTATACAGAATCCTTAGTAAATTTTTTTTTGTATTACTGTTACTCATAAATTGTAATTTGCATATATCACTGAATGTAATGGCCATGAGGCTTTGGTGGTGCAGTGGTTAAATCCCACTACTGCAGCCACAATGTTGTGAGTTCAGTCCCAGGGGCTCCAAAGTTCACTGAGCCTTCCATCCTTTTATAGGTTGGTAAAATGAATACCCAGTGTAGAAATGGAACTGCTATTGCTATTGGTGGTGAGATAAACAACTAGCAAAATTATACCTTGAAATATATCATAAGCACTTTTTTTTAAAAAAATTGAATTTTAAATTTTAATAAAAAAAAACAACACCTGAGGCCTCTCATTTCTTTTTCTACTGATTCTCGCACCATTCACATAATTTCTTCCTCTAAGCTCCAGTGTTTTAAAGAGACACAGGAGAATGCCACAGCCTGTTTGTGCTCAGAGGTAGATGTTTGGGGAGCAGTGGTGTCTCCCCCCCCTTAGGATGTCACCTGGTGTGGTCTGCACTCCTCGTCCCTTCTGTGATGCCACTTGAAGGTGACTAATTTTTCAACCCTATGACAATTGTATCAGGGAGTTCTGCAAGTTGTCATCCTCTCTCAAACGGTATCTTAGCCTTTAAATCAGGCATCGGCCACATGCATTTCCTCTCTGCTGCATTTGTGGCCCCTCAATGCCTGCCACATGGCGACGACCATGTCCACCAAAAAGGACAGTGTACTGCTATGGATGTAGGAGAGTGTCCATTTTTCATTGCTAAAGCCAAGACTGCAAGTTCTATTTTTAGTTACAGTTAAAATTTGAAAGGAAAATAACAATTTACTTTGCATTTCCAAAAAGTAACTGCAATAACTATTTTTGTTTACTCCCCCCCCCCCCAACAAACCTGAAATACAGTGTAAAATGCACTCTCCTTCTTCCTACTTCATTGCTCACAGAGCATGATATATCAGCTTAAGGCATAGCAACAAGAGTACTTCAACTATGTGATGTTCTTCCTCCCTAGTTGGTGAGGCTATTCCCCTGAAACTATAAAAGCAACTTTTAAAAGGTTACAGGGAAAGAACTGAAGTTCTCATTACGTTGCAGTCATTAAAAATGTTATAAATAATGTCATAATAATACTGGGGAAAAGGAACTAATTATAGATAATTTATTCCTTTTCTTCATAACAAATTACTTCCAGACAGAGTCTAAAATAGCCACCTGCACTAAAGTGAGGCATTCAGAGAGAATGCACTTTGTCTGGTAGCTAGTTAGGATGCCTAGAAGTGTTAATTGGCTTACAAACATGGTTAGGGCACCCTGAGCACCTTGTCCTAAGATGGAAGTGTCTTCGAAGGCTTTCATGGCTGGCATCCATAGTTTTTTGTGGGTTTTTCGGGCTAAGTGGCCATGTTCTAGAAGAGTTCTTCCTGATATCAGCCATCAGAAGGGCTGCCAGGCCCAGGAAAACCCAGAGGAGTGAAGACAAGCAGCCACTCAAAGGGAAGGTATTTTTACGATACATCAAAGGAGTCACAGACAGAATAGCCAAAGTGGTGAGGAAGCACAACCTGCAAATGGTTTACAAACCAACGAAGAAAATCCAGCAAATGCTTCGTTCAGCCAAGGACCAGAGAGATCCTCTCACAGCTGCAGGAGTTTACCGCATACCATGCAGCTGCGGACAAGTCTACATAGGGACCACCAAACACAGTGTGCAAACAAGAATCAAGGAACACGAGAGACACTGCAGACTGGGCCAGCCAGAAAAATCAGCAGTAGCAGAACATGCCACAAACCATCCTAGGCATAAAATACTCTTTGAAAACACTGAAGTTCTGGACCATGCCAACCACTACCATGTCAGGATGCACAGGGAAGCCATTGAAATCCACAAACACCTGGACAATTTCAACAGAAAAGAAGAAACCCTTAAAGTAAACAAGTTTTGGCTACCAGTCCTGAAAGATAGCAAGATAGAGACTCAACAAATGCAAATGAGAAATCTCCCAGCAGACAATTAGCACTATTAAGCAGACACTAATCCTCTTTGGCAGACCCTCCCACCCTGAGGCCTGCCATTAGCAACAACACACATGCAAATCACTTCTGCCTTTCCAGGTCACACAATATATATACCCAAGTCCTTTCCAGGCAAACATTCTCTGAAGATGCCAGCTACAGATGCTGGTGAAATGTCAGGAAGATACTCTTCTAGAACATGGCCACATAGCCTGAAAAACCCACAAAAAACTATGGAAGTGACTGTTTTAGAGGCGAAAATGGAGTCCTGTGCCACTGAATTTTGTGTGTATGTGTGTTGCGAGGATGGCAGTTCTGCATGCAAGTCTGTATGAAGCTGTTGGGAACAGTTATCAGGAGATGTGGAGCTAGTGTCATCAGCTCTGTTTTTCTGGGACATCCCAGTCAGAAGAGTCCATATATGTTCTGGACTGGTGAGTGTTAGGATGCAGCTGGATGTGGGCAAAAAATTCTGGTATGCTGATTGTATGCTGGTAAGGTGACATTTTTCTGGGTGGTTCCTGGGTTTAGAAATCAGGCTATTTGTCTGTTTTGGACAAGACTGTACTCCCACTGAAGTAACAGCTTCATATCTGGGGTACTCAGGAACTATCCCTGGAGCACCATAGGGCTACAGTGATAAGGGTCACCTTTCCCAAGCTTCAGCTGTTCTGGACAGCAATAATGTAGCCCAGACACTTGTAGCCTTAGGGCTGGATTAAGTAAATGAATTATATGTAAGGCTCCTCTTGTGCTAGTTCCAAAAACTGTAGTTGGCACAGAGTGCAGTTGGGAGGCTGCTTAAGGCTTAAGGGTCTTATTTTCATACAGGTTACACATTTAGAATTGTACTAGCTTTCTATAAGCTGATCCAGCATTTTGAACTAATCTATTCAAATTTTCCATTAACATCTTGAAGCCATACACCTATGGGGAAAGTGACCAATTACATTAAATAAAAGGGTTATATAAAGTAAAAAAGGAAGAGTTGCTGGATATTTTGTGAGAATAGTTTTATATACATTTGATATTTCAGATGGACTGAAATTTACAGAGCATTTTGTAGCCACTTACACTGATGTTGTAAAGGTTTAGTTAAATTTTTGTATTACAGATTTTTTTGGGGGGGTAAATTGGTTGTGTTTGCATGGTATTAGAATTTTACTCTTATACCCCCCTTTTTGTATTTTTCCAGGTGCAGGGTTTGGGACACCCTCAAATGGTTCTGGCTTTGGCTATCCACAACCTCCATCCCAAATGTATGGTGGAGGTGCACCCGCACAAATACCAGGTATGGCCTGTTATTCTCATCTGATACAGTTAAAATAACAAATTGTAGTTATGCTTGTTTCAGAGGTGAAGCACACCTTTAAAATGAAGTATTAGTGAAGCACAATTTAATCCAAGCCATTTTTCGTTGTATCAACAAGTCTTTGTCTTACTCTGAATAGATATGAAATAATGATGGAATACAGATGCACCACTGGTTAGCTTTTAAAATGAGGGTAGAAGCTGATTGTCATTAACCTGACTGATGATAAGGCAAATATAGTGATAATTATACCATTGTTAAACTACCGAAGAAGAAGAGGCGGTAACTTGATGCAAAAAGGGGAGGAGTTAGGATGTGAGAATGTGTCAACCTGTGACAGTCAAACTACAGGGAAAGAGGTTCCACCTCAACATTAGGAAGAACCTCCTGACAGTAAGAGCTGCTTGGCGGTGGAGCACACTCCTTTGCAATGTGGTGGAGTCTCCTTTGGAGGTTTATAAAGAGAGGCTGGGTGGCCATCTGTCAGGGGTGCTTTGCTTGTGTATTCCTGTATGGCATTGGGTTCAGCTTGATGGCCTTTGAGGTTTCTTCCAACTCTGTGATTCTGTGACATCCTTTTGTGTTCCTAAGCCAGGTTAGATTGCTGCTAGCGGTATATTTGCTGTGGCCTTTACTGTAGCCCAAATTTCTATCCTGTTTATTGCTTTGGAAGTTTCAGTCAGTCTTGGAAATGACCTTGGGAGTAATACTTCCCAGATTATTAATTTGTTTGTAGATCAAAAGCTAGGAAGGGATAGAAAGAAAGAGGCAGGAGTTCAGAGAAGAGAAAGTTACATGCTTTGAAGCATGTCTATGACACTAAGGCTGCAGACCTTTTTACATACTTTGAAGTTTTGCTGCACTGTTCTATGCATATAATATACTAACTGTCATTATTTTACTTCAATTTTATCTTTCTCTTAAGTTGGGTATCCTGGTGGACAAACACCTACCCCCACACCTCAGGTATGTTATTCCCATTCTCATTATTGAAATGTCTTTTTCATTCAGAGCAAAAGGTGATTTGCTTTGGCAGAGAGGAATCTTAAGATCAACTTCTATAATCGATACAGGAGACTTGTGTATGCTCCATATTTGAAAATCTTTGTTCCTCCTACAGCATAGTTTGGAAAGCAAAGGAATGCCTTAAGTATCACTTCTGTCTTTCATTTGAAGTTTCTTTAGTAGAAATAAAAAGATACGTGCAGCATATTTATTACAGGCAACCTAAACAAACTTGCTTATATTGTTGTAATCTCTTGAATGTCAAAAAGTAAGGTGCACATTAAATATTTGGGGGAAATTCCTATTTTTAAAACCTCTCTCAGAATAATTATTTAAAAAATCATTTTGTAAAAATCTTGTTTAAATCAAAATCTAAAATTAGTGGATCAGGGAAAACTTATGCATCCTGTAGGAGCCACTTTTACAGCCTTGAGGTGTACTTTATGCTTCTTTGTGTTCACCTAGAAACTAATTAATATTAGTGGAAGTGTGTGAATTTATTATCATCAGCACACCTTACTTGTTCAGCTATGTTGGGTTCCTGACTATATCTTTTCTCATTTCTCTCAAGTACTGACTCTCAAGATTTCAGCGGTAGTATTGAATAAGCACTTTATACAAAGCAAGTAATATGGTAACACAGATATTCCTTGTCCTCAGCCTGCAGCAATGATTCAAGCTACACAAGGCACAATTAGACCAGCTGCTAACTTTGATGCAGGGAGAGATGCTGAAATTCTGCGCAAGGCTATGAAGGGTTTTGGTAAGGACTGTTTTGGCTTGTGGAATGCATCAGGGCAGGCAAAATACAGGCTTATGGCTGCATGTTTGTTTGCTTGTTGTGGACTCTATTTTGGGGCTGCCTAACGCCTTCCCCAAACTCCCCTAGGTCACCATATATATATATTTTGGACCAAAAAAAGATGGATTGCCTTTTGAAGCTTCCAGGAGCAAAAATATACTGTTTAAATAGATCACAAGACTCATCTGCCATGCTTAACATTTAAGAATAACTGTTTTTCTAAACCAGAAGTTTGACCATTTCTGGTTTAGTCTTTCTGTCTTTCAGTTGTGCTTTCTCTCTCTTTCTCTTTCTCTTTCTCTTTGTGGCATTTTTATTAGAAAATGGGCTCCACATATGCCAACATTATACAGTATTACATTATACAGTATTTGTGTTTAAACTTATTTGATCCCAGAAGTGAAAGGCTTTTCTCTTCCTGCATTGGTTGGGACAACACTTGTCTTCTTGCTTTCTAGGGACAGATGAACAGGCCATAATTGATGTTGTGGCCAATCGCTCCAACAGTCAGAGGCAACAAATTAAGGCTGCTTTCAAAACCATGTATGGCAAGGTAGGCATTGCTAGTGATTTTTTTTAAAAATCATAAAATATGGAGGCAAATCAGCAACTATACAGCAGATGGTTAGCTTGTGTGTTTATCTGTTTAAACAAAGTGAGACCTGTAATGTGACTCCTTAGTTTGACATTTGTTTTGCTTGTCAGCTTATCTTCACTATGCTAGCATTGAGTCATTGGAATAAAATGCAGTGCACATTTATGGAACGATTTTATATTTGAAAGAACAAACCACACCTCTAAATACCCTCACCCACCCACTTTAATGCAACAAAAAAATAAATAATTTATTAAACACAATGCAGTTTGATATTTCCTTTGAAGACTGATTCTTCAAAGTTGGCATGCATATCCAGGGAAAAAATATATATATAGCAAAACTCCAGGTCCACTCTGTACCTGTTTTCATGAGGGTTACCACTGAGCAAAGCCTCTTGCTGTGCTTTACTACATTTAATTGTGAAATTATAGCAACAATGTTCTTACATTAAGTATTAGCTGAGAAATAAGATTTTGATTGAGTCTAAATTTATTTTTCACCTAACAGATTAACATCTGTTGATCTGAGATACCTATAATAAACATACATATTGCCAGCATGGTGTAGTGGTTTGAGCGTTGGACTAGGACGATGGAGACCAAGATTTGAATCGCAGCTCAGCCATGGAAACCCACTAGGCGACCTTGGGCAAGTCACACTCTCTCAGCTTCAGAGGATTGCATTGGCAAACCCCCTCTGAAGAAATTTGCCAATTAAGTCTCATGATAGGTTTGACTTAGGGTTGCCATAAGTCAGAAACTACTTGAAGGCACACGACAGCAACAGATCAAAGGCACAGGTGCATGGCATAGCCATTCTTCAGAAGGAATCCTGCTTTCATGCATTTGAGTCTTGCTATCAATAACAGAAAGCAATTTCTTTTTAAAATATGCCATCTCACTTATTACTTGCTAAACTGATCTTTCCTGATTACTTGATTTTCTGTATGGAAAACATGTCTCCTAAATTCCAGTAAGCGGAATGGTTACTAGCAATTGCACCAGATGTGTAGCTGATTTGTGTGAGTATGTGCTTGGTTGCTTATATCAGTGTATATCTTTATGACATTTGCCTTGTAACTGGACAGGATTTAATTAAAGATCTGAAGTCAGAACTAAGTGGAAACATGGAAGAGCTGATCCTTGCGTTGTTCATGCCAACTACCTATTACGATGCCTGGAGTTTACGACATGCCATGAAGGTATTGTTTTCACTGGAAAAAAATGACACAGTAAACTAAATACCGTAGAACAAAAGCAACTGGGAATGACTGTAATCTCCTACACACTTTCCAATTTTATTTTCAGTAATAATAGGTTAGCTGCTCTGATTGAAACTTTGTTAATTTGGGGATATCAGTAATGAAAACATCTGAGCAGTCCTACATTGGTGCAAATTCCTACAACAGATGTGTTTGGATTGTAAACAATGTAGGGCTCTTATTGCTTTTCTGATACCTCTTGGTTTGCTTTGGAGGCTGCAGTGCTTCAGAAATTCTTAATGCAATGCCACTGAAGTGTAGGTCTTTGTTTTTCTCTGTTGAAGTGAATACCTACTAAGAAAAGAAAGCGTTCTACGTTATGTGCTTTGCTGCCAGATTTTAAGGCAGACATTTGGTTTTCAGCATCTACTATGTTTTCTGTTAGAACCTCAAGATCCACCAACTAACACCAGGCATAAAATAGTAGGGTTACATAATAGATAGGTCCACCCACTTGGGCCATATACTATGATTGCTCTACATGCATGACATTTCAGTTACTACAGTTGGAAGATACTTAACATCAGCCCACAAAATAAAGTCAAGTATGTACAGTGGCTTAGAGGAATTGAAAATGGAGTCTAAAGCAGATAAGATTTCATGTTGTACTTCTGATAGGGTGTATGTTTATTTAATTCCTTACTCTTTTACAAGATACTCATTTGACATACCTAATAACCAAATGAGAACGGACTTTTCTTGGGAGCATTTAAATATCCTTCACTTATCTAACTGGCATCCCTAAGGAGGATAGCACTTATTCTTGAACTCTTTTGTGCCTGCAGGACATTGTTTTTGTTTTTGAATGCAATGTTTTGTTTTTGAATGCACTACGTATCATGATTTTATAATATCTTAGATTTTCTCCTTACTCCATTTGCACAATTAGTTTCTATTTAATAAAATTAATAGACGTTTTCCATACTCAGCTCAATCATTAATCTGATCGAGGGATCAGAAGAAGACTAGGACTTCGGAGGGCAGCTATGAAGGAAATAGACTAGATCTTGAAGTGTAAAGATATACAACTTAATATGAAAGTTAGGATGGTTTATGCCATCATATTTCCCATTTCTCAGTATGACTGTGAAAGTTGAAGAAAGTTGATAGGAAGAAAATCAACTCATTTGAGATATGGTACTGGAGAAGAGTTCTGTGGATACTGTGGACTTTCTAACAAGACAAATAAATGAGTCTTAGAACTCTCCCTAAAAGTCAAGATGACCAAACTGAGACTGTTGTACTTTGGCCATATGATGATAAGACAACAGTCTCAGTTTAGTCATCTTGGATTTTAGGAAGAGTTCTAAGACTCATTTATTTGTCTTAGACTCCCTAAAAATTACAATAATGCTTGGTAAGGTAAAACTTTTGGGGGGGAAATGGGGAGATTTTGGGAAGAATTCTAAGGAATTAATTAAATAAATATACAAGGTAGATATTTTGTACCACTGCAGCTAGCGCAATTGTAAATAAATTTCCCCAAATTTCGGCCACATTTCAAAAATAAACAGCAGGAACATCAAAAACAGCTGATGTGGTTTTTTATTCCATAGCTTAACTAATGCATTAGAAAAAATTAAAATAGAATAATACTCTAAGCACAACCATGATGGCCATCACCTTCAGTATATTGGCATTTCTATCGTGGTCAGTGCATGACTTCCAGTTTATCCAGTGGATGTTTTTAGCTTGTTGCATGAGTCTTAAAATTAAGAAATCAGGTCTTCATTTGATTGGCTGTTTCTCATACTGGTGAAATTCAGCTGTTCTTGGAAACATTGTTTCTTACAAATATTGTCTTCTAATCCATAAGAAAAACCACACCCCCCTTGTTTTCTCTTTCATTTGGCTTCTAGAAAATCTAAAAAAGTTAGTCTCTCCCACACCATTCTATAACTTGCATGCCTTGAGAGATCTTGGCCTGTTACAGACTGCCAAAATAAAGCTGCTTGGGGTCTCTTTGGAGGTATGCTATTTAAATGATGCATGGGTCCTAAGAGTCCGGAGGTCGCGCCAAAGCCACACTCCATTCCTAAGCACTGGAGTGCAGCTTTGGTGCAGCTTCCGGATTCTTTGGATGCATACATAATTAAAACAGCATACCTCCAAAGAGACCCGAAGCAGCTTTATTTTGGCAGTCTGTAACAGGCCCTTGTCACATAAAGTAGTACGCTTCCTTCTACCTTTCCAGCTACAGAGCTAAAACTTTCGGTAAAATCTCCTTCTTTCTCAGTCTCCCCCTCTCCTAGAGGAGGGCCTTGACAAGTAAAAGAAATAATTGGATTTTTTGTGGTTATTTTCTTGAACTGACTGGAAATAGATAGAAGTAGTTGCAATTGGCATCTGAAGAATGATGCCAAGGACACTGCTGTTTCATCAGATCTGATTGTGATAAATAAGATTTCCTTGTGGTAAAACAACTCCATTTTCGGTACTGCTTTCCCAGATGTCTTTTGTAGATTTATGGATGAACTATGCACTTAAATTTGTTTGCAGGGTGCAGGCACACAAGAGAATGTACTGATTGAGATTCTTTGCACAAGGACAAATCAAGAGATTCAAGAAATAATCAGGTGCTACAAAAATGAATTTGGAAGAGACATTGAGCATGATATTCGTTCTGATACATCAGGGCACTTTGAACGATTACTTGTATCTATGTGTCAGGTAAGATGAACAACCTGATTCCATCGCAATCTAATTTTATGTTCTACCAAGCATATTATTCAATTATGAGACATTGATCCAGTTGATACATCATGACTGCACCCTACTGTTGGTTCAGGAGTTTATGGATGTGAAACCTCAAAGATCTGCATTTAAAATAACACCCTCCTATTGGCCCATAGAGGCTTTCATTGATTCCAGAATTTTCTGGGGCTGCCTCTTGGTGTGCCCTTTCCTTCTGTATTAGGCACTACAAAATTGACAAGTATGAAGCATGTCTCGTTAGAGGAAGCTTTTAGGAAACAGGTTTTGCAAAAGGTGATTCCAGTTAACTAGTGGCTCTTTACATTTCTTTCTTTTTTTGTCCAATTATCTCTACCATGGTTTACGAGTTCTTGCTTTAGAAGATCACATTCATGGATGGCTTATTTCTGAGTACTGATACACTTGATACTTACCAGAAAAGGAGATATCCGTATTGCACACTTATGGTGGCTACTTCCATGCATGTCTACCTTGTCTAAATTGTTCACCAATATGTTTGTACACCATTCTCTTCTTTATGCCTATGTCTTTCCTGTGCTGGCTCTTGGACATCAGGAGAGGAGACTGTTGAAGGAGTAATTAAAATTTCCCTGTTAAAATCATGTGACCCTTGCCTGGCCTGGGTACTAATTAGACTTAACCCATTATTAGTTGATGTCTCCTTCTTGGTAAGTGTCCAAAGCATTGTTTTGAATCATGCTGATTAACAAGAAATTAAACATCAGTTTTAAGAAATGATGCAAACTGAATTTATGGAACATAGCATCCTCATATTCTTTATAGATTCTCAGTGACATAAGACAATTAGAAAGTTAGTGTTGTTCATAATGGTTATCATTCCAAACTCTTTTTTTTCCTTGTAGGGTAATCGGGATGAAAACCCAACTGTAGATAATCAAAAAGCTCAGCAAGATGCCCAAAGGCTTTACCAAGCAGGTGAAGGAAAACTGGGAACAGATGAATCTTGCTTCAATATGATCCTGGCATCTAGAAGCTTTCCCCAGCTGAAAGCCACTGTTGAAGCCTATTCTCAGGTAGATTTAAAAACAGGATACAGGGAGGGTAGTTTGGTTGACGTCAAGTAAATGTGTTTTGATTGATATCAAGTAAATGTAGGCTGAGGAAGAAAGGGGTGGATTTTACAAAAGATTAAATGCTTTCCTAACATCTCTTTGCAGGTTGCTAACCGTGATTTATTAAGCAGCATTGGCCGGGAGTTTTCAGGAAATGTTGAACGTGGCCTGAAGGCTATCTGTAAGAGACCTTTCCTCTATTTTACTTTTCAGTCATTTCCTACAATAAATATCTTCTTTAATAATTCTTGAGAAAAATATTTAAGTGATCAGAACCTTTGCCCTTCCACATCCCAGACTAGTAGAAGTCTTCAGAATAAGAGGGTTTGTGCAAATGTACTTAGTTGGCATAATTAAGAAATTTTGCAAAACAGAATTAGCTTACCTATGCATTCTGCTTTATATTGTGTGGGTCACAGTAGTTCCTTCTCTTCACTAGAAGGCAATTTCTTTACAGAAAGGTTTGTTTGGTAGCTGGACCAAACATCTCCCAGTTCTTTCCAGGACTCAAATAATGCTCACGTAGCAAAATGTCACTGTGATGGCTGCCTGTGTGTGGCACACATTTAATGAAACTGAACTCTTATAGCAGGAACCTACAGCAGCAATCCATGAAAAAAGGAAAATCCAGGGAGCATAATGGGTCACTGAATAAGTAGAATTCACAAGCCACCTACAGGTTCTGTTCTCTCTACTTGTTGTCTCTCAGTAGCTCAGATAATGGAGCATAACTGAAGAATGCTCCATTCATCCAAGACACCTGTACCTAGCACTGCTGAACACCCTAAAATACTTTATATCAAATACTGCCTTCATAGAAACAAAAACAATGATCTGATAATGTTAAAAAAATAACTGTCAAAAACGAGGAGGACTAGGAAATGATGAGGCTACAAGAAGTCATTAGTCCACTAGTTATGTTCTCTCTGGGAACATTGTTTGGGTCGCCACAACCAAAACTCAGTAATCTTTTTGTGTGGATCTGGCCTAAACTACAAGCCTGCAACTCCAAGATCAACAAGCTGTTCTGCCTGTCCCATAAAGTCCACAACTGCTCCTGCTCTACTACTTTACCTATTCCCCCAAAAGAATGGGCATCTCCCCACACCATTCAGTTGTGAAGCCGGACCTTTGCCCTTTTTCTACCCATGTTTATGCTGCTTAAGTTGTTTATTCCATTATCTAGCATGACACTCATAAAAGCCCACCATATACCAAACATAAAGTTTTAAAATAAGATGTAAGCTGACCCCATATCAAACCCAATTCTTTAAAATCTGAAGTATCTCCCCTAACCTAATTTTGTCTATTGCTGTTCCAACATGTCCAACATTAGTCAGGTTTTTAAACATAATAATCACGACAGAGTGTGTGTGTTTGTTTTAGTTATGTTATATTTTTTGTAGGTTTTAATGTTAATTTTACATTGTTTTATTAAGTTCATTTTAATTGTTTTTAAATTCTTTCTGTAAAGTTAAAAAATGTTTTTATCTTGTGAACTGCCTAATAAATAAATAAATATCTTACACATGTAAACATGTGTAAGATGAGATAAAAATGCAGTTTGGATTAGAGTAGGACTTTGTGTAGAAAACCAGCATGTTATAATGGTTTGAGTGTTGGACTAGCAGATCAGGGTTCAAATTCTGGTTTAATGACAGAAACTAAGAAGGTTAAGAGGTGATATGATAGCTCTGTTTAAATATTTGAAGGGATGTCATATTGAGGAGGGAGCAAGCTTGTTTTCTGCTGCTCCAGAGACTAGGACCCAGAACAATGGATGCAAGATCCCCCCCCCCCCCCAACATTAGGAGGAACTTCCTGACAGTAAGGGCTGTTCGACAGTGGAACACACTTCCTCGGAGTGTAGTGGAGTCTCCCTCCTTGGAGGTCTTCAAACAGAGGCTGGATGGCCATCTGTCGGGGATGCTTTGATTTGGATTTCCTGCATGGCAGGGGGTTGGACTGGATGGCCCTTGTGGTCTCTTCCAACTCTATGATTCTATGACCTTGGGGGCAAGTTATACTCTCTCAGACTCAGAGGATGCCAGTGGTACATCCCCCCCCCCCCCCCAAGAAATCCTGCCAAGAAAACCCTGCAATAGTTTTTGTCTTAAGGTCCACCATAAGTCGGGAAGATATTGACATGCTGCTACTAGAATCAAGCAGCTGTGAGCTGTGAATGTCAACTTGGAAATAATTTCCGCTCTTCTTCCTTGCAGTGCAGTGTGCTCTGAATCGCCCAGCTTATTTTGCAGAGAGACTTTATCATGCCATGAAAGGAGCTGGCACAGATGATTCAGCCCTGGTTAGAATTGTAGTCACTCGCAGTGAGGTAAGAACTATTGTGTGTATCTTGTACTTAAGATGCAATTAAAGTCCCAGTGATTAATACTGTAACAGTTGTTCTCATTGCTGATTCATTATTCACTTTCCCCTTGTACTCCATGACCTTTGACAATTCTCTTGATAGAGAATCAGGTTGACAGGAAGGTTGCAGTTACAAGAATGCTGATGTAGAAAAGATACACCTTGCTGGACTGTTTGCATAATGCACTTTTTAAAAAATTACAGGTGTTCTGGCTGATGCTAGTTCAGCATGTGCATATTGCATGAAGTCAGGTTTACTACTGCATCAGAGAAGATTCTGCATTAGCTTGTTTATGGAGATAATAATGCTGGCTGGGTAACTTGCCAGATTTTTTTTATCAAGTTATAATATAAAATAAGATACATCAAGTAGCCCTGTGATGTTAAAATACAAACAGGGCAATATTCTTGATATCTTCAAGACTGGGAAATGATTACCAGGTAACCAAGTTCTGGATAACAAGGCAAGTAATTGGTAAAGCCATAGCTGGCTAAGTTTGCAGTCTGCAGCTGTGATGATCTTTCTCTTTGCTTTTTCTCACTCTGTCTTTATCAGCTATTTTTACTGTCCAACTTTGGCTCTGTCCTCCCACACCCTCAGTAATCAGTTAAGAAGTATGAATTTAGATGGTTCATGAGTGCTGCTTGTTTGCTGGAACCTATGCTACAGTGAGGTTTAGGCACTTCTCCTTGCAGAGAAGCTTATTGTTCTTCTCCCTGTACCCCTCTCCTCTTGCACCCTAGCTGCTTTCAGTTGTTTGCTATATAATAACTTTGTTTCCTTTGGCACAGATTGATCTTGTACAGATAAAACAGATGTTTACTCAGATGTACCAGAAGACTTTGGGCACAATGATATCAAGTGACACAAGCGGAGACTACAGGCGCTTGCTCTTGGCCATCGTTGGCCAGTAGAGAGCACCACCTCCAGATAAATCAAATGGAGCAGAAACGGGCTAGCACTGCATAGAAGTTATCCTAGAAAATGCAAATAAGTATGCTTTGGTTGATTTGAAGCACTTTTATTTTGCACATATAAAATGCCTTAAATTTAACTCAAATTATGTATATTATAATATAAAATAAGATACATGCTACCTAAGCTGTTTGACAGTTCTTTTTAATTTTTTTGTTATGTCTAAAAACACTTTAATATAAATCATACTTCTTATCTGAAGCTTTCATAGTGCAAAAACATGGACATATCCTCAAAGGACATTCCAGTCTGCTTCTGTGTAGAAAATTATTTTAACAAGAAACCCATCCTTTCAGTTTCAGTCTCAATGTAGACAACCCAGCACCATCCGTGCATAAGAAAAAACATAGCATCAAGGTTAGGAGCATCCTGTGGTTTGCAGAAGAACAATAGCAATAGCATAAACCAGGGGGGAATAATGAAGGGGAATCCCCACACTGCCCTGCAGGGATTGAGGATGCTCAAAGGCACAGAGCAGCAAGCATCTGTTGGAGAAAAAAGAGTGGGTGCGCATGTACATGCAGGTGTGGAATGGATTATCCTAGAAGGTGGCACGGCTGACTGGCCCATGATTACCCTGGAATTGGCACACTGGAAGATTTTGCTGCATGCTTTGCTTGTCGGCTGTAAACTAGTTATAAACTGGAAGGATACAGCAAAAAAAAAAAAGTGCTAGCATGGCTATTGCACAAATACCAGCAAAAGCATTACTAGTGTTTTCTGTCCTATGTTTATAAAGCAAAGCTGTATTTATACAAAAGGAGCAGTTAAAACAACTGGATGAAAATGTAGATGAAAATGGTGTGATATTCAAAAAGTGTAAACCAAAGCTACCAGAATGAAATGCTTGTTGGTTATTTTTTCTTTTTAGGATATAGGACATGGGTAGGCAAATGTGCAATGGGAAGGGTCCATCCCCACCCTCACCCTCCATGCCTGCCTAGTATTTCAGCACACCAGAAGTTATGTAATGGTATTTCCAGCTGCCATTTTTGAATAATTTTTTTCCTTTTGGGTATTTTGGGGGCTCTGGAGTGGCTGGGGAAGCAAGCCACTGAATTTGCAGGTAGTTTTGGGTGCTTTTGGAATGTTTGGGGGAAATAGTGCCCCTAAATCAGCCCCCAAACCTAAATTTTGGGAGGTTTGTGGGGCTTATATGTACAGGTTCCTAGGGTTGTATCTGGCCCATGAGGCTGCACTTTGCCCACTCATGATGTAGAATGATATTTTAACTGCCTTCATGCAAAAATAAACTTGCACATATATCAAAATTAACTAAGCCTATTATTCCATGTGGACATGCCAGGATTGGACCTGGAACCTCCTGAATGCAGAACATATCCTATGTATATTAGGTATGGATCCTCCCCTCTATGTTTTCCGTGATCTACAACTACAAGGTACTTTTGAATGTGTTGCAATGGCACTGTCGCTTCATATGGGGTAATAAGGAAATCAACAAGGGTGCCAACAAGCTGGAATGTGTTCATAGAAGGGTACCCAAGATGATAAAGGGTCTGAAACCCAGGTCCTCTGAGGAATGAGATAGGAAGTTGGGTATGTTTAGCCAGGAGAAGAGACGATTTGAGAGGTGATGTGATGGCTACCTTTGAATATCTGGGTGACATGCAAGATGGAGTGAACTTGTTTTCTGATGCACCAGAACTAGCACTGGGATATGTTATATTTTTCCTTTTTTGAGGTTAAACTTGAGAGAGCTTGTTTCTGAATAGATGTACATAGATTGGGCTATTTGGTTGCTATCATCATTTCCATCTCCTCCTCCTCCTGATTGTGGACAACCCAATGTCCACAAAAGTGTTAGAAACAGCGTCTAGAATCCTGTATTGAAGTTATGCCTTTGTAGGCAGACTTGCAGGAATTAGAACTGGGCAGATTTGTGACATCTGTATCCAATAGATAGCTGCTTTTATGTTACTACATGGCAGAGCTGGCAAAGTGACTGCTGTGCAATGGAACTGATGCACAATGGAACCAATGCATATTGGTCCCGTTGTTCATTGGACATTCTTGCCGTTGTGCCGATACGTGTCTGTATTTTACTAGCAGGGCTTCTTAGCATCTCTGCTATTTAACTCAATATATGTAAAGTAAAAAAGTAATGTTAAGAGTCTAGTGAGTTGGGATTTCTTTTTCTCTACAACACAAATGTTGGAAGCATTAATTTCCAATCGGATAAATACTTGCTCAGTTGTTGACCAGATCAAATCATGACAAATCAAATAGATTTTTCTTGCCTTATCACCTAGTTCTAGGTCATTCACTTTCTGAGTAGGAATTTGAATTAGGACACAGATACGGGTTGTAAAAGGTCAGGCACTTTTTTAAAAGGTTGAAAAACCAGATTAACCATATACTAAAAAGCTGACCAAGCTTCTAGAGTTACATTAAACAGAGAGGTAGGGGAAAGATGCCAGTATTACACAAGCATTACTATCTCAAGTTCCTTGAACTATTTGATACCTAATATAGTACACTGGTGCCTCGGGTTACGAAATTAATTCGTTCCGCCATTCCTTTCGTAACCCGAAATTTTCGTAACCCGAAAACACTGGAAAGCCTATAGCTGCACTTTGCAGCATTTGAATTTCGCGCCGAAATGAATTTCGTAACCCGAAACAGTTTTTGCCAATCCAACTTTTTCGTATCCCGGAAATTTCGTAACCCGATCATTTCGTATCCCGAGGCACCAGTGTACTTTGTAGCTTTTTATGAATCCTGATTTTTAGGCAATGCTATTTCTACTGACTATGTTTTTAGGCACCTCCTCCATCAAAGAAAACCAAAACCAAAAACCAGCCATGGCCCAAACACAAAATTTATTGTGCAATTCTTTTTATAAAAGATGTGAATGGTTTCAAACATGCATCAAGTTGCTAACGTATACAAGGTCATGTATAGATTGTATTTTGAGGCAAACAAACGGGAGATGAAATCCACTGGCATAAGATTAAAATTGTTTTCCATGGGATGAAAAATGTACATAACAAAGTATCAAGAGAAAGAAAGTAAAGTGGCATGTGACTACACCTCTCATCCTTTGTTAAAACAGCACTTGTTTTTTTGATTTGATTTTAACCAATCGGAACAATCAAAAACAAAACATGCATTTTTGCTGCTCTATTTCCACTATCAACTTAATGTCCAACAGAATAATTATGCATTGCATGGCCAAAATAACATTTTTACAGAAGTAAAACAGCACATTTGCAGTCACTCAGCCCATTATTATTAGCTGTTTAAAGCCACCGTAATATAATGAACTAAAATACCCATAAGAGTTGCATAACCCATAAGATGTTTTTTCCCTGTACATAAGTCTATATATTAAATACTTTCAAAATGAAAACATGCACACACAAAATACAAAGCCAAGCTTTACAGAAATGATATGAATCAGATTTACTTTACATGTAATGTACAAAATTCATTTAGAAGTAACTTAAAAATTTTAACTCTTTATACTGTTACACTTATTTTAAGATTCAAGTGTGGGGAAAGTCTCAAAAAAGAGGGGGACAAAAAGTTTCTAAATTAAAACATTTCTGAAATCTACTTTCAAGTAATAAATAACTATATAGAAATGTCTGATTAAAGTTTAACTAAAAATAATATGTTGACCATTTATACAGAATTAGGAACAGTACGCCTGATATCAGCATTTTACATAATTACTAAGATTTTTGGCATTTTCCTCATTTATTTTAAAACACTGATTTGTCTGCAGCCTCAGATTCCTGTTTTAAGACGAATATAAAACATTGTAAAACTTGTTGCAAGAGAGTTTATAAGACCATTTAATAAATAGGGGCACATCAGGTCTGATTTAAAAACGAAACAAACATAAAACCCCACCATCTAGCGCTACTTTGAAAAGACAACCCCATTCTGTAAACATAAAAAGTGTGTTGACAATGATTTTTCTTTTTTTAAAAGTCGCATGCTAGTCTATTGTGATCACAGCTGAATCCTTTGCCCAGATCACTCTTCACAGGTCAGCTCTGACAAAATGTACGTTTATACTGAAGTCATCACTTTTAGGAAAGTGACCATCACTTCCAAAGTTTTGATGGCTTCTCTTCTGTAAGATCAAGCAATAGTTTTGCTTTGCATTAAAAAAGATGGACTGGGTCTCCTTGGGATGTTTTGGCTGTTATCCTACCAAGGAACGGCCCTCTAGGAGTTCTCAGGCAAGACAAAATGAAGTAAAGCCGATGGGTGGTCACTGACCATTGTTGTTACCAGTCCCATTGTTTCCATTGGCATTTGTTGCATTCATGGAATTAATGCCGCCTTGTAGGTGACCATCTTTCCTTGGTGGCATTCGCTCATTGATCCTATCCAGACCTTTTGCCTCTTCAAAGCTGCAGATTTTATGTTGTGGAGAGAATCCTCGTATTGCTTAACAAAATGCAAATTTGACATGTCAGTAACAGGGGAAAAAACTATTCTTTTAATAAACAAAAATGTATTCTGAAAAATCAGTTAGGTTAGCCTGGATGTCATGAATGCAGATTGTACAGATGGATCACACTCAACATCTCATAGTATTTCTCCTATGCTGCTGCACACTGTTGATCTTGCTTTGGCATCAGTCAATGGCAGGATGCCAGCCACTGTAGTAATTTCAGTTTATGCTTACTTGGCTGTTATTAAACAGTCAAGGAATGAGAATATAAATACAGTCAAAATCTGAAAATGGCAGAATGCAACACACGATTGCTATTATATAGGCTGAGCAGAGAGGAAATACTAAAACAACTTCAGAAATCACTGTCAGGAAACTTGCTAGGTTTTTACAAATTATTCTCGTCAAGGAGGCAGGAACCCATTTAATTTTAAAATAATATTAAAATAATTGTTTCATTTTTAAGAGATGATGGCCAAAGCTCCTACATCACTGAGTATAGTTTAAAGTTCCACAGGTGAAATTGCCTGTCTCCCTTCGCCTTCATTAAAATCATCCCCAGGACTCACCATTTCACTGTGACAAGCCTGCCCCCTCCATCATTCCATCTCTGGAGCAGAACATGCTGCATCCGAGAAGCAATCCGCTATCTACCAAAAATCTGCCAGGGTCTTCTAAAATCATTAAAAGATGGCCCAGATGATGTGCTCAATCTGTGCCTGGCTGTGAGGACACAGATGGATTCTTCTCCAATTCCCCCGTTTCCTACCAGCCTCTAAATGGCCACAGAGAGAGGACTATTGCAGTGAAACCGTGAGTCCTGGGTGGCATTGGTCATTGCTGAGGAAGAGAATACCAACCTCTGCAACAATCAGAATTAGACACATGCAGGCATACGTTGATCTTATTTTGGCATCTGTCAATGGCAAGGTGACAGCCAATGTGTGTAAACTACTGCAGAGGCATAGTGACCTGGAGGTTATGCAACTGTGCCATTTCCTACCCATTCCTCCACTATTTGGAAAAGATAACCCGCCCCTGCAAATGTAAAAAACATCCATCTTCATCTTAAAGAAACCATATTCTAGTCTAGATGTTGCTTGAAATGCTAAGGAACAGGTTGCCCCAGCATATTTCAAGGTTTTCCAAAGATCACCTGGATGGATGAGCAACTACCAGGTGTTCTTTGATTATTCAGACTGCTTCACATGTTGAAGAACAAGGAGGACACACTGAAAAGCAGCACATACCTGAACCTTGAAAGTTAGCCAACAAAAGCTAAAAGGCCACAACAGTTCATTCTAGCTTCTGTCCAAATTTTTGAAAAGCAAAACCCCTCTACATTTACAAATGTTGTTACCCTGGAGGCAGTTCTTGCCATATGTGATGAGAGTGGCTATTTATAAAGCTGAGGCACTTATCTGTCCAGCAGCACATGGAGCAGCTACATGCCTTTCTCCTGCACAGAAACACTTGTTGAAAAGTCACAGCCAGGATCTTCAACAGCTGCTTCCAAAGCATATGTACTTGAAAATTTAGTTTGTACCTGCCTCAGTTGTAAGTCACGAAGCAGCCCTAAGCTCTCAACTGCATTTATAATTGTTTCTTATTCTTCATTTATGAGCGTGTGGTGTAGCAATTTCATTGTTGGACTACGGCTCCAGAGACCAGGGTTTGAATCCCTATTTGGCCATGGAAACCCATTGGGGGACCATAAACAAGTCACACTCTCTCAGGCTCAGGGCGGCAAAAGCAAACCTGTCTGAGTAAATCTTGCCTAGAAAACCTTGTGATAGGCTAGCCTTAGTGTGCCACATGTTGGAAATGACATGCAAGTACACAGCAATTCTTCCTTCAAAATTCTTCAGAGAAACTTCCATGGATTCTTTGGTAATCTATCCTTGGTAAATGGAATATGTTGCACAGGAAGCTGCCCACAAGGGAATACTGCATGGTTCTTGCGTTTCCAGAGGAAGGCAACCAAAAGTGAATGGTCTGGAAACCAGGCCCTATGAGGAATGACTTGGGGAGTTGGGTATGTTTAGTTTGGAGATGAGAAGGTTAAGAGGTGATATGATAGCCCTGTTTAAGTATTTGAAGGGATACCATATTGAAGCAAGCTTGTTTTCTGCTGCTCCAGAGAACAGGATCCAGAACAATGGATGCAAGCTACAGGAAAAGAGATTCCACCAAAACATTAGGAGGAACTTCCTGACAGTGAGGGCTGTTCGACAGTGGAACACATTCCCTCTTCTTTGGAGGTTTTTAAATAGAGGCTGGACGGCCATCTGTCGGGAATGCTTTGACAGAGTTCCTGCACGGTAGGAGGTTGGACTGGATGGCCCTTGTGGCCTTTTCCAATGCTATGATTCTGTGGACTTAGCCACTGGTCTCTCCCTACAGTATCCCATGAGTGATAAAAAGTTTGTTGGCAGTTATGCCATCTGTACTTTGGACATTCTCTATTCCTATCTGATGTGACAGCAAATCTGTCCTGGCTTGTATGTTTCACCTCTTCTGACGATGTATTCAGGGACCCTTTTAACTTGTGGGCTTAACTGCTTAAAGCTGGCAGGGAATCTGTTGATTCTGAATTTAAAGTAACTGAGATAGACTGAACTATAGAAGTGCTTAAAAGTCATGGGATTTTGAATGACATCCTGTGGATGCTAACTATCTGAACAGATTAGTTCAAACAAATGCTATTAAAAAGGTAAGGTAAAAGATAAGAGAAAACCAACATATATTTAGAAAAATCTGCCCACTGGCTCTGCCATGAATAATTGTTTTTTTACCAAAATCCCCGCAAGTACAGTGCAACTGAGGAATACTAACAGACCAAAATATGGACACTGTCCAAATAAGTATTTTATTTATCCTACCAGCCTTTACCCCTACTCCAAGCAACCTACTTTTAAAAGTGGGAAGAGTTGCAAACACTGCTAGTGATGTACTATGGGAGTCTATTTCCAAGTAAGAAGCCACTTGGACACGTGAAAGCACGTTCTTCGGCATATTTAAGTAACTTGCTTGGTAAGCCTATGATACGTTTTCTCCTTTGCCATCACCTGGTACATAGTAGAGCCGGCCCTTCTTATACACTGATTTTTTAATATACGGATTCAAGAATCCACAGTTTGAAAATGTTTTTAAAAAGTATAAATTTCAAATATCAAACCTTGATTTTCCATTTTTATAAGGGACACCATTTTGCTATGTCATTATATTTAATAGGGACTTGAACATCCACAGATTTTGTTATCCAGGGGGGATATCTTGGAACCAAACCCCAGCGTATAACAAGGGTCCACTGTATACATCACAAAAATCAAGATTACACATAATATAAACAAATACTTCTTTGTTCAGTAATAATAAACCTTGCACTACCAGGTATGTTATGGACAGCAATGAAAATACTCAGGCCCTGATCCAGACAAGCTAATGATAAGATCTCTGTATGCAGTGGAGAAGGTTGGCTTTATTTTCCTAGTGCTTTATATGGCACTGGAAACTGCTCCTGACAGTTTGAGCAGGGAGAGGTTGTTGAAAAGCCACTGTCATGAGTATTAAAAGCTCTGCTTTGTAAGGTCAGGCTCACATGTCCTTGAAAGGGGCCTGCTGGATTAGAGACAAAAAGCCATAATCATCACTGGAAGCATGCCAAATTAAAAAAAAGATGGTACATAAATAAGCACAGCATGCTGTTACGCTAAGAAAGAAAACCCATCACAGTTGGAAAGCAAAAATGCCCCATATGGTAAAGGCAACACACATCGCCACGACAAGGTGAAATGCTAGATGTAGAAATGAATCCACAGTGATTCATTTCTGGTTGTGCAAGTCAAAATTAAGAAGAAGCCCCACAGAGCTGACTGAAGTTCCCTCCCAGATAACATAGTTCCCTGCCAGTAGCAAAGACACTGAGACCATACCTTTTTCAGCCTCAATTGCCTCTACTGTGGCTGTACAGAAGTGAGTAGATGCATGCAAAATGAACAAGAAAGATGAAGAGTGTAATATCACGCAGCAGAAAAGTTTATTACACGAGTGTGATATGACATTACTTTAAAATCAGCTTTATTTCTCAGGTTTTTGTTCTTCGTTTTGCCTTTGATGCTTTCATTTAATAACATCAAAAACACAGTCTACTGAGTGCCCAACAACATGGAAACAGCTTAAAGGTAAAGCAGTACTACAATGATTTTTCAGTCTTATCTACATTATCATTCTCTGTAATGATAATAAATGTGTTAATTTAAGAAATGACTGCTTCAGATTATCATCACCGTTATCATCAGCACCAATGGCGGCGACACACCATAATGTAAACATTTTGCATGCAAACTGCATATTTGTAGTTGGGCTGAAGGTCATAATGAGGAAAACCTGCACCCAAAGAACTTTTAATTGCAGGGAGTACAGTAGTCAGGTATGGTGAATATAAATCTGGTAGAAGAATCTGGATTTTCAAAGCAATTAGAGGATAGGTTCCCAAAAAAGAAGTTAAACAATCTCTCTCCAATTAAGGGAAATAAGATAATTAATAAGTATAACTTGTATGATCAAACCGTTCAGTGCCATTTTATTTTTGCCAAATAAATTGCTGAACAGCATCCTCAATTAAAATGCAGAGGCTAACAAAGGCCTGTTACAGACTGCCAAAATAAAGCTGCTTGGGGTCTCTTTGGAGGTATGCTGTTTAAATGATGCATGCATCCTAAGAATCTGGAAGCTGCCCTCCAGTGCTTAGGAATGGAGTGTGGTTTGGCGCGACCTCTGGACTCTTAGGACCCATGCATCATTTAAATGGCATACCTCCAAAGAGACTCGGAGCAGCTTTATTTTGGCAGTCTGTAACAGGCCATAGTCTACAAGAAAACACATTTATACTAAAATCAGCACTATGTATTAATTTCTAGAATGAGCTTTCAAGATAATATCCAAAACTTTGCTTTCTTTTCTACTGTCATAACCTATATGGGACATCTAAATAAAGTTGCGCCCTTTTTATGTACTGGACTTAAGAAACGTGTTAGTGCATACTACATTTATGACTTATTTTATTTTTTTGAAAAATTCAAAACCAAAAAGAAGTCTTGTGGAGGAGCTCTATGGGATGGAGGAAATCACGGTAAAATTCAATTAGCGTAGGAACATTTCAAGGGTGGGTGATTAGATGTCCTCCTGTGGAAATTTTCTTCAGCGTAACGTTTACTAAAGTCGGAAAAGGTCCTTAAAAGCCACAGCCTAATTTAATACTAGGGGAGTGAAAATCCTTGTTATAATGACATAATACTGGACTACATCTTCATGAAAGAGGTTGTGTGAACTAGTTGTCCGCCTAGCTGTGCATCTGGTTGCAAGAGTTTATCTAATGGGTTACACTGCTTGAGATGCAACTGTTGTATGGCAGTGTGCACAATAAAAACGGTATTGGACTCTTTCATTAACTCTGAAGCTTCCATTATCTTACTGCTATGGTTGGTGTAGAGCCAATCCATCTACAAGCGCATAAAATGATTACATCCTGAGCTACAACAGCTGCACAAAAAGTATGATGTGAAATGCAAGATCACAGGGCTGCCATTGTGGTTATAATGTTTCCCACATATCTAATTTTAAGTTTATAGTGACTGCAACTACTTATAATGAAATATTATTTTAGGTCAGGCACATATTAAATTACTGAGCAATATTGTTTTTTGTTTAAAATGCCAATCCCATGTAAAGGTTAAAAAACTCCACAAAACAGCTTTTTGATTTCATCTAAATCATGCTATTCTGAAAGGTTAATTGCATTGAAGAATATTAAAGTCAGACTATTAAGGGCAGGATATTCATAACCAGCAGTTTCTCTCAGTAGATATATCTTGTAGATATGTAAACAAATTAAAATAATAAAATAAAAGC
Source organism: Sceloporus occidentalis (assembly GCA_023333645.1). Taxonomy (NCBI): domain Eukaryota; kingdom Metazoa; phylum Chordata; class Lepidosauria; order Squamata; family Phrynosomatidae; genus Sceloporus; species Sceloporus occidentalis. The sequence goes on along the minus strand of JALMGF010000002.1, from coordinate 122,941,127 downwards.
AAAGCCACATTCCTTTCACCACTGTAAGGCATCTGATGTATTTCAATGGAACCTTTAATTCTAGGCAACATCATACGTTATTGGCAAGAAAAACAAAATGCCTCCTGAATTACTGTTTTCGCAGGTTGTTCAGTTTACTTTTACTGCAGTTAAGATCCTTCTTTATGATAAATATTTGTATAACTACCCTCTATTACAAATTTTTATTTGTAATAAGAACCATTTGAAACACCCTACGATTAACGCAACCGGTTGTATGTGCATGCTAAATGTTTTACTGCATTTAAAAATATTTCTCTATTCTGATGTTGCCAAACAAAGGCCTGTTACAGACTGCCAAAATAAAGCTGCTTGGGGTCTCTTTGGAGGTATGCTATTTAAATGATCTGTGGGTCCTAAGAGTCGGGAGGTCGCGCTAAAGCCACACTCCATTCCTAAGCACTGGAGGGCAGCTTTGGTGCAGCTTCCGGATTCTTAGGATGCATGCATCATTTAAACAGCATACCTCCAAAGAGACCCGAAGCAGCTTTATTTTGGCAGTCTGTAACAGGCCAAAGCTTCGCAAATAATAAAAAGGGATGAATCCAATTGTTAGTCCCAACACTGAATAAATATGTGCTGATTAACTAATCCCAGAGGCTTAAGAGGTCTACTTTAATTGGGACTAACAGATGGATTTAGCCCTCAAATTCGACTGTGAAGATAAATTCTATGGCTGACATATCTGTCAACAGAATCCGGTTGACTTATTTTAAAAGATGTACAAGCCAGCACTGCAGAGTCTGATAAAATCCTTGGCATATCATTTACATAATACCGAGAGGAAAAATATAGTACAAATGCAGGGTACTGAATACATAAACTGAAAGTAACATTTGTGAAGTGAGGGACTGCTTGATACGAGGAACATAAACACCATTTATTATTATAAATGTTCGCACATCACATACACACAAGGACATATAAAAACTTAACTTGTAGACATTATATGTCCAAAAGAGGGCAACGACAGCGTGAAAATAAAATGTAGCTGTTTAAACAGTTTAAAAGGTTTTTAAGTCAAAAAAAAGGCTCTTGTAAATCGATCAAGTAGCAGAAAGGTTTCATAGCTTTATAGACAAAGTTTGAGTTTCTACAGAAATTATGACCCTAAATGGCAAAAGCAGCTTTTTCTGAAAAAGTAGGAAACAACAGAGATTATGAATTAAGTATCTGCTATAAAACAGCACTCACAGAGACTGCTAGAGTATGAGGTATCAACACAGAAAATGGGAGCGTTTTCTATAAATAAAGCTCAGAAATGGTATGATAATCACTTTCTGTTTTGACATCCATCACACAAAAGGAACTCAAAGGCATTAAAAAAGAATTTCACAATATTCTTCTGGCAAGAACCAGTCAATAAACTATAAAATATTCAATGAGGCCAGATTACAGGTACGTTTTGGGTATAGTTGTTTTTATTTTCATGCAAAAGATATAAGCACACTTTGATTCGTACTTATTTACATGGTTTTCATTTAGTCCCTTTATTCTCAATAGATTTCGTAACAGGTACCAGATATTTCAGTTACATTAGTAATCAAACTGCATGGTGTGCAGCAGTTTATGCAGCCAACCTCAAAAGCAAGGTGCTACAACATTGCTTCAACTTCAAGAGACAGACACATGTCTGGGATAGTGATTTAATTGCATACACACTTATACAGACATACAGAGATACCTAGAGAAAGACAGACAGGTCTAAAAAAGCATCTACATTTGCAGAGGAAGGAAACAGCAAACTTACAAGGACAATTCAGGGAGATCTGTAGTAATACATAGAACGTTTGACAAACAACATGAAAAACAAACTTTGGCATCAATCACCAGGGTACAAAACGTAGCACGTTTTCCATTTATGGAACGCAGGACTGAGCTTGGAAAAGTGTAGCCGGAACACTAACTTCCAAAAGACAAGTGACATCGAATAAAATTATTAGCATCTGCAATAAAGCTCTTTGTAGAAGTGAAGAATAATATCGCACTCTGAATCTGATGTAATAACAACGTCTCTTTGATTTTCTGACCAACACTGCCAATCCAACTGCAGCTCATATATAACAGGGATACGTACTATTAAGGAAAGCTTAATGTCTGACAATCTAGCATGGCTAAAATTGTTTGCTTTTTGTTTTATACCCTGGCTAAATACTGATTTTACATTGCCTGATTAACACATAAAGTTATGCTGTATCGTCAACCACTAAGGCAGGAACTGAAAAGCATAAGAAATTCCCTGCATGCACTGTGTGTGGTGTTAGCCAAAGAATGAGATGTGCCCCATTCCATTTGGGGCACAGCAAGTTGCATAACATCATTACCACTTTGCAAGGTCTGGCGTCCTCCAGCCAACACGCCACTAGGAAGCATTCCAGTGGGAGTCAAACCCTTGAGTGTCAATACACTTTCACTCTCCTCCCTAGGACAAAGAAAAAGGTATTTATTTTAACAAAAGAGAACACATCTGGGCCTGCAGTCCCCCACACATTTATTTTGTTATTGTAGGAATAGCAGAATAGGTAGGACAAAATTAGTAGCTTCCATGTGCCAGACAGATGTATCGGGGCAGAGGCATCTTTGACACATTTACTGGGAAGACTGGTTCAGCCTGCAAAAGCCCTTAAAGATCACCTGAAAACAACTTCAGTACTCATAACCAGGATTACAAAAATCAGATAACAGAATTTTAAGTCTAGAAAGATCAACCATTTTTTTTTGGTACTTCAAAAAGGAAGGCTCTTAGTATTAACCACCATGGCAGCCCTAACTTTCTGCTGGATCTGGAAGTACAATCAGCCTTACATGTCTCCAGATTTTGCATCCAAGGATTCCACCATCCTCAGCTTGAAAATATCAACCCCCCAAAAAAAAAATAATCCACAAAGCAAACTTTGATGTTGCCATTTTAATTTTTTAAAAATTTATTATACTATTATATATATATAGGGGCCTTGAGCATCCAGGTATTTTGGTATCCATAGGGGGTCCTGGAACTAAACTTCAGAGGATACAAAGGACCCACTGTAATAGCAAAGCATCTAAAGATAAGGGGCACAGTACTTTTTTGCATTACATTCAGTCCAAGCACTGAAAGTGTGACCTAGAGTGTGACGAGTATTTATCCACTCGCTCCCACATATCCTCATGGCTGCATTATTTTATAACATCCTGAGTGGCTTCAACTATCAGTTTTCTTTCTTCTCCCTACATCGTGGTGACTACAAAAAATACACTTGAGATGCTCGAAAGTCTAACTAAATGCAGAAGGTCTAAACCAGGACCTGTGTCCTGGAACCAAACCCCAACAGATACCAAGGGCCTACTATACACACACACACACACACACACTAGCATGAATGTGATCAAAGGGAAATGAAAGTGCACTGAACTGGAAATGTAAGGAGCCATGGTGAAAGAACTTAACCTTCAGAAATGCCATGGCATACCTCAAGATCCCACTTCCCCAAGAAGACAGGGGAGAAGCACTCTTCAGTATCTAAACCCATGGATACAACATTACCATTCTTTTTGCTAAAGTCCAATCCAAAGTCCTGAACTTTAAACAGAGATGAAAGAGCTAACGGGAAAACAGTTTGGTGACAACATCATGTAGATTCCCTGTAATTAGTGAGTGAAAAATGAAGAGCAGTTCCATACTTAACATCTAGCATGGAAAAAACAACATTGCACAGTATTCTAATTACATCCCTCATATATAAAACCAGGTATCAATGTGAATGAAACATCTCTAGATAACAAAAGAAGTTACATATTTTGCAATTACGTCTTAAAAGTTTTTATTAACTTGAATGAAGCTAGTTATACCTGTCGTAACTAGCCCTACTTGTAATAACCAACACAAGTAGGAGGCAGAATATTCTACACTACATTCATTACCTGAGCTCTGCCAAATCTCCAGATCCAGTATTTAACATGCAAGAACCAGAAATGGTATTATCAGAATTGAAAACAGAAAATGAGAATAGTGATAGCACAGCACAAAACCTTCCAAGGCTATGGAAGACATGCCAAAGGAAGGTCTGCCAGCTTTCTCCTTTGGTGGAAGTTTAGGAAAGGTGAAAGGTATCTTAATTTCTAACAGGCATTTCAGGATACCCAGGATTGTTTTACCTTCCATATTTTGTAAGATTTTTTTAATTCTCATGCCTCCAAAAAACCAATCCTTTCAGAAGCTATCTTACAGTTAAATAAGCAGGGCTTCCACCTACACCTGCTGTTACATATCCCTCTCTATAATGGTTCTTCAATGAAACCATTAGAATATTTCTCTTCCTACCTTTACTCTGAACTCACTTCTCTCGTTGAGTCTTTTAAGGCATTCTTTTCTGTATGCAGTGATCCTGTGTCGTATTTGTTATCTCTTCACTTTATTCAATTACACGAGATACAACAATCGTTCCACTTCCACCTCTTATAAAGCTGTTCAAAATCTTAGGATAGAGGAGTTGTACTTCCCATCTGCCAAACCCACTGAGGGCAACACTCTCCTATCACTACACCTCCCATTACAAAAAAGCTGCAAGGCACATGAGAGCATACATGTTCTTTGTAAGCCACATTGTAGTTCTTTTGCTGCTACTGCAACAAGACTGAAATTCACTGATGAAGTGACAAATTTGGCATTGATAGCTACAAAAAGTGGCGTCCTGAAGTATGCGCCCCACAGACTGTTATGCTGCCCTGCTCACAAAACAACTGTTGATTCAAAATAAACCATCAATAGAAATATTAGCAATAAATACCACATTAATTGAAGCTGCTACAGTTGCATTTAACAGCAAAAATGGAAGCGGTGAGGGGAGGGTGTTCACCTGAACAGATTATACAGGTTGAGGACTGCAATTACCTGAGAACAGAGAAGACTCTTGCCATCTTGCCAATTGCACGGATTTTATTTCTGATTATTTCTTTTCGTGCTGCAGCTGTACCTACTTTCAATGGAACAAGAGAGACTCAAGCTCATGAAGTACATAAGAGCTGAATATAATACAAACTATCAACAAAGCTATGAGAACATAATGGTCCTGTTTCATCCTGGAACCTTAAATGATTCAATATTAAAGACATATAATCACAAACAAATTACTTTTGTTTATGGAATGAGAATTTTTTTAAAAATGAAAAATATTTTTCAAACAATTCTAAATACAGAAAGGCAAATAGCAAGGCCAAAAGCAATGCCATTCAGATACTACAAATGATGGGGCACTCATGGATACCTAGTTCTGCACAGGGTGAGTTCAAAGCAGTTTCTATTGGCTGGAGAAGTAGCTGTGCAAGTGGTTACACAGCAGCAGCATGTTGAGGAGTCACAAGAAAAAGCACACTACCACTTGCACAATGGGAAAAGCTAACAAAATTCTCTTAGCACTCTATTTTCTGCCACAATGTTATGTTGGATTTAGGTGCAAGAACACTACATATTAGTTGTTAATCACTGTGTTCTGTTCTTAGTCTTTTTCCTTACTGACAGTTGAACTACTCAAGAACCCAGAGAAATGCAAAACAGAGACTAAAGATTATGGAGCACAGTAGAAAACAGAACACTGGAATTCACCAGAAATGATCCCTTTCTGCAATAGTGGGGAGGGTATCCTTGCACCAGGTATTGCTCCACCCATGCTCTAGAAGTAGGGATTTCAATAGATTGAACTTCTTTGTCCACCTTAAGTGGGAGAGCATGCCTCTTCCCCACATGAAGGAACATCAAGTTCCAATAACTCCCCAAAGAAGACACTCTAGACCAAATTCTGAAGTGAGCCACATGAACAATTTCAAAAGAACACAACTTGTGCAGACAAAATCTTCTGAGATGAGTACAATACCCTCCTCACTGCTGCAGAAAAGGAACCTACCTCACTGTGAGTACTAATGTTCCATTTTCCTGCAAGTTGCTCCAAGTGAAAGGAGCCCTGGTGATGCAGTGGTTAAATGCCAGTCCTGCAGCCTTAAGTTTGATCCTGGAGGGCTCCAAGGTCGACTCAGCCTTTCATAGGTCAGTAAAATGAGTACCCAGCTTGTTGGGAGCAATGGGCTTACACATTGTAAACCACTTAGGGAGTGCTAGCACTGATAAGCAGAATAGAAATGTACTTGCTATTGCTATCCTCTGGGGAGGAAGATAATATAGAGATGTAACATTTATCAAGGAACACATCTGTGAAACACGCCTATCAAAGGCCACTTCAGCAGAAGCCAATTTATCAAACTCATAACGTCAAACGAAAGAAAAACTTGTCCAGGTTGCTGCCCTGAAAATCTCCAAGATGGTGATGCTGTAATGAAAGAAATGGATGTGGCTGCAAGGCAAGGCAAATAGGCCCGTGTTGCCTCTGGAACTGCCACCAACCTAGCCCTGTATGCGATCCCAATACATTGCCTCAGCCACTGAGACAACACAGCTAGTAACATTTTCTTCAAAGTAGACTCTTGGAAAGATCCAAACAATTACATTTGGAGGAAAAATATATTATTTCTATAAAACTTTAAAGCTCTTTATACATTCTACTGGTGGCAATCCCTCTCTCTGTGTGTTTTTGGTTTGCCTTTAAAACAAAAGAAAGGTCCAAAACATGTCTTTTGCAAATTGTTTGGGGAGACTCCACAACAGGTGTTAATGAAGACAAAAGAAAAAGACTTTATCTTTGACTCCCAAGAAAGAAGAGAAGTAATTCAAGGCAGGATCACAGTCCTTTTGGTCCTTCTGACCACAGTTTAAGCAATGCCAGCCACAGATGCTGTGGTGAAACATCAGGAACAAAGTCTTCTAGAACATGGCCACATAGCCCGAAAAACCTACAAAAAACTATGGATGACAGCCATGAAAACCTTCGACTGCACAATGAAACTTTAGGCTTTTTTGATCCCACTTGAATCCTCCCAAGCCCTGGCTATCAGTAGACCCCTGGATTTAATAGAAGCTCTAATCTTGCCACCACTGAAAATAGCCATCTCCTGTAACAGCTCTAATATCTTGAAGCTCATCCTGGTGGGTGCACACCTTCTGGAGTTTGCTCACCACTGGCAGTGGATTTGCTGAGATGCTTTGGTGCTATGCACAGTCTTGAAAGACTACACAATCGCCTTTGAAGGGCTATTATATAGCCCTCCAAGAGTCTGATCATCAATAAGCAGAGATGGGAGGAAAGGAGGGAGTTGCCTCACTCATCCTCACTGCCAAAGCTGTGTCAAACTGACAATGCTCACATCTGATTTTTCGCAGCATGAAGGGGTCTCCACAAGCCTCCATGGCTCAAATTAGGCCAGTATCTGATCTTCCAAGTTGGCTAGATCTTCCTGCTAGGAAGGTGAGATCCATACAAGTGCTCCAAACTTTCTTCCCCTTGTTTGAAGACAATTTAGGGCTATCTACCCTCTGCATCCTTCTCCAACAAAAGGGCCTTCTACACTCCCAGTTATGGTGGAAGGGAAGCCCCTAAATACCTTTGCATAGGTCTCCTAAACTGGACTGGAATAACAGCCCTGTTCCGCAGTGTGAGGCAGGACAGAATAGAGAAGGGACTAGCTCTCCTACTTCACATGAAGGAAGAAAACTGACTGATTAAAAACCCTGTGGAGCATGGGAGGACAAAGCCTGGTGCAAGGATGCCCTTCCTACACTCCTACACACTACCATTAAATTATTCAGACAATAGGTAATCTAAATATGCTCCCAGTTAAGAAGCCTTTGGAACAAAAAGCAAAATACACATAGATCATATACATGAACTGACTTGCTTTTATGCCGGAAATCTTAACATGTGAAGCAAATTTAATTGGAACAGCTACTTCTCTCAGAGTACATGCAGAGCTTTACACTTCATAAAGACTAAATCATAGGCACAAACTACACATGAAACTCAGTTGGATTATTCTTATCCCCATCCTGGTGTTTTTTGTTTTTGTTTTGGTAATGCAAACAAGCATGGGAGCTGTGCAACCTTTCTGCTCTCGGCTTATTCAGACTCTCCCTCAACTGTTTGGTGGGTGAAATACACTCTTTCAAAGCCACTAAAATATACTGCCTATTGTGAAAATTTAATTATTGGGAGAATTACTGGACAAGCATTCCATTTTAGGCTTTTTAAAATATGCAATTTATATGCAGATACCAATTAATGCACCAACTCAAAACTGGCATAATAGAAATAAGTCTCATATAAGTATTAGCTGGAAGAGAACAAAATCAACGTACAAATAGGAACTGGAACATTACAGAGGTCACATTTCATGCATATCATTTTAAATTAAAATGCTTACAACAAAATGTTAAGACAGACTATTGAAAGTTTCCATACACATGCAAGATCGAATAATGTTAGAAACAGTAAAATGTGAAATTCTATTTTTAAAAAGGAGGCAAGAAGAGAGCAAAGAAGAAACATTTCATGCACAGAAAGACAGATGCTGTAAAAGGTTACAGAAAGACTGGCAATAAAACAAATACTACACATTTATATATCGAAAAATATATAAATGTGTTCTCTACTTGGATAACTGTAATCAAGGAAGTCATATTTCAAAACAATATTACTCTGTCTAGTCTGTACCTTTTTTATTGCCATATATGAGTCGTTCTTCAGATGAAGTCCAGAAAAAAAGAAAGTGAATGATGGAGAAAAAGGTGAGTGACGAAAACTAAAAGGAAGAACTTTTACATTGGCAATGATAATAAAGAAAAAAGGTTGAAAAGAAGAAAGAAGGGAAGAATAGAAAGCTGCTACTCTTACAGAAAACTGCATGCTGTTGAGAACATGTAACATGGGGAATGTATGCCTAGCACTCAATGGATTTACTGATGTGGTGATAGAAAGTGTATGCAGAACACAACCCCATTAGCACAAATATAAAAATGATAAATATATACACATGAAAGAGTATCAAGACATTGAGTACGAAGAAGCAGCTTTCAAAGTTAGTGGGGGTGTGTGTGTGTGTAAATTAAATTACAGATCTTTATCTGACTTTGTATTTTGCCTGAATAAGTAATAAATAAATGCTAATGAAGAAATGTAAAACACAGGCTAACACTGAATGGTATGAACCTTGTTATTTATATCAATCCTCCCCAATATGGTGCCTCCAACTGTTTTGGACTCCAACTTCTATCATGACTACTTGGCCATGCTGACTGGAAGTGGTTTTAGTTGTCATCCAAAACATCTTGAGGAGAGCATGTTGGGCAAGGCTGCCCTACAGATATCGCATGTTACGTGAAGAAAACATTTTAATGTAAACAAACAAACAAACAAAACTAATGAAATTTTAAATTTTAATAAATTACAATCCTGCCACATCAATAATAAAAAATAATACCATTTCATCCACAAAGTATTTACAAAAGAAAATAACATACAGTCACAGAAGTATTCCTACCGTCAAATTGATCTTCACCCTCAGTCATCAGTTCATCATCAGAACAAATGCTTAGTACGTTCACCAACATTTCTGTCACTGAATTTGAAAAGATAATAATTCATTATGGACTGCACATTTTACGCTGCAAAATACAGACTTCAAATATATTTTTTCAGCATATGTAAGATGGAGAGAAATGTTTGAAAAGATAGAAGTTGTCCCATTGGGCACTATTCTGGTATAAACATAGTTATGCAAGCAGTTTCACTTTCTCAGAAGTTGTGTAAATGCATTCTGTAAGTACGTACACAGCCCTTTAGCTTACTTTTGACTTTGTGAGTATGAAGCTTATAAACCACTAAACAATCGCTGAACTCAAGGCATACGTGCTTGTTGTGCAGCCAGCCCAGCCTAACTACACTGGCATAGATTTACACTGCAGTAAAAGAGTACAGGATCTTAATCAATAGATCAGCTTCCAACTCTTTATCATAATTCATTCAATGCAGAAACAGCACTGCTGGATCTCATCAAAGACCTATCTAATTCAGTTATTCTCTTCTGGCAACAGTCAACTGGATGCATTTGGGCAGCTCAAAAGCTCAAAATTAGGCATGAAGGCCTAATCAGTTACCTGTTTATCCAAAGTACTGATTATCAGAGCCAATATATCAAATAATGGCCGATTATCATTTACAGTGGGCACTTGTTATCCGCTGGGGTTTGGTTCCAGGCCCCCCTGTGGATCACACAATTTGTGGATGCTCAAGTCCCATTAAATTATAATGGCATAGCAAAATGGTGTCTCTTATATAAAATGGAAAAATCAAGGTTTGCTATTTGGAATTTATACTTTTTAAAAAATATTTTCAAGCCGTGGATGCTTGAATCCGTGGATAAAAAATCTGTGGATAAGGAGGGATGAATCTATTTATAAAATCTAGGAAAATTTTCTGTGCCGTGTATTTATCAATCTGCACCCTAGCGGTGCAAAACCCCAATGCATGATGCCAAAGATAGCGCACCAGGAAGTTTAGCTGGGACTAACGAAACCTATCGGCTTTGCTCCCTGTCTAAGATTGCTAAAGCAATTATCAAACATTTCACTTGACAAGCCACCAAATGCAGAAGATAGGCTGTTTGGCTTGATGGTCCCAAATTCTGCAAGTGTGGCTATGTGGTACCAACATGCTATCAGTTAATTATTTGTAAGGAGCAATAACTGGCATATGGCTAATGGCTGAGCAACATACAGAGCTTTGAAATTTTGTTTCCTAATATTATATACCTTTCTCTCCAACAAACGGCAATGACCATGTGAAGACATCCATAAAATTTGGCAACCAATAAGGATGTGGTGAACAGTTGAACTGCCGAATATTCATAACATTGTTTTCATATTTTAATACAGCAGCTATAAAACAAATGTAGGTATTAGTGGAAACTGCATCTCAAATGCAAACCTTTTATCAACCACATTCACTCTAACATTTGAGGGTGATTTGCTACTGCTGCTAACCATCAGCAATTGTATCATCTTATGTACTATGGAATTGTTCAAGTATGAACCTGAAAAGAAGAAAGCCCCTTAGTTTGTGAGCTGGATTTATATACAAACACAACATAATTTGCCTGAAAAAATGAGTTCCTACAAACAAGGGCTAGAATTTATTAACACGAAGGTTGAGAAGTACAGAAAGTTAGTGTTTGCTTATTCTCAAACAATTGGCATAAGTTCTAAATAAAAATATTCATGAACCAGTGCCATGGTGTGCGTAAAATAGAGTTTAGAGAATGTGATATACCAATGGTAATAGGAGGCAGTATCACACGGCAGTTCTGTGTGGCTATAGCCTGGCTATATAAAGACTTTCCAAAGAATAGCTGAACATTTTCTGTAAAAGAGTCAAACTTTGGTGATAAAGTCAGTTAAGTTTGTAGGTCAATCCCTATTCTCTACAAGAGTACTAAAATCCCTGTGCTGTTCTGTTATTTTAGCCACAGGCCTACTCTACAGTATAGCCATATGAGACCAGATAAGCTTGTCTCTTTTCATTTCCTTTCCCCTTCCGCTATCAAAACTGAATAGGGGAAGAGATCCTCCACTCACATCTATGATCCACGGCAAATGTCCCAGGAGCAAGAAATACAGGCAAGCATACAAAACTGGTCCTGCCATTGGATGGGGAATTATACGTAACATAAAAGCCTGCCTGGCTATATAACTACAGGTTAGGATCCATAAGACAGGAAGGGCAGTTATACCAAAAAAAGACAGCTCCTGCTAAAAGTGTACAGATGGATTATCACACAAAGGTCACTTAAAGTTACCCAGCTTTATTTTTCACAGTCAGCAGAAGAAGCCAAAATATTTAGTCAAGGAAGGAGTGTATAAAAAAACATGAAAAGGACCGTTTTCCCTCCAGAAAAGGGTATCCAATCTAGATGTCAAAAGTGATGATAGGGAGGAGGAAACCCACAACCAAGCATGGGAAGAGACTGACGTGGCAGTGCCCCACTTCCAACTGGGGAAGTAAATGTGCTGAAACAAAGTATAAATGTATGCGTCTGCATTTCTAAGGAAAACAAAACAAAACAAAAAATTGCAAGCCTCTTCCCCCTTCCCCCTCATTGCCTCAGAGCGATAGCAGATGTGGATCTCATGTAATCTCATCACAGAAGTGTTTTTCACATAACTGTCCTTGTGACTTCGACTATTGCAATCAATGCACATGGGAGTGTTTTCTAAAGGAAAACTTGATTCTTGTTTCTGCAATGCTTCTGACATCTGTTCTCTGTTTCAGTCTATATACATTTTAGCATCTTCATCAGTTCTGAATACTTCTAATTTCCTTGAAAAACTATCCATTCAGCACTATTTCACTAGTAACCACCTTGCTTTCAAAACCATACTTCTTGGTTCCATTGTTTCCTTCTTCTGCATGCCTTTTTAATGCTACACAATACTCCCCCCTTCCCTTTCTGGTTTGTAAAAGCTTCTTGCTATTCAATCTTTCTAGCGAAGTCCTTACAAACAGTACACACTTGAGCTCGGTGTCCCTCACCAAGCAGAAAAGGCACTGAGTGACCTTATGAATGGGCAACCTTAATTATGAATGGGCAACCTTAATTATGTATGAGGTGTAGGGTGTGAAAAGGGCTGTTAAGGTGATTCATACGAGAGCAGAATAAGGAATAGTCACAATCATGGTTGTAAGTATAAAGGATGAATTGTGAACAAAACGCAAGGAGATATAAAAGTGATAAAAAGAAGATGAAGAAATAAAGAAAAAAAATACTCAGTTAAAAATTGAAGAGAACATAATTTCATGTTGGTCACATAACAGACAAAAAGGGACTGAGAAGAGATAGTTGAGGTGCACCTAAATGTGCACACTGAGGGTCTAGGAGACAGAGTTCCTATTGAAAAAGCTTGTCTCTAGAAAAAAAAACCTTTGGCATTTACCATGAGACAGTCATTTTATATCGTGTACTGAGGACACTGTGGACTGAATTCATCCTCCCACTCCTTCTGAAAGGCATGCTCTCCACCAGTCTATTCAAAGCTCCAGATTCTACCCAATGGGAGGCAAACTCCCCTTGGGTGCCCAGTCATGTGCACCCTCTGAGAGGACAGCTGTGATCCAACTCATGAGAGCAAGAACAAGAAAACAAGAAATAACAATCTGTAAGCTGCTCTGAGAGCCTTTGTGGCTGAAGAGTGGTGTATAAATACGCTAAATAAACAAACAAATAAATAAGTGATCAATTAGAACTAACAATAGTGAGAGAGGAACAGTGGCTGCCTTGATCACAACTTCAAAGGGCCTTGTTGAGCCTGACTGAGTAGAAATGCTCCTGCTCTTCTAGCTCCTTCTCTGAAAGCACCTCTTTCTCCCTATCTAACCCAGAGAGTGAGCTAAAGGAGACCCTGCTGTTTTTGGACAAAGAATGGACCGAGTAAAACAAGCTTGCAGGCTACCTAGCTGGTCCACACTGTTGCCCTTCCAAAACTCTTCCAAAACCAATTTAGAGAGAGAAGACGGAAGAGCTTCCTGCCATGTGAAGATTGCCTTGTGATGGTCACAGAGCTCAAAACAGGCTTGTGCTGAGAAAGAATTAAATCAGGCACTTTTTCTTTTAAACTGGTAAATGGGTCCAGATATCACTGGAAGGACTAGGACATATGAAGATAAAATGGTAGGAAAACAATACCCACAGAAAGTGTTAATAATAACACCAGTATGTCAGCTATAGGCATATGACAGCTAGAACATAAAATACTATATGACAGCTAGAACATAAAATACTAAAAGTAAGAGAGAGTGGATGGAGGAAGTTAAGAGTCTGGCGCCTGATAAAAGTATATGAGTTTGTGATATCCCTAGGAGTAGCACTAAACAATCCAAAGCAAAGATTAGCTCAGGACTGTAGTGAACACAAGACAATCAAGAGTACAGTGATTCAGTCAGAAAGCAGGTCATGAATATGAAGCAGATGTTTCACTCCACCGATCAATGTTATGTATCATAATTAGATCTATGTACATATAAGAAATGTAAGAAAATATTTGCAGATAGGATACAGTGCAATGGAACAAAATGACTTAGCACCAAATATGCATGTGAGGTCTTTAATAAATTACTGTATCTTTTTTATATGAGCTACTTGAATATTTGTGTTTTTAACCAAATGTTTTGTGTTGTTGTTGTTGTTGTTATTGGTTGGGTATCCCTTATCCGCAGTGTTCAGGATGAGAAGTGTTTTGGATTTTAGAATGTTTTGGATTTTGAAGTATTTGTAGACATGTAATGAGCTATACTGGAGATGGGACCTAAGTATAAACACGAAATTCATTTAGATTTCGTATACACCTTATACATAGCCTGAAGCCAATTTTACACACAATATTTTTAATAATTGTGTGCATGAAATGAAGTTTGAGTACACTGAACAATCAGAAAGTCAAGTTGTCACAATCTCAGTCACCCATGTGGATGATTCGGAATTTTGGAATATTTTTGGTTTTGGAATTTCGGATAAGGGAGAGACTACATTATTATTTTATCTCTATCCTGCCTTTCCCCCAATTTGGGACTCAAAGCAGCTTACAACAAATTTAAAAGGATATCATTAAACCTCATAAGGTACAAAAGTTCAAATTAGATTAAACAACTAAAAAATTAAAATGAGATTAAAGCTATATCATTAAATAGAAACATACAGCCTAGCACAACAATTAGCAAGAACCAGGACATTATTTTGGTGGGACAGGCTTTATATAATCAATCATCTAAAACCTGTTTAAGCAGAAAAGTCTTTAATTGTCTGCAAAAAGAAGGGTGTGTATGTGTGCCAGTCAAAATTATCTGGGAAGTGAATGCCAAGCCTGGAAGCAGTCACTGATAAGGCCCTTCCTCTGTTCCCACCAAATACACCTGTGATGAAAGTGAGACAGAGAGAAAGGCTTCACAGCAAATCTCAAAGCATGGGCTGATTTCTAAGGGAGAATACAGTCTTTCCAATAACCTGGGCCTAAGGCCCCATACAGATAGGCCAAAATAAAGCTGCTTCAGGTCACTTTGGAGGTATGCTGTTTAAACGATACATGGGTCCTAAGAGTCCGGAAGTCGTGCCAAAGCCATGCTCCAGTCCTAAAGAGTGAAGCGTAGCTTTGGCACAGCTTCCGGATTCTTAGGATGCATGTATAATTTAAACAGCATATCTCCAAAGTGACCTGAAGCAGCTTTATTTTGGCCTTTCTGTATGGGCCCTAAGTTGTATAGGGCTTTATAGGTAAAGCCAGCACTTTGAATTATATTTGAATAGTATAATTAATGTACTATCTCAATGATTCAGAGTTTTTATGAAGATGCTAGATGATGGCAGACTGATTATTTTGCTTTTTAACATACTCCATTTTAAAAGTGTTTTATACTTTTCTTAACAACAATACCCTTACCTTTATTATTGTAGACATCCAAGTAATTTGGTGCAGAAAAAATTGTTATTAATGAAGGGAAGCCTGTTGTTTGACTTTTTCTATACATTCTATAACTGTAAAATAAGAACAATTAATATCGCATCTTAGGGAACTGCTGGTTTTAAATTTAAAGTTCTTAATAATATCTGTGATAGAAAAGCAAGATACTTACCCTGCATCTTGAGCTTCATGAGCTCTGATAATAGACAACAAATTATTATTCTGCAAAAATTCACAAACTGCAGGATAGCTGTGAAACAAAACAACTATAAGCATAATGGGTTCCTTTCAAGTAGTAATTTATCAAGATAACCTCTCTTTTTTTACCTATAAAAATAGGAACATCCTCTGACAGTATTATGACTGAAATGCTCCTGAGATTTTTCATTTCCGAAGTCTTCAGAAGGATCTGACCATAATAAGTCACACATTGGTCCAAAAGCAGGGGGTTCTTTGAATCGATCTAGCTGTTTAAAAGAAAAAAACACCATAGTAATTTCCATTTGAAAAAACACTATAGTTATCTATTCTCCAATTTGCTTGTGTGGGGAGAGAGGGAGGAGAATTACAATGGAAAGTGTACGGATTTGGTAACGAATAAGTTTGCACTGAAATCATGCTTCCTGGCTACCTAAGTTTCTCTGATTGTATACCAACAAGAATTTTTGCTCTGGGATAGCTGAACATTTTAATTCTTTACTTACTAAGGGCTGGAAGCACATGTCTTTTAACTTACATGTATCCTTCCCTATATACCCTTATATTTAAACCCCCTTCTTTTCTCTTCTAGCCCACTTTTAAAAAAAACAATTTTGTCCAGGTGTCCCAATGTTTATTTAAAACAACTACTGTATATACCAAAACTAATCTAATTCGCGATTAAAAACATTTCTAAAAATGTAGAATTGCTAATTAAAACCTTAAACATTATGATTACAATCAAGTAAAGTGAGTTCATCTGAGTGTGAAAAGACTAGATTGGACGAACCAGGTAAGCTTAGCTAGGGAAAGTATGCCACAGCTAGGGCACTACTCTAGAACGACATTTCTTTTGTTACTGAATGCTGTCTCTCATAAAGGAGGCAAATGAAGATCAGGAAAAATGACACTTTCAGGTATTTGGGTCTCCAGCTGTATAGGCAATATCTATTATTTGAATTGTGCTCAGAAGCAAACACAAAGCTAATGAAGTTGTTTTTTTTTTGGTGTGATATGCAGAGACTATGTCACACCTATCAAAATATTGACATTGACCGTCGGCATCTCTTGAAACTTCCAAGTCATCTTCAAGACCTGGCTAATCCAACCAGGTTAAAAGAGAATGGATTACTGTAGCCAGATTATTTGGCAAACCATCTAAACACAACTGATTAAAGATATTCCATGCTAATAGTTCCACCTCAATCTCAGATGATAAAATTGGTTATAAGAGAAACCCCAAACATATCTATTTGTTTTTTCAGGAAGATTGCAAACTTCTCCAGGCCAGGTCAAAAATTTACCAAACCTAGGACCCCTCTGCTCACAGTACCTCTATCTAGATCAAATTCTCTTTTAGTTTACTGGGCCTCATGTGACCTAATATCACACCCAGGCACCTTTACAGTTCAGCACCTTTACACTGTCACGTGATTCAGATGCTCAATAAAAACAAACCTTCATATGGATGTTAAACAGCCCATGGGACAATATTTGTGGATGCTGTGTGGATCATGAGGTCAAGATAATCTACTGGAATAACAATTTCCTCTGGCAATGACATGTAGACAGAAACATCTCTACATTCTTCTAAGAGGAAAAAACTTCCCACTTTTATTATTTATGAGCATTTTAGCAGAAAGATAAAAATATCTACACAGTGCTTAAGCATGTAGAAAGAAAAAGTGAAAAATGTCCATTGGGTTGCACATAACCCAACAGGAGGAAACTTTATCAATGCACAATAAATTATGTGATAAACTGCTAGGAAAACACATGCTGTCAAAGAAAGTGTAGTACAAGGGAAATTTATATGCAGTCAGAAAAACATAACATTTATGGTAATGCATACAATTTCCTAGTGCTGAACTAAGAAGCAGATCATTTGGAGGCTTTAACAAGTTTCATAAAAAAAAGCATTAGAATTACTATGGATGTTTTATTTAAACATAATAATGCATCAAGTGAGTACAATCTGTCCATTTACATACCCATATTTTAGAACATATTAAGTAGAATAGGCTCTCAACTTTTGTAGGTTTTATTTCCACAGATTTGATTATTCATGGATGTGTGACTAGCTCTGCTGCTGGTCACTGAGCCTTCCCCTGTTGCTCTTCCTAGAAATCTCCTGCAGTGTTATGCTCCTTATCTTGAGAAGAAAGGAGATGATATCAAGGAGATTTCTGCAGCAGCCATGGCAGGGCTTTGCTGGGCTAGCAGTAGCAGCTCAACTGCCTCTTCCTCCTCCTCTTCCTTTTCTCTGTGCCTCCTTTCCTACCAACAGCTTCCTCCATACCATGGTGTGCAAGGTTCATGACTGAGGCATGCTGCTCGCATACCTGCTGCTCACCTGCCTATTCCTTTGCTTTGCTTTCTCTCTCACTGGCTGGCTGGCTCTGTTTGCCTCACTCAATACACATGATGTTCTGGTAGCCCCTACATCCCCTGCCACTCACTGAGTGCATTTGCCCCATGCTGCCTCTGCACTCTCAGGCCCTTGCCAACAATGTTAAGATGAGGCTGGTCAGAATGAGAGGAGCGGAGGATAAGGAAGAAGAAAGTGAAGGGGCACTCCTTGATGCTGTTTCTGCTGGAAAGGAAAAGCTGAAAGGGAATCTAGGATGGTTGTCTCCCTCGCGCCCCTGTTCATTTTACATACTGGGGACATCCTTGCATCACTGTGGAAAATTAATAAAGGTGCTAAATCTGTCTCTCCCACACACTCAGCTGCTTTGCTGCATGTCTCTCAGAGGGGGGAAGGAGGACATGTTTACATAAGCAGAACCAGGAACAACCAGTGACCCTTCCAGCTAGAATGAGAGGGGCAGGGGGGAGCAGAGAATGCAGCAAAGGGGTGCTTATTGTTACTGCTTCTGCAAGAGCACAAAAAGCTGCCAGCTTGAGGGGGAATCCACCCTGTTCATGTTACACACTGGGGACATCCTCGTATGGCTGTAGAAACTAAAAATAAGGCAGTATATCTGTCTCTCCTCTCCCCTTCACTTCACTGTGGGTCCCTCAAAGGGAGGAAGATGAGCAGTAAATGGCTTGGGCCCAGAGTACTTGGAGGACCGCCTCTCCCCATATAATCCGCCCCGCACTCTCAGGTCAGGAGGGAGACAACTTCTGCGAGTTCCTGTGACGAGATTTGTAATAACTTCGCAGAGGGCTTTTTCGGTCGCTGCCCCGCAGTCCTGGAACTCTCTCCCTATCGAGCTCCGCTCAGCCCTCTCCCTTGAGTCCTTTAAGAAGAATTTGAAGACCCATTTGTTTCGGCAAGCTTTCCCTACCATGTCTTGAATTGTTATCTGCTCCTGTAATGATGTTTGATCGTGTTTTAGCTAGGGGGTTTTATTGATGTTTTTATTGGTTTTAAGTTAGGAATGAATGATGGCTTTTATGATGTTGTATGGTTTTATCTTGGGGGGGTTCCTATGTTATATAATGTATTGTTATTGTTTTTGTTATTATTGTTAACCGCCGTGATCATTGGAACGGCGGTATATAAATAAACCTTTATTCATTCATTCATTCAGTAGGCAGAAGCTACCTTGACCATGGACTGTGCGCATCAAGGGCTGGCTGAAGGAGGCTGTTGGCAGGAAAGGAGATAGTGAAGGAGGAGGGAGAGCTGCTGCCTCCAGTCTTCCTGCAGCTGCTGCAAACATCTCCTTTATATCACTTTCCTTCTCCTTGAAAGAAGGAGGACAACACTACAGGAGATTTCTGGAGCAGTATTGTTGTTCTAGAAGGCAAAGGGGTAAGGCGTCGAAACCAGTAGCAGAGAAGGTGGAGGCAGCTTTGGAACAAGATGGTGATTTTTGCAGCAGCAGTCTGTAGCAGGCTTGTTTTTTTTTTTTTTGGGGGGGGGGTTAAAGTACCTGCAGTTTTTCCACTTTGGAAAGGATTCTGTGTCCCTATCCCTCTGTAAAGCATAGGGGCCCACAGTATTCTCCTTCCAACACCTAAATTCATGATGTTTCAAATGTCTCAAAAATGACTAATCTGACCTACAGTTTTGAAATAAAGATATAATATAACAAGAGACAGAACATGGGTATATTTCTGGAAATAATTAAACCCTCTGTTTGTTGTAGCTTTCAAAGCTAAATTCAATATTGTTGCCAGGAGTCACAATACAACGTCCTTCCCCCCTTCTTCCATACAGTCTTCCTCACCACCTGAAAACCTGCTCCAGTGAGTTTCCTATCATTCCAGAAGTGGCTAAAGGAGTGCACAGCTGGGAGATCGCTCCCTTTTCCTAGATGCAATGGATTCTACTTTCTCATGAGTGGAAGTCCACTGAGGGATCCTCCCCAAGATTACCACTCTGCTTGCTATATATAGTGGTCTGTCCTCATTCTGTGTTACTCTAGATTCTAAAATACAATGCTCACATAATGTTAATTTACTTATCTTATAGCTTGCTAACCTGCCTTTCAAGTTAACTATCATCACATGGCAGTTTATATTGCATACACAAAATGAGGACAATCAGATTCCTTTTATTTTCATTCAACCTTTTTGATCTGTTGTTTGTCTTCTAGTCATTTCTTACTTATGGCAACCCTAAGGTGAACAGATCATGGGTTTTTCTTGGCAAGTTTCTTCTGAGGGGTTTTGCCATTGCTATCCTCTGAGGCTGAGAGAGTGTGACTTGCTCAGGGTCACCCAGTGGGTTTCATGGCCAAGCAGGGATTCAAACCCTGTTCTCCAGAATCATATGCTCTAACCACTACACCATTAATATTATATTTTCCTTGGTCTTCCCCACTATGTTTTTTCATCTATGTAGAATGCTCACTCACTTTTTCATATAATAATTTCTCACTATTTAGAAAATTAGACTGTAATCATAAACCTGCTTACCTAGTAGACTTAATTCTACATAGGCATGTATAGGGTTGGCCTTTTAAGTGTCGATTTGTTGTCTAAGGCAGGTTACAGACTGCCCGTTTGGGGCGGGCTGCACCCGCCCCTTTCCCCGGGGTATCGGGGCCTCAGTGTTCAGAGCGGCAGCCGCTGAGGCCCCGATCTGCCGCTTTTCAGGCTGCAGGGAAGCGGCAAAAGGCCCCTTCCCCACAGCCTGGAAAGGGGTGTCCTTGGGGCTTCAAACCCCAAGGACACCCCGCGGCGGCGAGGAGGAGGAGAAAGGGGCCGCTTGGCCCCTTTCTCCTTTGGTCCGCTGGGCGCAGCCGTGTGAATGCTGTGCCCAGCAGACCAAACCAGGAAGGAGCTCCGAAACGGAGCTCCTTCCTGCTCCGCGCTAAGAGCGCACTAAGCGCCCTGGTGCGGAGCGAGGATGTCACATCCGTGCCGCCCCGTATAGAGGTGGCGTGGTCATGACGTCGTCATGGCAGCGGCCATGTGGAACGGCCGCCGCCATTTTGTGCGCTCAGAGTGCGCACTAGGGTTAAGGGGGTGCGGAAGCACTGCCCCTTTCTAACCCTAGTACGTGCTCTGCGCATACTTGCTGGCCCGTTTGTAACGGGCCTAACAAAGCATTTAAGTTAATAGTGAAAAGTGACCCATGAAAGCTGTTAAAGAAACCCACCATGCTCCCATAACTTTATAACAGAAATACTCACCCTCCTAATGTCATCTATTGTATTTATTTCTGGAGAAAGTCCACCATGGACACAAAGGAACTGTTGGTTCAGAAGTGCAGCAAGGGGAAGGCAATCAAAAGCTTCCATACAGGCATCATAGACTCTTTCAGAATACTTTATTTTACCTATAGTGGAGAAAAAAATCTAGTATTCTAAATACATATGTTTAGCTGAAAGGCAGACTTACATTATAATAGCATTTGCGTATAATTGATGTACAGTACTAACATAAAACATTACATAAAATTATATATTTTTGATCATTCATAAAAATCCAACAAGATGATATGCCATGAATTGCAAAAACAATACTGATGTTCATGCACATCAACTGTGCAAATAAGTCCATCAGAATTACTGTCCCATAAAAAAATTATGGTATTGCGCTAGTAAACCTATTGTGCATGGGTTTTTAAAAATATGGCCTAGTGGGGATTTAAACCCTGGTCTCCTAGAATCCTAGACCAGCAGTCAAACCACTACACCAAAGTGGGGCTTAATAAGGAAAGAACTACTGTTTCCCAGACCAGTGTTTTTTTCCTAGGGTTTTCATATTTGAATGTACAAAGAAGTACACAGCCTGGTCCTACATAAGCAAACACTGTTGTTGTGTGCCTTCAAGCCATTTCCAACCTGTGGCAACCCCAAGGCAATTTTATCATGGGGTTTTCTTGGTAAGTTTTGTTCAGAAGGAGTTAGCCTTTGTTTTCCTGTAAAGCTGAGAATGTGTGACTTGTTTAAGGCAATGATTTCCAAGCTTTTGTCTTTCAGGTATTTTGGTCTTCAGCTCCCAAAATTCCAAGGTAACCGGGGCTTCTAGGAGCTGAAGTTCAAAACACCTGGAGGACCAAAGTTTGGGAAGCATTGGTCTAAGGTCATCCAGTGGATTTCCATGCCTGAGTGGAGACTTAGGCCTGTTACAGACTGCCAAAATAAAGCTGCTTCGGGTCTCTTTGGAGGTATGCTGTTTAAATGATGCATGCATCCTAAGAATCCGGAAGCTGCACCAAAGCTGCCCTCCAGTGCTTAGGAATGGAGTGTGGCTTTGGCGTGACCTCCGGACTCTTAGGACCCATCCATCATTTAAATAGCATACCTCCAAAGAGACCCAAAGCAGCTTTATTTTGGCAGTCTGTAACAGGCCTTAAATTCTGTTTTCCAGAGTCATAGTCCAACATTCAAACATTATATCACACTTGCTCTAAATAGTGAATATAATATAACATTTTAACATACTCTTAAAAATATGAAAGAAAAAAGAATTGGTAACTAGACATTTGGGAAGCTAACAACTGGTTCTGTTGTTTATACTTACATTCCTGCTTAAATGTAAAATATTCTGTGAGGTGCCTGCATTCATGGTTGCCTCTCAAAAGAAACAATGTGTTTGGGTATAGAATCTTCAGGACCCACAAATACAGCACACACTATTGGAAGAAAAACAATACCTAGTCATATGTGATTAAGGATAAAAAGCATTTGAATAAAATAATGAATGGTGAAAACAACAAGCTAATATAGAACATTAACAGCAATTCATATTATTCATTTTTTCATTTATTTTATATTTATATCTTACCTTTTAAAAGAATGTGCTCACAGGTTAATTCAAAATTATATACAAATTAAAATTATAAGAATATAAAATATTACTATTAAAACAATCACAGTATCATTCAACAATGGCAACCAAACATTAAAACATCACTTAGACCAATGAAGCTCAAGATTACAAAACATAGGACTGATAGAGACTGCCAAAATAAAGTTGCTTCGGGTCTCTTTGGTGATATGCTATTTAAATGATGCATGGGTTCTAAGAGTCCGGAGGTCATGCCAAAGCCACACTCCATTTCTAAGCACTGGAGTGCAGCTTTGGTGCAGCTTCCGGATTCTTAGGACCCATGCATCATTTAAATAGCATATCTCTAAAGAGACCCGAAGCAGCTTTATTTTGGCAGTCTGTAACAGGCCATAGTATCACAATAAGAGTTGCCAATTAAAATCCCTCAAATAGTTAGCAAATACCATTCTGCTGTATACTAAAAGGATTATACTAGTTATAGGAAGGAAAATGCTAAAAGGTTCACCAACAACCAACTCTGAGATGGAAGTCAACGGAGAGCCAATATTTAATATTCAGAAGAGAATACAAGCAACTGAATGGTTATTAATGTACATACTGTACTAGGTATTTTAATTATATGAATTAATTCTCATTGTGGGTTTTTATAAGTGCTGTCAATGCTGCTATTGTTTTTCTTTCTTATGCTTTTAATATGCATGTTTGTGTGTGTATACATATATATTATATAATTTTCTTTTAAAGATTATTGATTGCTAATATTAATGATCAGTAGTAAGCAAATAAGTTTTCTATTCCAATTTAAATTCTTGTAAAGATGGAATTTGTCAATCCTAAATAGAAAGATTTCCTCTAATGTGGGCTACAGCAAATAGGAGTCCTCTTTTTTCTTTTTGCCAACTGTTTTCACAGATGGGCACATAAGCCAGGCTTTGACAGCAGTCTCAGCTTGTAGAAGAACATTGCCCTTAAATAACCTGGTCGTAAATCATTTAAGGCTTTAAAGGCTAAACGGACCTGGAACCATATGGGCAATTAGTGTAACTGGTACAATACAGGTGTCACATGTTACAACCACATGAAACCTATCCAAACCCAAGCAGCTACATTTCCTACCAGTTTTAGTTTCCAAATCTTCTTTCAGAGATCTACACATAAAGGCACTACAACAGTGGCGCAGTGGTTAAATGCCTGTACTGCAGCCATTCACTCAAAACCAGAAGGTTGCGAGTTCAAGACCAGCAAAAGGGCCCAAGCTCGACTCAGGCTTGCATCCTTCCGAGGAGGTTGCTAAAATGAGTACCCAGACTGTTGGGGGCAAATTAGCTTACTTGCTAATTAGCTTACTTGCTGTTCACCGCTATGATCTTTGGAACAGCGGTATATAAATAAAACAAATTATTATTATTATTATTATTATTATTATTATTATTATTATTATGTCAGACTGAGTGGTCTGAGTGGTCACTGGTACAAAGGCAAGGCCAGATAGGGTTGCAGTTGATGTATCAGCCTAACATGTCTAGCATTACCAACTGACCTTAACCAATTAGTACCAAATTTATCACTCCTAAAATGTAAATACAGTCGGCCCTCCTTATCCATTGATTTTTTTTTTTATCCACGAATTCAAGCATCCCCGGCTTGAAAATATTCCAAAAAAGTATAAATTCCAAATAGCAAACTTGATTTTATATTTTATATAAGGGACACCATTTTACTTGGCCATTGCATTTAATGGGACTAGATCATCCACAGATTTTGTTATGAAGGGGGGGGGGGCGTACTGGAACTAAACCCCACCAGATAACAAGGGCCCACTGTATAGTCATTTGTGGGAGGGGAGTGCAGTTCTAAGATCAGTTGCAAACTTCCACAGTCAGGTTTACCCACTCACAGCACCTGCATTTTACTTGGATTAAACTTTGGCTTATTTACCTTTGCCCAGATCAAAACCAGCTCTGGCAAACAGTTTAGGAATTCATCAGTCTTACGGGGATTAGTAGGCGTTACAGGGAAGTAGTACTGAGAAGCACTGATGTACTACTGATGACATCTCAGCACAAACATACAGATGATATGTAGTTTTATGTAAAAATTAAAAACCATGAGAGATAGAATGAAATCCAGGGCTAGACCAGATGACAACAGTCACTGAATGGTACACAGTGAATAAAAAGCTCAATAGGAAAGATTACAGCAAAATGTCCAGTTAATGTAAGCACAAAGTTCACTTAATTTCATGTATTGTTGCTGCTGTGTGCCTTCAAGTCATTTCCAACTTATGGCAACCCTAAGGTTAACCTATCATGGGCTTTCTTGGCAAGATTCGTTCTGAGATTTGCCCTTGCCTTCTTCTGATGCTGAGTGTGTGACTTGCCCATGGTCACCAAGTGGGCTTCCATGGCTGAGCTGGGAACTGAACCCTGGTCCTCCAGAGTCATAGTCCAACATTGAAACCACTATGACACATTGGCTTTCAATTTCATTTATCATATTTATAATCTACCCCACCCTTATATTCTATCCTTCCAAAATAGTGCATATAACCATGGAGATTCAGAAAGGAATGACACTTTACAAGACAAATTGAGTTCTCTATCCAAATTTGCTTTCTAACACTTCCAGTATAATTTGCAGGGGAGAAAAAATGGGAAGGTGCAGTGTTTTCTCCACTATCATCTACCACGAGACCTCAGCAAGAACCACAGTTACTGTGGGGCTGAGGAGTAGAGGCTACAGATGAGAATTGGACCGATGGCAGAAAGTTAGATAGGCAGATTTAGCACAAAGCTCACAAGATTCTTCAATGCAACTGTTTTATTCCAACATTTATATGTAATTTTACTGTGAATGAAGCAGAGTTCACACACAGTAGTAACATGAAATGTGTCAGTTTAGCAGGCGATTAACTTGCTGACATTGCAGATACAACTTTAGTGTCAAATTCTGCTGAAATTTTCTTGTATAGAGAGCCGTGGTGGTGAACTTATCGCGTGCGTGCCCTCTCTGGCACATGAAGCCATTTCCGAGACAGGGGAGGGGCAGGAGAAGAGTAGGAACAGGCGCCTGTTCCTCCTCTTCCTCCACTCTCTCATGACATTAGCTCTTTCTCCGGAGACAGCTAAAGGTCTGGGAGGGTGGGGAAGAGTAAGAACAAGTGTGCATCTGTTTCTTCTCTTTCCTTTCCCCTCCTGGGCCTTCCCAGAGAAGCTAAAGGCATGGGAGGATGGGGGGGACGAAGAGGAACAGGTGCATGCCTATTCTTTTTCTCTCCCGCCCCCCATCCATGGCCTTCAGCTGTCTCCGGGGAAGTCCTGCACCCAAAGGGTGGAAGTCCCCCCAGGATGTCCCCCCCTCCAGCACCGAGTAACATTTGGTGCAGGAACGCCTTTACGTTTCGGCACTCGGTCTCTAAAAGGCTCGCCATCATTAATACAGAGAAACAAAAAATTAGTATCATTTGATTACTATAAGTCATTCTTTGAACTGGTATTATAAAACCACTCACATCTACTTTGAAAACCATGCACAGGCCATCATTTTAAATAACTCAGTTATAGTTTTACGGGACTTTTGTTAACACAACGTTCTACAAGAGCTATCAGATTCCATAGCCTCTGAGTATATGATACACGTTTCTCTAGAAAATGAAGACATTTTCCTTGTTTTTATTTGATCAACTGCTGCTCATAGTAAAAGAAGTAACCACTTCTTATCTAACCTATATGGAATTGGAATGCTCATCGTCTTAAAGCTGGAATTTTGTATTAATTTACTGATATTCTTCCAACATCATGCAGAAGCAAGCAACATGCAACAGAGAGAATATATCCTATCCCCCAAGTGCACAATGACACAAGGGATTCAGAAGAGTGGCCTGGCTTACTATCCAGCCATTATTTGCAGTTACACCAATCTCTTACCCCAAATTCTCTGGCATGCATAGAGTATTTGAGAAAGAAGCAGGGTATTCTTGTATTTGTAAAAGATGTGGGGAAAGTTAAAAAAGAAACAACAGTGATCTCTCCACCTGACCAGAAGGGCCTTTTCTTAACTGTTTAAAAATGCAGCAGAAATAGGGGAGATACGTGTACTCCAAGTGCCCTGCATGCCAGAGGACAGGGACACTTACCCCTAGCAAGCAGATTTGTGGTCCCATGTGGCATCATATTGGCAAACCAGTCAATTGGAGTGAAATTGAGGTGTAGGAAGAAAAAGAGAAAAGGAAAGGCCTTGCCAGGCAAAATGAAACTCTTGGGTCAAATTTTCATCTTTTGCTCCAATGAGAAATAGAAATGTTACAGTATTAAGTGAATTATTACAACAAATAAATGATTTCATACACAAACACATAAACTATCATTATTAAAATTAACAACAGCACACACACAGATTCCATTACCTCTATGCTAAAATATCCTCTGTCTACATAGTCACCAAGGAACAGGTATCTTGTGTTAGCAGGTGATCCTCCCACTTCAAATAGCTTCATTAGGTCAAAGAATTGGCCATGAATGTCACCACACACTGCAATGAAAATGCTGCCGATTAAAGAACTAAAATGATATTTTTTTTACTTGTGGGAAAAAACAGCCAAATTGAAAATGACAGTAAATCAGACCAACACCTATTTACTGCATCTCAGTTTTAGGGTAATAAAGACTGTCCTCTGCAGTTTATGTAATTATAAACTTGCACCCCTCTGATATCTATTTTTCAGCTACTTATCAAACTTTAATGATCAAGAAACAGACTATGCCCAACTGACAGTCCCAGATGGAGTAGATTTATGGAATAAATGGATCTTACCTAACTTGACTTACCAAGCTCACACTGATTTAATAACATTTGGATTTAGGGTTTTCTCTCTTCACCTTGCTACTGTTTTTTCATGCAGCTTCCTCTTCCCCTAGTGCCACATGCATGGAAAGTTCACCCGCCAATGACATATAGCTCTGAAGGTGGCCAACTCTGGTGAACACTTCATGCACTTATACTTCTGGACACAACCGTGTAAAACAGCAAACTACTGTACAGCTTTATGTTTCTGCTGCTAACTTCTACCTATGCTGCAACCTGTTCTAAGAATGTTCCCAGATTTGGAGCAGAGGGAAAGGAATGAAAACAGAAGCAGTCACTCTGTATATGATAGCCAGACACAGGTTAATATCACAGATGCAATCTATTTACCATGTGGGTTCTCAGGTCACTGTACTCTCCTATATTCACCAGAAAAAAGTGTATGGTCTTCTGAGGGACAAGGGAAGCTTTCATCAATGATAAAGAGCCACAAACTCTCTGTAAGGCTAAGGATTTTAAAAATTACTCAGTTGATGCTTCTTCAGAGGGCAAAGATCAATCTGGACTTATAAACAAAAGGGAAGATCACCTCTGGAAGCTGGTAAAGTACTTGGAACTGAGCAAACGCCTACCAATTAAAAATGAATAGCAAATAAGCTTCAATTAAAATCTCTGACTGAAGTCTCACCAATATTTACAGCAATGTTTTAAAATAACAGACTCCTAACTAAAGAAGACCAACTAAATCAAGGAACTTAAGTTTATGTAAATTCTGTTGGATTCAGAAGTTCTCATCTAACCAGGATTAAAAATTTATTTAGGCTAGTTTAATTTAATCCTTTAGGTCAACATTTGAATTTTTTATATTATTTAGCATTTTAACAATGCAAACAACAAACTTTGCCCCATTAAAGCTGTCTTCCTTTCATTCAACTAGGTTACAATTTGCTGTCTACAATTCAACTCTTCTTTTTAAGCCTGGTATATTGCTTTCCATCCATAAACACCAAAGAGCAATTTCAGTCTTTTGCACTGACATATTTGTAATCCTAAAAAATAGCAGTCATGGCAGCCAATGGCAGCAAAATGGACAGACAGCTGTAGCGCCTTGAAGAGCAACACATTTCATATAGCATGGTTCAGAGCAGAGGTCGGAGTCATGCAGTCCTCCGGCTGTTGTTGAAGTGTAACTCCCAGAATTCCTCACCAATGGCTATATAGGCTAGGACTGCTTGGAGTTGCACTCCTACAACATTTGAAGGTCAGCACAATTACTATTCTGGGTTAAGCCCTACACCAGATGTTGACAGTAGTCTGGAAAGCTAGTACAGTATGTATTTATACAAGCAAGACTTAAGCTGGGGATCCCTGTATGCTATGAGTCAGTTAGAGTGCAGGAAAAGCACAGAATGGAGTACTTCTGATATTCTTTTTCTAAAAATCATATTCATTGAGTTTTATAACTTCTGATATTCTTGACTTTAAAAAAACACAAAGGAGGTTTCTAGTAATCTGATCAATAAAACATACTTTATTATGTAGGGAGATGGGCAACAAAGCCAATGAAAGGTTATTTATTTTATAACTTTTTATATCTGACCCAATATCACAAGATATTAGGGTGGTGCACAGATAAGATCCATTTAAACAATTTTTAAAATTTAGGAAAAATTTAAGCACTTTAGAAACATAAACAGTTTAAAACCTATTAACATACTTCAAAATATATCTGTGCACATATGTGGGCAACCAGTATGTACAGAGATCTTGTAGCACCTTTGAGACTAACTGAAAGAAAGAAATTGGCAGCATGAGCTTTTGTAGACTTCAGTCTACTTCCTCAGATGCATACTGATTCTACAGACTAACATGGCTTTATCTTTGAATTCTACCACATTTGTACAATTGTTAGATTACAAATGCTTTATTGAAGAGCAACTTGGCTCTGGAAAGAAGCCAGTGTTAAAGTCAGTCAGGCTCAGGCCTGCATTCCACAACTGAGTAATCACTGAAGAGAAGGCTTGTATGTTGCTCCCACTGGTGGGAGACACCTCTATCAGATCTTAATCTTTGGGCAGACAGAAGGGGCCCTCCTTCTCATATTGAGGTTCCAGGCCGTTTAGGGCTTTAAATCATTAGCTCCTGGAATTTAGAGCAGCGGTGTATTGGCAGCCAGTGCAATCACTCTAAAATCAGTACAGCTGGCCCTCCACATTTGTAGCTTTGAGTTTTGTGGCTTTGATTATTTGCAGTTTTGATTATATGTCCATCCTATTCAGAGAAGCATTCCCAGGCATTGCGTGACTATTATTTGTTATTTGACATTTTTAATTCGTTGCCTGCTTTACTTTATTGTATCCTTTCCTGTATTGTTATGTATTATTTTTATATGTATTATGCTATTATTTCTTAGATTGTACGCCATGGGTAGGTTTACTTTATCTATTTTATTGTTTGTATGTACAGCGCTGTGTAAATCTACAGTGCTATATAAATAAAGCATAATAATAATAATAATAATAATAATAACAACAACAACAACAATAATAATGTCTTCTATAGGAATCTCTAGGTCCTTCAGCACAACTCTGCCAGATGCTGACCATAGAGTTGTACTGGAGAACCTAGACATTCCTACAGAAAACACTTTTCTAGGCATTTGTAGGTCATCCAGCAGGATTCTATGATCAACCTCTGGCAGATGTTGACAACAGAGTTGTACTGGAGGATCTGGCGATTCCTAGACAGGTGTTCTCTTAAGTAAAAACAGTAGTGTTTTTTTTATTTGCGGGTTTCCCATATTTCCAGGGGTCCTTCACCCCTAATCTCAGAGATATGGAGGGACCACTATATTTTGATTATATTGTTTCAGCAATGTCGCTGATGAATTTTGCATTAGCTGCAGTGTCTGAATCCTGTTCAAGGGCATATAAAATGCATTGCAGGAGCCCAATTGGGAATCTGTGGCTAGGTTACCTCTGTCCAGGAAAGTCTATTTGTGCCTCCCATGACAAACATTTATCTAGGAGTACTCCCAAGCTACACATCTGTTCTTTTAGTTAAGTGCAATCCCATCCAGGGCAAGTCACCTACCCAATTACCAGACCTAAAAACCACTAATCTGCAGAGCTTCTGTTTTATCAGGATTCATATTCAGTTTATTAGCCATCACTCATCCTGTTACAGCATCCAGACACTGGATCCACCATTTGCATAGTCTCACCAACACAAGGAGAAGAGTGTCATCAACATACTGATGCTATCCAGTCCCAAATCTCCTAACAATCCCACCAAGTCAGAGTGGATCCAAACAATTTTGTCTGCAAAGTGTCTTGCAAATTGGGCGCCACAGGATTTTGGTCCAATCTTGTTCCAAAATAATGGAAAAGCACTGCCCTTTCTTAGAATAGAATCACAGATTTGGATGAGACCACAAGGGCCATCCAGTCCAACCCCCTGCCATGCAGGAACTCACAATCAAAGCAACCTTGACAGATGGCCATCCAGCCTCTGTTTGAAGACCTCCAGGGAAGGAGACTCTGCCAATCTCCGAGGAAGTGTGTTACACTGTCGAACAGCTCTTACTGTCAGGAAGACAGTTCCTAATGTTGAGGTGGAATCTATTTTCCTGTAGCTTGCATCCATTGTTCCAGGTCATATTCTTTTGCCCCATCCTCAATATGACATCCCTTCAAGTATTTAAACAGGGCTATCATATCACCTCTTAGCCTTCTCTTTTCCAGGCTAAACATCCCCAGCTCCCTCAGTCGTTCCTCATAGGGCATGGTTTCCAGACCCTTCACCATTTTAGTCGCCCTCCTTTGGACATGCTCCAGATTCTCAACATCCTGTTTAAATTGTGGTGCCCAGAAGTGGACACAGTATTCTAGGTGAGGCCTGACCAAGGCAGAATAGTGGCACTATAACTTGATCTAGACACTATACTTTCCACTTTATAACAAATTCCAGGAGAACATGATAACTCCTACCTAAGGTTCCCACCACTTGAACCCCATTAACTAGGTCATCCCTGTTTGTTAAGAACAGATTTTAAATAGCTGATCCCCTTGTTGCCTCTTCCACCTTTTGGACAATGAAACTGTCTTCTAGACAAGTGAGGAATTTGCTAGACCTTGAGGTTTTGGTTGAGTTTGACTTCCAGCAAATATCAAGATAGTTGATGTCACCCATCACTACTAATCTCTCCTTTCTGAGTGTGCAAAGTCCTGCCTGCACATTATACATCAGCTTCAATATTGTCACAAGTTAGGGGACTGCATTGAGCCCCCGGGAAAATGCCTTCCACTATTGTTGTTATGTGCTTTCACATAATTTCCATCTTATGGCAACCCTAAGGTGAACCTATCACAGGGGGTTTGGGGGCTGAGAGTGTGTGACATACCCAAGGTCACCCGCTGGGTTTCCATGACTGAGTCATGGTCCAATGCTCAAAACATTATATCATACTGGCTTGCCTGCCACTGTACACACCTACAAAAAAAACTTTCCCTCAATCCCTTCCAACAGCCTTTCAGCGGATGTGTGGCATTTCACCCCATTTTCACCACTTCTTTAACTGCCATGGCTCAATGCTATGCAATGCTGGGATTTTAGTTTTGTGAGATATTTAGCCTTCTCTGCCAGAGAGCTTTGGTGCCACAACAAACTACAAATCCCAGGATTCCATAGCATGGAGCCATGACAGTTAAAATGGTGTCAAACTGCATTATTTTTCCAGTGTAGATGCAGTCAAGGATAAACAAGCATGGCACTCTTCAGAGTCTCTTACAAGCAAACACTATGTCTGTTTCAGTTATTTGAGTGCTTTCACCGCCATTCTTTCCTCATCCCACAGCCCTGTGATGTACCTTGGGCCAAAATAGGAAAAGCTGAAGACCCTAGCAAAGTTTCTTTTCCGAATGAGTATGTGAAATAGCAATCTGACAATCCTAAACAAAAAACTGATGCTTTGCCTATCATTTCCACCAGAGAAAAAGTCTGGGTGTTCAACTAAATCTTGTATGTGCTGCTACCTCTCCTCCTGCCCCAATTGCTGACCAGTTCCCAGTCCTGCTCCAGCATAAGGCTGAAGAAGTTGTGGGTTATCCAGTCTCCAGAAACATCCTAGTGCCTTTTCCCAAGCAAAAATGACATTATACCATTAGTTTTTAACTGGAAATCCTAAGACTGCTATCCCAGTTTCCCCTATAAAAGGATTCTCTGCTAGGATCTCTAATGTACTAGGTATCTATGTCATTTTCTAGATGCTGAGGGAGGAGCAATTCACAGTTCTTTGGGTTATATACCCTTGTACCAGTTCCAGGGGCAAGTTTTTAGGAGGAGCTAAGATCCAAACAGCAAAGAATAAGCTTAATAGGGAGATGAAAGGTAGATTATAAATTAAGAGTAGTAAATGGAGAGAACCTGGAAACTTGTAAATGGCAAGACAGAATAGGGGAAAAAATGAGAGAGGAGAGGGAAATCAATAGATTAAATGGAAGGAAAATGTCTTGTGGCTCCTGCTTCTGAAACTGATTGTGCATTACCACTGTTCACATCAAAGAATGACTATTCTCAGTGAGTACCGCCACCTTATTTTGTCTTGTCTTGCTTTCTGGGAAAAGAGGAGAGGTTAGCAGAGAGCAAAGAAGTGATCCATTATTGATTGCTCACAAAAAACCTCCCACACTTTTGTGAGCATTCAGCTGGAGTACTCACAAAAGGCTTGACCTCTTTCATGTGAGCAGAAGGATGCATTGGGTATTAATAGTCAGAGGACAAAGAAGGAAAAAGTTAGAAAAGACAAAAAGGTAGGAGTGATTCCCCCCCCCCCCACATAGTATGTTTTATTGTATTTATTATACAATTTATTATATTTATTATTTTTTATTGTAAATGTTTAAAAATGTTTTTATCTTGTGAGCCGCTTTGGGTCCCTTTCTGGGAGAAAGATGTCATAAAAATGAAATAAATAAATAAATAAATAAATAAATAAATAACTGTTTTGAGTTTTATTTTTTCATCAGGAATATTTTAAAAATATGGAACACAGATCCCTTAATTCTGTAAGCCAGAGTAATCCTCACACCCCAAATATAGTTATAAAAACAATATATCCTAATTTATGAAAGAGAAATATAGAAACCTGTCTTGAAGAACAGATTAAAGTGTTCACTTAAAAAGATAACTGATATTTCTAATAAAACACCATACTGTAGAATCACAGAGTTGGAAGAGACCACAAGGACCATTCAGTCCAACCCTCTGCCATGCAGCAACTCCCAATCAAAGCATCCCTGACAGATGACCCTCTGGCCTCTGTTTAAAGACCTCCAAAGATGGAGACTCCACTACTCTCTGAGGGACTGCGTTCTACTGTCTAACAGCTCTTACTGTCAAGATGTTAAAGCAAAATATAGTCTACACAGCTTGTTTTTCCTCCGAGTCCAACAAACTGATTAATTTTAACTACAGTTTGTTGATACAAATACAAATAACTTGAAAGAACTTCAAACCAGGATTATAAGGCCAGCTTATTTCAACAAACTAAAGATTAATAAATGTTGGATGTGTACATAATGCAATACGGTGGCTAATTAAAAAAAAAGAAATGATATGAAAGCTTCCAATCTTTTCCTTTCAGCAAAACCAAAAGAGGAGAGGGAGGGAGAGCACAAGAGTCTGAGACCCACTGCAGTCTTAAGAACTGTCCAGTATTGGATTGCAAGATGGAACATATAATTATTTCCCTTTTTTTACATAATTAATACAAAAATACACATCTTTCAGCTTCTTAGTTTGTACTGTTTAGGAAGCAAGGGGCTGCTACTGAAATAGTCCATATATTTAAGCATTAAACATGCACCTGTAATAGGAGCTTCAACTTCTATCATGGTCTTCTCTCTTCTTAAAATTGCAGCACCTTCATTGATTATTCTAAGTGCAATTTCTTCATCTACCCGACCTTCTTTTATTAGGTGGTTCTTCAAAATATCAACCCGAGGTTTTCCAGCTGTATCGAACACTTCTTCTGATGTTAGACGATGTGTTGGTGGAAAGGGGACAGCTGAAAATGACAGAATATCAATATTACTTATAAAGATTACCGGGGGGGTGGGGGGTGGGGAGATTACCTGAGAAAATTATGTTCTCAGCATAATTTTAACCCATTAACTTTTAAGGGAAATGCATGTGGATTGGTTAAATCTGTACAGTATATGCAAACCTAAGGAGTGCTTTACAACTCTGTTTGCATTGTGCAGGGACATTGTGCACTTTCTATAGATCAGGTAGGCTCAGGGGGGAAAAATTCCCCATCGCCTGCAGTTTTCTGCTGCTCTGAAATGCTTCTCCAGAAAATCAGTATACAGTTGTCCCTCCATATTCGCTAGGGTTAGAGGAACAAGACCCCCGTGAATATGGAAAAACCACAAATAACAAAAACACTGTTTTTACCTGAGAGGACACCTCTCTAGGAATCTCTAGGTCCTCCAGTGCAACTGTGGTCAATGTCCAACATACACTGACCATAGAATGGCAATGGAGTAGCTACAAATGGTCTTTCAGTGCAACTTTTAGTTAAAGTTGACAACAGAGTTGCACTGGAGGACCTAGGCAGTCCTAGAGAGAACATATAAATGAAATCCGTGAATAATCAAATCCGTGAATATGGAGGGATGACTGTATTCTCCGGAACAACATGCAATAGGGAATAGGGAGCTGTTAGGGAAGGCATAAACATCTCACGCAAGAAGCAGCACAGGAATCCTCAGCTTCCTCTGACACTCATCTATCTCATTCTTTGCCCTGTGTACACACTGAAGACAGCAGCCATTGCTGCATCCACAAGTCCCAGCCTCACCAGCCACCTCTGACGCTCACTTCCTCTCTTCTTCTCTCACTCTCTGCCTTGTGGATGCACTGAAGGCAGCCGACACCACTATGTGCATGAGCCTCAGCCTCCTCTCCGGTTGAGAGGTGATATGATAATCCTGTTTAAATATTTGAAAGGAGGATATCCTTATGGCATCCTTTCAAATAACTTAACTGGGAACGCAATTGCTCAAGTGGTTAAGATGCCGACTCTGTTGATTGCAAGGTTGGCAGTTCAAGGCCCAAATGCCTCATGATGGAGTGAGCTCCCATCACTAGTCCCAGCTTCTACCAACCTAGCAGTTCGAAAGCATGTAAAAATGCAAGTATAGGTACCACTTTGGTAGGAAGGTAAAGAGCATTCTGTGCAGTCATGCTGGCCACATGATCACAGAGTAGTCTTTGACAACGCTGGCTCTTTGGCTTAGTAACTGAGGTCAGTACCACCCCCTATGGTCAGACACGACTTGACAACCTTGTAAACAGGGAATACTTTTACCTCTACCTTACCATAAAGAGGATGGAGGATTGTTTTCTGCAGCTCCAAAGAGTAGGGGAAGCTAGAGGGAAAGAGATTCTACCTCAACATTAAGAAGAACTTCCTGACAGAGTTGTTTGACAGTGGAACACATTCCCTCAAAGTGTGGTAAAATCTACTTCTTTGGAGGTTTTCAAACAGAGGCTGGATGGCCATCTGTCAGGAGTGCTTTGATTTTGAGTTCCTGCATGGCAGGGGGTTAGACATGATGACTCTCGGGTCTCTGCCAACTCTATGACTGTATGATTACCATCTACAGCCATATGGCTTCCTAGAGCCTTCGGTGACTGCTGCCCTAGGGGACTTACTGTTCTATATATCAAAACGTTTTATGCTTGAGACCCCCCCCCCACCACCTTTACATCTATGTGTGGACATCACCCCCTACACACGATACAGTGTAAGAATAAAAATATTTTATTTAGCGCATGTATTTTCATCTGCACATTCACATTTTTTTCATATTTTAACATTTGTAAGGAAATAACTTAATTCAAATTAGAACTGTTTTATTTAAGTACTGTAAATTCAATATTTAACTCAAAGCATGTACAAATTTCGCACATAAACATGTTTGGGAAGAGGAGGAAGAAGGATCAGGGCCTCCAAGTCTCACACACACACACACCCCCCCCCCTGAGCAACTCTTCTGCAATTCCCGGGAGTATAGAACCACTGCTATATATAATTCAGTATCTATTTAAAGTGCCAAGATGACCACATATTCATCCTATATAGGTATGTAGCATGTATGTAATATGGAGAACGGATCATCATCTAGCAAGGATACACAAGCAAATGTGAAACAACAACGTAAAGGTTTTAAAAAATCCAAGTGTTAATCCTGACTATGGTGCACCCACTAGACCAATGAAACTTGCGAGTAGCGACTGGTGTTTTCAATGATTCCATAGTGTTAGTATATTCTAAATGGAACAAACATGATTTTAGGCCTAACTACTATTACGGTATGACTGAATAAATGATTTGTTCTTGTTGTTATTTGCTGTCTATTCAACTTCAATTTAATGGTGATCCCAAGAATAAGAAACCTCAAAGAACAGTGTTAATGACTCCCCTGCTCAGATCTCACAAACTCAGGGCTATGGCTTCCTTGGCTGAATCAGTCTGTATGTAATGTGGTCGTCCTCCTTTCCTAATAATTTTTTTTCTATTTTCCTAATGTACTAATGGAAAATCTGCAGCAGATACTAGTAAGGCGCATTACTATTTTGCATATTAATAAAAAGGTTATCTTAAAAACCTAAAACCGATACCTTCCTAGTGTTATGTCCAGGACATGCCCAGGACACAAACTTTTGCATAGACTGCATGCTTCTGTGAAGCAAGACAAGCTATTGTTGAGAAGCCAGACTAAACATGCCCAACAGGTACTGGGCAACAGCAGAATGGGGCAGGAGTTATGCTGGAAGAGGATCTCTCACACACAACAGGGGCAACTTATGGTGATCCCATTAATTTGATAGAATTTTGCAGTAACACAAGCCAAGATGCAGTTCTGTGAGGATATAAGGAAGACTTCACTGCTTGTGGATTGGGGTCATTATTCTACTTTAATGGAGAAAGTGACAGAAGAAGCAAGTCTGCTATCCCTTTAACCTTTTCACCTTCCTGATCAAATAGCTGTAACATGCCCTACAACAAACTGGGAAGAGTTTATTGTTTGCTCTTGCTGTAATATTAAAAGGTCACAAGGGGGCACAGACTGCAAACAACTCAAAAGGTAAGATCTGAAAGCCTGGATAAGGACTTATTTCTAACCAAGTCCCACAGAAGGAAGTGGATCAGGTCTACTATGGCGGGATACAGGCCACCCAAAGTGGGCGGTCTCCCGCCACCCTAGTTTGCTCCGCGGGGAAGCCGCAGCCTCCAGACTTGCGGCATCACAATGGTGCCGGGACGTGCAGGCGCTAAGCATCCGCATCCGCCCAGTACATATGGGCGCTGCCATTTTGATGTACAGATTACATACTAGGGGTGTGGGGTGTATATAAGCAGCACCCCGAGGCAACCCTAGTACATATGCAGGCCGGCACTTTTGCCGGTCTGTACAGCACCTATATCTAGCTGAGCAAGTATATACAGTGCACCCTTCCCTTACACAGGGGATCCGTTCTGGACCCTGCCCCCAAGTAAGGGAAATACCGGTTATGCTGCAGCCCCATTTAAAACAATGGAGCTTGTGCCCTCAGTGCAACATAGCGTGCATGCCACAGGCACATGCGCCATTGCCCCTTTCAGTGTGAGGCTTTCAGCATAAGCTGAAAGCCATGTATGGCACACCTGCATATGATGCGGGGGCACTATAGTTACAATTTTGCTTGTAGAAAGCTAATGCTAATAAGCCAGCAGTGAGAGACAGGTTTCAGTCACATATTTCTATTGGTCCTAAACACACTACAGAAATAACCCACTGTGAGACTGCTTTAACTGCCCTGGCTCAATGCTAGGGAATTCTGAGAACTGTAGTTTTGTAAGACATTGAGCCGTCTCTGTCAGAAGGGTGCCAGAGGCGGGACTTCCAGGGAGTGGGACCAACAAGAGCCAGTGTGGTGTAGTGGTTTGAAACAGAAACCCGCCAGGTAATCTTGGGCAAATCACACTCTCCCAGCCTCAGAAGGCAATGGTAAACCCTCTAAACAAATCTTGCTAGGAAAATCCTGTAATAGGTTGGTTGCAAATAGTCATCTGGGAGATCAGGGTTCAATTCCCCATGAAGCCACAGAAACCCACCAGGTAACCTTGGGCAAATCACATGCGTGCCACAGGTTCGCTGACATGGCTTTAGGTAAAGGTATTCTCCATTGACCAGATTGTCAAGTCGTGTCCAACCATAGGGGATGGTGCTCATCGCCATTACTAAGCCAAAGAGCCAGCGTTGTCAGAGACTACTCTGTGATCCTATGATTGCACAGAATGCTGTTTACCTTCTCACCGAAGTGGTACCTATTTACTTGCATTTGCATGTTCTGAACTGCCAGGTTGGCAGAAGCTGGGACTAGTGATGGGAGCTCACTCCATCATGCGGCACTTGGGCCTCAAACTGCCAACGTTTGGATCTTCTGATCATCAGGATTGCCATCTTTACCATTAAAAGCCACCACATCCCTGTCAGAGCGAGCTCTGGTGCCACAACAAACCACAGTGCCCACCATTCCCTGGCAGTTAAAGTGGCCTCACACTGGGCCATTTCTGCAGTGTGCTTTGGACCACTGAGTGCTTTTAGGTCAATGCCCCCCCCCACAAAAAAACCCTGTGCCCTTTAAGAACTTTTGGACTCCAACTCCCAGAAGCCTCAGCCATGTTGGCCAATGGGAGCTGAAGTCCAAAATTCCCTTAAAGAGCAGAGTTTGGGGGCCACTGTTTCAGAGGATGCTCACTGCTTGTCCTCAAACTGTGCTCTTTAAGGGAATTTTGGACTCTGTCTCCCAGAAGCCTCAGCCAGGTTGGGCAACAGGATTCTGGGAGCTGGAGTCCAAAATCCCCTTAAAGAGCAGAGTTTGGGGGCCACTGGTTTAGAGTGCAATTCCTTCCTCTCTCATGCTCTCTACTCCTGCAATGTTCATGCAGCCTCCTTGGTTGAGAGCAGTGGTCCCCAATACTGTGCCCTTTAAGGGATTTTGGACTCCATCTCCCAGAAGCCTCAGCCATGTGGGCTAATAGCATGGGATTCTGGGAGCTGGAGTCCAAAACCCCTTTAAAGAGCACCATTTGGGGACCACTGTTTTAGAGGATGCTCACTGCTTGTTATGATGGTTTAAAACAGTGGTCCTCAAACTGTGTGCCACATCCCGACTCCAGCTCCCAGAAGCCTCAGCCATGTGGGCTAATGGCCTGGGATTCTGGGAGCTGGAGTCCAAAATCCCCTTAAAGCTTGCACATTAATTTAGGTGTCCTTTGGCCTCGTCCCCCATTCCCTTCCAAGGTCCTCCATTTCGGGGGCCAAGAGGGAGAGATGGGGGAGAGAGGAGGAAGAGGAGGAGGAGGAGGAGGAGGCCCTGCCCTGCTGCTGCTGCCATACTCACCCTTGACGGCCCTCTCGCAGCAGGGCCCTTGCTGGAGCGCCCCCACCAGCAGCGCCGCCCGAGTCCCCTCCTTGACGGACATAGCCCGGGCGGCGGCGGGGGGAGAGCCCGCCTCCTCCCTCTCCCCGGTCCCCCGTCCCTCCCTCCCTCCCTTCTTAGCCACGGCCACCAGGAGCCCCGGCCCACGACAACATGGCCGTCCCTCAGTCACAGCAGGGACCGGCATGCACCGCGCCCTGTCATGGCTGCCCACCCTCAAGGCCCGCCTCACAACTCTTTGCCTCACTATTAAAGAGCCACTCTGGGGAAATAACCCGGTTTGGCAGCGCTTTAACGCTTTGTCTGTCTAAATGCTATGGAATTCTGGGAGTTGGAGTTTGTTGTGGGGCCCTGGGCCCCACAACAAACTCCAACTCCCAGAATTCCATAGCATTCAGACAGACAAAGAGTTACTCATGATATCCTTCACTATATGGATAACTGTATCCCCAACTCTCCTCAACACCTCTGCATCCTTTAGTAGCTCACTAAAACCCAGCTTACACAGTGTATATAAACGAAGCTGCTATTGCTATTACTTTAACCCTATGTTGTGGTGGGTGTTTACACAGTGTATATAAACAAAGCTGCTATTGCTATTACTATTACTTTAACCCTATGTTGTGGTGGGTGTTTACACAGTGTATATAAACGAAGCTGCTATTACTATTACTTTAACCCTATGTTGTGGTGGGTGTTTACACAGTGTATATAAACGGAGCTGCTATTGCTATTACTTTAACCCTATGTTGTGGTGGGTGTTTACACAGTGTATATAAACAAAGCTGCTATTGCTATTACTATTACTTTAACCCTATGTTGTGGTGGGTGTTTACACAGTGTATATATAAACGAAGCTGCTATTGCTATTACTATTACTTTAACCCTATGTTGTGGTGGCTGAAAAGACCTTCACTGCTTGCTGTTTGCAACATCTTCTCCATGCCCTGATTCAAAAATCACCCCCTTCCCCTTTCATTTCAATATTGCTTCCCAATTAAAGACATGAGTCCTTTGCAATAAACAGAACCCCAACTGTTCCCTTGTTGTTGTTGTTGTTGTTGTTGTTGTTTCAAGCTCCTCATTCTCTTCACACATTCCATTTTCTTAGCCGTTTCTACAACACTCTTTGTTAGGAATTGTAACATGTCTGCTTTATAGTTTTAATAGGCGGGATGGATGAAATGCTGTTCTGATGCAAGTCTCACCATTCCTCATCCTTGGCTATGATTAAGGTTGATTGGTGTTACAACATCTGGAAGGTTGCGCTCTACCCATCTTATGTGAACACACAGCAGACGCAGCCATTGGCACATGGAGGTTGTCCCAACTGTACCATTGAGGATGAGGAGGCAGAATCTTCATTCATGTTCTTATTATGGGATAGTTATAATATGTAGGTGCTGAAATGTTTAATTTAGTCCGAGTTCTTGTCTATTCTCTGCCTCCACTTCAATTAATGTCTTCCTCCTCCTCCAGAGCTCCAGCCATTCTGTTGGGAATCAAGCCACGGAATAGGGATAGTTAGTTATCCTCTTGTTGATTTTCTTTTTCCATGTACCTTGTGACCTTATTCTACTGGCTTAAAAGTTTATGGAAATTTAGGCCTGTTACAGACTGCCAAAACAACGCTGCTTGGGGTCTCTTTGGAAGTATGCATCCTAAGAATCCGGAAGCTGCACCAAAGCTGCACTCCAGTGCTTAGGAATGGAGTGTGGCTTTGGCGCGACCTCCGGACTCTTAGGACCCATGCATCATTTAAACAGCATACCTCCAAAGAGACCCAAAACAGCTTTATTTTGGCAGTCTATAACAGGCCTTAGATCCATTTTCACAACACTCTAGAAATCTCAAGGATTGTAGACCCATCTGCAAGAACTCCTCATTTTGTCACCTGTACATTTGCAATATGAACTTGTCACATCAATTTGCCGCCCCAAAAGAGAGTAGTTTTGGGATGGTGTTGCTCTTTTCTTCGTTGTTAACTAGCCAGTTTAGGTCAACAGACTGCTTCAGAATCAGTAGTAATACTGCTTTGTGAGTTCTTAATTGTTGCCCAAGGTTACCACAGTATTGGAAAACTATGTTCCCGATTGAGTTGCAACTACTAGTTGCTGTGCTTTTACTTGTATTTCTTTTTATCTTGTGAGCTGCCTTGAGTCACAGCTTTGGGGAAAGGGAAGGGCATTAACAAAACCAATAAAAAACAGTACCAACACATGACAGTGATAAAGAGGAGCACTGAATAGCAACACATTTGGGCAAGGTATAAAAATACTTATAAATTGCTGCAGCTTAGTTGTAAAATTCTGTGTGAGAAAGAGCCAAAGAAACAGTCCAACTTAGAGGAGATGCATATTTAGTAAGATGTACTAGAAAAAGCAGAATTGTCCATATGACGAATATACTAAGAACATTTTAAAAGGAACACTTTTATCTGGTGGGAAAGAATTTAACCACCTTATAGTGTGTGTATGGGCAAAACAATGGTGTTGTTACACTGGCAAGTATTCAACTACATTATACAAAAGGATGATGTAACAATGTGCCATGGCCTTGGAGGATTCAGGCAAATAAGGAGGCACAGCACAACAGTTAACAAAGCCCAGATTGTTCAACCAACCCTACTAGCAGAGCTATTTTATAAGGGCAAAGCATTTATTCTGCAAGATAAAGCAAGTCATGACTTACATCAGCTTTTACAGGGGTGTGTGGTGTGGTGTGGTGACACCACTCTTGTTTTATTGCTCTCCTCTCACATGCCTCTCCTTCTCTTTGCAGTAGCAACAAACAGTTTTCAACATCTCCTTAGGAAATAAAAACTGTATGAAAGTCAGCAGTGTGGTCATCCTTTCAATGAGGAGTTTTTCTTTAAAGCAGGAGTGGGCAAAATGCAGCCCTCCAGATGTCGGACTGCAACTTCCACATGCTCTAGCCAGCATGAGGAATGCTGGAAGTTGCAATCCATAGGTATCTGGGGGGCTGTGTGTTGCCCACCATCCATGTTAGTGTAATACTGTTCTTAGGATAACCAAAGGGGCACAAAATGGTTGGCAAACTTTTGAGATCTCCAGGTAATTTTGCAAGATATTGCCAAAAGCTGGTTGGAACTGATGGATGAGAAAGGGAGGAAACTGAAATTTCCGTCCCTCCTATATCGAATTACAGAATGTAAGATTTGAAAGGAACTGCAAGAACCGTCTATATCAAGCCCATGCAAGAATACACAACTGAGGCACTGATGAAAGGTGACTGCCTATTCAACCTCTGTTTAAAAGGCCCCAAAGAAGAAGAGTCCACCACTATCCCAGGCAATCTATTCCACTGTCTAATGGCTGTTATTGTAGATATTGTAGATATATTCTTAGTGTTATGATGTGAAATTTGAGACCATTTGTTTTATGTTTTAGTTTCTGGAGCAGCAGAAAACAAGCACACTCCATAATGTACGTCAGCACTACCCAAAAGTGGTGACATACAGGATGCATAAAAAATTTCACGCATGCATCGTTTTTAGGCTACTGCGCATGTCTGAAAAATATGGTGCCGTAACCCATGGTGTCATCCCCCCATTGACCTCCTCTCATTTCACACCATACAGAATCCTTAGTAATGTCTCAATCAATCATAATTCCCATAAACCAGTGAAAGTGATGCTAATAGTAGTGACATAAACAACTAGCACAATTAAAATTATACCTTCAAATTACAGTATCATACACACAATCTAAATGTATTTAGATATACAT
The DNA here is from genome assembly GCA_023333645.1 of Sceloporus occidentalis. Lineage (NCBI taxonomy): Eukaryota > Metazoa > Chordata > Lepidosauria > Squamata > Phrynosomatidae > Sceloporus > Sceloporus occidentalis. Next base: position 122,897,282 of record JALMGF010000002.1, on the reverse strand, counting down.
AGTGAAGATTTGGTTAAAATGTGATGTTTTAAATTTAAAAAAAAAAAGAATATATTTTTTAATTAAAAATATTTTTTTTAATTGACAATTTTGAAATTTTATTTTTAAATTTTTGGGGGGGCCTCTCCTTTCTACTTCCACTGAACCTCACCCCACTCCCACCATCTCTTAAAGCATTTTAAAGGGAAGCAGATGACTGTCACAGGCCCTTTCTGCCAAAAGGTAGTTGTTTGAGTAGTTGTCTCACCCGCCTTAGGGTGTCACCTGGTGCGGTCCACACCCCCACACCCCCTAGTAACGCCACTGCCCTAAACCTGAAAATGAGACAGAAATTTACTCCGAAAACAATCCTAGCACTGTGAGCGAATTGCCTGTGCCTAGGTGCAGTCTGGGAAAGCTCCCCAATAGCACAAATGCATCATTATTAGCTTGCGCACATTCGCAACAGTGCAAATGAAGCGTTATTGGGAAACCATCCATAGGTTTTCCCCGTCAATAAGAAGTTATGGGATAATTCTCGGTTATTCGTGGGAGAAGTACTGGGTGAGCGCAATGTTGTGAGAAAATCTTCACACAATTACACTATAATGTCAGGAGCGTTCTGTTTTTCTCCTGTTTTATAACCCTGTGTGATAATCTCCTTACTCTCATATTTATTAAACCTAATCTGGTTTCAGGACAAGTTTGTTTCATAGTATATAGTATTTGAGTCATTACTATCTGTTGCCTTTATTAGAAAACATTTCCATGTTGTTGTTCAGTAACACAAAATTATAAAAGAAATATGTAATCCCATTTTAAAACCAGAAGATTTCTATGCCCTTATGGTTTCTAACCAACCCTAAGAACCAGTGGGCACTTCACCCTGCTACCGCAGGACACCTACTGCAAATAAAACATCTTTTGCTGATCCGTTTATTGCTTCTTCATATATACACAGATCTAAAGGTTTTCAGATAAGTTACTTGTTGTTGTTGTAGAAATCAAGATAAAAAAATTGTCTTTACATAAGGCATTTAAACGATTTGTCTTCACACCATTCTTCTCAATCACCAGTGTTAGGCTGTTTTTCATTTTTCATAGAACACAGATTGGATTATTTTTGGTAGACCCAGATAAGTTTTGGATTCAAATGATAAAACATTTAATGCCATAAGAATGTGCAGAGGAGGACGCTCAAAATGGTGAATGGTCTGGAAACCATAAAGAAATGGCTTAAGAGGTATCATGATAGCCATGTTTAGATATTTGAAAGGATGCCACATGGAAGAAGGAGCAAGCTTGTTTTCTGCTGCTCCAGAGACTAGAACACAGCAGTGGTTTCAAACTACAGGAAAAGTGATTCCACCTAAATATTAGGTAGAACTTGATAGTAAGAGCTCATAGTGGGGTGGACTCTCCTTCTTTGGGTTTTTAAACACAAGCTGGAGCACATTGACTGTTTATTCCATCAGGTCCTTGTGATGTCTTGCAATTCTATGATTCTGTGACAAAGATAGAACAATTATGCAGAGATGTAAGGACTAAGGAACTCGGGGGAAAAATTGTGCCAGTTTTGTATCATTTTACTTGAAAGACAAAATGAATTCACACCTAACAAATAACTATTTCATAGATTTATTTGAAAAATACTTACAAAGGCAAGTACGTTTGACTCTAAAATAGTTAGAGCAATTCTGTGTTTACAATGTTATTCTGTGCAGCCTTAACAGTCTTTGCAATTTGAAACACTGTTAGTCACTTTGAAAAAATGGGAGAAGGACTAGTTTATACTTGAGCTTTGCCTTCTTTCCACTTCTGCACTAGCATCTACAACAGTCAATTGTGCCTAAAATCTCAGTAAAAAGAAATATACATTTGCCTCATTAACCCATTATCACTGACAGATTTTTAACTTAGGGGAGCACAGAAAGTTCCTTTGTTTCTTTTTTTATCATCTAACAGAGAAAAACAATGGAAAACTAAACAGTAGCTTGGCAAGTGTGTCTACTAGTATGAGTTTACATGGCATGGTCCTTGAAAATGCAGCCAGTTGTCAACAGAGGGGTTTCTTTTCCATCTATTTGAAAATCTTACTCTCCTTCCTCTCCTAGTGAGCCTTAAACCATTTCCTATGGAGAGAGGCTGGGAATGGAGTTGCTGAAAAGTTCTGATAAGACAGTGATTCGGTAGTACAGAAACAGAAACACAGTGCAATTAGTTTCCACTTATTTTATAGATACTTTTAAAGACAAGACTGGCATAGACACTGGCTGAGAAAGAGCCTGCAGTCTTATCAACTGCATTTCAATAACAGTTCAAAAAACCTATTTCACAAGGGAGCAACCATCTCTGAAAGCTGAGACTTCATCAGCCACTATTGTGCATGGAGGCAGCAGCTACATGAGCCAACACCTTTCGGTGCATCTCAGAAGTGGATGAATAAGTTCCATCCATTGAGTACACTGGTAAAATCCTTCTTGTTCCAGGTTGAGGGGCATAACTATACTTCCGCCAGTCTTCATCTGGTGGCATATCTACCCTCCTAGGACCTGGAGGCTTAGCATACTGGGGAGGCACAGGACAACCCTGAAAGCTACCTATGTCTCTTGAAGCCCCATGTGAGGCGCATAAAGTACTGTCAACTGGTGGCCTGTTGTCAGTGGCACAAGCCTCTTGCTTTCCTTGCTGAAATGGCTGCTGGAGTAAATGTTCTTGTGATCCTTTGCTTTTCTGGGCAGCATATCTCCAATGTTCAGCTTGTCTGTCTGGTAGTGTTGCTGTTTGTCTGGCAGTGTGATTCATCTGCGGCCAATGACCAGAGATGCTTGATGCTTCTTCAGTCCCTAAATGCATACTAAGAAGCGTTTTCTGCCCTTGAGAAGACAGGCCCTGCTGTCGGTAAATGGGGCTCCCATAACTCATTGCCAGACCTGGGTTGTCTTCACCTTGGAAAGCTTCACCCCTGTCAGGCACAGCCAGAATTTTTTGGATGTTCTTCTGATTTCCTGAGAAAAAGAACAGAATATAAATACTGGTGTTTCTTCGCCCACTCCAAGTGGAACGATAGAAGTAACATATACCAATGGTGTATCTAGGAAGTTACTTGCAAAGGAGTTTGAGTCCTTGTGTATTGATTACCACTAACATCTAAGTTTAATCATACAATGTTTAATTCTCTGTTGCAGAAACAGACCAAGGTTATTACTGCAAAAACCATGAATATATTAATTGTGGCTGGCTTAGATCCATAATCTGCTGTTCACTTATTTCTCCCAGTGGTTGCCAAACTTTGGTCCTCCAGATGTTTTGGACTTCAGCTTCCAGAATTCCTGACTGTTGGCCAAACTGTGTGGGGCTTCTGGGAATTGAAATCCAAAACACCTGGAGGAGCAAAGTTTGGGAATAATTCTTCTAAGTGATCATATATCTGAATGTGACCAGGAATACTCAAGCACTGAGGTGCTGCAGGATGAAAAATACAGTTAAACTTCCTCCTAACCTAAGTAATTACCTGGATGATATAAGACACTGAACATTTGAGATAATTGGTAACTTCGACACTACAGTCATCCCTCCATTTTCATGGGGATCTATTCTGGACTCCCCTGCGAAAATTGAGACTTGCAGATATTCAAGCCCCATAGGCTTGAATGGGGTGCCCCACTGAAAATAAGAGAGGTTGCCCCTCTCTGAATATTCAAGACTGCGTATCTCAAGTCCGCGAGAAAGGAGGGGTGACTGTATATATAAAAAGATTAGCAACTGCAAGTCTGAGCAACTTGTCTCTATTTTGATGGATTTTGACCTTCCTCGTTACCTTGTTTCATCAAAAAATCCTATTCTAGTCAACTGCAAATTTCTAAACTAATTTTAACAATTAACGTCAGCAATAAGTTCTTCTAGAACATGGCCACATAGCCAGAAAAACCCACAAAAAACTATGGATGTCGGCCATGAAAGCCTTCAACTTCACAATTTTACCAATTGCTTAGTGATGCCTGCCAAGCATCTCACCCAAGCTCAAGGAAAACATTCCACCCAACAGTTGTTGCAAGTATTGGGTTTATTGCTCTGGGAAAATGACACTGATACATGACACTGATATGCATTCAAAATACCAAGAACCAATATATATCTAACTTTTTTGAGTGACTTTCCTTCACCCCAGTTGTAGATTCAGAAGGTTGGGAGACTGCAAGGGTAATCTAGTTCCTCTGCTAGTACAGGAACCCATAGTTAAAATACAGTTAAAACAGAGGTGAGCAGGCCTGTTTAAAGACATTTAGGGAATTATAGAATGGGGTTGGTTGGTTGGTTGGCTGCCTGCCTGCTGTTGCAAGATGCAAGTAATGCTTCCTTGTCCTTCTCACTCAGACAGCATGTTCCTTCAATAAATGCTGAGAGATAGAAGTTTCTCCAATGACAATGGGATGGATCTGGGGATTCTGAATCCCATAAGTGGGGTTCACTTAGCCTCATAAAGGTCTCCATTAGGTGCTCAATTAATCTCAGTGAAAGGACAACTCTACAGATACAAAGGCTATGAGGTATGACACTGACAGCATAGAGACACTGCAGGCTGTCAGGACAGCATTGCCCCTTTCCCTAATAAATGATAGAGCTACAGGGCTGACTTGGGGTTCTGAGGCCCAAATCATATTTGAATTGATCCCTTACTCTCTCTTCTGTTTAAACCAATTCAGAATGGAAGGCAGCATGGCACTGGGGACAAAAGGGTGGAAATAGCTGAATAATTCCTGGTATACAGACGTTGTAATTGGCAAACACTGGTTCCTTTTGCTGTAGTAAAAAAGAAAAAAGAAAAAGCAAGGAGCTGTGCAAAGGTCCCTTGAGTTATTTCTGAATAAATAAGCACTGGGTCAAAGTATGACTAAAACTAGGAAGGTAACCTGCCTGGAGAGAAGTTCTAAGTTTGTAGGTTCTGCCTTCTCAGATGGCACAGGCATAAGATTTTTTGTTACCTGGTTTCCCCTCAGCTGAATGAATATGCTTATCTTTCTTCAACTTTTAAAATTAGCAGACTTACAAGTGGCTAGGTCCTCCTAAATACTGACTTTGAGTGAACATGTGAGGGATAAAGCGACAAATTGGACTCCAGGGCAATGAAGAAGAGACAGTTGATGCCAGCTTTGAAGTTATGTAAATCATTTGTGGTCATTATGATGTTTTCGTAATATTCAACAGTAATCCTGCCTCTGCACTTTCTTAAACAATCATTCAATGTTTTTGTTATTAGTAGAATGGTGTCACTTTGTCACTTACATATCTTAAATTGTTGGTGTTTCTACCTTCCAATTTTCATGCCTCCTTCCTCTGAGTCTAATCCAATTTTGTATATATGTTCAGCATACACGTTAAACAGAGAGGGTGATAAAATGCAGCCTTGCTTGACCTCCTTGCCAACTGGAAACCATTTAGGTATTTGTAGTCTGTCCTGATAGTAGCTCTTGTCCTGAGTATAGGTTACACATCAGGACAATCAATTGTGGAACAATCAAATCTTTAAGCGTGATCCATAGTTTCTCATGAGCTACACAATCCAAGGCTTTGTTATACTCTATAAAGTACAGGGTGATTCCCTTCTAAAATTCTTTGGTGGGTGTTTGCAATATTATACTGTACCTAGTGCCTCTTCCTTTTCTGTACCCAGCTTGGACATCTGGCATTTTTCACTCCATAGATGGTGAATGTCTTGGTTGTAAAAGTTTGAGCATCACTTTGTTTGAATGGAAGATTAATGCACTTGTCCGACGGTTACTGCAATCTTGGGAGTCCCCCTTCTTGGGGACTGGTGTGTATATTGAGAATTACTCATCTGTAGCTCATTGCTTTGCTTTCCATAATCACTGGCAGATTTTAGTTGGAATTTGAGTTTTTTCTTTCTCGTAGATTGAAACAGCACTATTGGTATGTCATCTGCACTGAAAGCACCTGAGTGTTTTCCACTTCACTTTCTAAAATTGTACGTTTGTCTTCATGTGGTTTTTCCTTGAAAGAATATGTGATTTTATCCTCTCTACCATGTAGTTCTTCAACATGTTTTCCCATCATCTTTTTTATTTCTTCTTGATTTTGTACAGTGCGCCCACGCCATACGCAGCCTTGAGCATATGCGCTCAAGCCGCGGGGCGCGTGCGGGGCGGCGCGTCCCATTCAATTGAATGGGCATGAGCGCCCGTTGCGCCCTGTGTGCGCCTGCACCACCGCGCACGAGCCCCATTGTTTCCAATGGGGCTCGAGCATAGGCGGAATTCGCCTTACGCGGAGGGATCCGGAACAGATCCCCCGCGTAAGGTGAGGACAGACTGTATTGTGTTCTTCCATAGGCCATATAGCATCTCCACTTTTGCTTTAAATTGCCTATTGGTTTCTCAGATCTTGCAAAAGAGGTCTCTTATTCCATATTTTGTTCCCTTCTATTTCTCTGTTAGCTCTGCACACAAGTTGATGAACAATTATATTCAGGATTCTGCCCCTATTTCTGTTGCCTTTTACTTTTGCTTCCCATCTGTGCTTAACTGTTTGAAGAATTTTATCAGTCATCCAATGAAACTTAGCTTACTTTTTGGCTTAAGATGGTGTCTTTTTGCATCCTTCCCTTACAATGTTCTTGGCTTTGGTCTGGAGTTCTTCTGGCTCTCAGTCCATTAGGCTTGATGGTGCAAAACTGTTCTTTACGTGGTCTTTATAATTCTACAGGGATGTTCTTCAGGATATATTTTGGCACAATTATTGATTTGGTGTTCTTTAACTTTATTCTTATTTTTAATATTAGCAGTTCATGGTCTGTGCCACAATCTGCCCCTAGTCTTGTTTTCACACAGTGAATAGGGTTTCATCTTCTGCTTCCAATTATGTAGTTTATTTGATTTTTATATTGGCCATCAGGTGATATCCATGTATATAGTCATTTCTTGGGTTGCCTGAAGAATGTGTTTGCAATGGACAGATGATTTAGGTCACAAAATGCAACCAGTTGCTCTCCTGCTTCATTTCTTGATACTAGGCCAAATTCTCCTCCAATTGTTAGTTCTGCTCTGTTTCTTATTTTGTATTCTAATCACCCATGATTATCAACATGTCTTATTTGTGTGATCAATTTCCTTCTGAACTCCAGCATACAATCTTTCACGTTCTTCCTCTTCTGCCTCTGTTGTTGGAGCATAAACCTGGATTATGATTACATTGATGGGTTTTCTTTGAAGTCTTATTGATATTATTTGATCACACTTGCATTAAACTTTGACTACTTTTGCTGCACCCCCATTATTAATATCATCCCATTTCTTTAGATTTTCAATACCCGAGTAAAGCACTGTGTAATTATCTGGCTCAAAATATCAAATTCCTATCCATTTTAGCTCATTCAGTATTAGAATGTTTCTATGTTCCATTTCTTGTTTTATAGGCCCATTACAAACGGGCATAAAAGTACGTTCTGGGGATGTACTAGGGTTAGAAAGGGGCGTCACTTCCTGATGCCGCTAACCCTAGTATGGACCCAGTCCGTGCAAAATGGCGGCGCCCGTTCCACACGGGGGCCGCCATTACAACGTCACGAACGCGCCACCTCCAGACGCGCCCTTTCCGCAACACGAGAAGGAGCTCCAAAACGGAGCTCCTTCTGAGGTTTGCGTAGCTGGCGCAGCATTTAGACGGCTGCGCCAGCAACGCAAAGGAGAAATGTGGTGTCTACTGAATCCTGATTGACAGAAGAGCAGATCCCTGTCACTTGCAAAAGCTGATGCCCTGTAAAACAGGACTGAGGGATGTTTATGATCCTTAATTATTCCCTATACTATTGAATATGTAGAGACTGTAAATATGAAACAGTTATGAATCTGTACCTTTGGGTTGTGCATTCATAACTTCAATCGTAAATTCCAGCCAGTTTATCAAATTGAAATGCATTAACATGGGCTATTCTGTCATTATCAATGTAAATGTTTTCCCTCCATAGAAACCACTTTCATAGTGACCAACGATTCAATGCTTCTACTCCCCACCATTTTTGTCTCTGCAGTCCCAGTGAAAATCGTCGTTACACCCCTCATACCATTCATTTTATGTCAGGATGAATAAATACTGCTAAGTTAACAAAAGGATAAAGAACCACTCTTCGTTTTATACATCTAGTTGTTTCAGTACTAGTCAAGCAGTGTGGTACATAACGCAACATAATGTAACATATGGAGGAAAGGACACTTTTCATTCCAGCTGATTGAAGAGATCAAAGTAGCATTATTACAAATAGCCTAGACAGAAGTGCTACAACAGGAAAAAGAGCCACATACTGAATCTCCCATGCTAAGACTCCAGTGATTACCTGATTGTCTATGTGACTTGCCCACCATGCTAGGCACTGGTGCATCGTGAGAGAGGTGCTGCAGTTGGGTTGAAAAGTGTTGGGGATCAAAGGGTAACACAGAAGGAAAATCGTGAGGGAAAGTGAGGGAAGTGGTGCTGGAAGAACGGTGTCTGGATTCCACTGGCATTTTCCTTTCACTGGCCACTTCCTTTTGGCAAAAGGAAAAAGGGAAACAGAATAGAAAATGGTGGTTAAAAACAGTACTGGGATCGACTGGGCAAACACAGAGCTGGACAAATAGGTGGGACCATGCAGAAATGAGAAAACCTGGCAAGGCCACTAGAACAAGGGCATGCATGTCCCTACAAAGAGAAAGCAATGTTGTACTTTCCAAAGCATATTTTTTTAAAAATTGTAAAAAGCCTATTTCTTTTATTACTATTTTACCACAGAGAGTTTCAAAATCTTAATACAATACAATATGCATCTGGACATAGACATAAGCAAAACAGCTGAAACCAACCTTGAAAACAAAGGTCTACATCTAAAACTATACAATCAGTGTCAGAATTGTAAACTATGCAGTACAGAGACCAAACATGAATATCGTATCTGGAACACAATAGACACACATTAATCTCCAAGCTAGCTGAGGTGCAGATATCCTAAAGCATCATTAAAGGTACAGTGGAACCAAATCTCAGTGAACACCAAAAGCCCACCGTATCTTTGGATGTGGATGCTCAACTCCCATGCCCCTTAGATAAAATGGCAAAATCTAGGGTGTGTTTTTTTTTTTGGGGGGGGGGAGTATTTATTCATTTATGAATATTTTCAAGCCGTGGATTGTTGAATTCACATACAAAATCCATGGATATGGAAGGCCAAGTGTATATAATTTTTTCTTGTTGCTTTATCATGATCTATTTCACATCCAAAGAAAGAAAGAAAAAGAAAAGATTAAGGATATTTCCAAGACTTACTTCTGATTGCTGCATTCAGAAAAATATTTACTGCCCTCCATTTCCAAACAATGCCTTCAACTTACTTGGACAGATTGTAAAAGAGATCTCCTACACTTAGTGCTTATGTATTTGTGGCTCTAAGGGGCTGCAAGATATAGTGCATTATTTACTATACTGTCCATTATACAGTAACTCCAATGCTTGTTAGCTGGAAGATCTTTTGAATGCAAGATCTGGTTAGGTGCTGACTGATATTATTAGTGGCTTATGACAATGAATCCATCACAATCAATTTTTCCACTAGCACCCAAAAAAACCATTGCACCTATCTAAGCTGTTGGTAGTCAACTGCAAAATGGATAAGTTGTCTTAGCTGCCACTGTCAATGTTGGCCAGCACTGCTATATTAGAAATACTAACTTGTTGTTGCACTTTTATTTACTGTCTTTCTTGTGATTCTTTGTCTCACACTACCAAGAGTTTTTGTAGTCACCGTTTTGTTTCAACAGTTATATTGTATTAATATAGTGATTTGTAATGGATATTGTTCCATAAACAAATAAAATTGACTTGAAATTGAATCAAAATAAAGTAATGGAAGTTAAGCAGACTACTATTTTAGCTCTGTCCACACAAATACCCTTGCTGTGTAGGTCAGCTTCATGAATTAAAAAAAAATAAATTCAAACTTCACAAAATTGCGAAAAGTTTAGTTCTTAGCTCCAGGACCCTTTTGAACACTGAGTAATGAATCAAGTCAGATCAATTAAAACACAGTTGCTGCACACAGGTTTACAATCTTTAAAAAGGCATGACACAGAAGAAGAAAAAAGATGAAGAGAAGGTAAAAGGAAAGCAGGAAATCCACAGTATTTTTTATTTCCTAATTCCATACCCTGCACAAGTAATTTTATTATAATCGTTATTGTTTTCTTTGTAAAAGCAAATTAACAGTTGAACTGTTGAGATATCAGTACATACAAACGCAAATAAATTTACAGAAAAAAGATAATTCAAAAAGAGTTACAAAGTGAACCCCAGGACATGTGTTCAATAAGAACAACAGCAAATTACTCCTGGTAGTATCAAAAAGGCCAAGAGTGCAATCTATCAGTGAAAATGGATAAAATGGCTTGAAAGTGCTGGTTTCATTTCTCATTAGAAAGTGCTATCTGCAAGGCTAATCTTGAAGGACATCTGGAATCTTCTTCAGCTTGTGTAGAACAGCTAACATAAAATACAGGAATGAGTTCACAGTTCTTAATAATGAGAATTAAATGGAACACTCATTATTTCTGGTGGGAGGATCTCTAAGTACACCTTTTTGAGGACTGTAACCTTGAAACTCTCTCAGCCCAACCTTACACCAATAATCTATTCTTATAATAACTCCTCTTTCTCCACTTATCAGCTGTCTATTCCAATGATCTATTCTTGGGCTCAGAAACAATACTCACCTTTGTAGCTCTCCTTAATGTTAGACCCAAACTTAGTCATCCACTGCTTATTCCTGTCTAAACTAAACACCCAGAATCAAGATGGTCAAGGTATGAATGGATAAAGAGATTGGGTATCTTATCAAGCTATGGATGAGTGACTATGTCCAGGATATGCTATATGAACCAGTGTTGCTTTCATTTTTTCATTTAATCAAATTTTATTATGAACTTAAAAATACAGAATACAAAAATACAAAACATACAGCAAGAAGTAATGACATTTCATGGTTTACTAGCCAAATGAAATAGAAAGAGCCTCCATACATGAACACCATTAAAACAATAATCCTAATTACAAAAATTAGCTCATTCTCAGACACATCACTCCTTGTTGTATCCAAACAGGCAGCAACCACGCATAAGAAGGAGGTATCTGCAGGCTTGGAGGGACTTCAAGACATACAGAAATATATCCTCCTTGGGGCTATCTCCCTGGCTGAGCCCAGCCATAAAATCATGGTATGGGATAGATTGGGCACACTTGGATGGGTATAGACTGGGTCCTTCTGGATCAGAAGAAGCAATTTGTTGTAACTAAAATGACTGTCTTCTTCCCTCCCATCTCAGTGATGAATGAGCAAGTGAGGATTACAGTGTAAGGCCCAGCCGCCCCACAAGTCTCATTTCCTCCCAGTGAGGAACACTGCTGGATGCAGGATGCCACCCACCAATCTGTCCTCCTTAACTGCTCTGTCCTCTAATGCCAAACCAATCCGGCAAGACACATATTGCCAAAAAACAGGAAAAGCACCCCCACCCCCCGGAAACTGATTTTTTTTTAAAAGGAGGGTTTAAAAAACCAGGTGCTAAAATGGAGTGCTTTCACTTTGAATCCAGAGGAACATACTGGGGAATGGCACTAAGATAAGTACAAATTATTTTATAAGTACGGACTAAGCCTTTAACTGGTGGCCCCTGTCACACTAACAGAGTAGTCACCTTAGCTTGGTTCTGTGTATTTAAGTACATGACCTCATTAGCAGCTTTCTGGGTTGACTCTATTCTTCAATCCCTTGTATAATATTACTGATCACCCATGCTATTATTCTCTTAGCTCTGAAGGATGATTGGTAATGTCTGCCATTAGGAATGTCAGTTAGAAATTGCTGTATTTTTACCAAGCATCTCTTTATATACACAGTTTTAAGTCCATCAAAATAATCAGTTTGAATTTGGAACAATACACTCAGCTTGAAAATATGTCTGCAATTTTCACCTTTCTTTTCTATTACAATGATTGCAGCAATATATTTTGCACTCCAGTTTCAGTAGCAACGTTTTCAGCTTGGAAGCAGTTGTCTTAGTTGGGACTGTGGTAGATTATAGAACTATGAAACAAAAACCTTATCTTCTTTTGGGTGATTTCACTCACACACATGTCTGCCCACTGGCTACAGCTTTTTCTTTCTTCCCTAGAAACTATCCATAGACACCAATTCATGGGCTACCCATAAGCAGCACTGTCATAAAAAAATTAAGTGCAGTATCCACCTGCCACAATAAATTCAGTATCTAGAGAAAAACCTATGTATGTCCATTAGAAGCTGGCCTTCTTCCCAATAGATAGGAGATGCCATTCCAACATATCCTATAGCAAATGGTACCTCACATCTCGATAGAGAATGATATTCTGGTGACAGGGATAAATAGGTCTGGCAATTATAGTAACTTATTAAGAGTTATTGTATTTTCACTCCTTGGAGTATGCTGAAGCCCCAGTTCTCAGAAATCTCCTGGTGCACATTTCTGCAGAGGACAATCATTCTGTGCTATTGATACTCCTGTGTATTTACCATCTACAGGATCATCTCCCTTACTCCTTTCTCATATTAGATGAATAAAGAGAGTAGCTAAAATAGTGTCAGTTTGCAGAAAAAGGTTTAAAAGCATTTTAAAAATCAGAAGAGATTTTATGAACTAAAACTATTGAAATGCGTGCTTTCCCTCTTTAAGCCTTAGCAACAAAACTAAGTGAATGAAGGAACAAACAAAATACTACCTCAATCTTTTACTCTTCTACTTACAAAACTGTGGGAAGAAACAAGTGTCTCTTCCTTGTTTGTGATGACTGTCCCACTGAGACTACGTGCAATGCGACGGAAGTTCTCTGCACTGTACATTTCCTCTTCTGGTTCCTTGCTGTTGTTTCTTGTGTATGGTACCTGCAGAGACACTATCATATTCAGAAAGATATCCTCATGGAAAATGGGTGCACTGTGAATATGTCAAGAGCTGAATATGGAAAGGCAACTATCACTGTCCGTATTACCTGCATTTTATTTTCCTCTTTCTATACTGTTTATAACACCCACCCACCCAAATACTGTATGTGTATACAGATCAGCCAGTTTGAGATAAAACTTCATGCACCTGCTGCTCTGGTCAGCCTTCTTCAACTTAGTGCTCCTCCAGATGTTTTGTACTACAACTTTTATAATTCCTGACAGTTAGTCATGCATGCTGGGGTTTGCAGACTAAAACATTAGGAGACCAGGTTAAGAAAGGATGGCTTATGTTATCATACATTTTATAGTCTTCAATATCCCTCAAGATTCTGTTTCTCCTCAGAATCTATGAGTTATACTCACCAACTAATTTGTTCTTGTTATTCTCTATGTATGTCTATATTATGCATCCATAGATTATTCAAGAGCTTGCTAAATCTTGACTATGCATTATTGATTACATTGGGCCAACAGCTGGAGGCTTTCCACCACATAGTGTGAAGGGGCTGCCCCAGATAAAAAATGTCAAGGACTAGGATAGATATAGGATGCTGGTGGGCAGAACTATCAGATGGTTGAAACTGCATCACATAAGCGAGCCCATTGCCTTCAAATAGGAATCAATTATTTTGTGCATTTTGTGATGGCAGATTGCAATCCTATCCTTCACTAACACTACACCTCTATGCACACTTACTTGGAGAATAAATACAGTAGAACTGTATTTCTGATGGGACTTCACTGAAAATGTGATTGCTACTGGTCTTAAGAGTGAGAAAGAAAAGCAGGAAGGTCCCGATCACAAGGAAGAGATGGAAATGCTCTTGAGATACTTGGGTTCAACAGAAAAAATATTGTGTACTTAAGGGTCTTCTTTCTAATACCATGGGTTTTAATACCATGGTTTCTAATGTCAAAATGTAAGAAATCTTTTCATATGTGAAAGTATCTCCTGCCCTTCTCAGTTTTGGGAATTACACAGAAAGAGAAGACTACTGAGTTTCTCAGCAAAATCCATTGCGCTACTTCTGTTTCTTAGAATATAGCTTATCAATCAACTGAATGTTTTATTCTGGGTTCTGAATATAACTTTAGACTACCCACATAAGCTTGTAATGCAACTGGATGTGATGTTGGATATTCATGAACTAAGCGTCTTGTACCTTTTAAACAAATAAGCTTCATTTATATACCGCTTCATACCACCTAAGCAGTGTCTAAGCAGTTTACAACTGTAAGCTAATTTGCCCCCAACAATTTGGGTACTCATTTTAGCGACTTTGGAAGGATGCAAGCCTGAGTCAAGCTTGAGCCCTTTTGCTGGTCTTGAACTCGCAACCTTGTGGTTTTGAGCGAGTGGCTGCAGTACAGGCATTTAACTACTGTGCCACCAGGGCTCCTAATTACAGCCATGGAATAATGCTTGTGAGAGAGAATCTGGTAAAAACCACAGTGATTTGTTTGTTCACTAATAAAAGTTATTCCCTCCCTAAAGTTGTATGCAACATGTGGCATCTAGTATGTTCTACCTCATGGAGCAGGCAACACCCTCCAAAGAAATAGTAGGGTAAAAGTGTTGACTGCCACCACTAATAATTGCTATCAACTTTTAAAGGAATTAGTGCAGTTGTTGGCCATAGATCTACCATAGCTCACCCCTAAGATAACAGATGTTTTAGTCTTTATTAGGGAGCTAGCTAGTGAGAGGAGCTAACCCCTTTCATCCATGTCTTGTTTTCTGTCATTTATGCATTTTAGCTTGCTGTCATTTGTGACACTACCATATAAAAATCCCACAGTATGAGCATTTTTCTATTCTATTGAAAACCCACATGTTCTGTGTACTATCCATTTGTTACAATATCTTTCAAATAATAGTAAATTACCCCTTGAACTACTGTGAAGGTAAATCATTTACAAATTATTAGGATATCCACTGTTAGTGGTTGTTCCTAGTCTTAATGTTGGACTTCAAGTAACATTCAGACTCTGAAGCATTTAACTGTTCTGCTTTATACAATTCATCTCCTTACAATTTCTATTTGTATACTCTTTAGCTTTCCTGTTAACACGGTGCTGGGGAAAAGGTGGTCATCCGGCCAGTCCTTCTTCATCATTCCCCCCATTTTGCGGTTCAAGCTCCCAATTCTTCCAAAGCCCCCAAAAGTATAATTTAAAAAAAAAATATAGGCACAGAAGTTCCTAAATGGTAAACTGCTATGGCTGACTGGCAATTGGTCATATCATTCCTGTTAACTCCCCACTTCTGCATCATACTTAAGGCCAAATTTTATTAGAAAAAGCAATGGTGTGGTCTGTCATGAGAGCAAAATATGGCCCTCACTCCAGTTGTCCACTGCTTCTCTACCATAAGCCTAAGTTGTGCACATTCTTACCTTAGAGAATGGAGATATAATAGTTCCGTATAGGTTACGTTCGAGTTCTGCTGTTGGAGTTTTTGACAGACCCATGCAAGTTGCACTGTGCATCTTTCTTGTAGGTAGGTTTGCAGATGCTGTGATACCAGGGGGAGGGGGGAGGAAAGAAGCAGAGGTGCACTGAAATTCTAAATAAGTATCTGTGGAACATCTGGTCTTTTTCTGCCTGTGCAGAGTGACCAAAACAAAAGCCTAAATTTTGTGAGCTGGTGAAAAGAACAGAATGTTCCACAGCCAATCCAATAATCTAGGATATAACATTTAAGGTTCAGAAACAAGTTGTTATTCGGTTAATTTAAATAAACAATGTATTTCTGCTGATATTAGTTACATGCAATTAGTTACCTTAACATGAACTAAAATGTTTGTATCTTCATTTCATAATATGTATGTATTTTTAAAATTTAGGGAAAATCACAACTATTTAATTAAAGAAATGCATTTTCAAAAGAAGAGCCAAAAAGATACTTCCGTTTGTACAGCACAAGAATGTTGACAGGTTTATTGCAGAAGTGAGACTCATCAAACAATACCAGCTCCTTGGTCTTCCTCACATTATGGGGGAGTCAGTAACTGTGGAACACTGGGGGGGGGGGGCATTACCCCTTCAGGAGAACTTGGAGGGCTACAATAACTCCTAGGGGAAAAAAATCCTCCAAACACCCTTTATGGGACATGAGGCATGTTTTGGGGCCTCCTTGGCCCCCAGAGGTTGTTTTTGGAGATTTTGCTGCAACCTCCACCCCCAGCAAAATTTCATTCCACCTCTAGAGTATAGGCAGCTCAAAATATGTGAAAATGCCTTCTACATTCCCCAAGAGATCATTTATGGGAAAAACCAATTGTTTTTGATCCCCCACAGGGGCCCTGGAGGCCACAAAAACGACATTGAATGATAAATATCTCTCAGCAATAAGGGAGGTTTCTACTCTACCTAAAAGAGGTAGTTGCAAGATTGTTGCTTAAAAAAAATCTCCCTAGATCCTCCTGTACTGGTTACTTATTGGCCAATTCCCGATATGACATTTTTTGGGGAAGGTCCTCAAGTGTGCAGTGGCCTTTCAGTTGCAAAGGTTCATGAAGGAGATGAATGATTAAAATTCATTACAATCTGGCTTCAGGCAACTTTAGTCATCTTGGCAGATGACCTACATCAGGAACTGGGTAGAGGAAATTTGTCTCTGTTGGTTCTGATGGACCTACTGGATGCTTCTGATGCCAATGACCATGGTCATCTTTTGGGCTGCCTCTCTGGATGGACTTGGAGGCCGTATTCTTCAGTGGCTTTGATAATTCCTAAAGGGACAATTTCAAAATGTGGTACAGGGAGATTCCTTTTCAAGGCCTTGGGGTGTTTCAGTTTTGTCTTATACCCCATGCTGTTCATTTTTTTTTTAACATGGAGCTGCTGAGGGAGACTGTCTGGAGATTTAGTGTTTGATGCCATCAATATACGTATCACACCTATTTTTACTTCTCTCTGTTTACATCTGAGGAATTGATTTCATTTGTAAACCAGTTACTGATTTCCATTAATGATATCTGGGGCTAAACAAATTGGAGCTTAATGCAGACAAGCCAAAAGGTACTCCATGTAAGCGAAAAGGCAGATCAGGGATGAGGGATTCAACCCATGTTGGATGGGGTTACATTTCTACTGAAGGCACAGATTTACTGTTTGGATCTACTCCTGAAGTCAATGCTGAGCCTGGATTCCTGGATATCAGTGATGTCCAGGACACCATTTGCACACAACCCATTCACATTAATGGCGGTTGCCCCTCCGCGGATTTCCTAGTCCGTGAATCTAAAGTCCGCAGACTTGGAGGGGCGACTGTACTTGCAAATTAGTATTAGACAAGGTCTATGTTTCATTCATAAATATGGCTACATATAGCATTTACAATAATTTTACCTCTTGTGCCTAATAGATGCCAGGAATTATCCAGCCTCCCCAACACAGGTTGGCTTGTTTGAGGTGCCTGCAAGCTAGCCTGATATAAAGACTCCAGCTCAGAAATTTCCAGCTCTGTGTCTCGATTCCACTGTGGGTGCTTCTGCATTAGATCTTCACCAGAAGTTATTTGATTGGACACAGGTGACCAGCTGGTATTCTTGCAATCCACTTGAGAACTATAATACTTGTTAACACTGTTTGGCCAGCAGTCTACAGGCATAGATGCAATTGAGCCAGCATGATTTCTATCGTTAGCCTGTCTCACTTCTCCCTCATGATCGAACCTTCCCGGATAGAAACAAGGATCTTTGTTTTGTGAATCAGAAGTCTTAGAAATTTTATTGTGAGCACCAAAACAACCTTTAGAACTCAACTCATCCCTAGAACTCAAACATGAATTCAACTTTTCAGCAGACCACATTCCATTCTCTTGTTGTTCAACAACTGGCTGCCTATTATCAAGGAATGGACAGCTGTAGGATTCCTGAAGTAATTTTGGATCATTCTGATTGTGATAGACAGGCACTTTCCTCTCTTTCCCATAAATGCATTCCCTCTGGGAGACCCCCTGCGGCTGCTGGAACTGTTCTGCAAGCAAGCGAACACGGCCCTTGGTATGGATCTTCTCAGACTTCAGAGAATCCCCATTTACAAATTCTTCCTGTGGGAGGTGTAAGCTCTCATCGCTGTTTGTTCTGAGGTATCTGTTAGTAGATGGTAATGGATCTGGAGGACGATGTGGTAAAGGAGAGTGAGAAGCCAGCGTCATGGCATGATTAGCCCCTTGTTGAGCAACATTATGCCATTCTGATAAGTTTGACGTTTTGAAGCATGGATTATGTAAGTCAATTTTGTCAGATGGCATCTGCACTGAATGTGAAGATGGGAAGAGTGTAGGCAAAGATCCAGAGTTTACCATGTTACATTTCATTTTGCGATATGGTGTGAGAGAAGCTGTTACATTATGTACTTCTTCAAGTTTATTGTTTTTGCTGCAATCCTTATCCTCTTTTAGACTAATGGAAGAGACTCTCTCAAGCTCCACATCACAGTGGATTTCATTCTCAGCCTGAATGGATCTGTCACCCACCCCATGCATACAGGAAAAAGAGAGAGTTTGGTCACTGTTTCCAGCAGAAGCAGCTTGAAAGTTCAGAGAAGTCTTGTGAGAGGGGCTGCTTTCAGAAGGAGGTGGGAGAAAGGCGTTGGCATGTGATGAATACATTTCATGATGGGAAACAGTAGGATGGAAGTAAGAATTGGGCCCAAGTTCTGTTTCCCTGCTGGGTTCCGGTGCTATCTTCTGGTTCAGCAATACTTGGAGCGTGACAGTCTGTTCACTGAAACATATATAAAATCATAGTCAATTATTAGTGCCTTCTAACTAAAAAACAATCTTATGACTAACTTAAAACCCATTCTATTTTACCATTTACAAGGCATGTGAGAAACTCATCCTCTGCCAGAGTGTTGTTTTGTTTTTGTTTGTTAAGTCAGGATGGGGATGAGGAGAAAGACAGTCAATTTGTGGATAACTCTTAGTCTTTTGAGATAGCAGTCTGATCTGCAACTGCAAACAGAATCCACAGAAAACACCTGTACATGTCCAGTCTGTCAATATACTCTTATGAATACTGAAGCTGAATCAGACAAGAGGAATCTGTCTATTCTATTCTATTGATAGAAGCATTCTCAAACAAGAACATGTAATTCTGGACTTAGGAATATGATCTACAATGATGTGATGAAACTATTTTCTGAGTTGATTTTCCTGTCTGTTTCCTGTTTCAAAATTAAAATCTATATTCAAATGTAGAATAAAAGTTCCAGTCATAATGCAAAGGTTTTAACCAATGAGCCTTGAATGATGGAGTAATTTCCAATCAGAAGCAACAACCATAGTAATGTTAAGAGAAGTAAAGCCCTAGAATAAAACAAGAAAAACTGTGGCAGTTTCTTTCCCAAAAGTGCAAGGGGGAAGTAGGAAGTTTTCTCTGAATGCTTGTTTTATTTTTCTGGGTCTCTAATAATGTTTACTAGTTGATTTATTCTTTTCCCCCCTGAAATACTTTAATGTGAGTATTACCTTCAGGGAGATATGGGTATATAAAATATAATTTATGAAATACTAAAGGGACAGGGGGGAACTTGTCACATTTTAAAAGCATGGCAGAATTTTTATTTTCATCTTGAATTGTATAAATACATAATGTAAGAATCTAAATTAGTATAAAGTACTTCAGAGCACACTGTTGTAGTGAGAAAGCCAGAATTTTAAAATATGACCATCACACTGTATCAGCATTTCACCTCTCCCCCTATAAGATAGTCCACTCGGTAGCAAATGGACATAACTCACAATTTTCTTTACAAAGGGATGATTATTGGGTTGATTTCTATGTAATGTTTATTCCTCCACCAAAAAAGGTTTACTATTAAAGTAACAGGAAAACTATTAAATCGGAAGAATATTTGAGAATTGGGTGGGTTGTTGTTGTTGAAGGAAGATATGGAATCTGACGAAAAGCGGAATTCAACTTGCAGGCCACTTTCCACCTTTATCTCAGAAATGTTAGAAGAAGGCTGGAAAAGACAAATCTTTGAGTCTAAATGCATACTATGCTTTTGCTGCTTTTAAAAAATGTATTTAAACTGGCCTGTTTTCTTTTCTTTTTTTTAAAGAAGAGAATACTCCTAGGATTTCAATGCACAATGTGTATGAGGAATGAACCCATTTCCTTTTGAAAACCATACTCCACAGGCTCCTTGCCCATGAAAATCCTGTTTACTATAAACAGTTTGGTCCTGAGATGCAGCTAATGGTGAAGCTACATAAAATCTGAACCATGCCATCTTTCAAATATAATAAAATCAGCACATTTTGCTCATATTAAGCACTTCTATCTCTCTTGTTCATTTGGAGCTTGTTCCTAAACACTTCAAACTGTAGAACAAGAAATAATCCTCTGGTATGAAAGGAGTGACATATCCCAGATCAATGTAGAAGGATACTAGAAGGCTTTTTTTTTAATCCACTCTGATCTCTGAAGCTAAGCAGGGTCAAGCCTGGTTGGTACTTTAAAGGAAGACTGCCAGGGAATGTTAGGTGCTTGGAAGAAGGCAATGGCAAACCTTCTCTGAATAAATCTTACCAAGAAAACCTTCTGAGGAGATTGCTGTAAATCAGAGTTGACGTGAAACACATAACATCAAAATAATTAAGGAGTCCAAATTTCACTAAATACTAGTTTAGAAAAATGCAGAAAATGTAGGGGAAGTTTTTGCTTAATTTGTGTGCCCTATTTCGGAGTGAAACCGAACTTTAAAAATCAGTTTACTACCAGATAAGTATTTTTTCCAGGTCCAGTGCTTGCAAACATTTTTTTTACTACTTTTAAAAACTTCTTTGCATATCATAAAAGCAGGAAACACCTTCTCCCTACATACAGATTTTGATTTGGGTTGGATTTTGATAATTATATCATGAACTAATTGAATGGCAGGGTTGGAATTAGCTTGCTACAGCCACTCCACAGGCAGCTCCTTCACAAACCTCAATTTGATTTAGAATTTCTCATCAGCATTTCAACAACAGAAGGATTTTTTTCACTATACATGGTGAATCTGATTTTGGTTTGATAAAGCCATTTCTCTAGTCTCATTTCTTTCCACAACTTACTGTTTTTGTTATCGAGCATCTGTCTCTTTTTAAATAATTTTGACATCTATTGATATTTTAAGATACAAAAAAAAGTGCTTGAAACAGCAGACTGGAACTATTTTGCTTAAAGACTTTCTCAGACAGTTTGCGCTGTAGGGTCAGCGCACAGCTGTTGTTACCCAGTTGTTGTAGTGGATCGTGTTGCCCTTCTCCCAGCTTGCAGCACTTCTTTTTGGGAATATGTGATTTTCCATCTGCTACTGCTTTCATTGAAATACCTTGTGTGTGCCTTGTGATTAAATACCATGTGTATTAGTGGCTAACACGCATGACATTTCTAGCAATGAATGATATTTACCCTATATCAATCATTTTGAGCCTTAAAAGAGGAGAGGACAAGTGCTCTCCAACAGACCCATGGAATAAGAAGGCTCATGTAGCCTTAACAATTTGCACAGAAATCTCTGTGCAAACAGGCAGCACAGGCAAGATTACTGCCTTCCCTGCAGCTTTCCCCAACTATTGTGTCTACTTTAGTGGGTCAAAACAGGCAGTTTTAGAATGCAGATTCTTAGCAGCACTAGAGTGTACACTTCCTTGTCCACTGCTTTTGCCCAGAAAACAATTCTCTCATAATAACGCCAACTTCCTGATGCCCCATTACATAGAGAGGATCCATGCAATTCATTGTACCCAGGCTCTGGGTAGTGACATTTTATAGGTAAGAACATTCTTGTGTCATCTGGAGAGGTCCACAACACTTTAAGTAAGTAGGGAGTGAATTAAATAAATAATTTCACACAAACAGGGGAACATATCGCTCACTTCTTCTTTCCAGATCAGGCCCAATTTAGATCTGGAACACTGCAATATTTTCAGTCTACCTTGTAGAATGGGTCATGTTGCCCCCCCTTGGTGGGTGGCAGGTGGGCGGCGGCTGTGCTGGCTGCTGTTGCTGCATGCGATCCTGGAGACTCCGCTCTTTTCGGATACAGATTTGCAGCTTCTTATCGATTAGAGATCTGCTGTGAGTGCTAGAGCTGGCATCATGCATGGCAAGTCTTAGTTTAGCTAAAAAGCAAAAGAAAACATAGCAGAAACAAAAACAAAACTAGGGGAGGGGGAGAAACACAAAAGATGCACAAAAACATAAAAAAAAGAACATGCAAATACTGACACAAAAGAGTTCACAAGGATGCATCCGTTCCCATTAATGCACATTCAGGTTAGCTATGTGTCCAAACAGGTTAATTAGAAATGAAGCAATAGGAAATGGAAAAGAATTTGTAATTATTTTTAGGAAACATCCTATTCTCTGTAACATGGGTCACTGTAACTCTTTAACCCAAATAGTGTTGCCGTATTCTATATACTAAAGAATCCGGTCAGGGCATGAGACCCAAGACATAGCCAGTTGGGACACTTGCTAGTGGAGCCTTTATGAAGTCTGCACTTTGCCTTCTTGTTTTCTTTAATCCACAACAACAGACTTCTACAAAGGAATACTTTGACCTTTCAAAGGCATGACATTATAAATCCAGTTTGTCTGCAACCTTGCTAACCAGCAAGAAGGGAATGGAGGGGAGGGAAGGAGAGTCAGCCAATCAAAAATATAAAGTATCAAAATAAAGAAATGCAGCAGCACATATTCCCAAAAGTCACAGCACAATTTTAAACTTATCAAAACACCAATGTATCCTCTTCCTTATCTTCCTAAAATGTCAATCAGTACAGCATATGCACTCTGTTTTCATGAGTGATCAGCCAACTACATGCTGTACTTTAGGAATTAAGAGCCCTTAATAAACCAGTCTCTGAACTAGGAAAATTATGTGCAATGGGACTGGAAGGCAGAAGGGAGCATAATTTAGCAAGCACAACAGGTAGGATCAAAAGGAATACAGCTTCTGCCTTAGTGCAGAAGGAGCTTAAAT
Source organism: Sceloporus occidentalis (assembly GCA_023333645.1). Lineage (NCBI taxonomy): Eukaryota > Metazoa > Chordata > Lepidosauria > Squamata > Phrynosomatidae > Sceloporus > Sceloporus occidentalis. The sequence continues at coordinate 122,874,292 of JALMGF010000002.1, read as the reverse complement.
AACAAAAACAGTTGGGGAAATGTTGAAACTACATTGCAGGAATCATAGTGCTCAAAAAGAAGATGCCTATAAAATACTTTTAAGATCAAACTGCACACTCTTTTTTCCAACTCTGAGTTTGTTATGACCAATTAGTTATATTACCTTTTGTGATATTAGATATTAGTAAACTGTAAAAAGCGCAGTGAGCTGAAGCAATTAATAATTACTTACATATAGCTTCATTACAGAGAGCCAAAGCTGCAGCACAGTCTCCCCTCTGCTCTTGATGCAGTGACTCTTCAAAGACTGAATCTGCCTCCTGCACAGACCTCTCAAAGCCATCAGTCCTCCCTGCAAAGGGCAGCACTCTTCATTTTCATTGCATTCTTGTCAAGGTTCTCCCTTCACTTAAGCCAAAAATCCTCCCAAACACAGAACAGTTCAACATTTCATACAAACCCCAAGCCCATGTGCTGCAGCAGCAGGGGAGTTTTGGGGTCAAATGCAAAGATATGCAAGTGTTTAGAGAGGGAGGGTATCCACAGGGAAAGAAATAAATGTGCTAGATGGAGGTAGAGAAGTATCTTCCATAGAAACAGGTAAAGGGCTAAGAAAAGGAAGAACAGTTAAGTCAGGATGGTGGTTCAATTCATTTGGTTCTGGATGAAGTTACTCCCCTTCCAAATAATCACATTAATAGCTCAGGAAGTACCTGTTACATTCAGCAATAAAGGTAAATGTTCAAATGAAATCAGCAGCATACATTGATTTTTTTTATTGGCCAAGGCTGATGCACAAGCTGTGATTTCTTGTCGTCCGAGATTGCTTGTCCACCATCAATACGACCTCGTAACATCCAAACTGGACTAATGCAAGATAGTATGTACAGAACTAACTTTGAAGAAATTACAGTTGATATAAATGTGGCTATAAGTGTATAATGAGAACCAGTTGACATATCTTATCAATTTATAAAAAGCTGTATTAGCTCTTATTTTCTTTTCAGGGCCCAATTTGAATTGCTGGTTTTAATTTTTCAATTATCTTTTTCATATTTGGCTTGGGTATTTGGCTCCTTCTTGGATATTTGGTTCCCCCTTCTATATTACACTAGATTACAAGCTTCTTCAGAGAGCTTCCTCAAGGACCCTAGTCATCAGAGGTGGGGCAGATCATGACAAAGGAAAACATATTTTCTGTGGTAGTTTCCAAATAAACTTATTTATTTATTTAGCAGACTTATATCCTGCTTTTTAAAGAAAAAAGGATACACATATAGACTTTCTAACCTATAGTTTTAAAAGCAATTTATAACATTTATAATATACAATGAGTTGGAGATAGTTTTGGGGGTTTACTGAGATCATAGACTGGGTTTTGCTCTATTGTGTGTGTAGTCTAATTTTAATCTGTTCAGATTCTTTTAGGTTGTTTCAAAGCAATTTCATTGATTGTAACCTGGATGGAAAGGGTGTATGTATGAAGCACACTTTGTTTTAAAAGTGAGTTAAAATAATATAGACAAAATAAATAAAGCTGCACTGAAGAATTATCTCTCAAATATTTCCAGAAACAGAAAAAAAAACCCTCTCCTGACATTAATGACCAATATAGATTTGGGCATATAACTTGTGATCCCATATATCCAAAGATCTGAAGAGAATTAACTCTACCCAAAGGACTCTTCCTCATTGAATAATAATTGCTTACATGATTTTAGGATACTGAGAACATTTATCATTATCAAAGCCATTTCAGAGACGGAATAATTCTCAACTAAACCTATTAGAATAATACGTATCAGAAAACATTATATAACCAAAGCACAATAGCTGGTTCTGTGGGATCGAGGCAAGGTCAGGGGAGCAACAGGTTCTTGGACAAAGCTACAGTTCAGGCAGGACTGTGAAACTTCTTGGTGACCTAACAAGTTCAACATAGTAAGGCACAGTGGTCTTGATAGATGATGCCATCCCTTCCTAGGGCAGGCTGAAGCCGAACACAGCAAACAGTTCTGACTCCCAAATAGCATTATACAGGTGCTGTGGGAGTGGTGCAGATTTTCAGGAATGGAGCTGTCATCTCAGCAAGAAATCTCCAGCAACTGAAGACTTAGTGCCGGAACAGACCGGCAAGAAGCGGCGTTTTGAAGCCGCCCCCACAAAGACAGATTGGAGCTGCAACAAACACACACCATGGCCCCAATCTGCCTTGAACCCAGCCCAAACAGGAGCAGAAAAGATCCGCTCCTATTTGGGCCAGGAAGGAGCTGCCTTTCCGAGCTCTGCCGCAGCCCCAGGGAGGCTTCAAGATACTTTGGTGGTGGGCGGTGGGTAAACACTGGACCTCTGAAGTGTCTTGAAGCTGTCCACATCTGGGCAACAGCCGGCTAGCTTCCGGACAGCTTCCAGGCGTCTAAGGAGCATATGGCGTGTAAATGCTATGCTCCCAAGACACCCGGAAGGCATCTTTAACGGGCCAGCCCTTAGGCAAGATGCTCAGCTCAGATTCTTATGATATATTCTTGAGGGATATCAGAGTCAGCTCCTTAAAGGCCTGTGCTCCTTTGTGGGACTGCAAGTTTCTTTCAGCTGGGACCCCCCCTCCCCCAAAAAAGGCAAATTCTGCCTCTAAAGGATATTGCTATTTTGAGGTCATGGGGGAGAAGCATACCTTTAAAATGTTCTAAATAACATTTTAAGAAGAAATAGATGGGTCCAAATTGCAGGAGTTTGTTTTGGTAATGGAAAATGCAATGGGTTTAGCCCTCTGCCCTGATCTTGAATATGTTTGAACATACTTGCAAGCAGTATCCATTGTGACTGAATGCCAGCATAATATCAAATCAAGTCAATAAGGTCCCACTAACATATGCAATACAACTGAAGAAATAGAATGACTGCTACAGAAGCTACCCAATATGCAAATGGATCCTGTAGCACCTTTGAGAATAACTGAAAGAAAGAAGATGGTAGCATGGGCTTTAATAGCCTTTATCCTGCAAAAATCTGCATGCATCTGAGGAAGTAGGCACAAGTCTACAAAAGCTCATGCTACTAGCTTCTTTCTTTCAGTTAGTCTCAAAAGTGCTACAAGATCCCTTTGCATATCGATCTTCCAAACTAACATAGCTATGTCTTTGAGAAGCTATCTAGATTTCTCTTACCAGAAAACCAGGAGCATTTTATAATTCATACACATCATTATATTCCACAGATCAGGCCACCTCAGTTCTACCATTCCTCCACAAGAGGACTATGCTGTCTACACATTACCCTGGTTTTGCAGCTCATCCAGGTCCATGAACCTGCTAGGACGAGGATTAAAGCCCACTGATGCCTCCAGTTCCTTCTCCTTCTTTCTTCGGAGTTCTTGTTCCTGAGCCCTTCTTGCTACCTCTTCTTGTAATTCATCTAGTTCACTTTTGGAAGAGACAAGTATCTCCTCACCTTTGGGATGGGAGAAAAAAAAAGTTTAGTAAACACACTGTTTATGTTTTAAGACATGCTTTTTCCCTGCATGAGACCAATTTTCTTAAATCCACTATAGCTAATAGAAAGCTTGTGTCAAGCGTCTATTTCCACCAAAAACCTTATTGAGGAGATGAAAGAACATTTTTATAGCCACACCACTGATTCCCTTTCTGTTTGAAAGTGCAACTGTTATGGAGAAGTCCAGGCATTAAAACTTTTTGGATACAAATAGCTGGTATTTTATACCATCATTCTAATGTTTGTTTCTAATGGGCCCATGCAGACAGGCCAAAATAAATCTGCTTCGGGTCACTTTGGAGGTATGCTGTTTAAATTATGCATCTTAAGAGGCTAGAAGCTGCGCCAAAGCTGTGTGCCAGTCCGATAAGAGGTGTGGTGCTGGAGGAGAGTGCTGAGAATACCATGGACAGCCAAAAAGACAAACAAATGAGTTCTAGAACATATCAAGCCTCAAAACTTCCTGGAGGCCAAGATAATCAAATTAAGGCTGTCATATTTTGGTCACATCATGAGAAGGCATGACTCATAGAAAAGACAAAAATGCTAGGAAAGGTGGAGGGAAGTAGAAAGCGAGGAAGACTGCATGCTAGATGGATAGCTCAATTAGAGAGGTCACAGGTATGAATTTTCAGGACCTATGCAGATTTTAATTATCTGGCATGCTGTTTCAACTGAGCCTCCCCCCACATTCTAAACTGCTATAGTAATGGACTAGACTCAGTTGTAATCATCTCAAACCAATTAAATGGTCGTAAGAGACAGACATTTCTGCAGCTAGCACAGCAGAAGGGAAGTGAAGAAATAGGGCTTTCCCATTAGCTCAGTGGAGAGGCCAGCTACCTTTGACTATTTCAAACTGTTACCTAATTACCAAGCATTCCCACAGACTACCTGAATTGTTTCTATCTCAGCTGCTCAGTATAAAAATGATAACATTTGTCTCTGCTTCCTACCAACTTCCCTTACACTTGTGTGTCATGCCTTTCAGAATAGTGCAACTCAAAGTGGTGGCCCATTGACTGGTGCCATCAGCTGCTGGTGCCTGGTGAGTTTCCAGAAAAGAAAGGAACAATTATAGCCAATACATACAAATATGGCACCAATCTCTGGTACATTGGGAAAAAAATAATTGTCTGCCCCCCCCCCCCCCCCCCCATCCGATAGCTTGGGAAGAATGATTTTAGAAGGTAAGCTTGAGGGCAGAGACTATTATTGTTGATATTTGCCAATAGTCCGGAAGGCCTTTCAGGCTAATGACTTTTCAGTCACTATCATTTTAACAACATACAATAGTTAATGACGATGGCTCATCATAGTGGTGTTTAGAAACAAAAATAAACATGATCTCTCATTACAGTGTCACAGGGCTATAATTCTTTATTAAAAATAGCTGGAAACGCATGTTAATACTAATTTTAAAGTCTGATGTCTTCTACTACTGTGAAGGCAGAAAAAGTAGAAAACAGTGGTGGTCATCAGTGGTGCCACTAGGGTTGGTGACATCCACTGCAGTAACTCATGCTGTCACTCCCCTACTGATCTCCTCCCATACCACACCATACAGAATCTTTGGTAATTTTTTCCCTACTAATTTACTCATAAATCAGAATTCCCATATAGCACTGAATGTAATGGTAATAGCTGCGACATAAACAACTACCAAAATTAAAATTAAAATTACGCCTTTAAATTACAATATCATACACACAGAATAAATGTGCTTACATATATATAGTTTCATGTGCTTAAAGTGAAAAATTGGTAAAATGTGATGTTTTTATAGAATTTTTTTTAATTAAAAATTATTTTTTTAAAAAATTAATAAAACCCTGGGGCCTCTCTTTTCTTCTCCCACTGAGCTCACCCACCCCATCTCTTCAGCCATTGAATGGGACACAGACCCTTTCCGCTCAAAGGTTGACGTTTGAGAAGCAGTGGTGTCATCCCCCGTTAGGGTGTCACCTGATGCAGTCTGCACCCCCTGCACCCTCCTAATGATGCTGCTGGTGATCATCAAACCAATATGCCCCCAGGTTGCAATTATATGGGAATGGAAAACAGCAGCTTACCATTACCAATGCAGTGCTTGTTCTTCGTCCAGCAAGAAGAAGATGGGACAGACTCAACCTCCAAGATGCTGCTGCTATGTGATTTGGGTATGTTACGCCAGGCAGGAACAAAAGCTCCAGTTCGTTTAATATGGGAATCTCTATAAAAGTAAGGAAAACAAGATAATTTTAAGATGAAAAATCTTAAGTATCCTTGATTCTGAAGAATGATTAAAAAAAACCAAGATTTCTTCAGTTTTTCTTCAAAGTTTTATTATGTGGAGCTGCTGTACATTTAAAGTTCTGAACCCCTTTTAAGAGATTGCTTTTTGCACTCTTTCTCCTTTTGGAACCGATTTCTACTCAGCAGATTTAACTATGATTTTGAATAGGCATCCATTTTCTAGACAGTGAATTCTAATCTCAATTTCAATCAACTATGGTTTTGAAACTAGCGTATGCCCATTTGTATGGAGATGGAAGTGGCTGGGGTAGAGATACAGCCCAAAATAACATGATGGTTAAAAAAATCACAAAGACTATTTCCAAATTGGCAGGGGCATCATTAGGGTTGGTGTCATTGGGTGCGGTAACTTATGGTGTCAACCCCCCCATTGACCTTCTCCCATATTACACCCATATAGAATCCTTAGTAATTTTTTAATACTAATTTACTCATAAACTGTAATCACCATACTGTATATCACTGAATGCAAGAGTAATAGTTGCGACATAAACAACTAGCAAAATTAAAATAATACCTTTAAAGTACAATATCATACGCACAGAATAAATGTGTTTACATATACATAGCTTCATGTGGCTAAAGTGAAAATCTGGTAAAATGTGATGTTTTTAAAGTAAAAATTTAATTAAAAAAACCCTGGGACTTCTCCTTTCTCCTCCCACTGAGCATCACCCACTCATACCATCTATTCAGCATTTTAAAGAGATACAAGTGAATGGCACAGTTCATGTCTGCCAAAATGCAAATGTTTGAGGAATAGTGGTATCACCCCCTGTTAGGGTGTCATCTGCTGTGGTTCGCACTCCCCGCACACCCCTAGTGACGCCACTGCCATTTGGGCATTGGTCTAGTATTTTAATGATTTATCTATCCTGGAAAAACCCTGAGATTTTAGAAATAAACTACATTTTAACAGCAAGCCCATTTATGATTTGTAGAAGATAAATCACAAATGATAATAACTAGTGTTAGTTGATATGAACAGTCACGGTTCTCATAGGTAAAATATAAAAATAAAATAAAAGGTTTGTCACTTTAAAAGAAGGGACATGTCAATGCCACAGCCACAAGGAGAGACTATCCAAGTGCCAGAGTTTTGTAGGTGACAGAGAATACCCTTTAGTTCAGAAGCTACATTAATTTTGAAAGTAGATGTTTTAAAACAGTTCTATAAAGAAATATCAGGATTATTAATTCTGAAATCTGTTCAAAGTTTGGGCATTATATTTTTATGAGAAATTACAGAAACACACTATTTTCTACGTGCAGGGGTTTTGTAGCCAGAAACAGTAGGGATCTTAAAATCTGGAGGCTTTGAATCTAAACAATACCCATATTTTATCTATGGAATTTATCAGGGATGCTGAAACTACAGTCCCAGAGGCACTTCAATGGCTCCTTGAGACTACCGATGGAACCCCACAAGGTTGCCCTTGCACAAATGCCAAAACTGGGAGGAATCGTTCACAAATTGATGGGAAACTGACCCGAAAACTGTTACTGCGAAAGAAATCTAGACCACCACCCCACACCTCCAAAAACAGAAACTTGAAGTGACATCCACTTGAGGGCTGAAAAACTGCCCTTCACAGTTGCCCACCCTGGTTTAAGCAATTCCTTATGATGCTGTATTGGATTTATTTTTATCTAAAAACCTGAAATGCAAGGTATCTATCTATCTATCTATCTATCTATCTATCTATCTATCTATCTATCTATCTATCTATCTAATTATATAGAATTCAAAGATGCAGCCAAGTTAGTCTAGATCATTATGCAAAGGGATTTTGTAGCACCTTTGAGACTGAGAGAAAGAAAGAGGTTGGTAGAATAAGCTTTTGCAGACTAGAGTCTAGGGTCCAAAACACACTGCAGAAATAATCCAGTTTGGATTTAACTGCCCTGGGTCAGTGCTAGGGAATCCTGGGAATTGTAATTTATTGTAGCAACAGAGCTCTCTGTCAGGGAAGGCTAAATGTCTTACAAAACTACAGTTCCAAGAATTCCCTAGCACTGTGCCAGGGCAGTTAAAACAATCTCAAATGGGATTATTTCCGCAATGTGTTTTGAACCTATGTCCTTAGGTGCATCTGCATCTGGGGAGGTAAACTTAAGTCTATGAAAGCTTATATTACTAACTTCTTTCTCTCAGTCTCAAAGGTGCTACAAGATCCCTACTGTTATTGCAGTCGGATGTTACATGATGTCACTCACTGCTAACAACAGAGCATTACTGATACTACTGTACCACTGAAAAATATTTTAAAATGTTATCTTGTACCCTCATGTGGTCAGTTCAGTTATTATACTTAGGAAATTCTGAGAGAAGTGCACAAGACATTGAAAAATAATATTCCTGCTGCAACACGATGAAGTCATCCATGCGACCCCTTCCCCTTATTCTCTCATTGTTCAGACTAAATTAACACACACACCCTGTAATGAGTAGCAGGCAAATAACATATGCTAGTTTCACTGAATAGTAGTGAATTACAGCTATGGCTTTTGTAGTTAATTACATTAAAAGATAACAGCATTCTGTACAGTGATGCTAGCCACACGATCACAGAGTCATCTTCGGACAACACTGGCTTTTCAGCTTAGTAACAGAGGTGAGCACCACCCTGCAGTCAAACATGACTAAATATTAATGTCAAGGGGAAACCCTTTTTTTTTTTTTTACTTTAAAAGGTACTAGTTACCAAAATAATCCATTAAGAAAACAAGTTAATTTTTAGCTCTGGTTTGGAAAAAGGATAAACTCAAAAGAACACAAGGAACATTCGGGATTTTACTTCCTTGTTTCTCTACAAAGAAAGTGGGACAAGGCTGGTGGATGAGGAGATGGTGGTTGCTGCTCTCTGCTTGCCAAGGGAAAATGACAGGATGCAGGGTGAAAGTTAGCTCCCAAAACACATATTCCTGAAGGGACTGTCAAAACATTCCACTTTCTATTATTACTACAGCCCCTAGGAAATTTGTATATGTCAATTTAAATGTATAGACTAGTTCTCCATATAAATTGCCAAGATGGTTAAAAATATATTATTTGGTGCTTCACTATAAAGAATCAAGCATGTGAACTTGGTTTATTTTTAATAAAACTTACCTAGAAGTGCTAGAGCTCTCCGACAAAGGCATGTCCATACTGACTGGACTACTACTGTTGCGTTCACTGCTTTCATAGCCAGATTCCATCCTTTGAATCAGACGAGGATGTTGATCCATCATATAGTGTGCCCCCCGACCTAGGGCCCAGTGCTTATACCTGTTTGACTGGCTTGGTCTTGTTTGAGTGACTGGCTCTTTTAGTTCATCTTCCATAAATTCTTTACCTGACAAGATAAAAATAAGAGATGATAGGCGAAATCTGCAAACTGAAATCTCTCTCTGGACCTGTTGAAAATGCCCATCTCTGTAAAACTGAAAAGGAGTGAAGTGTACATAGGTCCCATATCCAATACTGAGGTAGAGATACTGCTGGGGACAGATTGAGATGCTAACTAATTTTATTATGGAACAATTTTTCATGGGCTAACGTCCACCTCACGAAATGTGTCATGTGTTATATTTATGTCTCTATTAGAAACTGGACTGTTAACACGTTAGAAGGAACTGATACTTAAAAGTACAGATTATGATAATTCTGTTAAAACCTACTGTGATCATTCGTGTGTTAATAATCTACAATTCTAACACAAACATCCTGGCAGTAATAAGTTAAGTGAGACCTGCTGTAAAATTTTAAAAAATCAAATCTATTATCTTGACTTAGGCCACCTGTTATAGAACAGAACATTTTAATAAGCTGTTGTTATGTGCCTTCAAGTCATTTCTGAGTTTTGGCAATCTTAAGGCAAAACTATCATGGAGTTTTCTTGGCCAGATTTGTTCAGAGGTTTGCCTTTGCCTTAAGATGAGGCTGACAAAGTGTGACTCACCTAAGGTAACTCAGGGAGCTTCAGTGGCCAAACAGAGTTTGAACTCTGTTCACCAGAGTCAAAGTCCAATGCTCAAACCACTATACCACACTGGCTCTTCCATAAGCTATAATTGAGCAATTTTACACCAGACTTTGTGGTGTATGGAACCAGTGATAAAATAGGGTTGCTGTAAATGTAAGACTGACTTCCTGCTAGATTAGTATATCCACATTAGGTTGTCTACATTAGCTCTACACTCTGAATTCTCCCTAGGCTGGCCATGCAGTTTTAACACCACGCAGCCCTCAAGCCCTGAATAAGGTACAGGCTGTTTACACCCCTTGACACACATTTTTAAAATGTACCTTTTGCTCCAGGTTTTCCAGAAAAATGCCATGATGACAGGTGGTGACGTGTGGCGGTGGGTCCCTCAGCATCCTTGTCGAGTTGTTTTCTGGACGCAAGTTGTTCTGAGGTCAGAATGAGGCTCAGCATGCCGTTCTGACATCAGAGCATCTTGCACCAGCAGTGCTGGCCAACTTGCTGTGACCACAGCTGCCCACAGTCTTCAGCAGGTAAGAGGGACAAATTTGAGGGGAATGCGGGGTTTGAATACTCTGGGGGCAGCCCAGAGTATTCTGGCAAGTATACATAGGTCCCATATGACAGTATTCCCCAAACTGCATTTCTATAGATGTTTTAGCTGACAGTATCCAACAACCCCATAGAAGATGGCCAATGGTGAAGAGGATGGAGCTGTAGAGAAGGACTGATACAGAGGCTTGGGGAAACTGATATAGAGAATCTGAGTGGTGAGTCTGCAGCTAACAAGCAGCTGTAGCTCTGTTTTGCAATGTTCATTGTATTGTTCTTGTAATAAACTGTAATCTCCAAATACTGTTAGTTGATGCTACTGAGTGAAGCCTACATTTAACACAATCTTCCTGCAATGTTCAAGAAGAGCATTTCGGAATCAGTGAAACAGCATCCTAAGAAGAACAGGTTGCATACCTGTGGTTCTTTGAGTGATCATCTGTACCCTCACATAAATTAGTTTGCGTCTGTGCAGAGCCATCACTGGAATGTTCTAGAGTTGAGTAGCCTTGGCAGAAACCTCACCCTATCCTCTCTTCTGCGTATGCTGTGTCCCGCCAATGCTACTCTCCCCTCAATTCCTTGATCTGCTGGGAGTGCAACACAGGACCTGAAAAAGAGGGGAGGAGGGAGGGTTGTGTGAGGACACAGCTAACCACTCAAAGAACTAAAGTCACAGGTAAGCAACCTGGTCTTCTTCATGGTTTCTGTGCCTCACACAAAAGGGCGATTAGCAAGCTTACCACAGGCAATGGGTTAGATCACAGTAGAATAGAAGAAAGAATGGCCCAGCCATAGGAAGCATCTGTTTTAGTCCTGGAATCCAGGTGATAACTGCAGATGAACATGGACAGTTCAGAGCATTCAGCCACTTTTCAGAAATTACGAATGAAGATGCCTCAAAGCAGCACAGCAAAAGTCACTACACCATGTATGGAATGTCCTCTGAGAGTCTGTGGAATTGACTTCTTAGCCAACCAAAAACCAAGCCTTATAGTGTGCATTACCCAGTTAGATAATCTCTGGGTAGAAATTTTCTGGAGTCTCTAAAACAGAGAAATAAAAGGTTTGAATGATGACAAGGTGCTGCCCTATCCATATCAATTGCTAGTGCTCTCTGACCATCCAAAGATTAACGATCCACTTCCAATGGAGATGTAGAGTTCTGATAAATTATAGGGAGTACAATATCCTGGTTGACATGACAATGAGAGATAAACTTGAGTAAAAAAATGGCATACAGATAAAGAACAACTTTATCTTTGTGAAAGCAAAGAAATGGTCAGTCACATCAGAATGGCAATTACTTGTTCTTTTATTGGATGTGATGGCAATAAGGAACACAACTTTTATCTTCAGAAGGCAGTAACCCACAGATGATAAAGGTTCAAAGATTTTTGTCATCAGCTGTGACAAAGCATAAGATAGCAGCCATGCTGTAACTGGGGTAGCCCCAGGAGGTACTAAGTCAGAAACCTCTTCACCAGAGGTACTAAGCTGTCTGAAGCATGAAAACCTAAAGCTTGTTGGGCAATTTTTTGCAGATAAGTAGACCTTCAATGAAGAAAAAGAGGCATTGCTTATGAAGATGTAACAAGAATTGTAACACTAGAAATAGTCAAAGGTACTACCTGGGCTAATTTGAAAGCAGCATGAATGCAAAATCTCTTTCACGTATAGTCTTAAGATTTTCTGGTGGAACACTTATGAAAGCCCATAGAAGCACACTGAACTCAGGTGCAAGAGTGATCTGACCCTTCATGCTGTCAACCTGATTAGCTTGATGTCCAGATGATACACTACACAACACAACACTACACCACACCACACACACTGTGTGGGAGAGGAAGTCTAGTATCAATAGTAAGGGACATGTTCCTGCAAAAAAAGCTCTAGTAGCACAGTGAACCATGATTGATGAGGCCAGTAATATACTATCAATATGGCACTGGGACTGTCTGAAAGAAGTTTGACAAGTTTGTAAATAGAGGACTTCCAATGCAATAGAAATTCAACTCCCAGAGACTGATCACCAACTCCTGCCATCGAACAGAATCAGGACCACTCCGTATCGAGGTGACAAGCAAACAAACAAATCTATGGAAGGCACTGCCTGTGGGTCCACAATGTGTCAGAATTATCTCACACATTAATCACTCATATTGTAGACTCAAAGTGTCTGCCATAATGTTATTACATCAGCAATGTACATGGCCACAACATTAATGTGTCCTGTTACATACCATTCCCAGAGAGAAAGGGTGAGAGCCTGAAGAACCACATGAATGCACGCTACCCTATTTGTTTATCTAAAAGACAGCTTGTTTTTGAAAGCTGGTAGTGCTTTTATAATAGTAACTTCAGAGCACTGATATGCATCTGACCTTCAGGAAGAGACCAATGACCCTTATCCATCATGTTTCTATAGCGAGCTCTCCAATTTAAAGGGAATGTGAGTTTTTAATTATAGTCCTCCATTCCCTTACGTTGGGGGTCCATTCCGGAAACCCCCCCCCCCCCACGTAAGGGGAAAATAGCATATGCTTGTGCCTCATTGAAAATAAAGGGTCATGTGCATCTGGCATGGTGTGCACGTGCCATTCATTAAATTGTACCACAGCTTCAGTGTATGCTGAAAGCTGTGGAAGTGAAGCCCACATATGGCACAGGCTCACTGTACTCATATGAGATCTGGGAACCAAAATGGCATTCCAGAAAGAAGTTTGTGGTGTCTTGTATACCACATTGCCATGTGATGAACTGTGTATGGTGTATGCGGATCACTGTTGCAGTTGAAATGCTGGAGAAACCAAAACTGGAGACAAAGTAAGTTGAACTGAATCATATAAATGACAAAGGTCATGGTGGCCATTAATCTTAGCAGTCATTGTACTGCCATGGATGTGTGGTTCAGCTGCTCAACAGCAAAAGAGCTTAGTGTCTTCTCTTCTCTGCATGTTTCCTGGGAAGAAAAACCCTTGCCCATGTTGAGTCTAACAATACTCCTATGAATGCTATTGTCTGAGTGGGCAAAAAAACATACTTCTTGGTATTGGCTTAGAGTCTGAAATCAGAGAGTCCATGGTGACAAAAAAACTGTGGTAGAGTTTTATCAGTGACAATGTCATTGATTGTCTATACAGTGCACCTGCTCCATATGCGGGTGCGCCATACGTGGCTTTCAGTTTACATGGAAGTCACACTGCAATACTTTCAATGGCATGCATGACCGCTGCACCACCGTGTGCACAAGTCTCATTCACTATAATGGGGCTCAAGCATAGGCGGAATTCGGCTTATGTGGGGGAGTTCGGAATGGGTCCCCCGTGTAAGGCGAGATTCCACTGTATAAGAAAGTACAAGAAGCCACAAATTCTGAGGAAAGAAGAAAAAGATCAGCAGAGCCATGGGGCTGTGGAGAGGCTGAATGGAAGACCCTTGTACTGGTACATGTCCCTGTCAGTAAAAAACTGGAGAAATTTTCAGGGCTGAGGACATACAGAAATGTGACAATAAATGTTTTTCAAACTGATTGCAATGTATCAATCTTTGTGATGTAGCAGTGCCAGAATGGACCAGAGTGTGACAATGCAAAATATCCATGATCAGGCGTATTAACTTACTCTACTAAGATCTAAAACCAGTCAAAGTCCTCCATCTCTTTTTGATGCCGTAAAATAATAACCTCTGTATTTGCAACATGTTGGCATTCACTCTATGACATTCTTCTGTAGGAGAGAGTTAATTGCCTCCCTCAGAAATCAAAAGTGGGGCACAGGAGAGAAAAGATTGGAGGGCACAAACTGAATTCTACTGCATAACCAAGATACACAACTAAAAGGACCCAACAGTCAGTGATGTTTCACCTGACATTTTAGTGGTGAGTTACCATGAGATAATTGAAGTTCCTGAAGACTGAGAAGTGAGCTTTGTGATGCTGAAGGCAAGGACTCAATGTGATTTTTGGATGAATCAGATAACTTTTTGGAGGAGGATGACTGATCGTAATGTGACTCCTTGTACAGGTGACAATGTTGAGAGATTGATCCTTGAAAGGGATTGCAAGAAGATATTGATGGCAACTGGTATATGATGAAAACTCAGGGTGTCTCCAATAAGAGCAATACTGACAATCCTGTTGAGTCTGGACTTCAAAAAACCCATCTTCTCAGCTCTGGTCCTGGCCTCGTTCTTCTTTGAGCTAAAGATGTCAGTGTCATCAAAAGGCAGATCTTTGGTATGCCTCCTGGTATCATCTGAAATTTTAGCAGACTGAAGCCAAGTGTATCTGCAGATTGCTATGGCCTCACACATCATTTTTGCAGTTCAAGCAGCTAAATGACAAGCAGATATAATCTGCTGACCTTCAAAACAGGAGCTGCCCTGGTGATGTGGTGACATTCTTTTGGTCTTCTGGAAGGTAAGGTATGACTCTCATCAAGTCCCCCCCCCCCCAGCTAAACTGTTGATATGTCAACATGCAAAAATGCATGTTGATCAGAAAGAACATCTCAGAGTGGGTGTCTGGATTCAGGTAAGTGAGTAGAGAGAAGCCATTGGAGCTGATGAATAGAGGGAACAGACCAACATTTTGTGCATGGTACTGAAGGCTGAGTTATACCAGTCATTAGGGCAGAGACACTCTGGTATGGTACAAATGTCAGTACTGACAGTTGATGTAAATGGAAGACATTGAGTCTGAAGCATTAATTTTTGATGTAGAAGGTATGAGAGGCAGGACAAACATGGTGCTTTCTTTTGCTGTACCTGCTTCTTTTTCTTGATAGCGTCACTATTATCTGTAAGGTGCGTTGGTGTTTTAACAAGCATTTGCCTAGGTCCTGAAGACCCTGATGTGGAAGAAGGAGAAAGTGTAAAACCCTCTGCCACAGAGCAGGCAGCAGTTACAGGGATAAAAAGGCAATGCTTGCAAGACTAGCAGGGTTGAACTGATAGCATCCAGTCCTGACAGGAACACTGTCCAAAGCAGTATTTGGTGCTGAAGCTGAAGGCTGAGTAAAAAACATATTAATTGAACAGAGCTTAAAGAAGGCCTTAGAAGATCTAAACGAGGACTGGAAAACAGACCAATGACCTGAGGGAACAGATTGCTTTATTTTGTTAATGGAAAAGGAAATGGTGGGGGGAAATGCAAGTAATAGTAATCAGTAAAGAATTAGGAGATAGAGAAGAAAGGAAGCTATGACAAAAGGAGAACACTCCAAATGGTATTGCTGTTATGATAGATGGAGAAAAACTTAGGGGAGAGTAGTGTTGGTGAGACAGAGTATGTGCAGAGGAATGGATAAGGTGGGGTCCTCATGAAGGATACTCAGTTCTAGAACAACCTGAAGTCGACTCTGCACAAGTACAAACCCATGTGTGTCAAGCACAGAGAATACCAAGAAGCTGGATTGTCCCCTTGAAGAAGAATCAAGATGGTAAGAAATGTTGGTATTCAGCTTTCTATTATTAGTAACCTAATTTATCTTTTTATTCCTCCACCTCACCTTATTTTCTTAACCCTGTTTACATTATTATTTCTTCTCAGGATTTGGTTTCTATCCCTGTTGTGAGTGGATAAATTTTTAAAAATTGAAATATGTAAATCAGATTCTTTTTATTTTTAGTTTTGTGGGATTTTTTTTAATAGGCTGCGTCTATAACATTTCTCTTCTAAACATAGTGTTGCTTAAAATGAAATCTGGACTTAAATGAAAATACCTATTTCCTGTTAATTCTATTCATAGTGTATGGATGTGATTATTTCATGACAGCCTCTCCTGTCTCTTTGAGGTTGCAGGGTTTTGTAGTTTACCTCAAAACAAAGTATATAAAAACTGGACTGATAATAGATGTGGACAAGCTTCCTGAAAAGGTGAGAGTACCATTTTTATTTTCTTCCTGGCTGTACAAGAGAGGCAAGACATAACAGTCTAGGTGCTGGAGAATGCCAACAACTTTCTGAAAGAGGGTTGTGTCTTAATGTGTCTTTTGTTTGAGGAGCTGCTTTTTTTTTTTTAGTTGTTAAGCCTATGGCACAGAATACATTTCCTATGCAATCCTATCTACCTTCAATACTGTATCTGGCATGCAGCAAAGGCTGGACTGGTAGTTTTATTCTTGTTTCCCTTTTTGTCCTGCTGCTCCCTTCACTTTGATCTGCTGTTGCTTCAGTTCTGATGATGTAATTGTTTACTATGCCATTTTATGTTTCTTCTTCTTCTAACACAATAATTTATTTTGGCTTTTGCCTACTCTGGCTTATTTCCGAAAAAGAGGAGAGTATATTGTTTTAGGCATAGTAGCTAAAGTCATGTTAGGGATGAAATTTTTCATTCAGGAAGCAATAAGCAATTCTAGCAATTTTCTGCCCACTGTAAGAAAATTTTCAAAAACGGTGAAATTTTTGAAGCCTATTTGCGGTTAAGGACTGAATAAAATTTGCTCATGGTTCTTTTGTGCAGAAAAAACATATTCTGCATAGGAAACAGCATTTTCTGTACAGAAAATAATACTTCACCAGTCACCATGTAATATTGTATTTCTTATATTTACATTGTTGTTCACTACTAAAGTCAGAATAAGTAAAATATAATCTGTTGTTATATTTGGATGATTTTTTTTATATTTTATGCCTTAAATAAAATTATTTCTATAACTAACTCATCTTCTAAACTTAGAGTTTTATAAGTTTTTTTAAAAAAACTTTATTATTTAGTGTTTTATATGCACTGTATGTTTTGATTTAATAAAAAGCAAAATAAAGAAAAAAATTAAGTACAGATGTTGTGCACAAGTTGTATAGAAGTTGTATTCAGTCTCAAATCATTATATTTTATGGTTAAATAAACTAGTAAGTCTAAACTTTTATTTGGGAAGTATCTAAATAATAAATTCAACACTTTGAATTAAGTCAACAAGTGGGCCTTTTTTCTTGATACTATAAATTACAATGTAAATAAATCCACCTTGTCTCTCGCTTTTTCATATACCTAAGCAGATGTCCATCGTTATATTTCCATTGACATTTCAGTGATTTCTGGTCCCCTTATAGAGCCTTCCAATAGTTATCTCTGTCTCCTCTTCATGTAACTGACATATCAAATAGCTTCAATTAGTCATTCTAAATTCACATACCTCTCTTTCACATATGAAAACTCTGAGTTCTTTCAAAGTGGGAATGGGTTAGAGAACCTTATAATATCTTGATCACTTGTACAACTTTCAGATTAAAATTTTCAGTTCCCTGTATGAGCAGCATAATTGCCCTCTATAATTTCCACTCAGAAATTTGAGTTTTGTGGTAAGTTCATGAAGACTGTATTTTGATCTAATAAAACTTTCTTCTATTTGAAGCAAACTGGTTAAAGCACTTGCCACTTGGTTTGTTTTTAAAATAGTAAATCTCATCAGAAGATACTGGCAAGGGCAGCCATAGCTGGCAACTGCTTTCTACTCATTTTCTAGTTTACTGTTCTAAGCTATTCAGCTACAGAAAAAATAATTAATATGAAAATGCAGTGTTCCACATATACAAATAAAGAGGAACACAACAGAAAATAAGGATTCAAAGTGATTTCAAAGTACTTTTAGGAAATGGCTGCTCTTGTCATGTTATTCACAAAATCATAATACAGTATATCAAAACAGTAAGAAAGGGAAATGCAGGTTCTTAATATACAATTTCAAATTTACATCTTACAAGGCAATGGACCAGACACACATAATGGACAACTATGTAAATTCTTAAAGATGGCTACACAATTGCAAATTATTTCACCCAAATACATGTCTCCCAAATGTTTACCTGCATCTTCAGAGAAGGGACTGAGCTGTGTGTAGCCACATTGCTTCCTCTTTTCTTTATTGAAGATGCTGTCTATATTCAGTGACTCCCTTTTGGGTCTCCAAGTTGGACGGTACTTGCTAGAAGAACTTGATTTGGATTCACTACTAGTACTCTCCATTTCCCAGTCTCGAGATTGAACAGGCAAAACTCTGGGTTTTTCAGTCTGATCCTTTCCTCTTCGTGGAGAGCTGTGATTTGTCTGTGATGGTCTGTTGTGGATCATGTTGCTGACTGTCTCTTTAAATTCTCTTAGCCTGCTGGTGCTGCTTGATGTCTTAGGGGCAGTTCTAGGGGCTTGTTTCTCCTTCAGTGTTTCCCCTGCAGAACAGAAGAAGGAGACCATATGAGAAACATAACCAGTTTCTTTTTAAATTAACAGCACATTTCACGTCATCTTTCTGAAGGGATACAGCAATAAACAAGATCCAAATCCATCCTCCTAATTGGAAATAGTAATTTCAGAATAAAAGTGTTTTCCTTGCCTTCACTGTGATACCCTGATGGCTGTGACTCATCCCCCTTTCTCCGAGATTTGCTGGAACTCCTCTTACGGTCTGTCAGTGAGCTCTTTTTGGAAATATGCCTCTGATTACATTCGCTGTCGGTCAAGTGTCCTGAAAGAACAAAATACACTTTAGATCAAAACAGCATTCTGATTGACTGTTCTGCATTCAAAGACAGGAGCTTCTAAATTCCCCACAAATTTCTCATATATAAAAATTTCTAGTTAACGCCTGAGCATGAGTGAAATGACTACCTTTAAATAATGAATAAACTATGAAAACTATAAACTATGAAGAAAACCCCAAAAGCAAACAATGGTCTAGAGATTATGGTTAATTTATTTATTGTAAGCCACCCTGAAATCTTCTGATATTTTAATAAATTGAATAAATTTGTTCTTATTTGCCATCAAGCTTTGACTTTGACTTATGGTGACCCTATTAATAGGAGACTTCCAAGAGCCCTGGTTACTGTCTTCCACTTTGTGGAACATTATCATCTTTTCCAATGAGTTATGTTACCACATCATAATGTATCCAAAGTATGATAGTTTCAGTTTAGTCACTTTGGCTTCAGATTCCAAAAAGTAACTTTTCTGAGTTACTTTTGAGCAGCCTATTGTCTTGAACATGTTGTGTATGTGATCATACTGCCTTATACATGTCCTGCTAGAGCAGGATTTTTCAACTAGGGTTCCCTGGAACCCTAAGGTTCTGAGAGGATGCAAAGGGTTCTGTGAGAGATTGTAACTGAATAGAAGTAAACACTATTTGAGCTGTAGATGTAATCATTTTTATGCAGGGGCTCCCTGAGACCTGAAAATTATTGCAAGGGTTCCTCCAAGGTAAAAAGTTTGAGAAAGGACCTTGATGCACAGGTTGTCTTCTTCTGTCTCCTCCCTGTTGAAGGATACAGCCAAGGAAGGGAGAGAAGAATAGTGGAGGTGAACAACTGTTTCAGAAGATGGTGCCATTGTGAATGCTTTGGCTTCTTGGATCATGGCCTTCAGTTTCATGAACATGGACTTTTGGCATGGAATCACTTATGCTTCACCGCAGTTGCTGTGGGAGGGGAGAAGAGGACCTAAACAAGGCCAGCCTGACATCTATACAATGAAAGATTCTAGAGCAGATCATTAAATTGATAGTGTGTAAATATTTAGAAATGCCATGATCACTAAAGGTCAACATGGGCTTCTCAAAAACAAGTCTCACCAGACTAATCTGATGTTATAAGCTTGGTAGATGAGGAGAATGCTGTGGGTATAGTGTATCTTGATTTCAGTAAGGCCTTTGACAAAGTTCGCCATGAAAGCCTTGCAAAAAAGCTAGTAAAATATGGAGTAGATAATGTGACAGTTAGGTAGATTTGTAATTGGTTGTACCGACTGAACCTAAAGCATACTTAACAATGGCACCTCCTCATCTTGGAGAGAAGTGACTAGTATAGACCCTCATAGGTTGACAGAGGACTGCGCTCTGGAACCAACATGCAGAAGTAACAGCCAATATATGTAAATATACTGCTTTAGCAGTATGTGCATTTTATTAGTCATAGGCATCAATGCTGAGTATAATTTTTAGATTTAGTTCAGTATTTTTAAAATTGAGTACATACAGTAAATATTTTCCAATTAAGGGAGAAATTATGCTGACACATATTGAAGTGGTCCTCTCCAATGGACATTCTGCCTTTGGACTCTGAGAGACTTAAAAAGACCTTGTTGATGAGACTCTTGAGAGAAAAAAAAAAATCATTGGCCCAAATGAAGAAAAATATTACCTGTATCTCTGCTGCTTTGTGAAGCTGCATCGTTTTCCATGTTGTAAATGACAGTGCCTTGAGAATCAGAAGAGAAATGACTGACCACAGATTCATGGTGGGAATGTTTGTAGGGGTAGCTGTCTGTAGAGGAGTCTGTTCTAGTATCACTAGCGATAGAAGGTTCGCGTCCTATTAAAAGGAAATCCTATGAGAATTATAACTACAAATGAGAAGGAGGCTAAGTTAGAAAACACCAACTAGAAGACAGAACATTAAAGGCAGGATATCTTCTTCTTCTACTTCTTCTTCTTCTTCACGACGCCACCTTTCTCACAGTTTGGGGAAATAATAATAATATCTCATGTTTCCCCCAGTTTGGGATGCAAGATAGCTTACACCAATTAAAACAGTCAACAGCAACAACAATGTACAATCTAAAGTATAAAAATCACATTTGCTGTATCTGAATCTTGCAATGGAGCCAACATGGCCTGTTTTCCTCTAAAGCACAGAGAAAACTGAGAGGAAAATATTTTTTCTCAAAAGGACAGGGAAGATTTTTATTCACCTTTAAAAATAACTTAAATAAAATACAACAAACTCCAAAATCTAAATTTAGATCAGTATCTAGCCTAAAATTTATTTCTTGTCTTTTCTTGCCTTTTCCCTGGTTCCCACACAATCAAGAAGGGAAGTGGCCTCTGCCTGGATTGATAGCCCTCTACCATCTTAACTGATAACAGAAGTAGCATCTGAGACAAAATGTAGGCCTTTGACTCTAATATCATCACTTTTCATCCCTTGTATGTCAACATCTTTGTTTGATGAGGAAAATAGTGAAATTCTGAAAGATTGCATGACGTATTTTCTGCATTTTGGTTGGCCAATAAAGGTATCACTATTTTGTGTTTTTTGAAACTGCTATGGTTGACTTAGTTGATAAGCTCTGTCTCAACACCAACAGGCTGGGTGCTCTTGGATCTCTCAGTGGTATCTGATACCCACAGTCTGTAGAATGACCTGCTGGAACAGATACAAGCGCTGAACATGTTGATTGCATTTAAAACAGTATTAAAGACATATCTCTTCCGGCAGGCCAACCCAGTAAAATTTAAATCATGATTTTTTAATTTGTATATTCTAATCACAGGTGACTGGAAAGCTAAAATAGGCAGCAAAGAAGAATCAAAAACAGTAGGAAGATTCAAATTAGGGAAAAGAAACAAAACAGAAGGGCACCTGATAAATTTTTTGACGCCAACAACCTATTCATGGCAAACACCTTTTTCATACAATCAGAGAGGAGATTATACACATGGACACCACCAGATGGTCAATAAAAAAATCAAATAGATTATTTAATTGGAAGCAAAAGATGGAGAAGCTCCGTTCTGGTGGCCAAAACTAGACTAGATGCTGACTGTGGTACAGATCACAAACTACTTACATCAAAAAATTAGAGTAAGGTTGCAGAAGAAAACAAAAACAGTCACTATTCCAAAATATGATCTGAACAATATACTGACAATGTAAGAAATAGATCTGCATTATTAAGCATAATAGACCAAGAACCAGAATAACTATGGCCAGATGCTAAGGACATAATTAAGGAAGAATTCAGGAAGACACTAACTGTGGCCCAAAAGAAAAAGAAGAAATAATGGCTCACAGATGAAATGCTTCAAGAAGTAATAGAAAGAAGAGAAACCAAAGGAAAGGGAGACAGGAACAAAACCAGAACTATGAATGCAACTGTACAATGAACTGTACAATGACTAGTACACAAAGATAAAGAGAACAACTATAATGATCAATGCAGAGAATATTAATGTTTTTTAAAAAAGGTTACCTGAATCTTCACTGTCATAGTAAGTTCTGGTACACTGCTGTAGATCCACCTGTGTGGGCAGATCCTGTGTTGATACTGGAGTTCCTCTTGGATCTGCATAAAGTAGTAACAAGGGCTGATAATGCCCCTTAATGCACTTTGTCACAACATCTTTCCATTTGGGGCCTATCTGAAATTTTTATAAAATGTTCAAAATACGTTAGTAGTATTTATCTGTTTTAAACTGAAATTAATTTGCGATTATATATCACTGATTACCTTAGGTCTATACCACGAAGGGAACTGTGTGACCCTCCAGATTTGCTTGAATTGTGCCCCCCATCAGCCCTAGCTGGCACAGCCAACAGGGTGAAATGCTGGAAACACCAAGGTAACAGCATCTGGAGTACTGCATAGTTCCCACCTATTAGACCAAACTTAAATTGCACAATAACACTGAAAATAATGATTGTATCTCCCACGAAGGACTTTTTAGTGCTCAAGATCCAAGTTAGGTAAATGGAAAAAGTCACAAACAGATGAATGCTTTTTGTCACAGTTATCATCTGTATTAAACAAAACACTAAATACACTCATCCCTCCATATTTGCGGTTTTGATATTTGCGGATTTGTTTATTCACGGATTTGTTTAATATGATCTCTCTAGGAATATCTAGGTCCTCTAATGCAACTCAGTGGTCAATTTTAATGAAAATACAAACACTGAAAGACCTAGAGATTCTTAGAAAGACTACTGTACTAGACCTTTGTAGCTCCTCCAGTGCAGTTCTGTGGTCAGTATCTGTCAGACGTTGACCAGAGTTGCGCTGGAGGACCTAGAGATTCCTAGAGATGTGTCCTCTCAGGTAAAAACATGGTGTTTTTGTTATTTGCGGTTTTTCCATATTCACGGGGGTCTTGTGACCCTAACCCTAGCGAATATGGAAGTTCAAGTGTATTTTCTGGAAAAATGGGAAATCCACATTATTTAAAATTTTGATTGATAATCAGCATTTTATATCCTATTCTGATTGCTACCATACCATTAATAAGACCCTTATCTTGATATGTGAACAGGAGCCCAACCTTGACCAGCACTGGAAAACAACTGTTAAATCTTCTAATTGCGATTGTAAGTTAATACATCAATAAGAGAATGCTTTGAGTTATAAAACAAGGTTAATTTTTAATGATAATAATTTATACACTAATAAATATTTAGTGTTGACAAAAACCCTTTAAGATTGAAATTTCAATTGCCTCAGCTTTTACAGAGCACAGTCCAATGAGCTAAATCCAAAGTTACAGAAATGGACTTCTCTTGATGAAACAGCAGCTTCCCTTTCTCTCCTCCGGAGAACAACTCAACCTGCCAGAGCAAGTTTAAAGACATATGGAGGGGTTCTGCGCAGAGGGTGAATTCTGTTCCATTGATGGAAGAACTTAATTGGATATTTACTGTGAAATATAAGTTGGTCTGGCAACTCCACTCAATAGCTAAGGCCTAGTAGGGAGACAGCATGTTTCTGATGCTGAAGTATACATCAGAATAACTATATACAAGAAAACTTGCTCAACATGCAGCTGGGTACAAGTATGTTGAAAATACAGTACTTTGTTCTTCTGAAAGACAAGCATTATGACACTCTGCACATTCCATTGTATTTGCTTTTTGACAAGAAGAGGCGGGAATGATAATTACATGGAATGCAGAAGTAAGAGTAAAGAAGTGAAAAGCTCAAAGCCGAAGCAGCGAATGCTTTAATGCAACATACTGAACCATAATACAGCAAGGTAATAAGTTTTCTATATAAGAATCAGAAAGTTTCAATGATAGTGATAGCATGTTTGCACCAGTCAACATTTGTCACAGTCTGTCACTTCACAGGAATCAGGCA
The DNA here is from genome assembly GCA_023333645.1 of Sceloporus occidentalis. Lineage (NCBI taxonomy): Eukaryota > Metazoa > Chordata > Lepidosauria > Squamata > Phrynosomatidae > Sceloporus > Sceloporus occidentalis. The sequence continues at coordinate 122,850,157 of JALMGF010000002.1, read as the reverse complement.
ATAACAGAGAAGGAACACACATGGATTTAGTATACATTTGGGTCAGAGCTGGGATCATCTGGAGCCAAAAAAAATATTGATTTTTTTTGGTGGGTTCAGTGGGGGAGTTGTGGCCCTCCATGATCTTAATGTGGCCCCTAGCCTTCCACAGTTGTTCTCTCCTGGAATAAGACTTTATATAGTGGACCCTTGTTATCCAATGGGGTTTGGTTCCAGGAACCCCTGTGAATAACAAAATCCATGTATGCTCAAGTCTCATTAAATACAACTGGATTTCCTGCATGGCAGGGGGTTGGACTAGATGGCCCTTGCGGTCTCTTCCAACTCTATGATTCTATGACATAGGTGTCCCTTATATAAAATGGGAAAATCAAGGTTTGATACATGAAATTTATACTTTTTTTTTGAATATTTTCAAACCGTGGATGCTTGAATCCATATATAAATAATCCGTGGATAAGGAGGGCCAACTGTATTTCTTAAGTTTAAGTTGATGGGTTCCAATATGATGCATAAAAGCACATGAGATGAAAGTTTATGTCCAGTGTACCAGGCGCTGGTGGCTATGTTTTATATGAAATTCACAATGATTTCAGATATGAACAGCATCACCTCAGCTGCAAAGAAATTCAGCCATGGACAATTCAGAAATACATTTTTACAACTTAACAAACGAAACAAATGTAAAATATAGATGCCTGCTTTTAGGAGTTAGCATAATAAATCAACAAGAGAATCTATCCATGGTAAAAAAGGAAGATGTGAAATTTAGAAAGATGTATGCATTTTTATTTTCTTTGTTTCCCTTTTAGTGTCCTTTCCAGTTGTTCTCAAACTCTATATGCTTTTTTCTTTCTTAGTTGTCTTTACTCTTAACAAGTCTACACAAATCTGGAACAGAGCCTGTGTTATGTCTATTACAGGGAGATGACCCATTTCTGTTTTATGTGACATGCTATTGTCCCAGGATGAAGAACCATCTGCAACAATTCACCACATGGAGAGACATCAATGCCTTCAGTGATTCTGCACGCCCTTCACACCTCAGTCACATCATGACTTTGCTCTCCACCCTGCCCCCTGGGTGACACTTCTAGGAGCTATGCACACAACTTACCTAGAACATTTCTAGCATCAGTTCCCTGAAAACAAATAAAAGGTGCAGAAGAACAAGTTTTTATATGAAGTGTGAGTTGAATGCCTATTTTAGAATTATCCAAAATTCTTTGGGTATAATAACAAGACAGACATATGCCCAGGAGTTATTGAGTTTTATAAAAAAAAACACCCTGATTTTCTTACCTCTTTGACATGGGCATCGTCAAAGTACATCCATTTACGAATCTTTGTTTGGAAGAAGAAGGTAGAGTAATGTTTTCCATAGTAGCATATCATTCCAACCAAATACAGTTCACACTGTTTTGCTCTGTCATCTGTTACTCTGAAGAAGAGCTTTAAAAGAGAATAGAAAAATCACAATATCATTTTTGCATTTACAGTGGGTCCTTGTTATCCACTGGGGTTTGGTTCCAGGACCCCTGCATGGATAACAAAATCCATGGATGTACAAGTCCCATCAAAAATAGCAAAACAGTGTCCCTTATATAAGCAAATCAAGGTTTGTTATTGGGAAATTAGATAGATAGATAGATAGATAGATAGATAGATAGATAGATAGATAGAATATTTTCAAGCCATGGACACTAGCATCCGTGGATAAAAATCTGTGGATGAGGAGGGCTGACTGTATTTGAAAACTACTGAAAATAAAAATAGGGAAGATGAATATTGTCATCAGATATAAGACTCACATCTCCCAGTTTAAGGCAAGTGCCCAAGCTGTGAATGACATCCTCTGCAAGATCAGAATGATCTGAATCCCACACCAGTCCAATCGTGATTATCTGTGGAAAGTTCATCAACACGCGACGAATGCGAATTTTTTCCCCACAATTGCTCTGAAAGGTTAAAAGGGAGAGCTTTGATTGATGTAACTAAAATCAAATTTAAAACATTCAGTGTTATATGCTTCCAGCCTACTTGCTTACTTCCTAAATCTTTTGAGATGAAATCCTATCGCTAGTCCCAAGTAAAGTGCACCTAGTGAATCAATGGGCCTATATTAGTCGGGACTAACAACTGGTTTCAGAAAGTAATGCCATGAACATAATTGATTCAGATAGCAGAAAAGGAGTGCAGAAGGAACTGAAGCACTGAAGAAAATTCCAGTATACTGAAATTCCTTCATAAAGATATAAAGCTACAGATTTAAATGTAAACTTTGTGTTATTCCATCTTATTTTATTCTTAGTAAAATACATTTATTGGCTTTTAACTGGCACTTTAAAATGTATATTACATGCTAATTTTCTCACAATCACACTTGACAGTACCCCCAAATGGATACATACACAAGCATTTTAAAAGCATTTAAAAACATTTAGTTTTCAGGGACAAAATAGAGAGCAACAGGTGTGTCAAAAAGAGGCTTAAAATATCAACCTAGCTTCCCACCTCTAAATGGTATGAAAGATAAGACAGATGGGGTCTCTTCCAAATCAAGGAAGGAAGGCTCTTTCCAAAAACGGAAAAGAGATAATAAAAGGATACAAATATGTCTTTTCATTGTATTTAACACTTCAAATTGCCTATCCAACAGATAAACACAACCCTCAGATTATCAGCTATGGAGGAAATACTACTATAGATTAAACAGAGCAATACAACATTTACAGAGAACAAAATATCTGCTGCTGGCCTCAATATTTTATAGCCTATGCTATAACCCTGCATCATCAAAATGCTTCCATCAAGCAAACAAGAAAAACAAAGACTCCTTTACTGCTTGTTCAAGCAGTGCCTGGTGATATATGGATCTAACTATAAGAGGATTTTTAATCAGAATGGAAGAAATGCCAGAACAGGACTATAGTCTTTGTTGGCTAAATTGTCCACATTTAGACTTAGTAAATCTTATTCACCATTTGAATCTTAGTAGATACTAATTTCATTATCCAGGCTTTAAGATAAACAACATATACAAACCGGGCAGTTTCTTAAGTCACCCATGGTGCTGGCATTCTGTAGCAGCTCTCCAAACATATCTGGAGTGGGTTTCTCTCGTCTTTCCAGCATGCAAATTGCCTGATTGCTGTAAGTTAAGATACAGATATATAACAAGACTAAAAACAGCATTACACTCTGTTTGTAATAAATATTTTAAACAACTTTATGCTCCTCAAGATTTGTTTTAGAGGGCTGGATTTCCAGTTTGCATTATAAGTAGCTAAACCTTTAGCAGAACAGAAACTTGTGCATGGATGACCTCTGATGAAGAATCTAAACTCTATCTGGGACCTGAGTAGTTTTTAATAGAAACAGCAAGTAAATTCAATACTTGGAACACCTCCCATTTTCTTTTTGTTGGTAGCTCCATCCTGCCTCTTTGCATCCTTCAAATGGTGAATAAAAACTAGCAGTTATCTGTAAATTTATACATCACATTTTGTGTTTTGTATAAACTTTTGGTTTCTTGCCATATATTATTATTTAAATAGAATCATGAGAGTATATGGAGCTTTAGAATGCAAGTTAAGAAAAAATTGCTCCTATTTTGCAATCTAAATTGTAAGACAGCAGCATCAGAAATGGAATATGAATTTATCCCTGCTTTGATCCGAGGTCCCCCCAAGGAGGGAACCTTGCTATGTTTCTGTACATACAGAAAAAGGTTATTGTAAAATAAATACTTAATGTAGTATAATTACAGTAGGCTTACTGACACCAATGGTACTTAAGTCAGTCATGATTTCAATGGTTATACTCTAGCTACGAATAGAATGGATTTACTCTGGCTATGGATTGAACCAGGGCTGAAGGGCAGGGTATAAATACCATAAACAAACAAACAAACAAACAAACGGTAACCTTTATATATCTACAGCAGGGGTGGGCAATTGTAGAAGGCAAGGGGGTTGCATTAGCCCCAGGATACCTTGGAGGAACACATCTTCCACTATATTTCTTCTAACGGCAGTGGCGTCACTAGGAAAGTGTGGGGTGCGTATTGCACCAGGTGATACCTTAAAGGGGAGTGATGCTTCTGCTCCTCAAACATCTCCTTTTTGGCAGAAACAGGCTGAAGCATTCACTTGTGTCTCATTAAAATGCTGAAGAGATGGCATGAGTGGGGTGAGGCTTAGTGGGAGGAAAAAGGAGCGGCCTCACATTTCTTTAAAATTTAATGTTTAATTTTTTTATTTTTAAAAAAATAAAAAAACATCACTACTTAACAAATTTTCACTTTAACCATATGATACTATGTATACATTAATACATTTACGCTGTACATGTGACATTGTCATTTAAAGGTATAGTTTTAATTTTGCTAGTTGTTTATGTCACAACTATTACCATGTCATTCAGTGATATATCAGAATTACGATTTATAAGTAACATTAGAAGAAAACCATTACTAAGAATTCCGTATGGTGTGGTATGGGAAGTTACTGCGCTGAGTTACTGCACTGGGTGACACCAACTGCAGTGATGCCATTGCCTGCAAGGGGGGGAGGGTATGTTTTTTTTTTGGTTTTGTTTGGCAGCAATTTTGTTTGTTGAAATTTGTTAAATATCCTCTAGAGGGTGTGGGGGACATATTTGTCATGTTTTTGTCCCTGGGCGGTTTTAGGCACAGGACAAGCCTTTTTTCAGTTTACTTCTGGTTTTTAAAAAGGCCTTTCTTATTTAATTATTTAATTTATTGGGTTTAAAATAACCTAGCCCTCCCACTAACATGTCAAAAATGCTGCCATGACCCCTGGAGGGAATTTGAGGGCAAAAAGAACACTTTTACTCCTGGGGTTCCTTCAGGGCCACAAAAAGCTACATGCAGCCCGTGGGGTGCACTTTGCCTACACTTGCTCTATAGTATAGAAAACCCAAGTCAACATCTGTGGTATTATAAAAATGTATACATTCAGTTTCTCAGTTACGACATCCTGACCACAACATTCATCTTCAAAAAATGGTTAGATGTCCATCTAATCAATTATTTTTGTAGGCAGTCAACTAAGATTCAGTCATTAGTCTTATATTGATTTTAATTCACACCTGACTACAGATATATTTTATTGATATGCGTGTCTGGTTTTACAGTTATATACATACACAAATAAACATATTTATTCTGCTGTTACGTTTTAATGACTGTAAACCATTAAATTGTACGATCCTCTTGGGTGCTACTTAATAAAAATATTTTAATTAAATATTTAATATAAAATAAATAGAAATACTGTATATTAAAATAGCATAATATGAAATGTATGGGAACAGTTCCTATAATTTCCTTGCATATGGCTGCTGATTCTCTTTGACTTCATTTCTGCTGCACAGTCATAAGGATCAAAGAAAAATGGTTATTTCAACAGATCAGTTATACCCATACTCTATTCAGTTCATATGTATGGTCTCCTTTATCTTGCAAACCTGTTCATAATGGAGCAAGTTCTAGTATTTCAAAATTTGGCTTCACTGGAGGAAGTTGACTTTATTTTAGTAAACTGGTAATGATTATGAAAGCATTCCTTGTCTTGTTGTGATGTTATGCAGAAAAGAAGACTGAAACAAGGGGGGTTTGTTCTCTTCTAATGAAAAAGAAAGGAAGAAAAGAACAAAGGACTCACCAGAGTGAGGTGGTTGAGATATAATGCACCATCTGGATAAAGGGCAATGGATCAGAAGTGGCACCACAACTGGCACAGACACACTAAATAAAAGACAAAACTATTATCCAAACACAAATGCATTGCTCATGCACATTTCCATATACAGTATGCTATTTTGTAATTTCACTATTAAATTAGCTTGGAACGGATTTGTGTCATACCTGCTCAAATAAAGTCATAGCAAACTTCTGGTGTGAAATGCAATGAGGGGCAGTACAAATGTCTTCTTTAGATTCATCTGCAATGTGGAAGTGAATCCTCATTAAGAGATTCTCCTGAATTCAGAAAAAGATGAAATAAAAATAAGACTCATATAGAATTAATTACAGAATAATGGTGAAAGGTGATACTTTAGCAACAGATGAAGTTTTTCTTCTGAGCATTCTAAATTCATTTGATTGTTAAGGAGAACACAGTCCTTTACATTAATTTAAATAGCTGTGTTTCATCTGAGTGTCACACCTACTGATCTTCTGTATATTTAAAATAACATTTTCACGTTTTGTCATTATTACATTTGAAAAATATTCAAAATATGAGTTTGGTTCAAGTGCAAAACAGTATTTATTAGAGGAGCTGATAGAGGTTGACACACACAATCTACCTTACTGACCTGGGATAACCTTATTATCTTATGTTCAGTGATTTGTGGCTTAAATTCTGTTGAAGGGGACAATGAAAGATATTAAGCTATTTGAGATTTAAGAAGAAACCTATTTAGATTCCTAGTCTTGAATACGTATGCCTGCCTGTCAGTTTGTAACACCAGAAATACAGTAATCACATTTTGTGATGGTGCACAATGGTACAACAATTTGTATACTTGATTTAAGCTTCTGTATGCTGGCAGATTTTGAATTCTGATTTTTGTTTTTAGTTTTATCTACAAATATTGACAATGAGTTTTATATGCCCAATTGTGATATTTCTTTTTACTCTTGCAAGTGGGTGAATGACTGCCAGTAAAATATCTTCTCTCTTTCCATCAACTGACATAAAAAGGTAGCAAGTGTCAGAAAATTAGCTGCAATTGTGAACACCGGCGGAAAAAGGCATTTTAAAAATACAAATCTAATTAAGCTCATTAGCTAAACATGTTAGCTCATGCCACATATGACATTTTATCTTCTTGATAAAATGAACACAAGCAAATAGGGCAAGCAGCTTGTCTGAATTTATGGAGAAGGATCAATCAGTCAGAAAAACCCTGAATATGTTTCTAGAATAACTCCCTAATAAATTAGGCCAGATTATTTGATCTCCACATTTTAGAATTAAGGCTGTACCCAAGCTCTCAAAAAGAGTAAGAAAAAAGTTAAACGCCTTCTCAGTGGAACTTAATGCTATATTTATTCATGTTCAAATATATGCCTTTTACATAAAGCTGTTTAAAATATTCTGTAAAGTTATAAATCAAGCAGGGGATTCAAATTACAAGAAAGAAGATTTCACCGAAACACTATCAAGAACTTGCTTAATTAGAGGTAGTAGCTTCTTCTTCACTGGAGGCTTTAAAGTAAATGGCCATTTCTCAGGGATGCTTTAGCTTGGGATTCTGCACTGGAATGATGAACTAGATTGCTTTGGGATCCCCTTGAACACTATTATTCTATTATGTTTACAACAGCATTGTATTATTAATTCAACCGTAATACTAGGCAAAACTAAAAGTTATCAAAATTCTACCTCTATCCTACCTGTGCCCCCAAACAGACTTTCTGATTCATATTAATATGACATTATCAGAGTTTGCAGTGTACCTATTAGTCCCTGATTAGCAAACTGAGTACTATTTATTTATTTGTGAAGCTTTGCAACCATTCTACAGAAGCCACACTCACAAAGCACTCAGCAGCATCATCCATGATGCCCAGCTGGAAACGTTGTTCATCTTGAAAAGTCTTGGCAAGAGCACTACGAAGAGCATCAGAAGGTAATACTTTTTCACTGCTGCACTGAAACTGGTTAAAGATACCCTAGACAGGGGTGGAGAAGAGAAGGGAAAAACAATTACTACAAAAGAAAATTTCCAAGATCTCAGGCAACATTGCAACAGACCAATGAAAACCATATTTTTCCATAGTTTCTAAAGTGAATGGATGCATTTACTTAATTAATCCTTTTACCAATATGTATCCTGTTTTCATGGTCTCTCTCTCTTTTTGTATTTGAGGAGAAATATCCCTTCTTCTTAGTGTGTCATCTTCAACCTTGTCTTGCTTTTGGTTCCTTACCTATGATGTTTACTGTTATAAATAGTTTAGTAATGTAAACTGAGTTTTATCCTAGTTTGGACTCATATGTTCAGTTTATGTTTACCAGACTGTACCCAACCCAAAATTCAGAGGGCAGTATTAACTGCCAGGGATGTTTTGCATGCCTTATTGATAACAAAGCTATACACCATCAAGTTTCAGTGGCTTAACATAGAACACTGTTGTTGTTAACTGACCTCAAGTCCATTTCTACTCATGGCAACTCTATGAATGAATAGAGCAATCAAAACATCATTTGTACCTTTCTGGTTTGGTTTTCTGATAAGTGGCTAGTATGACAAAAAGGAGTAGATACCACCATGAACAGTCTATGTGCACACCTGAAAGTGCTTCTATTCAAGCACACACAAAGGTTTTGACAATTTTAATGTGACTGCAACTCCCTGCTCTACATTAGATGCTGCTACAGTAGATTCCAATGGCCAAGAAAGGCTTTTCAAGTTTGCAAGCAGCTGCAGCCAGGTCCACAACAGAGAAAAGTGATCAATGAAACATAAAAACAAAGAATGAGTTTTGATCTCACTAGGCTGCACTATCTACACATTTTTTTCTGGTAGAGGACGTGGAGCCTATTTAACTGTGTCTTTACAAGTGTTGCAGCTTGCTTTCTTCCCCCCCCCCCACTATTTTGATTCTCCTCATTAAAGTCAAGTCAACCCAAGTCAAAATTTCTATTTATGGGCCTGATTACAGCAAAACAGAGGGGACATGCACCAAATCCAAGTCCATTTTTACACATTCATGTTAATGTGGCATCTATAAACATAAGCTTAATAAAGCAGACCTGTGAAAAAGTCTGTACCAAATGTTTGCAACTAAACACTTTGAGTGCAAAAGAAGTCTGGGTATCCTTTAAATGAAAATCACCATAGTACTACATCAGAATCTGGAACTTCTTGGCCAGTGGCATGTTCTCACCCATACAGTTTCACCCTGTAGCTCAAAAGGTACAAACTCTTCACTTTGTCTTACAGTCATTATAACCAACTGATTCTTTCAAAGGTCCTTCATTTATGCTGCACAGTGCCTCCCTATTACCGTTGGTCTTGAATTGTCAAAATAACTCACTTCAACTGTCATATTTTAATAAAGTATTTCCATCTATATCCTGCCTTAGCGCCAAAGATCTCACACTGCTGCACTGTCACCTGCCCCACTGTTATTTTCACAACCCCATGAGATTTATGGTGAGAAATGGAGGGTGTCATCCAGGACCTTTATAAATTAAAGCAGGGGTAGGCAACCTTTTTGAGCCGGGGGCCGGGTTGCTGTCCCTCAGACTACTGGGGGGCCGAAGCCAAAAAATTTGTCTCCAAACCGGGACAGATGTAGGACATTTTTCCAAATGTAGGTTATATTTTTAAAATGGAGGACATGCGAAAAAAAGTTGCTGCTTTTTTTAGGCATGATCAAAATGGAGGACATTTTGGCATTATTCCTAGACAGATGGCAGAAATGTACTTCCCTTTCTGGCCAAACCACCCCCCTCCTCATTCCAAAACACACATGACAGCACATTTGAGCATTTCACGTGGCTTTATTTACCATGGGTTCTTGCAAATTTCATAGAATCATAAAATCATAGAGTCGGAAGAGACCACAAGGGCCATCCAGTCCAACCCCCTGCCATGCAGGAACTCTCAATCAAAGCATCCCTGACAGAGAAGCTTATTGCATAACCAAACCCTTTGGGTTTAATACTTAACATGGGGTAACATGGCTATGCATACTGAACATGTCAAGGTGGTTTAACAAGAAGTGAATTTGCCCTTGGTTAATAAGAATACAGAAAAGGGAAAATAAATGCACACAGATGGGGCCAAGAACCCACTCAACCACAACCACAACAATACACAGGGCAGGGAAATAAAAAGGCACACACACAGATGGGGCCAAGAACCCACTCAACAACCACAACAACAATACACAGGGCAGGGAAATAAAAAGGCACACACACAGATGGGGCCAAGAAATGGCTACCTACCTCCTCCTTTTTCTTTTCATTTTCGGCGCCAAACAGCACCCGGAAATGGCCCTTTTCCCTCCCGCTCTTCCAGGAGAGGCTTGAGCTCAGTGCTCCTCTTCTTTCTCCTCCTCCTCCTCCTCCTCTTGGGAAGCCATACCTTCCCATTGAGACTGGCCAATGGTTGACTGGGGCTGGAAACAGCCCCGTCCCCAGCCTTTTCCTATTGGCCAGCCAGCCTCAAGGGAAGGAGCTGCTCTTTGTGAGTCCCCTGCGTGCGTGCGTGCGCACACAAGCTCGGCAGGCAAGGAACTCCCGGGGGCTGTGGAGGCGGAGGAGGTGGGTGGATGGATGGCTGGCCACATAAGCAGCCAAAGGCGCCGCCGCAGTTATGGCGGCGGCAGGACTGGCCTGGGGCCGGTCTGAAGGCCTCAGCGGGCCTGATCCGGCCCGCAGGCCGTAGGTTGCCGATGCCTGAATTAAAGGGATTTGAAGCTGAGCTTTCCCTTTGCTTGTTCCACACTAACCATAACACAACATTAACTCTTGACTTACTTGGGACCATTGGATTCTTGCTTGATGACCTGTGATCATTTTTTAAATCTCAGAAAGTTTCAGTTTCTTTAAGCCTCCTTTTAGTCTTATTATGGTATCTTCAAAGTATTATCAAAGGGATATTATCTATTCAGATGTGTAGTTATAAATATGATTTGTCACTTCCCACTACTAATTTAAAACTTCATAGAATAACTAATCTTAGATACCAATCTGCAATTTGTTCAGCCTTTAGCACTGTGTGATGTTTGTGTCCTGATATTTTCCCCAAAGCAGTCTTATTTAGAAGGATATCTATCTAACATAGTAAGAAATTTACTCCCTGGCAAAAATAGTTTCTAGTTTTTAATCTACTCAAACATATGCTGCAAGGCTAGAAAGGTTTATACACATTCATGTTAATGAATTCTGAGGTTTTTGAAGAAAGATTATGATTCAACCAAAATAAAACTTTTTGGAAAGAAAGATATCTGCATTAAATTTGGAAGGTTAGAGGGGCAACTGCCTCATGGTTCAAAAGTTTATATAATTTTTAATATATATTAGGTTTATCTACTTTTTGCATGAACTAAACTATTCATTCTAGTTAAACACCATACTCACCTAATGTTGTTATTTTGTTGATTCATTGGATTTAGAAGACAGACAAGAATCTTAATTAGTTTATTATATTAACTGTTAAGAATATTAGTTTGATACTGTTGGTTTAATTCTATATAAACCTGTTGAACCACCATAAGCAAGCTACAAAATATCAGATGGAAGAAGTAGAGATAACAAATTAAGTACGTAAGTAAATAAATTAAAGTGTATGTAGAACCAGTTCTGAGGAGGAAAGGAAGTCACAATGCTATTTAGGAAAACTTGTAGTAAGTTGTATATTTGCTTCTTTTTTTCTTATACTCATTTTATTTGTGTGATGTGGAAGAAAAGACTGTCTATAATATATTGCTGTTTGGGGTATCTACCTAGCATAGGGTCTTCTGTAGAAGGTAGTGATATTGAGTTCCAAACCATTTGGGCAGGAAAAGATGCAAGAAGAGATGGAAAACCTGTAGAAAAAGTGATAAAATCACTGTACAGAAGGTGCAGATTGCTGGAATAAAGCTGCTATGTCAGCTGTGGACATTAGTGGGCTAATGGGATAGATATTACAGGAGGTGTGTAGATGTCAAAATGGCAGAAAAAAACTACTTAGGAAGTAATAAATTGCATATAGTTTCACTCAATTTTTTGTTTCATTCTAAAATTCTTATTTTTTATTTAATTCTGGGATCAAGTAAAAAAAATCTTGAAATCATTATTAATTTCATTAACCGATATCATCAAATTTTTGTGTTTTCTTCAAATAATTTCTGATTTATGGTGACCCTTAGGAAAACCTGGGGCTTTCTTGGCAAGATTTGTTCACAGGAGGTTTGCCATTGCCTTTTTCTGAAGCTGAAGCCCAAGGACACCCAGTGGGTTTCACAGCCAAACTCGGAACTGAATCCTGGTCTCCAGAGTTAAAGTTCAGATGAGCTACATCCAAGGGTATTAAAAGAACTGGCAAATGTAATATCGGCGCCATTGGCAATAATCTTTGAAAACTTCTGGAGAACAGGAGAAGTCCCAGCAGACTGGAGGAGGGCAAACGTTGTCCCCATCTTCAAAAAGGGGGAAAAAGAGGATCCAAACAATTATCGTCCAGTTAGTCTGACATCAGTTCTAGGAAAGATTCTGGAGCAGATCATTAAACAGAGAGTTTGTGAACATCTAGAAGGCAATGCCATAATCACAAAAAGTCAACAAGGGTTTCAGAGAAACAAGTCATACCAGACAAACCTGATATCTTTCTTTGATAAAATTACCAGCTTGGTAGATGAGGGGAATGCAGTGGATATAGTGTATCTTGAGTTCAGTAAGGCCTTTGACAAAGTTCCCCATGACATTCTTGCAAACAAGCTTGTAAAATGTGGGCTAGACAAGGCAACTGTTAAGTGGATTTGTAACTGGTTGACCGGACGAACCCAAAGGGTGCTCAACAATGGCACCTTTTCATCCTGGAGAGAAGTGACCAGTGGAGTCCCACAGGGCTCTGTCCTGGGCCCAGTACTGTTCAACATCTTTATCAATGACTTGGAGGAAAAAATTGGGGGAATACTTATCAAATTTGCAGATGATACCAAATTAGGAGGAATAACTAATACTCCAGAGGACAGGATCAAAATTCAAAATGACCTGAATAGACTAGAAAGCTGGGCCAGAGCTAACAGAATGAACTTCAACAGGGAGAAATGTAAGGAACTGCACTTAGGGCGAAAAAATGAAATGCACAGATACAGGATGGGGGACACCTGGCTTAAGGAGACAACATGTGAAAGGGATCTAGGAGTCCAGGTAGACCACAAGTTGAACATGAGTCAACAGTGCGATGTGGCAGCTAACAAGGCCAATGCGATTTTAGGCTGCATCGATAGAAGTATAGTGTCTAGATCAAGAAAAGTAATAGTGCCACTGTATTTTGCTCTGGTCAGGGCCCACCTGGAATATTGTGTCCAGTTCTGGGCGCCACAATTCAAAAAGGACATTGAGAAACTGGAGCGTGTCCAAAGGAGGGCGACTAAAATGGTGAAAGGTCTGTAAACCATGCCCTATGAGGTATGATTCAGGGAGCTGGGGATGTTTAACCTGGAGAAAAGAAGGTTAAGAGGTGATATGATAGCCCTGTTTAAATATTTGAAGGGATGTCATATTGAGGAGGGAGCAAGCTTGTTTTCTGGTGCTCCAGAGACTAGGACCCGGAGCAATGGATGCAAGCTGCAGGAAAAGAGATTCCACCTCAACATTAGGAGGAATTTCCTGACAGTAAGGGCTGTTCGACAGTGGAACACACTGTCAGAACCCCTTCATTCATTTATTCATTCGGGGTTCTGTCATGATGATATAAAGAGTTTAGATTAAGTCATCTAAATTAGTAATTAGTAACGTGCACATTGTATGTATGTATCACCTTGTTGTATGACGTGTTGGAATGTTTGAAGGCAGACTAGTTAAAGCTGCTGATCATATTTAGTAGTGAACTATATATATATATATATATATGCCCACACACACACACACACACACATATATATATGCTTATGTATAAATATAGATCTTAGTGTCCTAGCAACATATATAGGGATTAAATATAAGTATGTATCTGTAGGACTCAATTGAATAAGCATTGTGGGAAATGCTCATCTGCGGCCATGATTTGTAATCGAATGTGTCACGTAAGCAAAACATAGGCTAACAGGACAAAGAATCTTTCACACCCTGAGAAAGATTTACAACTGAGAGAGGTTCCACAGATACAAGTCATCGATTAAGCGTCAATAGCTTTCCCAAGACAGAGGATGTCCGGAGACCAAATGATGCTCGCATTGGGTTGCTTTGATGTAGGGATCTAAGCCTCCGCTGAGAGGGGGGGTGATTTGGGGAGGACATCTGAGAGGGAAAGGAAAAAAAGGGGGGGGCACAAGTCGTTTTAAATTAAGGCTTCCCCTTTGTGTGCCTCAGATTCTTCAATAACGTGACCAGGAATGTTTCTACCTTATCTCTTTCAATAAAACTTTCTAGTTTACCAGAAGTTTGTTGTGGATTATTGGTCAGAACAATCCCAAGTCTCACACACACTTCCTAGGAGTATAGTGGAGTCTCCCTCCTTGGAGGTCTTCAAACGGAGGCTGGATGGCCATCTGTCGGGGATGCTTTGATCTGGATTTCCTGCATGGCAGGGGGTTGGACTGGATGGCCCTAGTGGTCTCTTCCAACTCTATGATTCTATGATTCTAAACCACAACTCCTTGGCTCACATCATTAAATTATCCTATATTTTTATACCACTAATTTTAGTTTTTGATACTTTGCTTTTTAGTGCCCCAGCTAATACCTTCAAGCTTTTGTTGCTGTGTTCATAAAACTTTCTTTTGGTGTAAAGTCAGGATTTCTAAACCAGGATTCCCCAGAATGCTGAAGTTCCACAAGAAGTCACTAGGGGTTCTGTATATGTAAGCTCTACTTATAATGATTTTTATGAAGACTTTTCCTGAGACCTGAAAATTATTTCAACGGTTCCTCCAGTGGAACTAGTATCTTATAGAGTGGGAATAGAATCTTATACTCTTGTTTGCACACTGCATTTGGTGGTCCCTATGTAGACTTATCCGCAGCTGCATGGGATGCGGTAAACTCTTTCGGTTGTGAGAGAGTCTCTCTGGCCCTTGGCTGAGCAGTGCGCAAACAAGAATCAAGGAACACGAGAGACACTGCAGACTGGGTCAGGCAGAAAAACCAGCAGTAGCAGAACATGCCACAAACCATCCTGGGCATAAAATACTGTTTGAAAACACTGAAATTCTGGACCATGCCAACCACTACCATGTCAGGATGCACAGGGAAGCCATTGAAATCCACAAACATCTGGATAATTTCAACCGGAAAAAAGAAACCCTTAAAGTGAACAATATTTAGCTACCAGTTCTGAAGAATAGCAAAATGAGGACTCAGCAAATGCAAATGGGAAATCACTCAGAGTCAAGGGCTTTCCCAGCAGATAATGATCACCAATTAGCAGACACTAATCCTCTTTTGCATTAGCCTCCCAGCCTGAAGTCTGCCATCAGCAACAGAACAATACACACGCAAATCACTCCTGCATTTCCAGGCTCACACAGTATATATAGACCCAACTTTTTCCAGGCAAGCATTCTCTGAAGATGCCAGCCACAGATGCTGGCGAAACGTCAGGAAGAAACTCTTCTAGAACATGGCAACATAACCCGAAAAACCCACAAAAAACTACAGACAGTATAATTTCTGTAATTTGGATTCTTCTTGGGCCAGCCATCTTCTAAATTCTTTCCCCCTAGAAGCTCTGAGAAAACAGACAAAGATCCTTTAGTTTTCTGGAAGAAGAATATATCTCAATTTGGTAATCTAGAACTAGATTTGAATTTCTTCCAATGATAAGGTGTCTCTTTTCAAATTGCTTCAACTCATGAAACAACCTGGAGAACTGAACCAATCCATCTTTAGAAGTATAGTTCCAACTATACATGTTTTGCCTTCTAGTACACCTTTCACCAATAAATAACCACTCTCTCATCTTGCCACATCTCTTCTGGTATAAAAAGGCAGGAAACAGATTGTGATCCTTCTGGTTATGGAGGAGCCTCCTGCACAGTGTGTGATCTTTTATAGGACTTCCTTTATCTCTTTAAATGGGTTTCCTAGAAAATTAAAATATCTGGGTTTGGTTTGGTTTATAAAAATTATTTGATAACCTTATTACCTTGCCATTTAAATGTGAGATCAGTCTTAGTTTTTCCTCTTGCATGGAGATTATCCTGTTTTTCCTAGAATACAGAGGAATATTGCTTGCAGATGATTTCTCATATCACACTGGAAAATCAGTAAGGGACTATGACTGTAAATGCTATGGAATCCTGGGATTTGTAGTTGGCTGTCACACCAGAGTTCTCAGAGAAAGAAGGCTAAATGTCTCACAAAACTACAATTTCCAGAATTCTATATCATTGAGCCATAACAGCTGCATTAATCCTACAGTGCAGATGCAGTCTATGTGACTGTATTTATACTACCTCTAGAATACTGTCTGGAATGCTCCATTAGTGCACTGGAGGAAGTCATAATCTAGGTTAGTCTCACTCCTACTTTTTATTCTCTTTATATAATTTTTAGGTGAAAAAATGATGGTGATGATGATGATGATGAGGAGGAGGAGGAGGAGGAGGAGGAGGAGGTCAATGGCAATGATGATGATTGGAGGAAGACAGCTTAGAAGAAGAAAAAACAAGTTGGCTGTGACTGGGGGCAAATCTCAGAAACCAAAAACAGATCTTTTGGCAATGTAAGCAGTTCTGTAAAAACACCCATTTTCTAACTATACAGCACGAACTTGGTTATTAACATGAAAACCATCCTTCAGTCCAATTATTGTGTATCTCATTTTTTCAACTCAGAAACACTCTTTCTAGCCACAAAGCTAGTTTCCCTGTGTTTGTTACATAGTAAAAACTTGTAAAACAGGAGCGACAAATCAATGCAGCATTCTTCTTAACCACCAACAAAACACCCTCTGTCTGCATCCTGGCACCGCAATCTTGGAAGGCAAATAAACTCTTTGTGTCATGCTTAATATCACAAACCAACTACCTCCTTCCCACTGAGCAGAGCTAAACCAACTCCAAATTAAGTCATACTGTGGATAAATAATGAAAACAAGGACTATGTACTGTACACTGCATCAGAACCACAGTGTCCTGGGCAACGAACACATTCAGCACCCCACTTCCTAAACATTAGCTTATAGCTTTTACAATATTTACAGTGCTTATAATTTTTTTTTACTGTGCTAGTAATTTCACTTCGCAGAAAAGACATGTTCTTCTGATACTTAGCTAGGCCCACATCAACAGTCATTGTAAAGATCTGAAAGACTGTATCACCTTATGCAGCCCTTTGAATATTTAAGACAAGGGTCATGATTTGCAAATTTAGTGATTCCATTACATTCCATCCCATTCCCACAACTGTGTAAATATACTGAATATCACTCTGTAGTGCATCCGAAGAAGTGGGTTTATATCCATGAAAGCTCACGATAAAATAAAAACCAGTCTTAAAAGGTGCTGCTACAGTCTTTCTTTCTTCCTCTCCCCTTCATTCCTGAATGGCCTCAAACTGGAAACTGAAAAACACTTAAGAACTAATTGGTGAAGTTCATTTTTGCCGGGAGTATTAAAACAATTGTAGCGCTTTTAAATATGTGTGTAGCACTCACAACATACCATCAGTGATCAGAACACACTCCCTCGGAGTGTAGTGGAGTCTCCTTCCTTGGAGGTCTTTAAGCAGAGGCTAGATGGCCATCTGTTGGGGATGCTTTGATTTGGATTTCCTGCATGGCAGGGGGTTGGACTGGATGGCCCCTGCGTTCTCTTCCAACTCTATGATTCTATGATCACTGACCTCAGTTTTATTCCTTTCAGCTCAGTATCCATGATGGACGCCCTGCTAGCCCACTCTTAAGACTTGCCCTGATACGTATGGTAATTCAGATAACTGGTCTACTATTTTATAATACCTCTCCCTCGATAACTTCATAGGCAATAAGGACCTGAGACTCACTGGCTTAAAACTGGACTTTCAGAATTAACTTAATTCTGAGATTAATTTATTAGCGAATAATTAATTAAATGAAAGACCAACAAATTTTACTATTCCCAATTGGTTCTTTAAAAGTAAATGGTTATCAGAATCTATTTATTGTTGTTCATTATTTGAGTACAGGTATACCTCTGTTAACTAAGTGCCATAAATGTGTTCCTGGGCATTATTTCTTTATCAGAAAATTTGGTACCAGAGGGAGAAATAACATGGGAAGAAGAGGGATAAGTTCCTACACCACAAAACAAAACAAAACAAGCTGTTCAACATATTTCAGCAACTTTTAAATCTAGAACTAATAATGTACACATGTAAAATGAAGCAACCAGGTCAGATAAACTTTGCACAAGTAAACGATACATTTTGAATCTTCTAGATATCACTTGAAAGCTTTTTTCCAAAATTCATCCAAGAATGATTTTTTTTCCTTTTACCAGTTTCCACTTTTTTCTGAATTCCATTTTGATGGTGAAACTTAAGCTTTTTTTTTAAATGCTGGGGCAGCTGCTGAGAAAGATCTATCTGCTTGCTACTTTCCCCTCTATGTTTTCCTCTTCATGTATGCTCAAGTAAGGAATTTTGGAGGCAGCTGCTGTTTATCTTTCCTGTTGTAGGCAGGCACATGCAGCTATGATAGGATCAGATAGAACAGAATCCCAATCTTCCCAAGCTCAAGATTTATTGCATTGGCTACTGCAGACATGCTGCTACAACCTGGCATTAAAGGTCTGCGTTTCTCCAACCCTCCTTCACCATCTTCCCAATGTAGATGCTGCTAAAACACTTTCAACTAGACATGAGGATGAGAAGGGAAAATGAAATGAGAAGGCATAAAAAACATTGTAAAAAGAAGCTTCTTCATCAGAGGCTTTGGTCCAAAACACACTGCCAAAATAACCCAGTTTAAGACTGCTTTAACTGCCCTGACTCAGTGTTAGGGAATCCTGGGAATTGTAGTTTATTGTGGCACCAGAACTCTCTGACAGAGAAGGCTAAAGGTCTCTCCTCTCAAAACTACAGATCCCAGAATTCCCTAGCATTGAGCTAGGGCAGTTAAAGTGGTCTCAAACTGGGTTATTTCTGCAGTGTGTTTTGGACCTTTGTTAACCAAGTATGCCTGTATTATAGTTTAGTTAATTCCAAGGTTAAAAGATTTTAAACTAGCAAGCAGCAAGGGCAGCTTGGAAGAGGATGGTTTTCTTTGCATCCAAATGCTCTTCTTGTGCTCTGTATCAGACACCACATACAAGATCCTCATCTGTCCCCCAAAACTGAATGTTTAGGTTCTGAACTCTGGGACTCTTGCTGAGATCCAGCCACATGGAAATCAATAGGCTAAAGAAAGGGAGAGATGAAGAAAATGAGAAGAAAGGAGAAGCAAGAGAAGAGTTTTTGATGAGGCAGATGAGAAGTGTGTGTAGCTTTTCCTTTTCTCCCAAGCTTAAAACAGGAACAAAGTAGGTTAAATCACCATGACAGCTTGTTTGTAGTAAGGCTTTTAAAAATAAACTTAAACATTTATTTAAATGAACAGCTTTTTAAAATAAACTTAAACATTTTAAAAACAATTTAAATAAATTCAATAGTTAAAACATTTTCTCTAATGCCAATGTAACTGAATTAGATTTTTGAAAAACTTATCGATGACTAATAACAGCGATTAACTAAATGCATTACCCCCTTTTTTCTTAACTCTCTGCTTTCTCTATATGGCTAAGAGCCAGCTAGCCACTCTCTCTAACCAGAGTGGAGGAAAAGGGAACTTTTAAAGAACTGCTAGTCTGGCCCAGAGAGCTTTTTGTCAGGCTTTGCTTTCATGCTTCTCTGGCCCTACCCAATTCTCAGTCATGAGATGACCTCCAGACAGCTTGCACTATTGTTGGCCCTCATCTCGGCCTCACCCAAACTATCTCATCTGGATTATATTCCTCTGCTCAGGAGAATCCTGGCTGGGTTCCCTACTGGGCTTGTCCCAGCCTGTGCTTTGCCTTTCTGAGGGCACAAAATTTGTGATGTCTGGTGCTACTCTATCTTCCTCTAGCCTCAGTACTGGAGGCGGATTAGTCACCCTAGAACTTTTCTTTCCTGTGAGAGCTCCATCTCCCTTGCTCTTTTTTTTGCCCAGACTCTGTCAAAAGGATGCATAAAAAGACTAAATAATCCAGGTGTCCTGTTTTGAACCACCTGAAGCTTCCAAATAGTTTTCCAAGGCAGTCCCAAGAGTAAGGGATTGTAATAGTCTAAATGGAAAGTTACCAGATATGAATAACCATTGTAAGTTTATCTCTGTCCAGGATTGTGTATCAGCCTAAACTGACAAAAGATGTTCCAACCCACCAAGGCCACCTGTGTCTCCAGAGACATTGTTGCATCTGTTGTTCTCTCTCTGTCTCTCTCAGGTATATCTAGTACACATTTAGCTGCTGGTCGCGTATCTTCACTAAACTATCCATGTTGGTTATAGATTTCCTTTTCTCCATTTAAATTCATGGCATTGCTTACTTTGAGGGCACAAAATATACAGGAATCTCCCATGCATTTGTGCGTTGTAAGTTGTCGAAAACTGCGTCGAAAAATATCAAGATGCCACAGAACCTGTAAAGCAAAGTAGAACAGAGTGTTATTGTTTTGAAGTGTTGGCTAAAAGTGGACTAGTAATAAATTCAATAAAAGCATCTAAACATCCAAGAAAAACCAATCCCAGAGCATCTCATTTCATTTTTAACCTCTATCTACTCCCAAATTTAAGCTACTATAATCAGAGAGAAATACTAAGCACTCATAAAAGCAGTTACAGGACAGTATTACTCAAAGCAGTGGTACAATGACTAGTAATGGGAACAAATACAGTACTGGTCCCCAGCACAGTGGGGGGGGGCGCACTGTCCTTCGTGTCAAGATAGCTTTAAAAGCACTAACATAAATATGTTGTATGTACAAAGAGAAATTAAGGGGTTAGATTTTCTCAAAACTGGCAAATGTTAGTGCCTACAAAACAGAAAACTAAGTGAAGACTTCTGAGTTTAACTGGGGCACACCACTGATCCACTTACATGCACCAGATCAGTTCATATTATGCCTCATTAACTAGAGATAGGCTCATCCAAATACAGGATGAATGGCACATGCAACTTAGTTTTAGAATGTTCTCAAGAGCTTCTGACATTACAAGACTAGATTATAACTAGAAATACCATTGTGTGTGTGAGTACATTTGAATGCCTGGGTTTTTTGTTTACAGTTAGCTCTCTGTATCCATGGATTCAGCATCTACTGCCTGAGCAATCCATGGCTCGCAAATACCCCCCACAACCCCCTCATCTTGATTTTTCCATTTTATATAAGGGACACTATTTTACTACACCACTGTATACAATGAGACTTGAGCACCCACAGGTTTTGATATGCATAGATGGAGAGGGGGGGCTGGAACCAAGCCCCAGGAGATACCAAGGGCCCACTGTATTTTTAACAATTTCCTATGTTTGCTCTGTATCTGAAAATTTCAGGGTGAACTATAGTGATTAGAACGACTCAATTTTTTAAAAGGAATTTAAGTAGCTTAACATCAGCATTGTAAGCAGCATCAGCATCTTTATTCATATTCTTTTCTTTTCCTTGCTTAAAAATCTGGGCATGTCATACCCTCTCAGCCTCAGAATAAAGCAAGGGGAAACCCCCTCTGAACAAATCTGGCCAAGAAAGCCTTGTCATCTTAGAGCTGCCCCAAGTCTGAAATGACTTGAAGGCACACAACAACAAACAAGGCAAACCTATCGCAGGGTTTAATTTTTGGGTGGGTGAGTGGGGGATTGGCTTTGCCTTCCTCTGAGGCTGAGAGAGTGTGACTTGCCCAAGGTGAGTTTCCATTTTTTTTTACATAACCCAAAAAGGAATCATGTTGTGAAAATTTATAAATAGAAAATATAAAAGTATATGAGCAGATTTCCATAGGTTTTTCCCCCTGTATGACCAATCCTATATAAAAAGCTCAAAGAGGTAATGCCATTTTAAACAGTGTTACTTTAAAAATAGAAGAAGAGTATTATACAGAAGTGAAAGATTGAATTTAAGATAAGAAACATCTATTTGTTATTAGACTCCTGCAACTGGATTAAGCAGCAACTAATTTGTAACAGGCTTTAGCAATTTATAATAGGGTACTGTTACTATGATGTTCAGATGATCTCAAAAGAAGCACACCTTAGCAATACCCCAGGGAAAATATAGACAAATGAAAAGGCACACAGTCTTTCAGATTTCTTACCTGTAATGCGCTATTCAGGAAGCAACTGTTCTGTCCAGGTTCATTGCTGAGACCTTTACTTGGTGCTATAGATGTTGTATTACGTGGAGTAAACATTCCTTGTACAGTTCCCCGTCCCACAGAAAAATAATTTCTCTTCCAAGACATGTTTCACATTTAGATTTGTAGTGCTCAGATGGATTTACACCTGCATTTAAGTCAAAAAATGTCCTTCTCTTGATTCAAAATGAGAACTAAATTGGACGATGCTAAAAAAAGAAGAAGACAACTTTCCAGATTGCTCCTTTGTACTTCATGAAGGCTTATGTACATTCTATTTTTCTTTAAAACCAGTCAGTCATACGTTAATAAAACTAGAGTTTATATAGGGCAACACTTAGTAGCTGAAAAGACAGAAGGCAAGCTAAACGAGTCCATGGTCTTCAAAAGCAGTAGTGGTGCTGTGCCATCCTTTAGTGACTTCAACAAATATTATAATGCTACAGCTTGAAAAGGGTTGAAAACAAGCAAAAATAACTGTCTTCAGTTTTTGTTGTTTTTTTGTTTTACTCTTCTTAGTCTGAACACAGATCAACAAAGACTGTGGGCAAACCTTAAAGCACTTGCTTCTAGTTGCGTATAGTTCCTTACCGGAATATTGATATAGGCAGTTTTGCTTCCTGGAGGCTAAAGAAAGGAGGGATTAAAGAATACCATCCATTAATTTGAGCAGAAATTATCTTCTTGAAGTTCTTTTAACTTCCCACATAGGACTTGAATGGTTTCTTCTACTGTTTTTCCTCTTGCAAGTGGAATGCCTAGCTGGGCTGGAAAGTCTGAGAGAGAAAAAGAGAGAGAGAGAATAATCAAAGGATTGCGTCACTTAATTACTCATTTGGTTTTGTTCTCTACTGCCAAGATCAGTGTTGCCTCACCTCCTACCAGAAACTCTGGAACAGAGTCAAAACAGAGCAAAACAAAATCCTTACCACAATATAACCAGTCCAGTCAAGAAGAATCAACCATACCCAAGTTTATAGACACTTGCACAAATGAAAAATGGCATAACAGGCATACTGGCATAATAAGACGCCATTCAAATTTGAAGAAGCTGCTGCTACACATAGACTACCAGAGTCTCTAAGTAGCCAATTATTTACAGAGATCTTATTACAAATAACAATTGTCGATTCCCATTACAGATAGGGTTCCTAAATCATTGCTTTCATAGAAGAGGTGGCAGGCTGAGACTTTTTAGAGATTTCTTTTATTCTGGGGTTGCCTGTCACTTGAAGCCAAGTTTGCTTTTTTTTTTTTAAATCAGATAGTATTTTCCCTGGGAGGGCTACAAACAGAAGTTGAAAAATGCATGAAGAACATCATATGGGAATGACAAAAAGAGGGAAGGGGAGGAGGAAAAGAAATGTTGCAGCATCCTTAAGGTGTAATTGCTGTTGTGTGCCTCCAAGTCATTTTTGACTTATGCCAACCCTAAACCTATCATGGGGTTTTCCTGGCAAGTTTCTTCAGAGAGGGTTTGCCATTGCCATCCTCTGAGAGCGAGAGAGTATGATTTGCCCAAGGTTACCCAGTAGGTTTTTATGTGGAGTGTGGAATCGAATCCTGATATTTAGAGTCGTTGGCCAATGCTCAATCCACTACACCACACTGCCTCTCTTTAAGACTATCTGGTTTTTATTTTAGCATGAGTATTCATGCGCATGAAATTATAAACCCACATCTTCAGATGCAGCACCGAGGCAAGAACTAGGTTCATATCCATGAAAGCTCATCAGCTAAAATAAAATAAAATAAGTCTTAAAGATGTTCCTACATTTCTTTCCGATCTCCCTTACTTCCTCATTTTTATGCTGCAATAGACTAACAGTTACTTTTTGAAAAGTACTGCATATGAGAATGAGTGCCTGAGCTGCATCCGCCAAAGCGCCTGTTGATGTTAAGGGACTGAGAAGCAAAATAATGTCTATCCATGGGATTAGAAGCTATTGCTGAGGATGAGATGGAGCACACATGGAGAATTACTACAATTCCAGTTGCCAAATTCTAAATTATACCCATTATTCCCTATTAGAATATAGAGGATATTATCCAGAATAAAGGTCAAAGCTCTTTTATTTCAGTTATCTAATGATTAGATTATACACATATTAGGTCTTAACATCCATGTTAAGGAGGAAGGCAAAATTCAGTTTTTGTCTAGGAGCCAGTCCTTGTTCTCAGTGCTCCAACATTCATCAACACTCCTTTAGGGAATGCAAGTACAAGTACAGAACAAACCAGTTTTCCAACATTCCTAAACACAGAAAGATATAAAAGAATGATTACAGAGCAGCATATTGATGCCAACACTACTTTTTACTCAAGACACAAAGCAAAACCCAGAAACCCTTGATGCAATGAATTAAGTGACCACTATTCATTTACTAGCTTTAACATATAGATGTAAATTATATGTATGTTAAAAGAGAAAAAAGCAACTCACACAGAATGATGCATTCATCAAATTGACCAACGTGTGAGTCACAGAGACCACAAAGAAGAACAGTGACTAACCCTCTCCAAAAGTGCAGAGTACGACAAAGGAGAAACCCAGGGCTGTGGCTGGATTTGGCCCACAGAAGATTCGATTCTTGTGAAACACAGCACCCATAACAAGACAGCTGCTGGAATGCAACATTTTGTACATTGCATTCTAGAGAATGGAAAGAAATATCAGGGGAAAAAAATACCAGTGGAAAAATTACTCCCTATTGAGGACATCATGGTACATGTGCAACCTTGCGAAGACGCATCAAGTCAGGGGGTTCACAAATGCACTGGTTAGTGCTCATGCCCTCCTTCAGAGGCTATAGAGCAGGGGTAGGCAACCTTTTTGAGCCGGGGGCCGGGTTGCTGTCCCTCAGACAACTGGGGGGGCCGAAGCCAAAAAATAAATAATTAAATATTTTTTTTTTAAATTAAATAAATAAATAAACCGGGACAAATGTAGGACAAAAATTTCAAATGGAGGACACTTTTTAAATAAAAAAATGGAGGACACGCTAAAAAAATTGCTGATTTTTTAAAAAAATGTTAATATAAATGCATGTTTCGGAGGCTTCTATAGACAATTGCCCCCCTTGCCTGCCGCTTGCCCCCCCTTGCCCACCTTCTCCTGATAGGCCAAAGACCCCACACCCTCATGTGGGAGGCCAAAGGCTCCGGCGGCAATCGGCGGCAGGACCGGGCTGGGGCCGGTCCCAAGGCCTTGCCGGGCTGCATCCGGCCCGCGGGCCGCAGGTTGCCTACCCCTGCTATAGAGCTACAGGGAACCTCACACTTCTTAATCTCACACTGAGCCTTAGATAATTAATAAGAACAAGAATGTCTTGTCTTAGTAAGCACCAGAACAGCCTACTGTTTTCTAGACATTTGTGTTGACAAACACAAGTCTCCCATTATTACTATTATTATTATTATTATTATTATTATTATTATTATTTAATTTATTTATTTATAAAGCACTGTAAATTTACACAGCGCTGTACATACAATCTTTTTAATTGGACGGTTCCCTGCACCATCGCACCACAGCTGGGATAAGGATAAGTTTGCCCTGTCAAGCAAAGTGAGCCTCAGAAGTACTTGGAGCACAACTCTGAAGCTAAGCACAACACCAAAAACAACAGCCCACCCATTCTCATAGAGTGGGGAAGGGTTGGAATTGAGCAGTTTTCGGCTGGGTAGACAGAGCACTCAAAATCTGTGAACACATTTTATGACAACACACTGAATGTCTACTATCTCCAAGAGGATTATTAAAACATTATACTCCCTTGCCAGAACAGGCAGCCTGCCAACTACACAGTGAGCAATAAAGGTTTACTCCACATATAAGTACAGTCATTAGGTGGGTATGTGCCTACACAGATTACTAATAAGGCTAATGTCTTCTAAATGCTCTTTCCTGCAGTAGTATAAATAAAATACTAATACCCTGACATAAGCACCATGAGAAAAATTTTAATTATCTAGAAAATCAAACATGTTTTCAAAAATATTGGATGTGTTCAGAAGTAGAACAGATGTATGTGAAACAACATAATGGCACAAATAAATCTGTGCCATTTTATTGAATGCATTCCCATGCTTAGTGCAACTACAAATGTAGCGGCTGATTTTGTTCCTTGTAGCCATGCAATGAATATTGCTTCATTTTACTACAGCTAAAGAAACAACAATGCAAACTAAAATGTGTAATGCTATTTTAATTTACGTTAATTAAGTTTCAAAGTTCCACTTCCTATAAAAAGCTTCTAAGGGGGCTTTAATATGTATTGACATTAGAGGAAGGATTAGTTTTAAAACTGATAGCATCTCAGTCTTCTCTTTGAGTAATAAGACATCAGCTTTTCCTTCTTAAAAGATGCTCATTTATCCACACATTTTCCGCTTTTAAACCCTTCTCTTTCTCCTGTTTCCAACAATATCCAGCCACAAAGTGAGATACAGTAATGTTTTCAATCTTATTTGTAACATTCCTGGAATACACAAAAGTGTTTCTGGAATTGAAAGTATACTGATTAAAAAGACAGAGATAAGGCTGACAGGTAGTTTTCTCATTCAGGTTCTGGAATAAGTTGAGCGCCCCCACACCAAAGGATCAGGTCTCAAGTTTTGGGATCAACAGTAATCCAGCATTATTACTAGAGTGGACCCTTCACCAAAAAGCACCTTTTATTAGTTTCAGAAGATGTTTCAATTGTGGCCCTACCTTTATTAGTTTCAGAAGATGTTTCAATAGCCCACCTATTGTTGTTGTTGTTGCTGGACAAAACTAACATCAAATGTATATAGAGTGATCCATTAAGATGGTCTAATCTGGGCAGTGCTAACACTGGATTTAGCCCTATGGCAGGATTTTTAAAAACTAGTGATAAAAAAATTAATTTAAATTTAATTTAATTTTAACAAGACATATCATATGGTAATCTCTCATTTTGGATTTTTGTTCTGTGAACCACCTAGAGAACATTGTTATTGGGCAAGGTATACAATTATTATAAATTAAATAATAAAATAGTTCTGCAACCAATATGACACAGATGTTTTCAATGAACACTGCTTTTTTATATATATGTGGCCCCTGAGATTTTGTTGAACTTCAGCTCCTATCATTCTGTCTCAATGTCTATGCTAGAAACAGCTGATGGGAACTGCAGTCGAACAATATTTGGAGGGACACAAGTTGCTCAGTCCTGCAATACAGCATTGAAGTCAGAGTGGCCATTAACGTATGTTCAAAATGTATTACAAACAAGGTCATTTGAGGCTTCTAGTCATGCTGAAAAGTCTTTCCAGATTACATACTTCAGGTGCAATGCTTGAGCGCCAATATTTTCCTTGTTTGTGATATGATAGTGCCTCAATATACATTCTTAAATAGGTTTTACGCTTCAGAAGTGGAGTGAGGCTCAGTTATTGTTGGGGGAGCAGAGAGGAGGGCTTCCTCCCTTTATAGATTGGTCTTTTCCACTAAAATATCCTGCAGCCAAATAAAGGACACAAGATAGACTTTCATTCTCATAAGCGTCTGTGTGCCTTCAAGTCACCTGTCAGTTCATAAAATGACCTCCTAGAACAGTACAGGAAGAAAACTACTCAAACAGCTCTGGTTATATGCTGTAGCAGTTTTAGAAATTCTACAACCATTCACAGAGTCAGAAATGAGGCAGAGAAACCCTAAGAGGTGGGAATTCAGAAGTGAGGTTGTAACATTCTTTATCCACTCATTTTAAAGTTTCAGGCTACAGCCGTACAGGTATTTACCTGGGAATTTAACTGGACTTCCTTCTCAGTAGACATGTCAAGGATTGGACTGTTAGTTTACACATGGACTCTCACACAGTCCAAATCCCCATGTAGTTCGTCTTCCAACTCTTCCTAACAATTTGGCTTAGAATGGCACTGATGATAGCTCAGGTCTAATCCATCCACACAAAGGTAAACCACAGATGGACACGAGACAGACAGACTGGCAGTGAGATCAGTTCACCACCACTTTGCTTGCATGTGAAAGTGCACAGAGTGGAAGGGAAAAACCTTTTATTGATCAAATAGTAGAGATATAAATATAGCAGGGAAATTTTGATGGCAAAAGTACCCAAATAGGGTAAAAAAAAAAAACCTTCCAAAGGAAACCTAAAACATTAAGCTCTACATAAAATAACACTGTAGGTGGCTCTTATTAACCTAGGGTTAACTAGTTAAATGTTTGACTGGTAGGGCTTCAGAATCTACATTGTGGTGAAAGTCCCATCATACTAATCCATTCTTTGTTGCTGTTTGCCTTCAGGTCACTTTCAATTTATGGCGACTCTAAGGCAAACCTATCATGGGATTTTCTTGGCAAGATTTTTTCAGAGGAAGTTTGTCATTTCCTTCCCCGGAGGCTGAGAATGTGAGACTTGCCAAAGTCACACAGTGGGTTTCATGGCCAAGAAGGGAATGGAATCCTGGTTTCCAGAGCTGTAGTCTAATACTCAAACCATCACACTAAGATGGCTCGAACACTGCAGACTAATCCACGCAACAGACTGACTAATCCAGAAAGATTACTGATCATGTTTAGTGAGTTTTCTGTTGTCCTGGCAAATGTTCGTTTAAAATCTTGAGACTCTTCAAGATAAAGAGATACCCAACTAACTATAACAATTCCTCTTAAATACTCTCTTGCCTCTGGTAGAGTCCAATCTGCTCCCTGATTCTGAAGTGATTTAGAGTTATGAAATCATCAGGAAGAAAAACATGCACCTTTACCTGAAAGTTGCCCTGGGACTGGACAGAAAAAGAAACCATACAACACTGGCTTCTATCATTAACAAGGACTGTCCTAGGGCAAATGGGACACTGTAGTTCCTACTCCACAACTGGTCTTCCTCAAGACAAGAGGAAAAAACCAACTTGGTACATCCATTAGTATAAGAAGGAACATTCCCATTCCAAAACAGAACACTCAATTCCAACTAGCTGTAGCACTGAGATGGCAGACACAAAATGAAAACAAAAACTTCATTGACTAACAGAACGGGAGTCATCAGTTCAAAGAAGAAAAGATTAGTATGAACTAACATGAACTATATTTAAATGTCCACTTACAGCTTATTCTCTTGTTCTGGTTGCCAGCCCCTTTTCTTTCTTTCTGTCCATTCCCTCTTTGTGTTTGCTACTGTTAACTACCTTCAAATTGACCCCAACTCATGGCGACTCTGTGGATGAGGCATCTCCAAGACTCCCTTGTCCTCCACTGCTCTGCAGATGAAGATCCATGACTGCCAAGTCTATCCATCTGACATGTGGTCTGTTTTAATTCTGCTGCCCTCTACCTTTCATAACATGATCGTCTTTTCAAATGATTCATACCTTCTCATGATATGGTCAAAGTATGACATTCTTAGTTTTGCCATCTTGGTCTCCAGGGAGTGTTCCAGCTTGATCTCTTTTAGAACCCATTTGTTTGTCTTTTTAGTTGTCCACAGTACCATCAGCACTCCTCTCCAGCCCCACATTTCAAATGAGTTGATTTTCTTTCTATCTGCTTTCTCCACTGTCCAGCGCACACATCCATACGTGTTGCTGGGGAATACAATGGTTTGGATGATTCCAACTTTAGTGCTCAGTTGTTTATCTTTACATTTTAGGATCTTATCTAGTTCCTTCACAGATGCCCTTGCCATTCCTAGTCTTCTTCTGATTTCTTGACTGCAGTCTCCATTCTGATCAATGTTTGACCCAAGGTATGGGAACTCTTTAATTATTTCCATTTCCTCCCTATCTAGGTAATAGTTATGCAGATCCACCAAGGTCATTAAATGGCTTCTGTCAATTCTGATTTGATCTCTTTCTCCCTATAATATATACAGAATATGCTTCCTAATCCAGTAAAGTTATGTAATGTTCACAAGGAGTCAAGCAACGTTCCACCTGCTCGCATGGACCTTCATCACCGTGGCTTATTGTATCTCAGTGGACAGAGAGAGACCTACTGACTACAGAAGACAACAGAAGAGGAGGACAGTTCTAATTACCTTGAGGAAAGCAATTACACATCACCTCCTGAAGAAGCTGTCTCTGAATCAGGATAATCTCAGTAATTACTGTCCAATGGCCAATTTTCCCTTCTTCAACATTATGCTTAAATAAGTTGTTGTTTGACATTCATGAAAGTTGCTTAAAAAAATCAAACTGTAAACATCCCATGGAGCACTATTGCCCATTATTATGAAACAGAGAAATTATGGCTTAACCATACCTCTGTCTGGAAAAGGCTGCCCAGTAAAATTCTGTTCATGGGATAACTGTCTGTCAGATGCTGCACAAAGCTGGGCTTTAAAGAAGAGTAGTGAGAAAAAAGCCAGTGCTGAAGCACACTTACATAAAAGTCCTTTGGAATTTGCAAAAAGGCCTGTGGGGAAACACAGC
Source organism: Sceloporus occidentalis (assembly GCA_023333645.1). Taxonomy (NCBI): domain Eukaryota; kingdom Metazoa; phylum Chordata; class Lepidosauria; order Squamata; family Phrynosomatidae; genus Sceloporus; species Sceloporus occidentalis. The sequence goes on along the minus strand of JALMGF010000002.1, from coordinate 122,819,692 downwards.
AAATGTGAAAAATGTTCTCCAATCTGATGAGACCCAAATTAACTTTTTGTCCTTATCACAAAATGCTATGTGTGGTGCAAAGCCAACAGCATTCCTTGCCATGAGAACATCATCCCCATGATGAAGCATGGACTGTGAGGTGGCAGCCATGTAATGGGGATGTTTTTCCTTGGCAGGGACTGGAAAATGTGCAGGACAAATATTTTTTCCCCTCACCATTACAGGATTACAACTAGATCTCTGGGTGTCTGTAATCTTTAATAAAATTTGATTGTTCAAATATTTATCCATGTTTCCTGGTAAAACATAATATTCACAAGAGACAGAGAGCATTTATAGAAAATCTTCCTCTACCTGAACCTATATTTTTCCAATTAAGTATCTTTAAAATCGCCCTCTTTTCTCAATCTTTCTCAATTCATAAGATAACTATCTTCATGGTTTATCTACATGCTCAAAATATTTATGCCTCACAAATTTCTTTCTTGTTTTTTAACAATGCTTCCCATATAATGTCTCAGTATTCTTTACTTTCCCTCGTCCCCCCCGTACTCTGTTTAATCGTTGCTACACGTATTTACAGCCAATATTTCACATATTCCTCTAATATTTTCTCATTAGCACTTTATGTCTCATATTCAAAATACTGTTTTGTTTGGTGCAAGAAACTGTGCATATTCCTAAGTCTTTTTCTGCTTCCTTATCACAAAACTCTATCGTAACTATCCTCTCCATTATATTTATCAATAATATTTCTTACATAAATTATATTTTATGCTTAAAAGTCTTCTCCTATTAACTCTCATCTAGACCATCTTTGTTTACAATAGAAATTTTGTCCATTTCTATTATATCTAGCGACTTTTTCAACCATTTATCAATACAAGGCATATAATTTCTTCTTCAGTACTTTACTAACATTATTCTAGCAGTTGTTATCATATACAATAGTGGTTGTAAGATCTTTCTGGCATTTTCATTTACAACCATGTTTAATAAATATAGTTCCAGTTTTAGGGGATACTCTTGTTTATATATTTTTGGATCATATTATGTATATCTTTCCAATATTTTTTAACCTTTGCACACATCCACCACATATGATAAAATGTTCCTGTATGTTCCATACATTTCCAGCATTTCCCGTTTTTGTTTCCATACATTTTAGACAATCTGTGTGGCGTTAATTACCACCTATGTATCATTTTAATTAAGTTTTATTTTATATCCACACACTGCGTAAATTTGTCTTGCTTGATACTATGGCATAAAAACAAAGCAGTTCACTTTCATCTCCTGCTAGGACAGCTAGGGCTATTTAAACCATCAAAACATCAGCATCCCTACTAGTTTGAAAAACTGAAAGCCCTTGTCTTTCAAATACAATGTAAGTATACCAATGAATTGCTGTTTGTTTGATTATCGTGAAAGGAATTATTGTTTGTTGCTCTTTAGTTTTATTCTATAAATGAAGGCACTTTCTCAATCAGCTCTTCTATATCTGCTGGTATGTGCCATGTCCTGGACCTAGAGTCAGTTTGTACATTCACTGAATGCTACTGAAGTGCCCAAGTCATATCACAGTTCGGATATTATTATATGATGGATGAATATGATTTGTTCAGTCATTGGATCCAATGTAGAAGAGCTTCACCATTCAACATAAACATCAAACCACTCTCTGGCTACTGTCTTCCAAAGGCAGGAGGGTGAAGAACCAGGAATGAACTATTAGTTAATTCTACTTTCCCAAACTCACTGGATTCTCCAATTGATGCTGAAGGTAAAAATATGTTTTAGCAAATTTGGTTGTTAGAATTCATTAGAGTGGGTTTCTTTCCCTCCTTTCTGTTCAGTAAAACATGTAGGCCTGCTGCTTGGAGTTGATGTATTGGTACCAGGGAAAATGCATCACTTATTAGGCAGGCTAATCTGAAAGCTAGATAAGAGGAGAGAAAGAAGGAGATAGAAAGAAACAAGAGAAAGGGAACTTTCAAGAATCTGGATTATTAAAGCAGAAGAACAACAAAGAATGGAAAAGAACAAAAATGTGAGCCTAGGAATGGGATTGGGGGGAGTGATCAAGATGCTGAAGCAGTTAGGGCGTGTTTCAGGGTGGGTGTCAGGATTTTAGGCCCCAAAGGCAGGTGCCCCCTGCTCATCAGAATGACAAGATGTGCTCCTTTCCCAGGACATGTCCTACTTTTCAGCAATCTATGCAGGAGGAATTTCAAAATGTTCTCCATTTTGAGCAGGACTAAATAGCATTTATATTTACATTTTACTAGGCCATTCTATTTAATGGGACTTGAGCATCCACAAATTTTGCTATCCACAGAAGGTCCTGAAACCAAACCTCAGTGGATAACAAGATCCTACCATATGTATACTCTCTTTGAGAAGGAACATTAACTTCTTATATTCTGGGCACAGTCTTATAATATTTTGAGTTATATGTAAGGCATTAAACATCTCACATCATATTGCCACCTAAACACTGGGAAAAATTTCTTTGCTGTAAGAACTGTTTGACAGTGGAATAGACTGCTTTGGAAGGTACTGGACTCTCTCCTTTGAAGATCTTTAAACAGATGTTGGATGTACATCTTTCAGGAGTGTCTTGGTTGTGTATTCCTGCATGGTAGGAGGTTGACTTGGATGCCCTTGCAGTCCCTTCCAACTTTAAGATTCTATGACTCATCTTAGGAAACATCATTAAGAGGCAACCATATAGACTTACATTAATAAGGAATTGAACATCTTACAGGGAGGGCTGGGCAGACAGGGAGAGCTGACCAATCCAAGTAGGCTTTGTATACAATAAGTTTTCCTGCTAAATATCTGCATATCATAAGCCTTTGAATTAAAATTACCATATTGAAATCAAATCTGATGTTTTTTAAAAAAAATTATTTGGTGTGCATTGGAAGAGGGGTAGTCTTGTAAGGCGAGTATATCCCAAACTCTATATTTTAACTGGAAAGGTTTGGGGTCGTCTTATATGCCGGAAAATACGGTAAATATTCATTGAGAAAGTTTTCTGTCCCTCTCTCTTACCAGCATTTTAAGGGTACAGTTCCACTCTGAGATGTTATTTCTATTGTTAGTTAAGATGGTCTGGAAGGGTATCAATGCAAGCAGGGGCCACTCCCCTTCTTTGCCATGTGGAGACCAATACATGGCCAAGCCAAAGGGCAATAGGTAGTAAAAAGCAAACAATAACATTTCAAATCCATTAACAGCAATAAAGGTGATACTTGAAGATACTGAATTTAGTGGCAACAGGCAAAGCCCTAACAAGAAGGAACTAATGGAGGTTGAGATTTCTGCCTCCAAGGAAGTTAAAACCTTCACATGGACTACAATCGGCCCATTCTATCTGTATAGCAACTAAACATTTTTTCCAGATGTAACAGTACAAGAACTTGAGAAACTAAATGTTCTCCTCCTAATAGGGCAGAGGATAGAGTTTGCCTGAATCTCATTGTTAGTTACTTTGCTTATGCTAATGGATCTGAAATTTTATTGCATGTCTTTTACTGCCCTTTGTCTCCAGTCCCCATATGGCCAGGAAGGGTAGTGGCCTCTGGGATCTCTGATGTGCCCCTAGACCAGTGGTTCTTAAAACTTTTCTTTACCACCAGGTACCTGATTTCATTATCTTTGTATTTTATTTATTTATTTCAAGAATTTACATCTTGTTTTTCTCCCAGAAGGGAATTCAAGGCGGGTTGCTTGCAGACCCCAAGACTTAATTTATGATTTAAAAGCCTAATAATAATAATACCTGAACCCTGAACCATTAACATCAAGTATACCTTCCTCAGAGACACTGGAGGAAAAGACAACTTTTCTGTGGTGTCTTCCCACCAGTTTGTGGCTGAAGCAAACTGAACGGCAAAATGGAGGCCCAACCAGCCTGCCTTTGCCTTGGCTCCTGTCGTGTGGCTGCTCCACTGTGGTTGGGTAGGTGGGTGGGGGCAGTCTGAACAGCTGAGCAACAGCAGATCTTAGAGACAGATAGACTCCCCCCCCCCCCCCCGCTTTCCACAATTGACCATACAGGTAATTGCCTAGGATTGTGACAAAAGTTGCCAGAATGCTGGATCCCCTGGAAACTGTAGTCAGTCGTCCCAGGGCTGGCAGGTGCCATCCTTTTCTTCCAAACTCTCAACTACTAACATCATAACTGAGGAGGGCTGCCAGACATTTTGTTTGCCTGCCAACTCTTTCTTTCCCACTCTCCTTCTCCCATCTCAATCTCTTCCCCTCCTGATAAGAAGGGGTGCAAGGGGGGGTTGAGGCATTTCTTCCACAAAGGACAATGAAAACAAGCTACTCGGATCATGGCATTTTCTTAAAGACCGGTGTTTTGCTGGGACACTTTCCCCCCTGTTTTCCCCCCCTTGTTCCCTCTGCTTTCTGATATCTTCCCCATGATAATCCTTCAACACATAAAGGCGCATTTGAACATTATGCAAAAATCACCACATTCCTTCAGGTGTGCACACCACGAAATGGTGGTAAGTCTGACCCCAAGCGTGAGGGTGGATGGTGGTGAACAAACATTTATATCTTGTCTCTTATTTTCAGTGTGGAGAAGGAAGTTACAAAATTTAGGAACCTGGGTTCAGGGGTGTAGGAGCAGATGCGGTGGTGGCAGTGGAGGTAGATTTTCTATGGTCATTATCATTATTTGTTTATGTTTAGCATTAGTCCAACCTTGGCACTTTCCTCCTCAACATTCTTCAATAATTGCTCCTGGTCTTTCCTTGTTTCTGCTAGTAGTATTGTGTCATCCGCATATCTAAGGTTGTTAATGTTCCTTTCCTTTATCTTCACTTCTCCTACCTCTGAATCCAAGCCCACTCTGTGTACAATATTTTCTGTACATAGATTAAATAAATAGGGTGATAGTACAAAGCCTTGCCTGACCCCTTGGCCAACTGGAAACCATTCTGTTTTTCCATATTCTGTTCTGACAGCTGCCTCTGCTCCAGAGTATCTATTGTGCATCTGGACAACCAGATGTTGTGGCACTCCCTCTAAGTGCAAGCATAGCTTTTCATGGTCTATGCAATCCAAGGCTTTTCTTTAGTCCTGTGAGTTTAGCATCTTTCCCTCAGTGCATATAAAGAAGTGGTCAGATATCCACAAAGGTTCATAGTAAGATTAATTAGTATCAAAGGTGCTGTTAGATTCTTCCTGTACCCTCTTTTCTCCTCATTTCAAGACAGAGACTCTCTCTCATTGTTAAAGACTTCTTTGGTTGTAATTTTCAGACCCCACCTTGACCAATCATAGAAAATTGGCATGAATGCTGTATAGTCGAAACACACACACACACCACACGTCATTACGGGCACTTCTCTTTAAAAATAAAAATCTGTGCCATGTTTAGAAATACTTGTTTTTCTCTGAACAAACCCAAGCCATGGTTTTACTGATTTTATATACCGTATATACTCATGTATAAGTCGACCTCATGTATAAGTCGAGGGCAGTTTTTGGATCTAAAATCATGGATTTTGATATGACCCGTGGATAAGTCGAGGGGCAAACACTGGAGGATGTTACAAAAGATCTAAAGGGGGTGGGGGAAACAAAGCACCACTTCCCTCCCTATATCTCACTCTCTGGACCTCTCCCAAGCATCAGTCTCAGCATGGAAAAGGAGAAACAAACCTCAGTGTGCATGTGCGCGCGCACACACACACACACACTCTCTCCCTCTTCCCCTTACCAAAAGCATCTCCAAGGCACATGGCTTGCGAAAAGGAGGACAGACCCCACTGTCTCTCTGCTTGTCACCCCCAGGACTCCCAAGGCTCATAGCTTGCAGAAATGGAGGACAGGCCTTTCTCTCTCTGCTTTTCACCCCTAGGACTCCAAGGCTCATAGTTAGCAGAAATGGAGGACAAACCTTTCTCTCTCTCTACTTCTCACCCCCAGGACTTCCAGGCAAAACGGGGTACAAGCCTGGGCATACTTTCTGTGTGTCCCTTTCCTTAGCAGCAGCTTGTTAGGTCTGGCTCGGCAAGAAGGCTGAGAGCCTGGGAAACACACACACACAGAGGGAGAGAGGAGAGTGGCGCTGGGGGTTCAAACAGGGAGCCATTAAAAGGCTACAGAGAAAGGTGGGCACTTCTTCTTTCACAAAATTTATTAGCATTAACTCATTGACCCTTCCATAAGTCTACCCAGGATTTTGGAGTTCATTTTGGGGCATAATTTTTTCGACTTATACTTGAGTATATACAATGTGTGTGTGTGTGTGTGTATAATTTTTAATTGATTTTACCCCAATTGATACTTTTCTTTTGTACATATTTACAGTGTTGTTACTTCCTTCCTCCTCATCCATTTCCACATATTTATACAACTTAATTTTTAACCTTTCTATATTTTTATTAATTTCCTTACTCTACATGTAAATGCCTGGTAAACTAAGACCTTTTCTTTCCAATCTTCTTTTCTAACCACATATTGCATTCTTAACTATATTTAACTTTCATAATAAATTCTTTTTTCAGTGAATTGGATTTATATAAAAATTATACCAACCTAAGTTCCTTTTTCTTCTTTTAGATAATTTATCCAAGGTTTCCAATCTTGTTCGAAATCATTTTCTATTTATATAACAGGTCAACATGTCCATTTCCATAAAATCATATACCTTTAACACCCAATAATCAATACAAGGTATTTGTTTTTTTCCCCATGAGGTTGCTAACAATATTCTAGCTGTGTAAATTAAATAAAATAGCAATTTCCCATTTTTTCTCTCCAACTTCTCATCTTCTACCATAATTAACAAAAACAAACTTGGGTCTTTATTTATCTTAGTTTTCAAGACCTTTTTGATAGCCAAATGTATTTCTGACCAAAGATCTCCAGTCTTTTTACACTTCTACCAACAATGCATCATAGTATTACTGATATTATATTCTAAGGATATTAAAACATTTCTGTCTTTTTACTGGAAAATAACTTGCTGCCCTTTCATTGTTTTTAAAAATTGTCAGACCTGGTGGCAATATAGTGTTATTCATAGTTCTACAGGTATAGAAGGCCCGAGCCATCTCTCTACATGTCTAAGATGTAGCACACTCATATGCATATCTGATTTACAGTCAGAAACCAGTCCTATTGAGATGAGATTTACTCCCAGGATTATAGCCTTAATTTACTGTAGGCCATTTCCGCAGATCACCCAGCACAGGAATTCTTAGCAATCTAAGGCCTGTTACAAACTGCCAAAATAAAGCTGCTTCGGATCTCTTTGGAGGTATGCTGTTTAAATGATGCATGCACCCTAAGAATCCGGAAGCTGCACCAAAGCTGCACTCCAGTGCTTAGGAATGGAGTGTGGCTTTGGCGCAACCTCCGGACTCTTAGGACCCATGCATCATTTAAATAGCATACCTCCAAAGAGACCAGAAGCAGCTTTATTTTGGCAGTCTGTAACAGGCCTAAGCTTTTCTTTTTCATACAAACTTCAACCAGCACAGCCTTTAGAAATATGAGAATGAACAACTAATGCAAAATAATAAATGTGTTAATTTGATAATGCAACAAATTAAAAACTTGCTCAACCAGTGCTAACAAAACAAAACTATATGTTTGAACTCACAATTAAATGTAATGGTAAACATAGCATATTAAAACTTTGCATCACTAAACCTAACGCAATAAATCAATTGGTTTGAGCTCACAAATGCTTAATTTTTAAGAGAATTTATATGTTCCAAACTCAGTACTATAGCATTATGTTATTGGTAATTTTATTTTCAATCTCCTTCTTAATGATGCCTAACATAGAATTAGAGACGGGAGATAGGAACAGAACCAGAATCATGAATGCAACCGTTCAATGATTAGTGAGCAAGAATAACGAGAAAAGCAGAGAAAAAGAAGACAACAACCAAACAAAGGAGAATGAGAGACTTCTTCCAAGAGATCTGTGAATTCAAAGGGAAATTCAAACCAAGGATAGGGATGCACTTTAATCAGACCATACTATATGATCAAGATGAAATAAAATAATGATGGAAGTAATACACCGAAGAACTATATAAAAGAGACACTAACAATTGAAGACATGTGGAATAAAGAATCATATCAAGATGAACCCCAAATTTGGCAAGGTCGAAGCTGCACTCAGAAAAATTGGGGAGAATAAATTACCAGGAACAGATGATATTCTAAATTGAAGTGCTGCAATTCACAGAGACAGAATCAACTCTAGTGCTAATTAAAACCTGTCAACAAATATGGAAAACAAAATAGTGGCCAACAGATTGGAAACAATTACATTCCCACCCACAAAAAAGAGACACTAAAGAGTGCAGTAATTAGAGGATCATTGCATTAATTTCCCACACAAACAAAGTTATGCTCAAAATTCTGCTACAGAGATTCCAATCACGTATCAAGAGAGAAATTCCAAAGGTGCATGAAGGGTTCAGGAAAGGAAGAAGCACTAAGAACAACATAAAAAAGGCAAACATATGATGGATAATGGAGCACACCAAGGGATTAAAAAAAATCAGCATATATTTTATAGTGTATAGCAAAGCCTTTGACTGCATAGATCAAGAATGCCAATACATTTGATAGTCCTGTTAACAAGTCTGTACATAAACAAGAGGCTATTGCTAGAACAGGATATGGAGGAAAAAAGAATGGTTCACAATTGGCAAAGGGGTCAGGCAAGGATACATTTGTCATCCTACCTGTTCAACCTGTATGCAGAAAGTATTATAGGAAGAGCAACTTTAGCCTCAGAATAAGGTGGCGTGAAGATAGAAGGAACACCAACAATCTGATATATGCATATGTCACCATACTACTAGCAAAAAACTTCCTAGATACTGAACAATTACCAAGGAAAGTTAAAGAAGAAAGTGCAAAAGCAGGCTTAATGTTGAACACAAAGGAAACAAAAATAATGACCACAGAATATTTACATAAATTCATCTTAAATTACGAAGAATCTGAAATGGTTAAATATTTCCTATACATTGGATGAAGCACGGAACAGAATGGAAACTGCAGTCAAGAAATAAGAAGACTAGGAATGGGAAGGGTAGCTATGAAAGCGCTAGACAGGATCCTAAATTATGAAGGCATACAACTGAGCACTAAAGTCAGAATTGCCCAAGCCACTGTATTCTCCATCACCAAGTACAGATGTGAGAGCTGGACAGTGAAGAAAGATGACAGAAATAAAATGAAATCATTTGAGATGCGGTGCTGGAGACAAGTGCTGATACTGTAGATGGCCAAAAAGACAAACAAATGGTTACTTGAAAAAAATCAAGCTTGAACTCTCCCTGGAAGCCAAATGTCCAAAGTGAGGCTGTAGTACTTTGGCCACATCTTGAGAAGACAAGACTCACTAGAAAAAAACAATAATGCTAGGAAGATGGAGGGCAGCATAAAGAGTGAAAGACCACATTCCAGATGAATAAACTGAATCAAGGAGGCCATGGCTCTGAACCTGCAGGACTTGAGCAGAGAAGATGAGAACAGGAGGTCTTGAATATTTCAGAGTCACCATGAGTTGAGATCACCTCAAAGGCAGTTATCAAAAACAAACACAGAATTAGACATTTTCACAACAAACAGAGACTGGGTCAATGTTTTTACTGAACTATATTCTCAACGGCCTGTTACAGACTGCCAAAATAAAGCTGCTTGGGGTCTCTTTGGAGGTATGCTCTTTAAATGATGCATGGGTCCTAAGAGTCCGGAGGTCACGCCAAAGACACACTCCATTCCTAAGCACTGGAGTGCAGCTTTGGTGCAGCTTCCGGCCTCTTAGGATGCATGCATCATTTAAATAGCATACCTCCAAAGAGACCCGAAGCAGCTTTATTTTGGCAGTCTGTAACAGGCCAATATCTCTTTCCTGGTTAATGTCAGAATCTCATTGAGACTGTCATGAATTGGTTGATTTTAGTTTATGTTTATGTTTAATAGCTATGGCTAACGTTTAATGGTTATTAATATAATGTTGTAGGATATATATGTGTATCTGAATGATGGGAGGTGGAGTGACGGAAAAACACAGACAGTGGCTGTCATATATTTAATGCATTTTTAGATGTATTTCAGGACTGCAGGCTTCTCAAGGCAGCTTACAGCATTCAATTCCATAAAATATGTGATTGCTGTTTGTTGATGTTTGATCAGTTGATCGTAATAAATAAAAGAATGAAGTTCCATAAAACAAATCAATTTAAAATAAATTTTAACTTGATATAGTTAAAGCTTAATCTGGTAATTAAAAATACATAGGCTCTGTAAGAGAGAGGATAGAGGAAAATGTTAGAGTGTAAGAAGAATGGAAAATGGTGAATGGAAATTTGGTAGATGGGGAGGAGAAGGATTATGGAAGGTTGAGTTATGTAAGGAGAAGATACCAAGAAGGAGAGAAGAGAAAAGAAGAATGGAGAAAAGTACAAGAGAACTCGCAAGATATAGCAGGACGAAATATCTACAACCTCAAGTATTGTAATTTATGTAACTGCAAGTTTTATGTTATGTGTGATGTTTTAATTGATAAGTGATTGATGATTAGATTGTTTTGAGATTTTAACCAATAAAATTTATTTTAAAAATACAAAGGGTCTGTATATACTGGCGAAAGAATCATGTTTACAATGGCCTTGCATTGTCCTGTACAGACAATGCAGGCCAATAGCCCCAGGCTGGGATTGTCCAGTCCAGTTGTTGATGTGGTGGTCCCAAACCGATACTAGCTCAAAGGAGCCTTAGGGTGGGGCAAAAAGAACAGCTGTCTGCTGGCGACAGCTAGAACACTGCATGGCCCTTATCTTCCACTGCCACTGTGTTTTCCCTGAAGGCCCCTGTTATAGTCTGCAATGTCAAATGGGAGCACCTGACCATGTGGGGTGTAGCCAGGCACCCCATTTTCACCCTTACAGGCCATGACAGGGACTTTCAGGGAAGATGTAATGGAGGCAGCAGGTAAGGGGCACAGTGACATGCATACATTTAAACACTTGCCCATCACATTACCAGCCCAGGACTGACCCAGGTCAGAGCCAAGGGCAGGATACCATGGGCTTGGCTGGTGGTAAATCTGCTCAGGCCCAAAGATAACAAATAGCTTTTAAAAACACCTCTTAAAAGCAGCAATAGATGGAGTTAGCTACATACTAGGAAAGGGGATTCCATAGAACAGAGACCATCACCAAGGAAGCATCAACTGTAGCATGCACCAACCTGACAGATCTTAGTGGCAGTCCAGTGGTAGAGGAAATGATATCAACATATGGTAGACTGAAAACAACTGTGGTATCTCTTCAAATAACCTTGACTCAAATCATTTAAAGTTTACATACAGCCTTCCCACTGGTCATCTGCTGATTTGGGAAGAGTTTTTCCTTGCCTGACTAGAGGATGGATGGTGAATCTGGGCAAGCTGCTTCTGTGCCAAATGTTCCCAAAGTGTGGCTAAAAACTGTAATGGTCAAAATCAATATTTTGAATTGGTAATCAGTGCAGGAGGTATAGAATTGGTTAGTATTTCCACTTGGACTTTCACAGACAGTGCATCTAGAAGCACCCCAAACTACAACTTTGATTCCTGAATGGAAGCACAACCTCAATCATCAATTGATTCACTCTACTGAGGTCACCATATTTCTCTGTCCACATCATTTCTGGATTAAACTTCAAAATAGAAATAATTACAATCCTTTAAAAAAACATCCTCAACAATAGCTTCTGAAGTTAAGGATGATAAATAAAGAGCTGTGCCAGATCTCTATTCTTAGCTCCCTCTATTATGAGAACTATTTTTTCTCTGTTTCCAGTACTAATCCCTAACAGGGCTTCTCCTCTTCTCCTATAACTGATAAGTTTCCTCAGAAGTCTTGGCTGAGTGACTGTAAGTTGACCTCATGTATAAGTTGAGGTCTGATTTTGGGGCCAAAATTGTGTATTTGGATATGACCTGTGGATAGGTCAAGGGTAAAACATAGGGGCATGTAACAAATGATCTAAAAATGAAGCAAAGGAAAATGATGCCAAATAACTTACAAAATTCCAGCAGGCATAACTGAAGGAATAGAGAGCAAGCTTATCAAATTTGCAGATGACACTAAATTAGAAGTTGTAGCTAATACCTCAGAGGAAAGGATCAAAATTCAAAACAACCTTAATAGATTAGAAAACTGGGCGAAAACTAACAAAATGAACTTCAAGAGGGAGAAATGTAAGAAAAAATGAAATGCCCTAAGGAGGGCCACCAAAATGGTGAAGGGTCTGGGAACCATGTCTTATGGGGAAAGGCTTAGGGAGCTGGGTATGTTTATCCTGGAGAAGAGATGGTTAAGAAGTGATATGATAGCACTGTTAAAGTATCTGAAAGGGTGTCACATTGAGGATGGAACAAGCTTGTTTTCTGCTGCTCCAGAGACTAGAACACGGAACAATGGATGCAAGCTGCAGGAAAAGAGATTCCACCTCAACATTAGGAGGAACTTCCTGACAGTAAGGGCTGTTCAAGAGTGGAACACACTTTCTCAGAGTGTAGTTCAGTCTCCTTCTTTAGAGGTCTTTAACTAGAGGCTGGATGACCATCTGTCAGGGATACTTTGATTGTGAGTTCCTGCATGGCAGGGGGTTGGACTGGATGGCCCTTGTGGTCTCTTCCAACTCTATGATTTTATAACTGTTCGTTTTCACCCTAAAGGCTGGCTGGATGAGAGAGTTTGGGGGGGGGGGGAGCAGTGCTTCTTTTAGGTGCTCCCAGAATGGACTAAGCGCTCACCTTTTGTCGCACTACGCACAGAAAGGAGATGGCTCCTTTATTTTTTAAAATAATAGTTAAAGTACACTTTTTACATTCACTCGTGGATAAGTCAACCCAGGTTTTTTTGGGGTCACGTTTCGACTAAAATTTATAGACTTATACATGAGTATATATAGTATGTCAAAAGCTTTTCAAAATCCCAAATTCACAATGTTTACTGTATCATCTCTGTCTATATATCTGTCAACACTCTCCAAGAACTGTAAAAGCTTAATGAGACAAAATATTGTCTTTTTCAGAAGTCATGCTGGCTTTTGCTCAAAAAGACTTGCCTCTTTAAGTCCTTGATAACTGTTTTTATCAATGCTTTTTGCTAATTCACCTGAGATAGATATTAATTTAAGTGCCCTATAATTTCCTGCATCTCCCTGGATCCCTGTTTTCTAAAATGTTGTCACACTAGACACCTGCCAGGTCTCTGACAAAGGCTAATGATTTGGGCAAAACTCAAATTGTTGAAAAACCAGCAATTTTATATTTGGGTTCTTCATTTCTTCTTACCAACATTTGTTTCTACTAGTAAGGCTTCCTTCCTTCCTGCTTAGGATGTATCTTTTGTTATGAAGACAGATGCACTGAATTCATTCAACATATCTGCAGTCTCTTTATCCTGCTTTAGTACATATTTCATTCTCTTTCTGTTCAACAGAACAACCATCTCCCCAAATGGTCTTCAGCTTTTGATATATACATTTTTAAATGTTGATTTTAATGTTACTAACAACATGTCACCAAATTCTTTCTGCATCCCTTAATATCTGCTTGAATTTGTTTACCATTGTTTCTGTTCCTTTGGTTTTCATTTCTGCAAGAGTTCAGTTTTCTAAAGGTAGCCTTTCTGCCTTCAGATGACACCGCTTGCTCCTCAAGCATTTTGTAATTGCACACATACTAGCTAAGCTTTTATTATAGTAGTTCTTGAATAACTTCTAAACATTCTGAAGGGATTCAGTCACCTTGACTTACTCTTTCAAGTTCCTCTTTACCACTCCCCTCATTTTAGAGTTTTCCTTTTGTGACATTAATGTGGCTGTATAAGACTTTGGCATGTGCCCACTTGCATACTAAATGTGACAGCACCATAGTCATTGTTTTCAATCAGTTCCGCCATACATCCTGCACTGTATCCTTGGCACTATTTTGGATAAAGTTCTTCTGGTTAGTGCCAGGACAACCAGTTCTACTATAAACAGATATTTTGGTGATTGTCTACCTCTTTGTTGTAGCCTGAATACACATTTCACCCAGATCATGTAAGGGTAACTAAGGTAACCCTTTGCGACAACAGCTTCTGTTTTGAATGCTTCTTTCATTTTCGTTCTCCATTTCAAGGTCACCCTGAGCATTTTGGTCAAGCAGGCAACAATATGTACCCAATTTGACATTACTGCATTGGCACTGTTACCCACTGAAATTTGGTGCAAGAGCCTTCTTCATTTGAGATTTTTAGTTTGACTCTATGCTCCCTTCAACCTAAAGTGTGACACCACCAGTAGCATGTCCTTCCCTGTCCTTCGTTGAGTTTGTACCTATCACAGACCTTTCAAGTCATCACCAGATACAAGCTCTCTTTATTCCATCAGGTTTCTGCTATGCTTACTATATCTACGTTTTGCTTTAAAACCAGCGAATTCAGTTTTCCTTTATCAGCTCAGAGGCTTCTAGTATTATCATATAAAGTCTGTTATAATGTATATTTCTCTACATGTACCCAGTATGTATCACCTTAGTCTCCTTGACTGGTTCTCATGTCTCAATGTTCCTACACAGTTCCTATCTGCACAATCAGATTTATTCCCTACAGATAATAACCCCAAATGTGATATTCCCCAGCTCCTTTGGTGTTCCATTAGGAATGGAACAGGGTAACCCAAGGTTAGGTGTTGTGTCCTTGTCATAAAACACTGAACCTAGACAGTCATATTTTTTTATTTCATTACTTGCTGTGTGTCAAATAAACATAAAAATAATGAAGTAAAAACCCATAGTTGAAATCTTCTAACCAAGGGGTGAGATGATCAGGACTGATCACCTGCTGCCTCCTTATATATAAGTGTCTGTCCAGTTGTTACCTTCACAATTAACAGTTGCTTACACAGGTACACAACTCAGCTGATTTTTGCTGCCTGTTTTTTACTTATATTTTATTGCTTCTGGTAACCTTTCTCATCATGGCATTACTATTATTAGCCTCGTGAGAGTTCTCAACATTAAAAGGCTTACTAACACACACTGCTTCATAATTGGGAGATACTACTGACACCAAACAGGCATATATATATATATATAGAGAGAGAGAGTGTGTGTGTGTGTGTGTATTTCCCACAAAACCACCATTGTGAAATAGCCAATAAATTGCCTGTATCTCCCCAGTTATGGATTCCATTCCCACCCACAAGCTACACTAATCTTTCAAAGTAAACATTTCACTTCCTCCTGAAACTTACAAGTAGCAGAGTGAACAAATATCCCGCGTAGCCACGTGTTACTACTACCTTCTTTCTAGATTCTGTACTAGATTAATGTTGACCTTACATTATAATTCTATGCCTCCTAGCAAAAAAATAATTGATCATCTTGTACATTTTATTGCCAAAAGTGTCTGCTAAGGCCTACTTATTCCACAAGGAGAAGCACAGGAATAGCAAGTAGAGTGCTTTTAGCAAACCACAATGGAATTCATTACGAGTTACTAGCATATTAACGAACTCTTTTTATCTGCCAATTTCTAGTTCTAGCTTTATTCCTTATTTCTTCACAGTCCAACAATTACATCCAGATCCCAAACAGGGTTCCAGGTTGTATTTACACACACACACACCACAGCATTAGATTGGTTCTCAACTTTAGCTGTTCTTGTCTATCTTGCATGCATTAATTACATCTGCATGTCAAGAATTAAGAAGAAAGATTCGGCAAAAGAGCATCTTGGGATTAAGAATCTTTCTTATCACATACCCGGCTACATAACATCACTTGTCAATGTTACAGGATAGACAGAATCAGGCAGAATTTCTCTATAAGCCACGCAGCATACTCCCCCCCCCCCCGCCTTTTAACTGTCATTGGGAAGAAATCTCTGAAATGTTACCTCTAAACGTAGGATATTGCACATTTAAAAAACACATATCTGTATCTCTTTCAGAATTTTCAGTGACGAACCATGTTGGCTGCATCACCTTCACACAAAAATGCTTTCCGGAGGACAGCAAATGACTCCAGTGATATTTTTCCAGTACTTACAAGCTGCCTGGGCTGTGTCCTCCTCCCAGCTGGATATCTGCAATTAGGAAATCCTTCCTTCCTTCCCTCCTCTGCATCCCTCTCTCTCTCAAGCAGGTCTACTTAGAAAGATGACATCATTGCTACAGACATGCACCTGATTTTTCTCAGGGAACTGCCCCTCCTCCAACAAGCAGGTCATTTTTTTTTTAAAGTGACAGTCAAAGTCTGCCTTTGCCAGTGGGCTCCAAGCATTGCAGAACACACTCCCAGAATCGTTCCGTTTTTGTGCTTCCCTGCTCTGCTTCACCCAGCACGGGTAAAAATTGCTCCCTTGAAATATCGACGGCAAAGAAATGTCATTTGCCGTACAAAGCAGCTCAGCATTCGCAACTCTTCCACAGCAAAAAGACCGTTCTGTTTCATCCCATCATTTTACAACTAACACATGCAAGATATAAAAGGTGGATTCTTTCTTGTACTAAGCTTTCTAGAACATTTTAACTTCAAATGTGTACTCTATCCTTTGCCTTGCGTTCGTTATAAAATTCCCCCAATCCCAATTCTACTACCTTTACAATATTTTATAAATATAATATAAATACGCATGCAGTATAAATATGAAATATGGGCACAATGCAGCAAACAAACAAAACAATGACAACTAGGTTCTTTCTTTCTGCTTTGGACTAGCTTGCATTCAGGTTTTCAATGGCCACAAATGATAATGGCTGAACATATGTAGGCTTTCAGGCAAGGCCTCGATTCAGTGCCCATGTCTGGAAGCTACCCCACCCTAAATCTGCAGTCTATGGCCTGTTACAGACTGCCAAAATAAAGCTGCTTCGGGTCTCTTTGGAGGTATGCTATTTAAATGATGCATGGGTCCTAAGAGTCCGGAGGTCACGCCAAAGCCACACTCCATTCCTAAGCACTGGAGTGCAGCTTTGGTGCAGCTTCCGGATTCTTAGGATGCATGCATCATTTAAACAGCATACCTCCAAAGAGACCCGAAGCAGCTTTATTTTGGCAGTCTGTAACAGGCCTATGTCCCTCTGCCTACTCTCAGGATGGGAAAGATGATGATTGTGGAGGGACTGGGATTTGTAGTTTTTTGGGACACCAGAGCTCTCCGACAGAGAAGGCTAAATATCTCACAAAACTACAAATCCCAGAATTTCACAGCATTGAACCATGGCAGTTAAAGTGGTGTCAAACCCGATTATTTCTGTATCACTGATAATGCCTACACATATCCTAATACTATACATGTTCATTCTCAGTATCTATTTCTGCTTTGGAGTACATGAGTTTTATGTTATGCGCCTTGCTTCTAAATATATATTCTCCAAGAGTGTGTTCACACTTTGTTTAAGGTGTCATATGTTTTTCATTATACTCAAAGTGGTACCTATGGCTCACCTCCTCTTCACTTTACCATTACAACAACCCTATGAGGCAGATCTAGCTGAAAGAGCATGATTGACTCAAGGTCACATAGTGTGTGTATCTGTGTGTCTAGACTAAAATTTGGCTCTTCCAATCCCAGTCTAACACCTAAACTATGACATCACACGGTCTTGCAATTATATGACAAAAGACTGACAAAACAAATGGTCTGCTCCTTCCCAGTGCAATATGACATCCCACAGTACCACTTCAAAAACAAAACAAAACATGCAAGTGCATTATAAGATACTGAAGAAAGCAAAATAAAATATCTGAAATATATGCATCACCGACCTAACCTTGACACCAACTATGGCCCGTTACAGACTTCCTGACGCCCCTAACCCTAGTAC
Source organism: Sceloporus occidentalis (assembly GCA_023333645.1). NCBI lineage: Eukaryota > Metazoa > Chordata > Lepidosauria > Squamata > Phrynosomatidae > Sceloporus > Sceloporus occidentalis. The sequence continues at coordinate 122,801,821 of JALMGF010000002.1, read as the reverse complement.
ACATGGAGCGCGTACAAAATGGCAGCGCCCTTCCACATGGGCGCCGCCATCTTGACGTCGCAGACATGCAGCGTCCAGACGTCGCGCCCTGGAAGTGACGCCGCGAGTGCGTGACTAGCGCCTTGTGGTGCCACTTCCGGGGTGCAAAAAGGAGCGCCATTTTCAGGCTTCTTTTTGCCGTGTCCGGGAACTGTGCGATTTGGCCGCTGTTGTTCCTGGACGCGGCAACCAGCAGCGCCGGCAGACCGCCGCTTTCAGGTGGTCTGTAACGCACCTATAATACAGAAATAAATTCACAAGCTTCATTGTATGTGCAAAATGACACTGTATTATGAAGAATGAGATGATCATGATCACTTCACTATGAAGTCGAAGGCTTTCATTGCCGGCATCCATAGTTTTTTTGTGGGTTTTTCGGGCTATGTGGCCATGTTCTAGAAGAGTTAATTCCTAATGTTTCACAAGCATCTGTGGCTGGCATCTTCAGAGAATGCAGGCCTAGAAGAGAGCTGGATGTATATATACTGTGTGACCCTGGGACATGAGACCTGGGATATGTTGATTGTCAGTCCATTTTGGGAGCCGGCAGTGCCATCAACACATGCTCCCTGTGAATGAGAAAACCCCAGGGGTAACTTTGTTCTTAACTTTAACTCCTTTCCCCACATCAGGTGACTTTTATTTTATTTTCTCATTTTCTTTATAACCATCACCATTTTTTCTCTAGACTTTTCCAGACTAGAACACCCTCACTGATCTGCCTCCCCCCTCTCTTCCTGTATCCTCCATCTTTTATCCTTTACCTTACCTGGACTCCACCTGAATTTTTTTAAATCTCATTTTAGTGTATTTGTACATTAATGTTTTTAATTTTTATTTTTTTGGTTTAATCTCTTTTTAGGACTTGACTATGTTTTTATGCTGGGAGAAGGTTGGGGATTATTATTATTATTATTATTATTATAAACCTTTATTAATAAAGAGCTGTAAATTTACACAGCACTGTACATACAATCATTTAGTTAGACGGTTCCCTGCCCTCAGGCTTACAATCTAAAAAGACACGACACAAAAGGAGAAGGGAATGGTGGAGGCAAAGGGGATCAGGTCCAGTGGTTCTTCTCTCCCTCTGAGGCCTGGACCAAGGCAGATGGATTGGAGGGAGGGCTCTTCCTTCTTCCAGGCTAGCCCTGATGGAGCTGGACCTGCCTGGTGAACTCCCTCTCAGGCCGGCAGATGGCAGTTATGGAGGGCGGAGTCTCTTCTTCCAGGCTAGCCCTGATGGAGCTGGACCTGCCTGGTGAACTCCCTCTCAGGCCGGTGGATGGCAGTTATGGAGGCCGAAGTCTCTTCTTCCAGGCTAGCCCTGATGAAGCTGGACCTGCCTGGTGAACTCCCTCTCAGGCCGGCGGATGGCAGTTATGGAGGCCGGAATCTCCTTCCTTCAGGCTAGTCCTGATGGAGCTGGACCTGCCTGGTGAACTCCCTCTCAGGCCGGCAGATGGCAGTTATGGAGGGCGGAGTCTCCTTCCTTCAGGCTAGCCCTAATGAAGCTGGACCTGCCTGGTGAACTCCCTCTCAGGCCGGCGGATGGCAGTTATGGAGGGCAGAATCTCCTTCCTTCAGGCTAGTCCTGATGGAGCTGGACTTGCCTGGTGAACTCCCTCTCAGGCCGGCGGATGGCAGTTATGGAGGACCGAGTCTCCGTCCTTCAGGCTAGTCCTGGTGGAGCTGGACCTTGCCTGCTGAATTCCCTCTCGATGGGCAGGTTGCTTACCTGTAACTGTAGTTCTTCGAGTGGTCATCTGCGAGTCCATACAAATGGGTTATTCTGCGCCTGCACAGCATTTCTGGATCCTACTGGAATCGCTAGGGAAGACTTTTGGGGGGTAGCTCCGCCCACCCTCTATATAGGCAGGAAGTCTTCCCGCCCTTTCTCTGTTCCAAAAAAGGTCCACCATAAGAGCAGACAAGAAGAGAGAAGGACATGACAGAGGGGAGGATAGACGGGATGTGTGTGGATTCGCAGATGACCACTTGAAGAACTACAGTTACAGGTAAGCAACCTGTCCTTCTTCTTCATGGTCTCTGCAAAACACACAAATGAGTTAGACTGGCAAGCTTCTCCCATTGTGGAGGAGGGAGTGTCCTGGCAATAAAGAATTATTAAGCCAGAAACAGTGTGAGTGTCATGTTTGACAGGTGCTAACTAACCTTAGTACATTCCGGAAAGGAGAACAGCTCTGGTAAAGGCTGCTTCACGTCAGTGTCTGGTATCAAGTCTGTAGTGCTTGATACAGGTCAGAGGTTGTGACCATACCGCAGTCTTGCAAATGTCCTCCAAGGAAATTCTGGATAGGAAGGATGAAGATGAAGCTACCACCCTGAAAATCTCGTAAGAGAGAAGAATTGTGGAAGTCACCCATTTGGAGAAACGTTGAGGCGTGACTGGAAGCCCCACGTTGGGGTTGGAATAGAAGATGAAAAGTTTGGAGGAATGACGAGAGGATGTAGTCCTGGTGAGGTAGAAGGCTAGCGCCCGCCTGACATCAAACAACTGGAGTAGATGCTCGGTGTCAGTGGTCGAGTTCGGTGCTAGCGTCAGCAGGATGATATCCTGGTTGAAATGAAAAGCGGACACAGCTTTTGGTAGAAAGGAAATGTCCGGACGGAGAATGACCTTGTCCTTAAAAAATTTCAGGTACGGAGAATCCATACGGAGGGCACAGAGTTCACTGGCACAGCGTGCCGAGATAATGGCTACCAAAAAGGCTATCTTCCAGATGAGGAGCCTGAGGTCACAGGAAGCCAGAGGTTCAAAGGGTGAGGTAGTGAGTGCTGCTAAGATGAGCTGGAAGTCCCAAGTTGGGATAGGGATCACTGCCGGCGGTCTTAGGTTGGCAAGGCCTTTCATAGGGAGGTATGCTCTGCAGGTCTTTGAGTCCAAAGTGGCTCCTATGAAGCGCACCCGCTGGTCTGGGCAGAGGGTGGACTTCTCTTTGTTGATCATGAGTCCCAAGTGCTGAAGGAGGGAGAGTGCTGAGTCAAGATGGGAGAGGAGCATCCATCTGGACGGGGCCACAAACAACCAATCATCCAAGTAAGGGAAGACGATAATGTTTTGTTGGCAGAGGTAGGCGGCTACAACCGCCATACACTTTGTGAAAACCCTTGGTGCGGAGGAGAGTCCAAAGAAAGCAGTCAGGGCCGACAGAGAAGGCAAGGAAGTCCCGGTGGTCTTCTCAGACGCTGATGTGGAAATAGGCATCCCGAAGGTCCAAGATGGTGAACCAGTCTGACTCTTGTAGAAGAGGCAAGATGGAAGCCAGGGTTACCATGCGGAAACACTTGTAGGCCATGAAAGCATTCAGAAAACGCAAGTCCAAGATGGGACAGAGGCCGCCTGAAGCCATAGAGACAATGAAATATCTGGAAAACAGACAAGTGTCGGGTCCAGTACAGGGAGACAGGCTCAATAGCTCCTTTTTGCAACAGAGAGCACACTTTGTCGAGAAAGGTGTCTGAGGGGAGGGTGATGAGGATGGTACCCCTTGGAGGGGGGGATTGCAACTCCAGGGCATAACCCCTACAGACGATTGAAAGCACCCAGGAGTAAGATGTTATGGAGGCCCAAACGTGGTGGAAGTGGGCCAAGTGATCCCCGAAGGGAGTTGACGGGATAGAGTACGCTGGAGAACTTCAGAAATGGCTTTTGCCTTGGTCTGAGTTTTCCTTCTTGTGGAAGAGCTGTTTGTATATTTGTTTTTGTTGGTGCTTCCCTTGTTGATGGGAAGGGAAGCATTGTTGTTAGTAGTCTGAGGACTGGTTGGATCTACCCTGGTTGGGGGGGTAGGGGGGTCTTTGCCATCCAGAATGACGTAGAGAGAAGGGAGAACTAGAAGTGGAGGAAGAAGACATACCGTATTTATGGGCTGTATTCTTCATTTTGTTTTTGAAATCCAATTTCTCATCAGTCTCCTTATGAAAGAGTCCCGTAGCATCAAAGGGGAGCTCTTCAATAGCCTGTTTGGCTTGAGGTGTGAGGTGTGAAGCCCTTAGCCAGGCATGGTGTCGGAGGGCCAAGGAGCTTGAAAGTTGTCGGGAGGCACAGTCAGCAGAGTGTCGGGCCACTGAAATCTGGTGTGAGGCTAAAGCATGGGCCTCCGCATGGATGGCCATGCCAGTCTGTCTCTTGTCCTCAGGGAGGTCAAGAGGCAGGAAGTACGATCCCGTAGCTTGATCAAAGATGACATCCCATCTAGGAGGTTCAGCAATGACAGAGGTTGCATCATAATCTTGTTCATCCTCGAAGTCCACGACCTCCGAAGTCTGGGAGAGTCAGTCTGGGATCACCACATGGGTGAGAGGGGAAGCTTCTTCTTCGCTCTCCAAGAGTTGGTAGGGATCGGCGAGGGAATGTAAAAAGGTAGTAGTCTCGGGTTGGGCCCAAGAGTCGGGCCCGGGAGATGTCTCGGTGAGAGGTGCTGGTTGGGCACACAGTACCAAAGCCAGGTCAGTGTCAGATGGCTCGGGTGGCACGTCGGTGTGGGACCAGCGGTCAGTGTCGGAGTCCGCAGAAAGACAAGGCTTTTTTGTGTGATGATGGGATGAGTCCCTGGACTTGTCCCAGGACTTGTACTTCTTTTTGTCTGATTTGGAGGACTTAGAAGACTTACTCTTCTTTGATAAGGATGGGTGGCCAGCCACATCCTGGTCCATGGACCTTGGTTTATCTGTGGTTTGGGACCCAGAGACATCCATATGGGGTTTGCCCTCAGCTGCGGTAGCTTTGGCACAGACCCTCGGAGGAGACAAGGGGGTAGTGCCCTCAGCAGCAGTAGCCTTGGCAGAGACCCCAGAAGCCAGAGATGAGAACTTGCCCTTAGTGGTGGTGGCCTTGACAGAGGCTCTGGAGGAAGCAGGAGGCCTCAAATTTGTGCGTAGAGCATGGATCTCAAGCTCATCTCCCTGTTCTTTCTGGCCCGTGTAGTGAAGGCCATGCAATGAGGGCAGGAAGCGGGGCGTGGCCCTCATCCAGGCAGAGGAGGCACAAAGAGTGTCCGTCGAGTGTTGGGATGTTGGTCTCACAATAGGAGCACTTCTTAAAAGAGTGCGCAGGCATTTTTCAACAAGTCAGGGGACAAAGAGAAAGAATGTTTGAGGAGTCCGAGTTGTTACCATTAGTCAGAGTCCAAAACCAAGTCAAAATCACAATCTAAAAGAGTCGTCAAGGCAAAACGAAGTCAGAGCAAACACAGTAGACAAAAGTGAAAGCAAAGGAAGGAGCGATTCCTGAGCGAGATTCCTAAGCTGCTCACACGGCAGACAAAAGGAACTGAGAAAGAGCGGGAAGACCTCCTGCCTATATAGAGGGTGGGTGGAGCTACCGCCAAAAAGTCTTCCCTAGCGATTCCAGTAGGATCTGGAAATGCTGCGCAGGCACAGAATAACCGATTTGTGTGCTTCACAGAGACCACGAAGAAGAATTTAGAATTTTAAATGCATTTCTCTTTTAATTGTATATTATTTTACTGCTCTAATCCGCTTGGATTCCCTGAGATTAAGCGGAATAATAATAATAATAATAATAATAATAGTAATTTCTCTTAATTTTCAGACCAGCCAGTTCACTATAATTTCCCAGTATTTTCACTTTTTAATTAACTTTTTATTGCAAATAAACAAGTGTGTACATAGAATAACAAAACAGTAAAAGAAAACAAAATAACAAATCTCACAACTCTGAATTACAATCAAAAGATTAGGATCATCCTCTTGAATGCTGTATCATTTGAAACATTTGATCTTTCCGAAATCCAGTGCTGTCTATATGTGAATCTATTCCAAAACATCTGACTAAAGATCCAGATGAGATGAGGGTTGTCTTTTCCTGTGCCATGCAGGAACTCATAATCAGGCATCCCTGACAGATGGCCATCCAGCCTCTGTTTAAAGACCTCCAAGGAAGGAGACTCCACCACTCTCTGAGGAAGGAGTGTGTTCCACTGTCATACAGCTCTTACTGCCAGAAGTTCCTCCTAATGTTTAGAATCTCTTTTCCTGTAGCTTGCATCCATTGTTCTGTGTCCTAATCTCTGGAGCAGCAGAAAACAAGCTTGCTAGAGCTAGACTCTGTTTCACTTGAAATAAACACTGATAGCTGGGAACCATACAAACAAATGTTCCATTCTATGAATGCGTTTGCCACATTTCATACTTTTTACCACAAAGTTCTCAACTGCAGATTTGATTGCTCTATTACAAGAATAAGATAACAGCATTACTTATTTCAGTGAAAGGAACCGGAGATCTAAAAACCTTCCAGGATTTCACAGCTTTGCTTATCCACAGAAGACTAAATTCAACTAGTGCATATTTGATTCCAGCTATTTAGTAGCACCACAACATCTACCTAAGTTATATCTGCAAGAGTATAGTTCCTTGACATTTTGAACAAGGTCATATAAATATATTGATTGGAAAATACAAACATTACAAAAGCACTCACATTCATCTTAAGATTATTTATAAAATAAACTGTAGATGATGTTCTTTATTATTACTTTTTATACCAAATACATGCTAAATTGTTTTCAGCTTTGACCCTGGAAAGAAATGTTATTTTGACAGCAAAACATCAAGCGACGAAATGTCACACGATGCAGAACAAGGGGACCTTTTTTCAGTGTTGGTTTCTCAATCACAATCAATATTTAAAGACATCAACACATTTCACTCAGTTCCATCAACGTTCCACTTTATAAAAATAAAGGACCTTGCTCTTCACAACAGCAGCATAGGGCATTTTGTACTGCTGCAAAATGGATGAAATGGTAGAGTATGATTACAGCTTTCATTAATTCATATAAATTACTCTTAAGTTAAAAATACTAGGAAGCCTCATTAGTCCAGTGTACAGAGAAAAATGACAAGCAATGAGAGACTTGGCTGTGCAAAACAAAAAATGCTACACTTCTGTTCAGAGTACAATTTCTTATCTTTCCTCAATAGTAACTATTCAGTTATGCAGAATTCACAACATACATCACAGGCTGCATTCACACTGCAGAAATAATCCGGTTTGGCACCACATAGGATTATTTCTGCAGTGCAGATGCCTTAAGCGTCAAATAAAACTATGCCCAACTTCCTCCATGCCCAACTCTCTCTCTGTGTAACAAGAGTTTTACAATGGCCTACTTTGGGAATGTTGGAATGCTGTGCTTCTGAAGGGAGGAATTTATCACCCTTTCCCCCACCCAGCCAGTCTCCCTGTGGTTTTTTTGAGAAACCAGGAAAAACATTGGTCTAACACACACATCTTCCCATGAATCGCCACTTTGCTCCTTGCCTGCGGCCCAGCCAAGATGCATCCAAGAAATAAAAATAATTTTCTATGTCTAATTTCAACAAAAATAGGAATCACTCTGAGGAGTATTGAAATACATGTTAGCACATTCAGACCTCAAATAGCGTCTGGAGCAGCTATACCAAAGCACACACACTACCTCATGCATATCTTTCTAGGCAAGCACTGACAAAAGTGTAATGCTTTTTTGAGGCCTCAAAAAAGCTAGCAAGCCACTTGAGACCAAAAGATAGAAACAGAGCAGCATCTATTGTCAGAATGGCAGGATGGAAAGCAGCAGCACCACCACCAACATGAACAGCAAGAAAGTAGACAACGATTTCTTACGTAATTATTCACACAATAGTATTCAAATATATTAGATGCCCAATGATCCTTTCCTCCTGCTCCCCAGCCTCTCTGCAGGGACAGACCAGCCTGAACAGTGTTAGCTGTGATACAGGAGGAGGGAAGAATTCAGCAGGTGCAAGAATAGAACAGAGGCACCTTGTTAGAGTGGAGCTTAAAAATTCAGGGCCAGATAAACGCAAACTGCCAGTAGAAAAGAAGGTATCATGGTCCACCACTAAATTCGACCCAGCTATTACAAATAGTTATCATGGAAGGGGTGGATTGATATATATATTGGTCAGAGCTGATTTGCTTACTCTCTCTTTTAAATTCAGCTTGAAATGAAATCATCCATGTTTCTATCTTTCTTTTAGACAAAACTGAGAGCTGATTAGTTTCCAATAAGCTCAACCAAGAGCTGGATAAAATAGCACAGCTTAAAAGCTCTCTTGATACAAAGCAAGAAATTATCATTCTTACAGGTTGCTATGATATTGAGTCAAATGTTATTCTACTCAAAATCACTTTACATTTTAGTTATTATTTAATAGTTTGAGTCAAGCCATTTACAGAAACTGTGTATTCATTTCTCACAGCAGTCAACTCCCAACTAATAGTTTTAAGACAGCAATGGGCATGACCATATGGTTGGGTTTATATGGTGATCTCAAGGATTTCTCACTGCAATCTTCACCGTATAAGAAACTGTTACTATATTTATCTGTCATTCTCCCCACATCAAAAGTGGGAATCTTTGTTGCTAATCACACAGGCTATTTGTTCACTATTCCACACTATTAAAGATTTGGGATGGAGGTGTATCTGGATGAGTCAAGGGACTGGAAACTGGATAGGTTGCTTTTTAGCAGATTAATGCAAGACTGTGATTGTATTTGTGAAATGAAAAAATGTTCAACAGGTATAAGAAATGAATTGGCAGTCTCAACACAGACATAATGTCATCACAATTATTACATTGTTGGGAAAAGTGGGTAAATTTAAATTTAACAGGGCTGTTGCACCTCCTCCAAAAATAGCAACGGTCTAGTACAGTATATTATGCAAAACATGGATTCTGCTATTGGTCTCTTAATTTAAAAAACAAAAACAAAACAAATCCATTTAAAAGAAGTGGAAATCATGTAGCTCTTCTTATATTAACAGATTGAAGTTCACAGCATGTGTCACCACTGGCACTGCTAGCTAAGGATGCTTTGATTTACAGTCCATCAACATCTAGAAGGCCATATAACTCCCATGTCTGCCTGAAAGGGATAAAGGGATCATGGGCATTTTATTTCTTATTGACTACACTCCTGTCTTCCATGAAACTTAAACAGTTATCTACCGGATTTTGACCTCCCTCTTCCACAATTCCTGAGAAACACTATACTCTTCCAGGACACAAGTAAGACAAGGTAGCCCCACACACCTGACCAACAAAAGCCTTTTATTATTACATACATTTAATATTCTACACTATTTGATCCCAAGGACCTCCCATCTCCAGACAATTTATAAAAGATTACAATAATAACGGAACATCATATAAAGAGAATTGTTGTTGTTGTTGTGTGCCTTCAAGTTGTTTCTGACGTATGGCGACCGTGAGGCAAACCTATCACAGGGTTTTGTTAGCAAGATTTCTTCAGAGGTGGTTTTCACTGTCTTCCCCTGAATCTAAGAGCATGAGACTTTCCCAACGTCACCCAGTGGGTATCATGGCAGAGTAGGGAATTGAACCCTATCTCTAGAGTCACAGACCATCACCCAAACCACTATGCCATGCTAGGACCACCTAAAATGCATACAAATTAACTAATGTATATATACTCATGTACAAATCAAGAAATTTTAGTTATAAAATTGATCCAGTAAACTTGGGTCAACTTATTCATGGGTCAATGTAAGTCCTATACTTTAATTCTTATCAAAAAAGGACCCATCCCCTTCTCTGAGTAGAGTGGTGAAAGGCAAGAGCTTAATCCATCCCAGGAGAACCTAAAAGAAGCACTGGCCCCGTCTACTCTGTCCATTGCAGTACTACTTCTGAGCATTATGAATGCCCAGGCAGAATAATGGCAATGGTGGCAACTCTTTAGTGTCTCCCTTCAAAGGAGCACCAAGAGGAAGCAGCCTCTGAAGGATCTGAATAAGACAACTGTGTATGTTTGTCACTTTTTCAGGGTTACAATCAGGCAAAGTTATTGCATTAAAGTTAAAGGCTATAATCACAGTTGTCATTTTCATTCTTTTTGAAATATGTGCATTTTCTTAGCCCTGTCTGTTCCTCTTTGCCTATTCCTCACGTTGCACAGTACCATAGTTCCCTCCTCAACCATCTAGCCTTTAGGGTGAGCACAAACAGTAATGCCTGCTGGATTTTGTATGTTCTTTGGCATCATTTTCCTTTGCTTTGTCTTTTACATCCTTTGTTATATGCCCCTAAATTTTACCCATGACTTATCCAAGGATCATATCAAGATTCTTAATTTTGGCCTTAAAACCTGCCCTGGACTTAAACATAAGGTTGACATATAGTTGAGTATATACGCCAAATAAAAAGTAGCAAAGCCATTTCAGTCAATACCCGAGGTTTTCCTAATGAAAGATGGATTTCTTGTTCCATGCTGGCCCTGTAGTTACAACCTCGAGGGAATGCTGCCACTCACCCTGCTCCGTTCCCCCAATAATCTTCTTTCCTAGATTGAGTTTCTAGGGTTCAAGGTGACACATTACTGCGGACTAGTTTGTGTATCAGCTTTAAGTTTTTTTACGGTAAGCGTGACCACTCCTAGATTCAGGGTGAAGATAGACTGTCTATGTCAGAGTTAACAAAACAACAAGAGAATTAATGTAGCTTATTATATCCTGAAGAAGGGTAAATGTTTTAACAAGTTCCAGTACTTAGTTACAACCATATAATGATATTCAACCTGAATTATGTCAGACCTTCCCCTCAGTCAATTCAGGCAACCAGTATACATTCACTCCCAAATGACTTGTCCAGCTGTTAACTCCCAACTGTCAATCCTGTCTCAATCTCTTCAGACAGATACGTCTGCTTTTTATACTTTTTGATCCCCGGCAGACCCCCTTCACAGTCTATCTGAACTGCAAATGGCTGCCTTGAAGCCAAATCTGCGTAGTATCTCCTTCACAGTCCGGTTTTCAGTGCTCAAGTCAGTGTAGTTGTGACCTTCCACAGTTGTGATGCCCAAAGGAAGAAACCCTCTTCCCTGTGTCCACTGCTTCATTTCTGATGACTGGGAAAGAAGGAACAAGAAGGCATGAACTGAAGGTGTAGTATAGGGAGAATATGGTAGGAGCAGGTGCCACTACCAAAGGAGCCCCATAGCTGATCAATAGAGCTGACAAGATGTTATTGAGGAAGAAGGGACTTCTAATGCCTCCTAATATATAGCATCTTCATCAAGCATGATTGTTAAGCACATTTACTTAAGACTGCATTTGGGACAGCACTAGGGGAAGTACAGTCCGCCCTTATCTTATGTGGGGGATCCGTTCCGGACCCTCCCCCCACATAAGAGAAAAAACGTGGCTGCTCAAGCCCCATTCAAATGAATGAGGGTCGTGCCCACGGCAGCACGGTGCTGGCAGCAAAGCGCACGCCATGAGAGCGCACCCCATTCATGTGAATGGGATGCACCACCCTGCGTGGCTTTGAGCATATGCCAACAGCTGAATTGAGGTGTCAGCTCTACAAGGATCATCCTATTGACTATTCCACTGACTGTCCTATTTCTTGTCTTAGTAATTGTTTTAATGATCTTAATTGTATTTTATTATAGTCATTGTTATGTTTGTACTTATTGTTGATGATTTGGGGTTAAGGAGGGAGGGGGATTGTGGGATTTTATTCTATTGTACTGTATGGATTTTATTGATGTAAGCCGCCTCGATCTTCTTGGAGGCAGGGTAGAAATCATCATCATCATATTCTTAAACTACAGCTTAACCTGTCACTGATCTTCTAACAGACAGTTAAGAGTCCAGCTTTCAATAACTGACATAACCTTTGCCTTAACTGCACTTTGACTGAACTAATGCCAGCTGGGGGATGGCTGTGTAAATCTACTTATTGAATTACTATTTCTGCAGTGAGTTCTGATTAAACTAATGATCAAGTGCCATATTCCTTGACTGAGCTAACTATCCCAGTTTTTTTTTAAGTCTTACGTTATTTGCTTTGTAAATGAATCCCTTTAAGCTAAAGTAACAATTGCGATTCATCAGGTTAAAATAAAGGTATTGTAGAAATAACTGATTTAGATTTTCAAGACTATGGTAGTCATACTATTTTAGGTCATTAACTTCATGATTTGTTGAACTGATTAAAATGCTTTTTGACGGTACTAACTGAAATTTGAATTTTATTGGACTGAAATAGTCTCTTTGATGATTGAACTGTTTGAACTATTTGAATAATTGACTACAGGCTCTAAAAGGTAAAGGGGGAAAACAGAGGTGTTTATCTGTATATCAGTTCCTGTGAAACATAAGCAGAAGGGTGAAGTCCCATGGATAATGGTTTGGCTGTGAAAAAAACAGAATGCTGGCCTAGCTAGGCCTTTCTTCCATCTCAGCATGGCTTTTATGTTGTGGAAGGCATAACAAAAGGATGATCTCTCTTCTAAAATGACAACCTACTAAAAGAAATAGGAGGACCACCTAGGTGACCAGATGCAAAGGGAGAAGCTTCTCCCCGGTGAGGAGAGAGAGAGGTGAGAGAGGAAGAGGAATCTTTTGAAGAACCAATCCCAGATATTCCTCCTGCTCCTTCCCCAGAGACGTACCTTCCCCACACAGCTTAAAGTTATCATCCCCACAAAGTACCAGCAAGGCTCACAAAATTTAAGCAGGGTCACAAATGTGGAAGCTCCTTTTTGCCACGACTTCTCCCACCTACATGCTCTTAACTCATAGCTCCAGTGAGTCATTCTGTCTCAAAATGGCACCACGGGAGTGAGCTTGGACAGGTAGACGAAGAGCAGGAGACACCACCATACAAAGAGATGAAGGAGGTTACACAATGGTTTTAAAGGATCCTGAAAAGAGAAGTTTCATGCAACCCTCATCCCCACCTTGGTCCTAAAGGCCACTAGTTCTCCTTGTCTTTCTTGTATGCCAATGCTTTGCCTGATGGCTCCTCTGCTGTCCCCTTTTTCCTTACCCCTCCTTTTGTTAACTGCCCTCAAGTCGACTTGGACCTCCAATGACCCTGTGAATGAGGCATTTTGAAGATACGTGTTTCTGCAGGCTCAGGGCTGTATCCTGTTAGATTTTGGGGCTTGACAGACCGGCCATTAAGGCCAGCTTGGAGACAGAGTTGGGGCGTGGCATCCACATGACGCATGCCCTGACTCTACCCCCGGGCTGGGGTGACATTGCTCCAATGGTCATGGTATCACAGGGCTCCTCTGGCACTGCATGTACATGACACAGTGACAAAGGAGCGTGGAAAAGCCACACGTGGTGGATATGGCACCCTTTCCAGGACACAAAAAGGAGTCACTTTTTAAGACTCCTTTGTGTGCTGCAGAAAAGAGAATTCGGGGCTGTGGGGTGCGGTTGCCGCGGCCCTGATCTGGTACCAATAGAGGCGGCTGCAGGCCGCCCCTTAGGGGCAGTCTCTACAGCCGCGGCCCTGTCTATCCATCTGATGTATGGTCTACCTTTCTTTCTACTGCCCTCCACCTTTCTGAGCATTATTGTCTTTTCTAGTGAGTCATGCTGTCTCATGATGTTGCCAAAATACAACAGCTTCAATTTAGTCATCTTGGCTTCTATGGACTTCAGAGCTGATTTGTTCTTTGACACATTTGTTAATTTTTTTAGCCATCCACGGCATCTGCAAAACTCTCCTCCAGCACATCTCAAATGAGTTGATTTTCCTTCTGTCAGCTCTCTTCACTGCCCAGCTCTCACACCCATACATGCTCTATATAAATGCAGAATCAAAGTACCACTCTACCTATGTCTACTAAGAAATAACTCTTGCTTCCAATGAGTTTACAGTCATCTAAGGGGCTGCAATTCTACACAAAGTTTCATTGAAATAAGACCTACAGAACTCAAAGGTAGACACATATTGCATTATTAAGCTCTTTTCACTGGATCAGCAAGAACATGTGCTATCTGCAAATTTTAAGAGCATTTTTGGCTTATTTTAGAACAATAATCTTTACTTTCAGAGCAGCAGGCATTATCATTCTATAGAAAGGAGATGGTGAAACAAACCTATAAGGAAAAGTCAGATATTAGAAAGGTCCAAACATGGCTGGTGGAGGGAGGTTAATATAAAAGGAAATGAATCTTCTATTTAAATGAAAGTCAGTATAACTGAAACCAAATGCATATTTATTCATCAGTATGCTTCTCACACTTTTGCTGCAACACACTAACATGGCTACCACTTTGGCTAGTACAATATCTACCTATATATTTTTCCTATTTATGAAGAATCCCAATATCAGTGCTATTTTCTTTCTTTTTTAAAACATTTTTTATTCAGAAGCATCGACCAATATATATATATATATATATATATATATATATATATATAATATTTAAAAAAACCACAAAGGAAAAGGAAAAGGAAAAGGAAAAGGAAGGAACAAAAAGTGTGAACATCAAAATATGAACAAGCTTGAAACAACGTAATTTCTGACATTAACAAAAGGTCTTACCAATACTATTTTCATAGACTCCCAAAACTGAAGCTCAGTCAGTGAGCATGTAGCCTGCATTGTGCCATAATCCATCGGCCTCCATAACAGCATGTACAATAAGCCCATTGATAAACCAAACATAATCTATGCAGATATAATAATAATAATAATAATAATAATAATAATAATAATTTATTTATGTTTCCCCGCATCTCCCGGTGGATCGAAGCAGGGTTACAGACTAAAAAAGCACAAAGTGTTTACATAAAAATTCAATTAAAAACAGCTAAAAACAATAAAATATACAACATCATACAGTAACAATAGCATCAACAGACAAGGCAGGGATCATACACAGATAAGGCAAGTCATTCATATCAGGGGGGTATTTATATAGGTTTTAATCGCTTTTCTGAATGTTTCTAATGAGGTCGCCGAGCGGATCTCCTCTGGGAGACTGTTCCAGATTCTCGTAGCTGTTGTTGAAAATGCTCTTTGCGAAGTAGCAACATACTTAGAGGTTGCTATCTCCAATAGGTTCTTACTCGATGTTCTACGATGGAAAAGTATTACACTAACTCTCTTGGACAGATAGAATAATGCAGTCATGTCACTACCAGTGCTACCTGTAACTTGACCTAAAGTTTTTGCCACTTTCCTGAATATTAGTCCCAGTTCTAAATTTAATTCTTCTGAATTAGCATTTGGAATTCAGTTTTACCTTCCTTCAGTGTAACAGAATTAATTACTAGATAGATAGATAGATAGATAGATAGACACACACACACACACACAAAATCATCTCTAAATTCTGTTCTAACAAACTTCAGCTGTATATAATCAGACAGAGCTTTTTCATAAAAAACAGTTTTCCTATCACCTCATTATTCACATGCTGGATTTCACATGCATGTATACTTGTGTGGTGTGTGCATAAAACACTTCATCTGATTTCCTTGAAACAGACATAACAGTTGTTCAATAAAGTCCACAAAATGTATTAGCCTGCCTGCTCACCCATACCTGATCATCTGTGACACATGCAGTCATGCAGCACAATCCTATGCATGGAAATAAGTCCCACTGTGTTCAATGGGGCTTACCCACCGAATGTGCAGGCTGGAAAATGGGGAGAGCCAATTCTGTCAATTGAAAAAATCTTCTGTTACTTATGTCAAAAACAATGAGATGAATAGCCTCTGATTGTTGACAATTGCTTTTTTGATCAACTTTGTACTCTTGTGTTATTTTATCATTTAAAAAAAAGAATTAGACCACATTTGCACAAATTAAAATATCAACATTTGATACATTACTTAGTAACATGACTTAGAATGAGTTTTGTAAGATATTGGAAAATGGTTAGGATACCGGCATGTATGGAATGGTTGGAGAAAGAAATGGAATTTGCTTTCTTAGATAAATAAACTATTTTGGTTTAAAGGATCACAATAGAGTCCTTTTTTTAAAACATGGAACCCTTTTATGGATTTTGTAAATCAAAGAAGACAGAGTATTTGTATGACAGGCTTAAGCAGAGGTAACTCTTTTCAGGATTGAAACACACAGATCTTTGGGTAGTGAAATTTGTTAGTATGTATTAATGAGAAGAAGGAAAGAGGAGTGATTTAAGATAGTATTTAGGTTACAAGTAGAGAGACATGTGAAGTTTTGCTTTTTAAGGGGGGAAGAATAGGTGAGGGATAATGGGGGATATTGTATTGAGGTTTTCCCCCCCTGTGTGTCTGTCTATTTATGGAACTATTGTGTTTACATCTTGTGTCTTATTGTGTTATGTTGCTTTGAATAGTGAATAAAAATCTGTACCAAAGCGAATTCTTAAAACAATGTATGTGAAGTGCATATTTACACATGTAATCAACCTTCCAAATCTTTACTTTTTATCTTCCATTTCCTCCAAGGAGCTCAAAGCAGGATGCATGGTCATCCTCCCTATGGGTTATACATGCAATAACTATGAGGGAGGCTAGACTGGCAGATCATGACTAGTCAAGCATTACCCAAAGAGCTTCATGACCAAGTTGGGGTTTGAATCTGGGTAAATGTCCAACACAATAACAGACATTTACTGTGCCAGTTGTTCGTTACACAGTGACGCAAAGCAGTTAATTCATCCACATTATCTTCCCTGCAGACTAACAGAACTGCACAGTTCTAGTCTACTGGATGAGCTGGCAGTCACCCATATACACAATGGCCTGTTACAGACTGCCAAAATAAAGCTGCTTCGGGTCTCCTTGGAGGCATGCTATTTAAATGATGCATGGGTCCTAAGAGTCCGGCGGTCGCGCCAAAGCCACACTCCATTCCTAAGCACTGGAGTGCAGCTTTGGTGCAGCTTCCGGATTCTTTGGATGCATGCATCATTTAAACAGCATACCTCCAAAGAGACCCCAAGCAGCTTTATTTTGGCAGTCTGTAACAGGCCAATGTTTCTAATGCAAGAATGAGTGGCAGACTTTTTAAAAGATCCCCCCAGCCTTGCTCTCATCAGTTTTTACTCTGCTGATTACATACTGGCATGGAACCACAACTGAAAAATGCTGTACATGAATAGTCTAGTGCACCTGTGGATGGCAGGGACACTCACATGCTGTATTTTGCACTAGAGTCCAGCAAACTGAATGGGTATCCAACAGGAAAGAGAAGTTTTGCCTCAAGGAACTGCGGAAGCATCCTTATTCCCCAATGCCTCAGCTCAGTGAATAGGAAGACGCTGGAATCTACTGTGAGGCAGTCCATCCTCAGCAAACAGGCATCTCAGAAATCACTGCAGGAAAAAAGGAAAAAACTATCCTCCTGTTAGCTCCTGGAAGGGAAGCTGACTAAGGCCTGTTACAGACTGCCAAAATAAAGATCCTTGGGGTATCTTTGGAGGTATGCTATTTAAATGATGCATGGGTCCTAAGAGTCCGGAGGTCGCGCCAAAGCCACACTCCATTCCTAAGCACTGGAGTGCAGCTTTGGTGCAGCTTCCAGACTCTTAGGACCCATGCATCATTTAAATAGCATACCTCCAAAGAGACCCCAAGCAGCTTTATTTTGGCAGTCTGTAACAGGCCTAAGTGACCCTGCTTGGAATCAGGCAACATCCCAGACAAAGAGCTGATTGTAAATACAGACCAACTTGTGGTATTGGCAAGCATCACACTACCACTTTCTTGGGTGAATGTGGGAGCAGACGTCATATCAGATTTAGTAGAATCCACCTACACCAGGACGGTTTAATTCTGTACTATGAAGTGGTGTCTTACAGTCTAGCAGTTTATTAAGCAAGTTTGCAAGTAAAGTACAAAAATGTTTTGACAGTTGTAAATCAAAAATCTTCACACTCCTGTCATTTTACTTCCTTCCAACAGTAGCACCTTGATGCTATGTGCCACTTATTTCTTGCACACCATCTTGTGTATGCCCCAGATTTTAGTTACCTTTTAACTCTAGCGCAAAGACAAGCTGTCACATGCATCTCTTGTTATTCACAATTATTAAAAAGCCCCAATTGCTTTGATCCAAATCCCACAATGCTTACAACAGGCTTACAACAGGCCTGAAGGCCACATGCACCACCTCATGCCATTTTTGCAACACCTAATCCAAACCCAAACTGCTCTGAAAATGCAATTCTGCAATTAAGTGAGGACAGGGACCCCAAAAACAAATGAGAAGCAGACCTCTGACCACTTCCTCTTAGGATGTTTCATTCTCTTTGCACATTTTTGCAGCTGCTGCGGCCTGCAGCGCATA